>JAAXNY010000009.1:2400000-3000000 GCA_013420905.1 Collybia mongolica
TAAATGCCCATGTTGAGCGAAGCGTAAATATCCGATATCAAGGACGACACAGATGACCGCAGTTTCAAAATGGCACAGAGCTTGCTTGAGGGTCCTTGAACGACCATCCTTTGGTCTGATATGTCCAAGAGGCAGGTATCTCAGTACTTCGACTAGAAAAGACGCGTCAAAACCGCCGTTGATGGAGAATTTTACCTGTGATCTCCTCAGGCAGGTGCAAATAGCTTCTCCCACTTCATTTAATAACCTACCCCTTAGAAATTTCTCTATCATTGCCCACATTGGTGAAGGCTTGTTTAGAATGGCTTGCTGGAAAGCTGCTAACGGCAATTATGATATACAGACCATGGTAAATCGACACTTGCGGATAGGTGCGTCAATGAACACATATATCAATCTAAAACTCAGGTCAATTTAGGCTGCTCGAGGTTTGGTATGATTCCTGGGTCACCCGATGAATGCTAAACCCGCTGTTTAGCTTACAGGAACAATTCAAAAGAAACAGAGTGGAAAGAACGAACAAGTTCTAGATAAGCTGAAAGTGGAACGGGAACGCGGAATTACAGGTCCGAGCTTGGCTGTATCCCGGCTGTGCGTCACTAACATAACACTCATCTGGTAGTCAAGGCCCAAACTGCCAGGTGAATTATCTCTATATATATTAGACGCTTCAGGATACTAAAACACTCCTAGCATGATTTACAACTTTCATGGCAAGGAGCACATGCTCAACCTAATTGACACCCCTGTAAGCATTCGTTTCCCAAATATAAATCTTTCTTTGAACAATTTACGGCGTAGGGTCACGTAGATTTTGCTTGGGAGGTTTCGCGATCATTAGCAGCCTGCCAGGGTGCTTTACTACTCGTATGGCGCCTTGTTTTACTTTCTTGCGCCAATTGAGGAATTCATAGGTTGATGCAAGTCAAGGAGTCCAAGCACAGTCAATATCGGTATTTCATAACGCACGAGAAAGGGGCCTTACAATCATACCCATTCTCAATAAGGTAGGTCCACGTTGCTTGAATTTGTGGAGTTTTCCCTTTTACATCATCCACAGATTGATTTACCTGCTGCTCAACCTGAGAGAATAGCTGCTCAGATGCAATCAACCTTCGGCATCAACCCTTCCGACATAATTCGTATCTCGGCCAAAACTGGGAAAGGCGTGGAGTCAATCTTAGAAGCGATAGTGGACCGCATACCACCTCCAACCGGCTCAATTGAGGCACCCTTAAAAGCATTCCTCTTCGACTCCCTGTGAGTTGCGAACCGTCATTGTAAAACATTCCACCAAATGTCAATACACAGTTATGACCGATATCGTGGTGTGATATCACTGGTCAATATCCAGGGAGGGATCCTTCGACGAGGTTTTTCAGCCGAGCCTTCCGCCCACTCTGAAAGTTGACAAAATCCGTTCACAGGGGACAAAATCACGTCTTGCCACACTCGTAAAAAATACGAAGTCACTGAGCTTGGCATCATGCACCCGGAAGAGATTTCTACGGATAGCTTACGTCCCGGTCAAGTCGGTTATATTGCGTGTAATATGAAGGAGTCCTCTGAAGGTGCGCGTTCTCGCTACGATATATGATTCACCAACCATATTCACTATACCGATCAGCTCATATTGGTGATACGCTACATCGTGTCGGCCAGCCAGTCGAACCAATGCCGGGGTTTCAACCTGCGAAAGCGATGGTCCGGATACACTCATCTATCTTATTCGCGTTACTCATTAATTTTCACAGGTGTTTGCTGGTGTATTCCCTGTTGACAGTAGTGACTTCCCCAAATTGGAAGAATCTATCAAACGGGTGGGTTAGCACGACTGCAACGCCTGATACCTCATTTAACACTTTTTAAGCTCACATTGACAGACCGAAGTGTCACAGTTCAACGAGAATCGTCATCGGCGCTCGGACAAGGATGCAGACTCGGCTTCTTGGGCACTCTTCATATGGACGTCTTCCGGCAGCGCTTGGAGGACGAATATGATGCCAATATAATCATCACTGCACCAACTGTTCCTTACAAGAGTCCGTGGTTAATTATTCATACAAGAATGATGAAGCTTACCTCGTCACTCAGTTGTCTATCGAGATAGGGAGGCCTTCGTGAGTAACCCCACTGAATTTCCAGAAACTTCGGACACAGCATCCCGAGTGAAGGAGATCCAAGAACCAGTCGTGAAGGCTTCGATCATTGTACCAGAAGGTGGGTAGGAAGCCCTTTTGTTTGCTCGGCTGAATGCCAATGGTTCGAACAGAATACTTTGGTGACATGATGGAGCTGTGTTTCTCGCATAGGGCGGAAGATTTGGACCATCGTTACCTCGATGCTGGAATCAATACGTCGTCGCGCATCATTTTAACCTGTATTCTTCCATTGAGCGAGATTGTAACGGACTTCTTTGATCAATTGAAGAGCCGTAGTTCTGGCTTCGCTAGCTTTGAGTAAGTCTATTGAACGTCAGCACAGACTCTATTCTAATTGATATTTACGACTCTAGTTACGAAGATGCTGGTTACAGACGCAGTGATCTTGCCAAGGTGATGTCGTTTCTATATTATATATTCACGATGCTGATTGTGCTGCTAGATGTCTTTTCTCTTGAATTCAAAGCCCGTGGACGCGCTTGCTATCATAGTGCATCGATCATCCCAGGATACCATTGCACGACAATGGGTGAAGAAACTTCGTACGTGAATAACATTTTAGGTGTTGATCCCATCGGGCCCATCTTCATCTCCAACAGATAAAGTCATTCCTCGCCAGATGTTCGAGGTCCCTATCCAAGCGGCCATAGGTAAGAAGATCCTCGCACGAGAAACCTTGAGTGCTCTTCGTGCAGATGTTACGGCAGGATTATACGGAGGTAAACCTTACTCATCCCCCTTTTTACTCCCAGCTTTTCTGATGGTTTCTTTATTTAGGCCATTACGAAAGGAAGATGAAACATCTGGAAAATCAGAAGGAGGGCAAACGCAAGATGAAGAAGATGGGATCCGTCGATCTTCCCCAGGAAGCATTCTTCGACATCTTGAGCAATAAGAAATGAAAGCTTCGCTCTACCCCATATGGTACTATATATATTAATTACAGGTCAGGTATACATCTAAATCTATGTGGTACTTTACAATTCATTATCTTCGTCATCGTATGTTTCTTTGAGAAGCCTAGAGTTTAATTTGAGAATTGATTATAAGACCAACAGAGAACTGTACTCACCGATAGATGGATGACGGTGGATGATCGCCACTAGCATCAGGAGTTACAATTAGGTTGTTTGGCGGTAAAAACACAAGACGTACTCATTCGTTATAAAGCCATCGATCAATTCTGGACGCACATAATCATAAAATGGGTTGACTACCTCGACTTTGTCGACAAGATCACCTTCCTCAAACCCAAGAACACTGCTAGGGTCACCAAAATCGAGGGCACCATATTCATGATACAGATTCCATAGTGGTGTGAGCTTGAACTGTCCTGCACACACCACAACGGGAGTGCTATGTGCCCGAGCAGCGGTAGCAGCAATCAGAGATCCGGAGGTGGCAAACATGCCACCATTGGCCAGGATGGCATGTGCTCCTAGGATGACCTTGTTAACTCGCGACATGATGGCGAACATGGAAGAATCAGGAACCAGAAATGTCGAGATTCCTGCATCGGAGAGTGATTTTGCTAGTTCACGTCCACCGTATCTACAAGATTACAGGTTGAGATTCTTTATGGAAAAACATAGTGAAGGACAAACAGTGGCGCAGTTTCGGTCACGATGACCGTGTAATTTCGATGGTGCGCGGCAGATTTGAGGAAAGCTTCTACAGTTTTGGACATCCCAAGAGTCAAAATAATCTCACTTGAGCAGATTTAATATATTTTGCCAAAAAGTAAACAGAATCCGACTCACTCAGAATGGATATGATCCTTAGCATTTTTTGAGACATTATCATACACAGTTTCCAGCTCATCCAGAACGTCCTGGATCGCCTCCATGAGCACCGGCTTCAGTCCTCGTGCAAAAGAATCCGGATCATCTGGGTCGTTCTCCTTTAACGTTCCTTTACTTTCCACTGATTTTGGTGCAAGTGTATGTTGTCGAGGCTGCCCTTGTAGAACAAATTTTGCAATGGAGAAAATCTGGGGTGTGGATGCGGCGGCAGTTCCCCTTGTCGCGGTCTGGTACTCTTCACGGATATGATGGAGAACTTTGCGAACAGTATTTCCAACAGAGTGTTCTGGAGTATCCAATGTATGAGATTGCGCAATCGTATCTCGTATAGGTGGTCATGTGAAGAACCTTTAGGTTGTGCCTCAACAAGTCTACGCCCCACATCCCGAATTATCTCTACGAGTTGCTCCATATTTGAAAACCGGGCCTTCGAGACAACTTGCCTCAGTACAAGGAGCGTTTCTAGTGCAGTTGCCCGCGAGCCAACGACTTGTCTGGAATTGAGTGTATAGATAGGGGGAACTCATTGGACAGGCTTTATTTAATGTACCTTCGTCGGAGCTTTGAAGCCAGAGTTTCGACAGAGCGCTGATTAGCGCCACCTAATATTTCCGAGCTCATGAATAGAGGATAGTATCGTGTATGATTGAGGACAAGAGCGTAAAGGCGATGGATGATCACAATTTCCGAGTCATCCTGGTAAAATCACCGATCATTACTTGATATGGAGTTTCTATCTTGTGTCTTATCTAGCCGACACCGATATTCTACACTCTATGATAGCAATACATGAACACACGAGAGCCACCTTCCATTCTTCTAAGTTATACAGCATGGGGGGATACGTGCCAGTCTAGTTTATCAGCCCACTTCGGTAGAAGCTCGGAAATTTGTTCCACATCTTTGTCACCACGTCCAGAAAGACACTAATTTTGAGTGTCAAAAAGGATGTTTTTCAGGTTCTCTGGATCATATGAACTTACCACTACAATATCCGAGTCCTTTGGAAGCGTTTTCGCAAGGCGAACGGCTTCCCAGATAGCATGCGAAGATTCCAGGGCTATTTTTGGGTATTATAAGTTGTCGATGGTGGGCTAAAGAGTAATAGATGCTTACCGGGAATAATTCCTTCGCGCTGAGTTAACATTCTAAACCCACGAAGTGCTTCTTCGTCTGTAGCCACGACGTACTCGGCCCGCCCGGAATCCTTCAACCAAGCATGCTCAGGTCCTACGCCAGGATAATCGAGGCCAGCACTGATCGAGTGTGTCTCTATAATTTGGCCAGTGGCTGATTGGAGGATATAAGTCCTGACGCCATGGAGCACACCGGGTTGGCCCATGGATAGGGTAGCACTGTGTCGATCGCCATCAATTCCTGTAAACCGGTAGGCATCAGCTATGTATAGAAATTCACAGAACAACATTACCTTCTCCTCCTGCCTCAACGCCGATCAAACGAACATTTTTATCACCGATGAAGTCATAGAACGTCCCTATAGCGTTGCTTCCCCCACCCACACATGCCACTACCGCATCAGGGAGTTTTCCTCGTGCCTCTCGCATCTGGAGTTTGATTTCTTGACCGATGACTTTCTGGAAATCTCGGACCATAGTCGGGAATGGATGAGGGCCTATAGCAGACCCCACGAGGTAATGTGTCGTCGAAAGATTGGTGACCCAGTCCCGCATGGCCTCGTTGACGGCATCCTTCAACGTACATGATCCTGAGTGAACGGGAATGACCTGTATGTATGCAATGAGCAACTATAAGTTATGAATTTGATATGAATATAACCTTCGCGCCTAACATTTCAATTCGGAAGACGTTCAAGGCCTGTCTCCGGACATCTTCCGAACCCATATAGACAATGCATTCCATTCCAAACTTCGCACACACGGTAGCTGTTGCGACACCATGCTGGCCTGCCCCCGTTTCCGCAATGATACGAGTTTTTCCAATTCGGCGTGCAAGAAGAATCTATCCATGACGTTAGCGAAATAATGGTGAATACATGGGACGCTTTCTCACCTGCCCTATCGCATTGTTGATTTTATGCGATCCCGTGTGGTTTCTAACATCTCGCGGTTAGAACTCTCCTATGACACGAAATTTTAGACAAAACTCACAGATCTTCACGTTTCAACCATATTTTTGCTCCTCCAGCATCTTTAGTCAAGTTTTCAGCAAAGTAGAATTTAGAGGGGCGGTTCATATATCCATAATAGCTTTGGAACTCTTTCCAGAATTCTGGATCAGCTATTGCGGCCTTGTGAGCTTCTTCTAGTTCTGCGAGACAGTCGACGAGGGCCTCTGGCACATATTGTCCACCAAATTGTCCAAATCTGGCAGGCAAAATCAGAGGATCAGAGATTGTGTTGGCAATTGAAGGCACAGCTTTGTTGGCATTAAGATCGGGGGATGAAAGTCGAGGTGCAGATGGAGACCTAATCCTAACGGGCCGTCCCTTTTGACTGACTTCTCGGCAATAGTCTTCGACATTTTGTGCAACCTTCCCAGGAGCAGAATCCTTCATGACAGTAACCAGACGGCTACCGATCACCACGCCGTCTGCACCAGCATCAGCAACGGTATTAAAGTGATCCCGAGTTGCGACGCCAAATCCAACCGCTATTGGAACTTTGGCGTATTCACGGACTCGTGAGATGATATCTGGCAGAGCGCTGTTCATAGCTACTCCTTCTGATGACCCTGTGGTACCCATCTATGATGAATTAGTGGCCGGTTGTACAAACATGCAACGAGACTTACTTTGGAGACAACGTATATAAAGCTATCCGCTATTGAAGATAGGAACTTGATGCGATGCAGTGTAGTAGACGGTGCAATTAGCGGGATGTAAGATATACTAAAAGGTGTGTTAATGAATATCCGACTAATGGATCAGTTCAGACGACCGACTTTGCTTTAGTACATTTCTCTCGGAAAGTGATGGCTTCCTCGGGAGGAAGGTCAACCATAATGAAACCATTAGCACCAGCCTCACTGGCGTCTTGGATGGCTTTATCCTCCCCATAGGCAAGGAGGGGGTTGTAGTAACCTAAAAAAGGATTGGATTGACGTGCTGATAGAAGCGGAGTGTATAGAGTTACCCATGAGGACCACAGGTGCGGTAAGTCCTTGTCTACGAGCTTCTCTAAGCAAGCCGAGGACCGTTGTGTAGTCCATGTCGTTTTTGAGGGCAACCTGGATTGTACGTTCAATGCTACGTGTCAATACTTGAGTTTAAATGTCGTCGTACAGTGTTTGTCTCCTGTATAGCAGGGCCATCTGCTATAGGGTCTGAGAATGGAACGCCAATTTCTATGATGTCTGCTCCACCAGCTTGCATTCCAAGCAAGATTGGGACGGTATCATCTTTGGTTGGGTATCCAGCGGTGATGAACGTCACTAATGCTGGGGCTCCCTTCAATCGTTGTCAGACAAGAAACTGAGAATTTGGAGTGGATTATACCTCTGCTTTCTTAGCTTCAAAGACTTTTGTAATTGCCTCCATGAACGTATGAGATGAAGTTGAGTCACTCTACTCTGGGCTCTTTAAATAATTACGATCTACCCGACTACCCACGTGCCTGATCGATTCCAAGATCTAGTCGAAACGTTACGTAACCTGTTAACTTCTTTATCGCCGTCGGTTAAATCGCATCTAATTTAGGACTTACTCAGAACCGCAGGGCGCACCGCAATTGCGTCGAAAAAATATTCTAACAAAGATGGAACTTGGGCAGCCAGCAGACGAGTCTCGAGTTCTTATCATATATACAGGTGGGCGCATCTCTAATGAGATGATAAAATCTCTATGTTCAACAATGCTTTTCTAGGGGGAACAATCGGGATGCTCGTAGGGCACCAAGGATATGTTCCGGAGCCCTATTTTTTGACAGAAACACTGCGAAGTCAGACGCGTTTTCACGACCCACTGCAGGACTCACTTTTCTCCAATTCTGGGTCTGTCCAAGGCTTCCGAAATTGGAGCAGTGGCAGCGGTAGATCAAGCCCTCAGGGCAGTGCTGGGGTCATAACGCCACCTCAGCGAACTCTGTTAGTCCGGTCGTCCCGGCCCATAGGCGTTCCGACCTCATTGGGGCCGAGCCAACCTCATCTGAAGAAACAGCCCACCTGCGTCCAGGTCTCTGAGAATGTTTATGAAGCATACCTCCCGAGTTTAGTTACCCCACGTAGTGCAGTGCCAGGAGGCACCGGAAACAAATCAATAAGATACGCTATTTTGGAGGTAAGCACGCCTTTGCCGCATCAGAGATCAAGATGTCATCGAAAGCACAAGAGCAGTGGAACCCACTGCTAGATAGCAGCAATGTTGAAATAGACGGTGATTGAAAACTCTTTGTTGGTAGTTTGTGTCGTTAAGAAATTTTGGTGCAGACTGGATCCGAATAGCGACTGAAATTGAACTTAATTACTCCTTTGATGCCTTTGTGGTATTGCATGGGACAGACACAATGTCATATACAGCTAGTGCATTGAGCTTTATGCTTGAGGATCTCGGCAAAACAGTAGTAAGCAACTGCAGTTGTAGTCGTATGTGAACCACCCCCCGTTGATCGCGGTGTAGATTCTCACAGGAGCACAAATCCCCATGTCCCAATTACGAAACGATGCAGTTGACAACATGATGGGGGCTCTGACAATCGCCGGACATTACATTATACCTGGTGTGTTGTTTCAAGTTCTCCCTCCGCCCAAATCTGATGTTGGACAGAATGTTCGGTCTACTTCAACCACACTCTATACCGGGGTAATAGAGTCACAAAGATGTCATCATACGATCTCAGCGCATTCGACAGCCCCAACTTCCCTCCTCTTGTAAACGGTCGGTAATGTCCGAATATTCAATTCTAGTAGAAGCTGACTTTGGGTTAGTCGGAATTGATATTGTTGTGGACTGGAATGACGTTTTTCGGCAAACTGGCCTTCGGAAATTTGGAGCCCATAAAAGTTTGTGCCCCATTTAGCCTATACCCCCAATAACACAACTAAGAGAAAGGTTTCTTTAGAGATGAGCCCACATGTTGGTATGATATTTTCCTGTTCACGCACGCAATAAGGCTCATTTGCATGGGGATTTTTTTTGTATAGCCAATTTACGCCTTTTTCCTGGCATAGGTACAGCCACTGTAAAGGCTTTTTTCATGCCACCAATTCGCGGTGTGGTTTTAGAAACTTTTGGTGCCGGCAACGCTCCACAGCGTGCAGACTTGATGGGCGTCCTCAAGGAAGCCTGTGACCGTGGTGTTGTAATCATTGCAATTACACAGTGCTCTAAAGGTTCTGTTTCAGATGCCTACGAAACGGGGAGGACTTTATTACAAGCTGGGATTGTGTCCGGCCACGACATGACGCCCGAGGTGTGCTTTCCCGGACCGCTGAGTTAGGGATGCCCACTGAGCCTCATATTTTCTTGATCCCTAGTGTGCCCTCACAAAGTTGAGTTACTTGTTATCAAAGCCGGAACTATCTGTCAGCGAGGTTCGCGAGCTGGTCGCCACTCCACTTCGTGGCGAGTTGACACGTCCGTCTCTTTCGGCTTCCAGTCAACCAGTTCCAGCAAACCCGAATCTCGACCATGTTCAAACTGTATTATCGCAGTTTATTCGCCTTTCCCAACCATTGGCATCCCAAATACCCCAGATTCTCCTATCCCCAGACTCTCTTGATACATCGAGTAAGGATGCAGCCAAACCATGGTCCTGGACAGCAGCAGAAGCGGCCAGTACAGAGGCAGTCTTGATTCCTTTTCTAATCCACCTCGCTGCTGCGAGAGACGACATCGAGGGCATTAAATTTTGTCTCGATTCAGCAAGGGAACAAGAAGCTACTGCAAACCTGTTGGTTCCAGAACAACATCAATTTGGCAACCTTGCAGGTGGGATAGTGAACTGCTTTGAACCAGCCTCAGGGAAATCGCCCCTCCATGTTGCTGCGATGAATGGCAACCTTGAGTCTGTAGAGCTTTTACTTCGATCCGGTGCCCTTGTCCACCTCCGAGATAGCCTCGGTCACACTGCTCTTTACTATGTCAGTCCTATTTTATCATATGATCTTCAGATACCACTCACGTAAGATTTGCAGGCCGCGCGTCAAGGTCACGAAAGCGTCGTCGACGTTTTAATACTAGCTGGCGCAACACTGGGTGGCTTCGACGAGACATTTGCGGCCTTGGGTGTTAAAAACGCAAAACTTATGGGAGATTTGGCTTTCTTGCAGATCTGGGCGAAAACTGGGATGTTAGATAATAACTAGAACCGGACTGGAGGAATACAAGATATGTGAACTGACAAGACTGCTACGACGGTATATGAAATGAAGAAAAGACCTAGTGTGAATATAGAGAGAGATAGTGTAAGATCAAGAACCACCGTCATGTAATACCTATCAAACAATTCAATAGTGGGGAGATCTTTGTTCGATAAACTGCACAGAGTCATCATTGTCCGAATCATCATCCACTTTCTCCCTCGTCGCATCTCCCATGTTGTTGTAGATTGTTCGCAAGAACAGTGGCAATTGGTCGCGCGGGAAAGTAAATGGTAAACCCAAAAAACCTAAATCTGTTACATAATCCTCTGGCTCCTTGTCAAGCTCAAGGGGTACATAATGTATGGATTTCACGGGTTCTTCAGCCCCAGCAGCTGGCTCATCGCAAGTACGTAGTGTAAAGTTCAAGCCTGTTAACTGTGTAAGCATGAACTCAATTACATTTCCCTCAACTTACTCTTGCTGACATTGTTAGACACGTCCTCCGTGTCCACAAAGGTGAAAATACATGAAAGGATCCATTCATCTTCGTCTGCATTGGATTGTTGTGGTTTCACGTTGGTTATCAGAAGGTTTGTCAGATCTTCATAGAATTTGATAACTTCGCCGTGTTTGGGATCCGGAACCGCTGGCCCTGTTTTGAAGCGGGCAGTACCAGGCGGATGCTGGCCTAGTTTCACAGCCAGGTCCTTCGCTTTGTTTACTTCAACCTTGAGCTCGTACCGAAGATCTTGCTCTGAAAGGTGACCTTGTGAATGCCTGGAGTAGGCCAAAGGGACTGAGCACACACCCGTCTGTCCCATCGTGGCTATAGTTTCATCCCTCTCTTGAATCAGCCGCTGATTGTCTTCTACAGCCTTTTTCAATCGCTCTACTTCTCGTTGCAATGCCCGTTTTTCTTCATCTGCGGCTTCACGTGTAATGAGATTAAGTATTGATGCTTTCCCGGTGCCCGTGAGAGGCTCCTTTTGGGCGAGTTGAGAATTCAATTTGTCAATAAGTAGTTGTTGAGCTTTTAAGATTTCTGATTGATTAAGAACAAAAATGGTACTTTGGGTATGACAAGCGTACCCTGCATGGACGCCTCATACTTAATCTCCTGCTGGATTAATGCAGTTTCGGCGTCTGTGTTGCGAAGTTTAAACGCCTCTTCCAGCTGATTTGAAAGGGCATCTATTAGAGTTTGCGCCTTAGCCAATTCGCCTTGTTAGCGAGAAATGAGAACAATCCGGGGTGGCTAAACTCACTCGATGAAGTTGTTCCGCTAGCCTGGACGTCCCATCATCATCGTTAACTTGTTTCGTGGGGCCTACGTTCTTTTTTCGGCGCTTGCTTGGAAGTCCAGGAGGTGTGTCCGGTCGGGCATGTCCATCGACGTCCATAGCTTCAAGGACCTCAATTCGGTCATCCTCCTCGTCGTCTATCGTCTCAAATTCCACAGATGCCTGGCGAGTGGTTTTCGGCACTGCTTTGGCCTTTCCCTTGTTCTTTGTCTTACCATTGATGGCAGGCGCCTCTGTGCGAGATGAGGGTTTTTTGGCTCGTGGCTGGGTACGGGAAGCGTCTGTGCCATTCACCACATTCTCAACTACAGTCACCTCTTCGATATCCGAGTTGTTAGACGCAGTTACCCTGGCGTTTTTTCGCCCTGCCCTCAGTGGACCACCGGCTGGCTTTGTGGAAGGCCCAGGATCGGCACGGCTGTTGGGCTTTGCGGTGCGGGCCAGATTTCGTTCTTTTACGCGCACTAGAGGGGTCGTCGGGGCGAGTCCGCCAAATTCTGATAGCCTTGAACAGTTAGGAAGTGGATTATAAGAATTTCGTTGAGTCTGATAGACGCACCAAAATCGTCAGAGGACATGGACAGTGACGGTGTGACACAAACCAACGCGTTGGCACGTGACGACCCAAATCGTTGTTCCCTTTTGGACAGTGTTGTGTTTGTTTTGACGCGTCTCCTGAGCAAAACCTCCTCTTGGAAAACTAAAAGCTTCAATTTACATTCTCTACCTTGCCAATGTACGGGTACTTTATATAAAGACTGGCCTATAACCATCAACCAAACGATTAAAACTCCAGAATTTCAAATTATATTAGGGTGAGTTTGATCGACAGTGTTGTTAATGAATGAACGAGCTAGTAATACATCGAAGAGGCATAAAGTGCCGTTGATATTTTAGTGGTACACATCGAACGAATAGTAAATGAGTTTCGCGCACGCGCCGAGAATGTTGTGGTGTTGGTCAGAAAGGACAGTGTGCAGTATGCGATAGGAGCAGGAAGACTTGAGCCTATAATATTAAGAGTAGAGATATCATCATATCGAAAGATATCGAATACGTATTAGTTGCGGTCAAGTTGGTGAGTTCGCCTGAGGGAGTAGTTCAAACAGGTTTTTTCGTTCAACGTCAATTTCAGGCATAGGCGATGACGACGTCGACGTCGGCAAGCGAGGGCTGTACAGAGGGAGTGGGATGGAGTAATCAATTTTGCGATCTCCGTTGCGGTCGAAAAGTTGGGAATAAGCTGGGAGGTTCTGTACATAGGGAATGAGCTCCGGAAGCGACGGGGCAAGGGGTGTTCCAATAGGTATTGAGGCAAGGAAATGAGAAGGCGGCGAGGCGAAACAGTGTTGAGGGTGTGTAGGAGCGATGTGTGCAAATCGAATGGGTACGGAGAAACTCAAGCGTTCCGACGCTTGCTCATCTGAGTCAGGTAAGTGATACGTGCATGTCAACTCGACTGTAACTTCATGAAAGATATTTATCAAGGGAGATGCTGTTGTGGGGCGAATGATCGAAGGTCCCGCCCAATCAGCGGGTTTATCACTGAGCGCGCATTGCATGTACGCAACGTTTGTCTCCAGAGTGTACCATGTGGGGGGTATACTAGCATCGCCATCTTCTGCAAAAGGGTAATTGTCCTCGCCAAGGGCGTGTAATCCAGACTCCCCGGGGGGTAATAAAGAGAAGGAGCGTGATGTAGAACCCTCCGCGTTGGAGAACATGTAAAGGTCAACGTCATAGAAGCAGCCGATAGGATGCGCGTCGCGTAGAGGCACATTGGGCGGCTGCTGGGAGGAGGAAGGGACAGGATAACGTATTAGGTATTCTGACGAGGGTCGGGATCTGAGTTACAGGGTCACTACGGGGGTGATAAGAGGGATGGAAGAAGAAAATACCTGGTTTTCTCCTTCTGAATGACATTAGCCGCGATGGAGGAAAGTTGTATCCTTTTACAATCTGAAGCGTCCAAATCTTTGGTACGCATCCGAATGGTGAGCGGGAAACGATCACCATCCACGTCGACATAGTTAGGGACTGATGCAAGCACCTGAATCTTCGAAAGGACCTCTACGGGTATATGGGGCTTGTCATGGGTGGGCGTGGCGGAAACGGGTGAATTCACAAGGTAAGTCATGGTATTAGGGGTCGAAGCGTCCGTTAATTCCTCAGGGAGAGACATCAGGCGTCGAAGCGTAATCGGTCTTTGAGCGTGCACTGATTTCACTTTAGACCAGAAAGGTGCGCAGAGGGTAGCGAAGGACCATGTACTACTTTGATTATCATCGAGGTTGATGAATTTCGCTTCCGCGAACAAACCATAACGGATGCCAACATCTTCAAAGCCATACGTCGTCGTTGCAGGGAGCCATCCAGGGATTGGGAGGTTGAATACCACGTTCCATACACCTACGCGACTTGATGAGCAATCAAAATACGCGACGAAGAGGGAACGGGCTTACAAGGCTCAGCCGAATCCTCGTGTCCTTCATTCTTCAGTTCGACGGGATCACTGGGTGCGATTTCCCGCGTTACTGAGCACAACCGAAGCGGTGTATATCCAGCCTGTGGCGTAATGATTTCGGTCTGACCCTCAAAGGTGAGAAGAACGGATTGGAGAAGGAGACGCGCTGTCCGGCGCCGCTCAAATAGAGAATAGGGGGATGTTAGATTTATTGAGACATGACCTGACAGAGAGTACGCAGATCTAGGCGGGAGCGGGGATGAGGTTGACGGAGAGTAGATAAGATAAGGGTGCTCACGATGAGTCTGGCTCTCCATACATGTCGAGGGAGTCGGAGAGGGGAACAATGTCTATAGAGACGGACATGGCAGTGCGTTAGAGAGGCGAATGTAATGAGGGACACGACAATGGGAGGGGGATGAAGTACAAATACAAGGTCTTATATTTAGGAAAATTAGGTTTTGTGAAACTGTCGGATGAGGAACAAAAGACATATTGGGACGACAAAGCGATTGTTGCAGGATTGGCATGAATCAATCCGCTTCACGGCGGCAAGCGCGTGGATCAGCGACCGTATAGCGCATGTTCTCACTTTAGACTTCCTTTTGTTATGAGCCTGTCTCTGCTGACAAACCAGTGCCTGCCTCCCATCTTGATCTCCGTCAGGCTCACCCACCTCAATAGTCATTGTTCTCCACTACAACTCGCCTATCGACCATCTTCCTAACCAGATCTTTCACACGAAAAGAAAAATCAAAAAGTGCACAAAAAAAAAGTCAAATGTCTTTCATGCACGTGCGATCAAGCGAACACCTTGGACACAGCCAGCGCGTCCTCGCCTCGTTTCCGCATCTCTATTCTCCTCATATTCTCCTCCTCGGCGTTTTTACGGCTATTATACTTGCCACCCTGCGTTCGTCTGAGTGCAGACCGAACCGCAGACGGTGATATGAATTCTTCGGATGCGCAGATGAGTACTGGCCCCTATCTCAGACAATGCAAGAAGCTGCCGCTTACCAGGGTTAGAAAACACCGTGGCGCCGCCAAATGCGCCCTCGAATATACGAATTGGGGTAAGCACGAACCGCGGCCCGATTTCAACCAACGTGGTTTGTGGTGGTCCGTTGGGCTGTAAGGGATCTTTTTCGATAATCTGGGCGAACAATGCATGTTATGATACACACTATTAAATTAGCGGATACACGAACCTGGAAGTTACGAAACCATATCTTCGAATCAAGGATCGAGAAGGTGAGAATGTGATCAATGAATGGTTTCGCCCTTCTCGCCGTCGACGGCACGCCAAAGATCTGATAACAACGAGGGTTTGGTTGTTATTCGAACCCACGCACACAGGCGCATGGTCAGGACCTACCTGGGTGAACAGCTCCTTGGTCAATCTTCCCCATTCCGTGTCCTCGAACGCCTTGTCAAAGCTGAGGAGCCCCCGGCTACCCTTTAGACAGTTTCCTGTCATCTTTAATTCGTCCATCGTATGGACGTTCTGCACATGCATTTTGATGCTCGGTCCGTTCGGTGTCTTTGCTGCCCATAGGTACAGGTCTTCATGCCTGCGTGCCTCGAAATATAAGGTATTATTACAGTTATTCAAATCCGCGAGTTCGGGCAGGAGGTGGAGCTGAGATTTCGAGTCAAGTTTCGAGTCTGGATTTTTGTGATACATGACGACTTGTTCAATGGACCATAGACAAAATCGCGCACCTTTTTTCACTTGAGGTAGCAGAGCTTCAAGGTCATTCATAAAGTGCCTCATGCGATGTGTGATTCCACGCGAAGATAGCAATAGAACGCGCTGCTTGTTTCTCTTCTTAGGTGCAGGAATTTCTGTGGCTTCATCGACATCCATATCATCTGCCTTTCTTTTTCCTTGCCTTTTGGCATTTGCCTTTGAGGCGTTGGCCTTCTGCACCTTCAGGATTGAGGCCATCAAAACACTGACGATGATTTTAGAGGTTGGCAAGAGAAGGCACAACACCGTGGACAACTTCAAAAAAATTTTAAAGGATTACGTAATAAATGTTAATAACCGGTATATTTAACCGACACAAACATCGATGGAACGAAAATGCCAACATCACCACGAGCAAGAGCTATGAATACAAAGTATGTCAGAAGCACGCTCCTATGCCTCTGACGCACGGAAAGACAAAGAAAGCTATGAAAAGACGGAACAGTCAAAGTTCAACGGCCAAGAATTCCTTTAGCTTGCAATCAAAGAACTCATGCGGGATTGGATTGTGCCCGGAGTTGTTTCTGCTTTTCTTGCTCCAAGCGCTGTAGCCAAAATGTCAGCTAGTGATGGGGTAACATGGGGAAGATGGTCCATACGTGGTACAGTAACTGGACGGCCATTTGGATATTTGTCGGTTGACCAGTGATAACAACCAATCTCTCCCCTTCACCTCCTCCTGCTGGCGCGGGGGCCCCGTTCATCCCTACTCCCACTGCCCCAGGTTCCATGATCTTAATCTGGCTTGCACTCATGTGACGAATCTCGTTGATTTTGCTGCCCCCTTTTCCTATGATACAGCCCACAAGGTCATTCGGGATATAAATTTGTTGGGTTTGAAGCTGTTGGGGTGGGTTATGTTGAGGCGGCGGCGGCCCAGACCCATAGGGGTTAGAGTACCCGGGTACATATGACGACCCCCCGTGCGCTGGCCGACGGGAGTTGCTGGAAGGTCGGTAAGACGAGTTCGCCGACGACGGCATCCTTTCTTGCGCTTCAATGAGAATATTTCCAATGTAGTACGTAGCAATGTGAATGGCATCAGCAACCCCAGCCACACTGAGCACACGCTGTCGATTGATGAGATGCGTGCTCCAGATGCTTCAATCACAATTATTGTTGACATACCTCCGTCGATCCCGGAAGCATCCCTTCGCTTGCATTTAACCTCGCACCGCTGGCGTCCTGGATTTCTTTGATTTTTGAGCCTTGTTTCCCAATAACGGAACCCATGCGCGAGTTGGGTATCATAAATTTGATGGTCACGGCCCGACTGCCAGGTACTGAGGGGACGTCAAACGGTTCGTCATTGATACGGCGGACAATCAAGCCGAATGCCTAGTTGCCCAAATGTGTCAGGACGTAAAGGAGTGCATGAGAGGAATGAACATATCGGACCTTAGAAACTGCGTCAAGTGGTCCACTGACATTCAGGATTCTCTCAGGGTTACCAGGTATACTTTCAGATACCATAACTCGAGCTCCGCTTTTCTCGCGAATCTCATTTACGTGGGAACCACCCTTCCCGATGATAATTGAGGCATCCTGGGTGACAATAAGGCATCGCATGTGTATCATTGCAGACGGCGCAGGCGCCGATGTTGATGACGAAGGTTCACCGGAAGTCGTAGCCGAGCTTGATTTGTCGGCATTCCGAGAAGTGCTACTCCCATTTCCTGAGGGTTCATCTTTGACTTTGCCGTGGTTTGAGCCGGGGGTTGAGCCAGCGGTGTCGTCCGCAGAGGCGGGCGCATCCGTCATAGTCACGTCGGCAGATGCTGGGTTCGAAGCCGGATTTGCAGCGCTGGCCGAGGTCTCATCCGAAGTCGATGCTGTGCCTGTGTTGGCACGCTTATGGAGTTTATGAGGTTCACTGTCGGAAGGAGAACGAGACCGTTTGCGATTGGAGTCAGCGTCTGGCATGGCCAATTTAGTTTAAGTGCTTTCAAGGTTAGACGGATTGGGGCAACGCCAGTTATATAGCAGGGTGTGATGATAGGCTTGGGGGGTAGTTTGGATTGGACAAGGTGGAAGTCTGATGGAGATGCATGTGGGTATGGGAGTGAGGGGGATGCGAGGATGGAGGAGGCATGGAATAACCTTTGTAAAAAATACACACCTTGGGCAACAAAAAACCCAACGAGATGATGAGAACCAGGGATGGTGTTGGTTCGGTACGAAGAAGCGACGCCCAAGCCTCACAACTCTGGCTAATATATATGTCCCCACCAAACACACGTACACACCACACCATGCCGTCAGAATCTACTATTCATGAACATTTTCCCTTCTATCTACTAATTTTTGTCAAATACTACACCCATGGAACAAGGGCGTCATGAAAGTTATAATAAAAAGTATTCAAGCAGCTACGTTTAATGTCTGGGTGTCTCAGAGTCTGCTTTCTCATGTCAAACATATTATTATCAGCGAGGTCATTGGGTATCCAGACGTCCATGATATTCCAACCGTGCGTTGCATCCTCACGTTTAACAAGCCCACAGACAATTTCATTCTCAATACCATGATATCGCTTTCATGCGCAAGTAAGGAAGAGTGTGCAGCGCAGAGAATTGGCTGGTTACTCTATCCACAGCGCCGGGTTCAATAGGCATGGACCATTGGTGTTTCAGCTTTCATGCCAATGATGCTCCTTCTGTGCAAACTGTTCCGCAGCTTACTATGTTTTCGCTTGGGGGATCGTTCGGACCTTCGGCGTACGTACGAGGGTGCCACCGCCGGCTCGGGAGGTGACATTTTAAACCGGGTTGCGCGTCGAGGTTCGATATCCCCGAATGCCATCTAGAGGAGATGGACAGGGGACTGGATTATATGGGAGCGCAGATGGAAGACGATGACAGATAATTGGGGAATATCAAGACCAATTTTCCTATGTTGGATGATATCTAGGTTGAAAGACGACTTTTCGATCCAGGAAGCTATTGAGATGAGAAAGAACATTCCTTTAGGATGGTAGTGAGAAAAGACCTCGAGGTAGTAATCTCAAAACTGCCAGAGTTGACACGACAGGCGAAGAAATAAACCGAGATTCGTGTCATTTTTTTGGAAAGTGAGGTACCTGTAGGAAAAACCATGAGCCGACACGAGTCTGAATCCGACGGATTGCGTACAAGTATTTCAAGACCTCAGCAAACCAAAAGCTCTCCATATCATCAATCTTTTGGGAGTGTATAGTAGATAAAAGTCACGTGCATCGTGTAAACTCCGATCAGATTTCCCACTTGCTGCCAGCCTTGTTACCCCAACCAACCGCGACTCCTTGCTTTTACCATTACTTTATCTGATGGCAGATCGCGCTCGACGCGAGAAACAACTAAAGCTCGAGAAGCTAGCGGAGTTGAAGAAGACTCGTCAGGGGGGAGCGCGCACATGGAAGGTTAGACGCGTTTCATTATTTCATGTGTCCGATGCTTACCTCCATATTTGGTGCAGGAGGAAGAAGTGGAACTCTACGACGAAGTTACTGAAGATCAATACAAGAGCATTGTTAAAGGGAGGCTGCAGAAGGATGACTTCGTTATTGACGATGGAGTTGGGGGATATATGGATAACGGGATGGACGATTGGACTGGCGGTCGTGAGGAGGGCGAAGATGACGAGTCCGAAGAAGAGTTGGATAGAAAAAAGAAAGGTATGTAGTGATCAACTGGCCTTCGAAATCTGTACTCAGTCCTGAATAGCTAAGAAGAAAGGCAAAGATGTCTTCAAACCGAAGAAGCCACCACCCCCAGCGGCCCCGTCCATCAGCGCATACAGGCCTGTTGTCTCAGCGGAACAAGAGGACGATTTTATGTCAAGCATATTGGGCACCATGGACACCCTCCCAGCATCAACTTCCACGTTGACCCGTAAACGCAAGCCCTCACCTGAGTATGACTACTCAGACTCGTCTTCTCCCATTCATCACGGAGGCTCTACCTTGAGGCGAAAAGCTTCTTATGGTGACACATCATCAGACGGTTTTATGGATGATGATGTGGTAGGAGTTCCCTCAAGTGATGACTTGTATATGAGCCCCAAGAAACGCGTCAAAGTCGCAGACAGTGGCGTCATGACACCCGCTATGGAACGTCTCGCACAGCTGGACGTAGACGACTACGACTCGTCATTTGATGACGTGGATATGGATGCCTTCATGGATGTGGACGAGGAAGTGAACGGAAAATCGTACGTCAAATCAGAACCACAGGACGTCAAAATCAGCAAAATTTCCGCCTCATCAGCAATTAAGAAAGAGGACGCAGCTCCGTCCTGGCTGTCAGTCTACGACTCACTGAGCGTCGTTGAGTCGGACACCCTTGGTCCCCTCGCTTCCAATTCCACAACGGCGACAGCCAGCAATATATCTGCCCTTGAACCCGATGGCTCATTACGCTTCTTTTGGCTTGACTATCTGGAGCTCGAAGGCAAGCTTTACTTCATAGGAAAACTGAAAGATAAAGTTACTGGTGCCTGGATATCCTGCTGTGTCACAATCGACGGGATCCAACGCAACCTTTTCATCCTCCCACGCGAAAAACGCGTGGAACCAGACGAGGATGGGACTATGTTCGATACGGACATCGTGCCAACTCCACAGGATGTCCACGGTGATTTCGAGATGATTCGGAAGCAGATCGGTGTTAAGTCATGGCGAGGCAAATTCGTGAAACGAAAATATGCATTTGGAGAGAAGGATGTGCCCCGTGGAGAGAGCCAGTGGATGAAAGTGGTCTATAGCTTTAATGGTATGTTAATTGGTTCTGGGAAATATCATGCGGCCCTTACCGTCAACATATAGACCCCCCAATACCATCCATTGCATGCAGTCCCAATATTGCCCAGATTTTTGGGACCAACACAAGTGCATTTGAGCTCCTTGTTTTGAAGCGAAAAATAATGGGGCCATGTTGGCTGCAAATCAAAAACCCTCAAATCGATCATAAAGGGGTGAGTTTACATCCGATCCACACATATAATTCTGATCCGTATCAGGTTTCCTGGTGTAAACTAGAGGCAACTGTATCAGACCCCAAGGATATTAATCCCATACCAGAAGCTGATTCGGATGCACCGAAAGATACACCGCCTCTGACCGTCATCAGCCTCAGTGTCCGGACGATCGTAAACCATCAAGAAAATAAGCGCGAGGTTGTCTGTGCGACTGCTCGAATTTGGCATAACAGTGGGCGCTCACCACTACAGAGAAATTAAATTCAACTGACTTGTTACAAGTGATAATTGACGACCCCACCCCCCCGGAGAAGTTGCATTGTACAGTGCATACATTTGTACGACCGCTTGACCGTTTCCCTCCCAATTTCGAGGCGCAAGCTAGAGCAAATGGAAAGGGCTTTATCTCACCAATGAAGAACGAACGCATGCTCCTGAGTAGTCTACTAAGTAAGTGAGTGACCTTCTAGTTGCTAATTACGCTATATTATCTGCTCTAGTGACAATTTATAAAGCTGATCCGGACGTTATTCTCGGCCACGAATTCTTGGGAGTTTCTCTTGATGTGCTTCTTCATAGAATGAGGGATCTCAAAGTTGACCACTGGTCTCGGCTGGGTCGGTTTAGGCGTTCAAGGTGGCCTAATATTGGTAAACAGGGTTCTAATTTGAAGTTTTTGAATGGACGTATGTTGTGTGATTTAGCCAGCGATGGAGCAAAGGTATGAATTCACTTCTCATCCACCCTTGTGGAAATTATTGAGATTAAAGTTACATCCAGAGTATGATTGCGTCAACGACATGGTCACTCACGGAAATGTGCAAAACACATCTTAAGAGCGAGAGGCAGGATATCGACCCTGATGACACGGCAAGCTACCTTGACGGCAGCTTAAGTACTCCTGATCGACTCCTCGTTTTTGTGCGTCATTGCGAACTAGACGCCCATTACCAGATGGCGATTGCTGCAAAGGTGCAAATGCTGCCTTTAACCAAACAGTTAACCAATCTTGCAGGAAATTCCTGGCAAGTCTATATATGATTGATCCAAGCTCCACTCTTTCTTACAGCTTCACAGGAATAAAACGCTTAACGGAGGCCGTGCCGAAAGAAATGAATATATTTTACTGCATGAATTCCATCGCCTCAAATACATATGCCCGGACAAATCCTGGGGAAAGAAATCAGTGGCTGCAGTTAAACAGGAATTCCAGGATGACGACCCAGAAGCTGCAAAGACGAGCAAGGGGAAACGTGACAAATATAAAGGTGGCCTGGTATTTGAGCCCAAACGAGGGCTTTGGGACCACTACATCTTGGTCATGGATTTCAACTCGCTTTATCCAAGCATCATTCAGGAATACAACATAGACTTTACAACGGTCGATCGAGTCGAGGATGATGAGGTTAGTGATTAACTCTCTCCAGTACTTGCTACTGTTAAGCATCTTTTTCAGGATGGAGAAGAGAAGATACCCGAACCACCGTCGTCAGATGTCCCTCAGGGTGTTTTACCTCGTCTCATCGCAACCCTCGTCAATCGCCGTAAGCAAGTTAAATCCCTGATGAAAGATAAATCAGCTTCGCACGCCAAAATTCTCCAGGTGCGTGGAAGTAATGTTCGAATTAGTCTCTTAGTTCACCATTCAACCAGTATGACATCAAACAAATGGCTCTTAAACTTACTGCCAACAGTATGTATGGCTGCCTGGGTTTCGAATATTCACGATTCTATGCACGGCCACTCGCAGCCCTTACAACTTTTAAGGGCCGTGAAATTCTGACTCATACGAGGGAGTTGGCAGAGGGCCTTGAACTCGATGTTAGTGATTTATCCTTTGCCTTTGTCTCTCACAATTACCTGATGCCCAAGGAAGGTCGTCTATGGTGACACAGATTCGGTGTTTGTTAACTCAAATGTGACCGAGCTTCCAGAGGCTCTAAGAATATCCGCCGAGTTCAAGAAGAAAGTTAACGATCACTATAAACTTCTTGAGATCGACCTGGATAGTGTCTTTCAACGACTTTTACTACTCCAGAAGAAGAAATATGCAGCGATAAAAGTTGAAGATAACGCCAGAACTTCAACTGAGGTGAAGGGTCTCGACATGAAGCGCCGAGAATACTGCGCACTATCAAAGAACGTCTCTCAGTGCGTCGTTCGCTCTCCACACTTGACCTCCATTCATCACTGGTCTTAGGTATGTTCTGGAACAAATACTTTCTGGGGAAGCCACTGAAAATGTGGTATTTAATATCCATGAGTATTTGACAACAGTTGGAGAGAATGTGCGTGGAGGCAAGACTAAGATTGACGATTTCATTGTCTTCAAGGTTTGTTTGCTCTTCTATAACTTACCAAAGGCATCTAAAAAATGCAAAATGTAGCGGCTAGGAAAAAACCCGGAGGACTATCCTGACGCCAAAAGCCAACCTCATGTCCAAGTTGCGCTAAGGATGAAGGCAAAGGGTGGGAACGCCCGTTCTGGAGATGTCATTCCCTACGTGTTTTGCCTGGCGGAAGGCGAAGAGACCGCAAAAACCGCTCAAGCCGATCGAGCAAAACATCCTGATGAAGTTAAGAAATCCACCTTGAAGATTGGTCAGCGCCCACTCAACTTGTCCAATGTTGACTGATTGACGTCCTACTAGACTATGAGCATTATCTGGCTCATCAAATTTTGCCACCGATTGAGCGATTGTGCGAACCGATCGAGGGGACAGACCGCGCCCGTCTCGCAGAATGTTTAGGTACGATAAGTCGTGTCCTGCTACTTCCAATGATCTTGACCAGGCGACCAGGTTTGGACCCTGGACGATATCGCAATTCAGTGGGGGGAACAGAGGAGAGATCGTTTGTGTCTCTTGACTCGCAAATTTCCGACAGCGAAAGGTTCAAAGATACCGTCCCTTTCATTGTTCGTTGTCGCAATTGCCACGGCCAGCTGCCTTTTGCCCCTCTTAATGAACGGGAGGTTCGCTTGGATGATTTTTTACAGGCATATATATTGACTTCTCTGATTTAGTCTTCCATCGTACATCCGACAGGTCCGGCGTGCCCCGCTTGCCAGACTAATGTTAGCGTCGGAAGCCTTCAAATGCAGCTTGAATCACAGATACGTGAGCATATTGGGAAGTATTATGAGGGTTGGGCTATTTGCGACGACCCCACTTGCGAGCATCGTACCCGTATGATGAGTGTATACGGCAGAAGGTGTTTGCGTCCAGGTTGTAGGGGCACGGTATCCCTCGAGGTGTGTCACGCCGAGGAAAATCATGATCTCCCCTAAACTGTCATTCCAGTATTCTGACACGCAGTTATACAATCAACTACGATACTTCTTATCCCTTTTCGATGGGAACAGAGCTACCAAGTCGTCTAAAGGGGGGGCAGATCACGGTTCGTAACATAGTTAGATGCACTTGACTGGGTGCTCACGCCGCGGCTTACAGAAGCACTCGTTGCCCTCGTTAGCTTCAACACTGAGTTGTTGCAAACTCTCACTGCTTGCGTCGGAAAATATCTCGACCAATGTGGGCGCCGATGGGTAAACTTCAGCACCCTTTTTTCGTTTATGAAAGTTTAGCCCTGCTGCCTTTTCTCGCCTGTATTTATGACCAAACTGTAGACATGCATACGTACTCATATCTTAATAATGGACATCTGAACTAGATCAATGACGCCTTGGAAGCTGATGGGCGAGCGTACAGGTATCTCGATCTAATACTATCTTGGGGTATCGAAAACAAAATCCGGATCCCTGGAAACAGAAGTCAGCGATACACGAGTTGCGGGTGGCCTGTTTACTAAATTAAACCCCGGAAGAACCGGATATGACCTTGACTGCCATAATTATCACTGTGGAACCAGTCGCTTGCATTCAGCCTCAACATTATTTGTTGGGGAAGAACGTCACGTATGTATACCGTCAACATCCGCGAGCGTTTTTAACTTCCCCGTCAAAAGCGGATTTCAACCTTATTTTATGTTTGAAGTATCTGGTTCAGGAAAAACTGGGAAAACCTCACATTCCCTCTTCAAGTTTCCCGAATTGCACCTCAAACACGTAAGAAATTCAAAAAGGTTCAGTGCCTAATGGAACACCTGAGGTTACCTCTAGAACCAGGTTGAGAAGGAGCACCTGGACCTGGTCCAGTCCAACCATTGATGACGATTGCGGACGTCTGCCTTGGGTGGGCATTAGACATATTCAATATGTGCAAGACCGGGTCAGCCATACCGGCAAAATACGAGGATGGTTCCAATTTCCAATGCATGCACGCACGCCAATTGAGTCCCGAATTCGGTGATGAACTTCGCAGCTCCAACTTTTTGGACATTTGCTCTGGTACAGGTCGGGTTTCAGTGATTCAAGATGATGGTTGAAGCTTTTTCAGCATGAACCTGGACCTCGGGTGTGCATACGGCTGTCGCCAGGGCCATAAGGTGGCGCTCAAAAAGAACATGGTGGCTTCCAAACAAGGTACGTACTGCACGGTTTTGATCATACTAAGATGCCCAAGCCATAGACACGTAGTGACACAGAGTAATTACTTGCTCGGCGTTCACGAAGCCCCTAGGGACGCCGTCGAAATCACCAATCTGCCAGATAACAGCAGGGTTCTATAACAAGAATCCACTTGTCAGGTGGGGTTTTTGGCAATCATGACGGATCTCTATTGGAACTTACCGCCTCCTGGGATGGGATGTTCGATTTCGAGACACCTCCAGAGGAAACAGGAACGCTTCGGCTAACAACAGCAAACGAGACAATCTTATATACTATGTATTTCTACGAATAACTCCTCTGAGAGCTCGTCATTACACATGATAGTCATCACTTACAGGTCATAGTGTATGTCTAGCTTCATATAAGCATCCATGATATAGACTTGAACTTTGACCAGGTATTCTGGTATAGAAGAGTTGGTTAGCAATATAAGCAGAAAGCACAGAACCAGTCGCAAACCACAGGGCGCTAGAAAATGTTAATTCGTCCCATTCTCGTTTCAAGTTGCGTTACTTATCAAGGGCCATACAGACCCATTCGGTGAGCTGTCAAATATTGAAAATGTATACAACGTAGGATTTCTAAGAGACTTACATTCAGTCTGAGTTCTAACCAAATGAAAGTGAGATCAACTAGATAGAAGAATTATAAATGTGAGTGATACCATATCTCGGTTTATAAATGAGATCAGTGTGGTCACAGAGCACGGAATAGTAGAACACATGCGGTCGTCCCTCAAGGATATGAGCGGGAAAATAAAGAGAGGACCTGTCTGTCGGTGTTGAAGAGTGTGTTTTTGTCAGGAATATGTATATAGTTAGGCAGGTTTATTGATCTCAGAGCGGCTGTATACTAGTTAAAAGATCAGATGTCGACACCTACATGCCTTGCTGTTTATACCAAGGAAAAAACAGCGGCACGGCCTGGCAATCGCACATTGTCTTGGTTGAAATTTGTTCAAAAGAGACGCTTGTCTCTGATCCTATTTTATCGCACCAATGGCGTTCAGAGGGAATAGATCAGCGTCTGTAAAGAGGACGAGGCTCCGAGCGTAGCATTGAGGGAAATTTTAATCGGACGTCCAGGTCTGGGCGGAACCCGGCAGCAGCAGGATTCAAACCTAGCGACTTCACATGGACGACGGAAGAGGAAGAGCCTTATTTAATGTTTACTTCTACCACCGTCGAATCTCTATTAAAGAGGTCTCGAAACACTATGCTCAAATCGACGCCACACCCTCGATGAAACTTTCCCACTGTTTCTCCCAAACGGCGAAGGCACGCCGTTTCTCTTCGTCCTCCAGGGTGGAAAACTGGAATAGTAACTTTGTCAGAAGAGCTTCATCAAAAAGAGAGTATAATGGGATTCTGACCTCGAGGCTGTCGCGCGCAAATTGACGGAGAGTACTTAATCCGGAGACCTCGCTTGAGACAAGAACCTGCATCATACAGGAACTGGTGTTAACTGGATTGTCCCCCGAGAGATGAGAAGAGAAACATCACTTGGAAAAAATCAAAAGTGAGGCCCATGTTACCGAAAACAGATGGGTCATCAGAGGAGAGAGCTACTGGAACACCGTTATTCAAGAGAATTGGAAGTGGGTGCATTGGCATAGATGAGCATAGCCGCTGAACGTCGCTATGAGTGTGGGGCCAAACCATGTCGATCGAAATTATTACTTACCAAGATTTCGTTACTAAAACGTGTTTAGCCAAGTGCTTCAAATACATTATAGAAAGACGTACGAAATTGGACAGACTTCCAAGGCGATTCCCCTTTCTCGACAGAGGTCCATGATTTTGGGGTGTTTTACGACCGAGTAGCTAAGACTCCGTAAGAAAAAAAGTCGAGCTCATGTGGAAAGACGAGACGCACCCATGGCCGATGCGTTTGGTCCCAAGCAAAATGGCATCATATACGTTCATATCTGCTGTACTTCCATCACCAAGGGTCTCGCCCGCATGAAATATGAACGGTATGTCTACACCCTCCTCTTTCTGACGCGTGCGGAATTTGAGAAGGGGTTGGATATAATTTATGAGTGGTATGAGTTCGTTTTCGTTTCCTACGAGATCGAAGCCTGTTGGGAATTTTGGTTATTACCTTTCGTTAAACATATGAATGGAAGAAAAGACCAGCGATCAAGTGAGGAAATTCTTTCTTTAGCGCGATGCAATCTTCGAGGTACCATTCCAAGTCTTCCGGTGTAATGAATCGAATGGTAGTATATATAATCTACATGAAAGTTAGTAATGCTGCATAAAAAGATGTCACAAATGACCCATTTACCTTGGCCCCAATGAACTGATCTCCTCTGCCTTGTTTTTTCATGTCTTCCTTGACCTCATTCAGGACCCGATCGAACATAACAAGCCACTCCCGATGTGGGATATTGTCCTCTCCATCTTCACCAATCATAGTCCTAGAAAAGAATATATGAGAATCGACGAACGGAAAAACTTGCAAGTATGTTTACTTGTATAGGAAGTTAACCCTTGCTTCAATGTACATTATTCCATCTTCAATTGAGGACTGGAAAAATTCGCGAATGTAATCAGGAAAGATCGGTGCAAACCGAATCAGACCCTGTAAAAGAATATATGAGACATGTTTTGCAGCAATAACCGGGAGACATACAGCTGATACGATGAATGTACTTGTAAATTTTTCCCATATCTTGATGCCAATACCAATCGTCAGTAAACTGACACGAGGGAAGAAATGTGGTGTACTTTGGTTATTGTGTTATGTGTCTTGTAAGCTTCCGTTGGGTTGATCATCAATGCGCCGATAACCCATTTATCGAAACCTACTGGTCCACCTAAAGAAGTATCAAATACCGCTCTTGCATTCCGGATCGAAACCCATGTTCCCGGCTCATAAGTTGCCTCAGTCACACTGAGAACGTCGGAATATTGATCTGGTGGAAGGGCCCTGAATTCAGGCAAGATAGAGTCTATATTGGATGCGTTTAGGGCTTGGGGAACCCGGACATGTAGGGCCGGTTGCTCAAGAGCGAGCTTCAATAGAAATTCAGAGTTGACTGTGGCGTCCAGATGGGCATGTAAAAGGGCTCCTTTGGGCATCTATATAGTGCTTAAAATTTGAGGGCAGCGGCGAATCCGTGCAAACTACCTTGCTGAGAATTTTGAACAACTTTGTCTTTAGAATAATACTTCGCCCTGGAAGAACAGAAGCGTTAGATAGGAATTTATGACATCTATCGCGTTTGAATAACGCTGTACCAGTCAGAAATTCCATTCCGGGGAATGGATGTGGCACTGAGGCATGCTCCTGTTTCCATATTGTTGAGGCCTCCAAAGCGCGGATTTGCCTTACAACTTGCTCGGCTTTGATCTCTGCCGATGAGAGTTGAGCTTGTATATCGCGACGATAGGATCGGTCATCGTTGATGAGAGTATCCCTCCTTTGGTGATACTCAGTAAGTTCAGATTCAGCGGACGACATGATGGGTGGTTAAACGAGTTGAGATTTGTGGAGAACAAGTATATGTACGTATGAGCCGATTAGAATCGCCGGGTGTACCGGACAGGTACTGCCATCCACGCAAGACCCACCACGCGTCCGGAATCATGAGCTAAACAAGAAATTTGAGATCCGAGCTTGATTTATGACGACTTATCGTCTGCTTCTAGAGATTCTGGAACTCGCCAGTAAAAGACATCAAGGAAAAGGATGGCATCGATGTCTGCTCTTTGGGAATTGAAGTAGCGTGGCTGTTATTGCAGAGTTGACAAACATTGATTTGCGGCCATGGCTGACATAATTAGACCAACGCCAGTGCTTGAACTCGATTTGAATAATCTCTGACTTTCAATGCGTTTGGATCTTGTTATAATATGAAAATAACAGCAACGCGTCGCGCTATCGGCCTCAGAATCCTAATCGCCCTTTGTACACGCACTTTCTTTCAGCCCGACGAATTTTTTCAGTCTCTCGAACCAGCCCACCACCTCGTTTTTGGGTACGGACATCTCACCTGGGAATGGCTTGCCCCTACTCCTATACGAAGTATCGTTTATCCCGTGCTCAACGTTCCAATATATTGGTTATTGAAAATATCGGGCATTGCAGACATGGGGGCTCTGGGTAGTTGGCTTCTGGTGGGTACGTGTTTCTTTCGCCTTGTGTAAAGGGCATGTGTCTGACTGTATTCTAGATAGTTAGCCCAAAAATAATGCATGGGATATTTGCAGCGGCTACAGATGTCTGGTTATGCCAGTTGACGCGGCAGGTATTGGGCAGGCAATACGTTTCGACTGCGGTACGTTGCTATTACACCCTCGGTCTAGCTACACCTTCACTTATTGTTTATGATCGTGTTCAGCTCTTCCTCTCATTGACTAGCTTTTTCAACGCGCTTTCGTTATCTCGGAGCCTTTCCAATTCCCTTGAGACGTCGCTCACAACAATCGCATTCGCATATTACCCATGGGACGCGAGCTCCAACCTTAGCCCTCAACTGATCTTCTACAGGTAGGTTGCCGTCTACTGTGGAATCAAGAGATATATTCATTGGATATAGGCCAAGGATGAGGAAAACTTTGATATTTGCTGCCCTTGCATGCATGGTCCGCTCAACGAATGTTATCATATGGATATATCTTTTTGGAAACATTTTATGGGCCCTGCGTTCACACCGACGCGCAGTACATGCAGTCTTATATGAAGCTGTGGTCGTGGGGTATGTCTTCATCCTGTTTTAAACTGTTCATCACTAAATGTATGACATGACCACAGAGCGGTAGCGTGCGTAACACTGTTTACACTAGATTCCTTGTATTACCAAAAGCCGACCTTGACTCCCCTCAACTTTTTCCTAACAAACTTATCTTCTGTCTCGCTTTTCTATGGATCAAGCCCGTGGCATTACTACCTCACACAAGGCCTGCCTGTCCTTTGTACAACCGCCCTTCCATTTGTCCTCCTCGGCATCTACTCTACAGTATTTGATCGCGGTGCCGTGGCATTACGCACCATGCTGGGAACGATTGTATGGACAGTTGGGGTTTACTCAATGGCTGGACACAAAGAGTGGCGATTCATTCACCCGATCCTCCCCCTCCTCCACGTCTTCGCAGCCAAATCTTTGGTGGACCTTTCCAATCCCGCATCAGAAAGAAAAAGAGAACCAAAGAACCCGCAAAAACCAGCATGGGGGCGCTCTCTACTCAGTCAACTCCCCGCTGTCCGCCCAGGCTTCCTGGCACTACTTCTACTTACTGTACCTGCTTCTATATATATAGTGCTTTTCTATTGTAGCGGACCCATCAGTGTTCTATCCTATATCCGGTCTATACCTCGCGAGGAAATGGGCAATGGGACCGTAGGCTTCCTGATGCCGTGTCATTCGACACCAGGTCATGCGTATCTCCACCAGAAGAAATTAGCGCAAGGCTCAATGTGGGCTCTTGGGTGCGAGCCTCCTCTAGAGTGCGTACATGTCCTGGTATCCAAATGTTCCCCCTCCGCTGATAACCCTCCTCTTCTCCAGAAAACAAAAACTATCAACTTACCTCGATCAGACTGATGTGTTCTTCCAGTCTCCACAAGATTACCTGCAGAAATATTTCCCCACGAAAGTTAACCCTTCCTTCCCATCCTCCCCATATCCGGTTTCCATTCCTGGAACACCAGAAAACTTGGATGGTTATCCGTGGGTGCATGAGTGGCCGCGATATCTTGCATTTTTTGGAGCGCTTCTGGAAGAAGAGGGGGTAAAGCCTATGTTGGTAGCAAGAGGTTATAAGGAAGTATGGCGGGCCGGCCGGGAATGGGAGGGAGAGGGCCATAGGAAAGGTGCTGTGCGTGTGTGGAAATGGTCGAGATAGTCGCGAGCACTTGACACCAGGATATACCAATATCCCACTAGTTTAAAATCCTGGCATGAGTATCAATTTTCACAAATCGAGAGCAAAGTCGATGTCTCTACAAAGATATAAGGTGCACAGAATAGTATACTAGATACGAAAGAAAACAGTATGCAAGAGTCCGGATGGTGCGTGCCTGTCATCGATCACAGTCTAGATAAATCTCTTCCCCACACACCCCTATCCCATTATTTTTTAGCCAAGCCCAACACGAGGAAACGGGACTTGAACACACCTAATGATCCAGTCGATCATCAACATTGCCCGTGTCCTCGCCGATACCTGTTCGTTCCAGTAAATGCTCCTCCAAGCATACATTGCCGCCAGCCCTCCCATGAAAGAGTAACCCCCAAAGTCAAACACAGCAGCATTGCCAATGTATGCCAGACTACCGAGATGGAGGTACCGGAAGGGACCGGAAACCGCCTCATCAGTAGTTGTGGCCAGATCCTTGTCCTCGACGGCGTGTCGTGCGAGCTTGTGCAGCTTTTTACCAATGTATTTACCTTGCTGTGAGGCTACTTGTGCGGTCTGTTCGACGTGTATTCAGTATCAAGACGGGTGCACTAAATGAATGAGAACGTACAGCGGGTAACGCGGTGATCTTCTTCCCGATCTCCTCGAGTAAGCGGACAAGCTCATTCAAAGACAAATTGTTGTCTGCGTCAGAATCATACATATCAAATAACTCTTTGACCTGGTATGATCTGAATTGGAATGAGTGTATCATCAGAGACTTGATAATGTTACCTTAACAAGGTGGTCGCCAGCCATCGGGATGCGATGTTTAATTTTCTTCACTATAATAGAATCAATGGTCAAGTGGATATCAAGGATACCAATGCAAGCAACATACCCATGATTTCCCATTCACCGAAATCGATTTTGCCATTCTTGTCCTGATCGGCTTCATCAACAAGGTCGAGAAAGTGATTGACGACCGACGTTTCAATCTAACACAAATAAGGGATAGCACAAGTGAGCGAGAGAGAGCTACATACTGTGGAACAATCTCCAATAGCATATACTTCACCCAATGGTGCCCCCTTGACGCGAAGATGAGCATCAACCTCAATAGCTTTCTTATGGACCTGGTTCGGCAAAAGAGCTGAGACCCTTTGTGTGAAGGGGTTCATGGCGATACCAGTAGACCAGAGGACGAAGTTCGTGGGGATGCTGTGTTGAACTGTTTTGCCTTCGGCATCGCGAGTAGTATAAAGCACATAATCTTTGTTAACTGCGCCGACCCTTCGGATAGTTGAGATGAGGTGAGTGCTGGAGTGGGAGGAGACTGACCGTGCGGAGGTTATGAGGTTGACACTGTCACGTTTGAATTTTTCCTTACGCTCAGGCTTAGGATGATTTAAAAATGGAAGGAGCGATTTCGTTACCTCAGCATAATTTGAAATAGCTTCTGAGTACTACTAACAAATGAGAAAGAAGAAGCACTGTACAATGATGAACGCCATACCGTGTTTAAAATGTGTTCTCTAGATTGTATAACGTGAATCGATACTTCCTCCCTGCATATTTTAGGGAACTAGGTTAAGTTGAGCAAATCTCGAAGAAACATAGTGGAATAGAGGAAGTGCTGACATAATTCATGATATCTTCCTGACAAAAGTCGTAGATTTCCTATTTGTCCAGTTTCTCGTCAAAGCCTTTCACCATGGATAAATGCTAACAGCTTACGGCCGCAGTTTCCACGCCAGTTGGACCGCCGCCGCAAACGACGAAGCTGAGCAACCGTTTCCTATCTTCTGCGGAAGTAGTCGGTAAACTGGCAGTCTCGAAATTATCTGCCGGTCCTCTGTCAGTGGATTAAGACTGGGCATAGAAATGTAAATGACCCATGATCCGCCTGCGAATGGCCTGTGCATCCGCAATAGTTTTGAGTTGATAACAGTGCTCTAATCCTGGGACGCCGTGGGTGCTCGATGTTGATCCAACGGCAATAATTAATTTGTCATAACTAGCATGAAAGTGAGAAAGGCACAATGCGACATTCTGAGAGTCACACACGGGATATAAATGTTCGCTTTGTCACCATTCGGGGAAGCCGTTTCCACTTCTATTAAACGTTCCGACATACAAAGGTCGACTGCCTTTCCTTGGACAAAATGTCCTCGGAGGCGGGCAATAACCTTGCGAATTGGTTCGATGAGAGAGCGAATCTGAACAGTTCCAACAGCCGCAGCTTCAAGAATGTGAGTATTAGTGATACGGCTCGTGGGGGTAAAGCGAAAAAGCAGCGTACATGGGAGGAGAGGAGTAAAAGTGGTGAATGTTTCTGATGAAACGATAGTAACATGATAATCTCCCGCATACAGGGTTTGAAGCACGCCCATAGCCTGTGTGTTTTTCTATTAAAAGAGCTCGACTAAACAGATGTCCAGCACTCACACCCCATCCTCCACCGACAATAACAAGCTTGGGCTTCTCAGCAATACTTGCATTCTCTTCATCTTCCTCGTCATCAACCTGCACACGTGCAATGGGTAGATTCTTGGGTCCTCCCTTCTCGGGTTTGAGAGCGAGTGGTGAAATTGGTACGCGATCAATATGCTTGTGTGAATAGGTAAACACGTCATGGACGAAGAACCCTGCCCCGACCGCGAAAACACCAATAATGGCCGAGAGAGATATGTAGCCAGTGTATCGCGCTAGTGTTCTCGCGCGATGAAAGAGGCGACGAGGTGGTTCTGTCGCTGTGGAGTTGTGTCGTGTGATCAAAGAGAGTGGAAGGTGGGGGGGTGAGTATAGTCTTCTCGCGGGGGAGGGGCCCCCGAAATGTAGAGGACGGAGGCGTAGTGTTTTGAGCATTGCGGTCAACAATGCTCAAGAATATTTGCCTCAAGTATAAGAGTAGTAGGTGGGAGCGCTCAGCGTTCCTCAGCGCCTCGAGGACCCAATCTTCACGTCATGTGGACAACATCACGTGCCAGGAACCCCTCAGACGTCCGACAAGGATCACAAAAAATAAAAATAAAAATTGAAATAAACAAATGAAGAGAATTGGACAAGACCCAATAGTTAGTGCGTAGGCTGCGGTCGACAGCTTTTTAGGGTTAAGACAGAATTCGCGTACAGAAGAATTCATTTCAAGTTACTTACCACAGACAGACTCTAGCTGGATCCGCTTATCTAACCACCCGAGATCGCAGAGTCGTCGGCGGCACCGTTAAAATAACCTTTTCATTACAAGTGGACATCGACTCGAGCTTGTTGGGCTGGGCTGTTGTATTAAACGAGTAGCAAGTAGACAGACGCAGAATCAAGATGTGGGGAGATTTATTGTGGTATTGCTAACGATATGGCCGACTTGAGAAACTTGGCCCTTCCGGTTTTCCCGCGCCGGACGACCACCTGTTTGATTTCAAGATATTATTTGAGGTTACCATCTACAAGGGCCACGTCTGTCCACCATCTCGTCTCTCCCAGGATCCGTAACCTTGCCTCCTCAAGCGCAGTCATCTTCTCAGGCGCTCTTTCGTCGTGAGTCACAACGACGGGCTTACCATGTCCGCACAGCCTACTCCCCCCCCACCCCCCGTCCCAGCATCTCCCCCAAATTCCGGTGGCGTTAGACGCCATCACACTATTTCTGCTTCTTCGCGTACCGCACGAGCAGCTGCAAGGGATGCCATTTCTGAAGAGTCCCATGAGCAGCCGAATTGGAACGACGATGAGGTCGTTGATCAGGATTGGGTAGGCGGTGTGGGCGCCGTGGGCGAGAAGACGTCTTTGCACAGGCAAAGCTCTCTCCCCACCAGATATCATCGTGGTTAGTGCTGCCCCCTTATACATGCGATCCTGGATGCTACATTGTGCCTCTCCGATCATTGATCATGGACGCATCTACTGTAATATTCGCTTTACGTATGCCTTTCGAAATGCTTGTTCTGATGCATTGAACGAAACAGCTTTTCAAGGAGCCGCAAAGGCCGGAAACACCACCCCAAAGACCGTAAACAGCCTTGCCGCTATCGCAGGACATGAGGGTGACGAAGAACCGTGGAATATCGCGGGAGGATATTCTGTTGAAGACGAGGTAAGTGCTAGGACGCCACTGACGAGTGTCGTCGGTCGGTGGCTCTTCTATCTGGCGAGGTTCTAATCGTCCTTTTGTAGCACCCCGTCCCTGAACAGCCTCAACACCAACAAGTGATTGAGGCACAAGCCAACAACTCTCCTCTTTCCCCCCACTTTGCTGGTGCCCCACATGTTCCCTCACCTCCCCCCGCAGGCTCCGCGGTCCGGAGACATGTCTCCCTTACTTATGGATCAGGAGTCGGTGGCCCACGAAAAATGAACTCATCGGGCCTCAAGCGTTCCGGGACCCTTCAGGCTGGACCGATGCAAGCTCATGCCCAGAATCCTTCTCCCCCGGATACCACAGAGGGTGTAGAGGAGGACGAGTATAACTACGATGTCGAGGACACTGGGGGATACGAGGAAGAGTATGCAAGACAGCAGTACCAGCAGAGTCAAGGCCAGCACTACGCTGGTAGCCCAATTGGCCGCACTTCCCCTTGGACAGCTGGAAATGAATGGCGTTCAGCAGGAAGCTCTGGGTTTTCTACCAGCAGCGGGGGGCATGCTGGCAATCAAAATGTCGCTATCGACGATGTCCAGCGTGCACTCTCTGCTTTAGAAATTGCCAGTAACAATAACGTGAACCAAGGGGGGCAGAATCAAATGTATCAAAACCAATCCAACACCGGAAATTATCAAGCTGGCCAGAGCGCGCACCCACCTCGATTCAACCCCACGCATCCACCCCCTGCACAAGCACCTGGCATGCGTGGTGGAGGAGGGAACAATAATAATGGAAATGGAAACGGTGGCCGTAAGCTTCAGCTTAATACGGACCTCGAAGGGCGCAAAACACCTCAAGCCCAGCAAGGTGCCCCATATCATCAGCAGCAGCAATACCAGCAGCATCACCAGCAACATGACAACCGCTCCCAAACATCAGGCGGGTCTTGGGACCAGAAGGACCGTCCTCTAGGTAGCCGTACATCGAACCCCAACCTCCAGTACGGATACCAGCAAGGCGGGAAAGGTGGCGGGAGCGGGGTTCCCAGTGTCCCCGCCATTCCACAGCAATACATCCAGCAGCAACAGCCCAGAATGGGTGGAGGAGGGTACAGTCATGGTGGGAACCAACAGCAAGGCAGTGGCGGTAGCTCTGGCCAGAGTCCGAACCAATATTCCGTGAACACACCCATCGATGTTCCATCCCTTATCGCAACCAAAGGCTACAACCCGACCAACTTTGACACGAGGCCACAATTTGTGCGTTAGCTTCCACCGTAGCGAAGTAATCGGAGGTACTAATTATCCGTTCTTCGTTTTCTCCGTCATCCAGGCCCGGTTCTTTGTGATCAAATCCTACACCGAGGATGATGTGCATAAGTCATTGAAATACGAAATCTGGAGTTCGACAGACCCCGGCAACAAAAGGCTGGACAAGGCATTCAAGGAGACGGCCGGCCGGGGCCCAATCTACCTGTTCTTTAGTGTTAATGCTAGGTACGTTGGTACTCCTTTTAGCTGTTGAGAAGTTTCTTATCCGTAGAATGGGTACAGCGGCCACTTCTGCGGCATGGCGGAGATGTTGACATCAGTAAGGGCCTCCAGACACCCTGCTCTTTGAGACCTGCTCATCGAAGTCTTCTAGGTTGATTACACACGGAGCAGCACGGTATGGGCATCTGACAAATGGAAGGGTGTTTTCAAAGTGCGCTGGATCTTCGTTCGTGATATCCCGAATGTGAATTTGCGACACATCAAGTTGAAGTACGTTACCTTCCTTCATCCTTTAGTAATATTAATGTCTCTCGGTTTAGCAACACTCAAGAGCGCAAACCTGTGACGAACTCGCGCGACACACAGGAACTCCTTCCTGATGCAGGACAAGAGATGCTAAGGATTTTCCACACCCACCCGGCAAGAACATCCCTTCTTCAAGATTTCGCATTCTATGAAGTTTGTGCTTCAGTCGTTCTTACGTGCATGCCGATACTGAATTCATACAGTTGCAAGCCATGCAAAAGATGCAGGGACAAGCAGAGAGTTCTTCACCCTCTCATTCTCACTCTCCGGACCCATCCATGCATTCACCCCAGCATCAGTCTGCTGCGATATCTCAGCAACATCAGCAGCAACAACTCCAACAAAACCCATTCGGCATGTCTCCCAATCCCAATGCGCTCGCATACCAGATGCCGCAGATGACGCCCATGATGCAGATGCAGATGCAAATGGGCATGGGCATGGGTATGGGTATGGGCATGGGGAACCAGTTTGGCATACCGCAAGCCCAGGCGATGCACCAGAGTGTTATGCGACACCCGAGCCCTACGCCACCTGCCGGGGGACAAAATTTTATGGGCATGTCGGGCTTTTAGAGCCAGCCCATCATGAATAACGAACAAGCATGATTGCTATGGGCAAGGCCACCATTATCTTGGACCGGCTTCGCTAACGAATCCACATAGATCTGTTCAAATCGAAGATAACTGTTGAATAACGTCTCTCTTCTCATGACGATATCCTTTTCCTCTTCTCAAACTATGCACTCCTCTCTCTTATTTCTATTAACATTAGTTTGGTTCAGTGCCCGCTGCGACTTGTACCCTGTTCAATGCCGACACCCTACGGCCCACAAAACCTCTGTTGTTGTTTGCCTATCACTTATCCAACCTTGTTGCTACTACCATCCTTACTTGATCACCACCCCTCCTCACTTGTGTTATTTATTTCAAACACTGTGTTGCATGTACGTACACGGGACAGTGAACGGACGTGGACATCTTCAATCCCGCTTTTTCGCTATTTTGTGCTTGTCGTGCAATATATATATTATTAAATACATGCCCTTATAGCTAGGAGATTGTATTGAAATTTTAACGTGATTCATACTATATATCTCAGTGTTTGCTATTCAATGGCTGGTGCAATTTAGGAAATAAAGAAAAGGAGTTTAAATTAAATTTTAAGCCCTTAATTTAATCCTTCTGCTCCAGGATACACAATGTTATTTGAACGCCCTCTAACTTAAGTTACCCAGTTATGGCCGGCCATTATATATCTTTAAAAAACGATTCTGGTGGGGATTTACAAGTGATATGATGGTAAGAAAATGACTAAAGTATAATATAACATGTGCCGTGGATTCATTCAAGGTCTTGAAAACACACCATGGGCAGTGGAATCATGTCATTTTTGAGGTTTTCGATTCATCTGGCTTCTGTTTGCAGTCAATGCAAAATGGGATTAGCTGGGCGGGATGGAGTGGACAGACTGGCGGGAATGTGGGAATTTCCAAATCCAGGGTTTTCTGAGAGTGCATATCGCGGATTTTTACCGCAGCTTCACGTCCAAATCTCCTGATGGCGGCGCGAAGAATCCTTCCCATTTCCAAGGATGAGTTTTCTCGAATGCTTCAGAAATGCACTCCCCCGTCCGGCTGGTCTGAAATTATAGGTAAAATATCCTTCATTTTTCCTCCGAATGCAATTTACATAAAAACAGGTGTTGCAAACTCTGGCGGGCCCGACTCAACCTGTTTGCTATTTCTTGTAAATCGTTACCTCACAGACAGACCATCCGAACAAACACTTCATCTCTCTACCCCTCGAAAAGTGCTGTCTCTAACTATAGACCATGACCTGCAACCTTCCTCGACAGCGATGGCAGAGCATTGTTCCACGTTTGCCCAATCCATTGGTGTTGATCATGTTACTCAAAAAGTACCTTGGTCAGAGCCTCCGTACCCCCCACGCCCCTTCCCGGGAGATATGTTTGAGAAAACCGCCCGCGACGCGAGATATCACGCGTTGTTTGGGTCTGTGACGCGTGAAAATATAGGTGTACTTGCGTTCGGACACCACGCAGATGATCAAGTCGAAACCTCACTGATGCGCCTCGGTAGAGGCTCTAAAGAAATCGGGGCAGGTGGGATGAGGTCATGCCGTCGATGGGGAATGGGAATAGGGAGGGAGGGCTCCCTTGGATGGACTGGGTACGAAGGGATGAAACGATGGATTATCCGCCCGCTTTTAGATACCAGCAAGGTAAGGCGGCCAATCTCCAAATCCAAATGCCAAAATGCTAACGACCATTAAGGACAGGATACTCGCAACGTGCGAAGACAACAAATTAAATTATATTACCGACTCGACCAATTTCCAGCCTCATATCACATTAAGAAATGCGCTTCGCCATACGCTCGCGAGTGATGGGGATGTAACGCAGGTATGATTGTAATTATAGTCATTTGCGTTGTTCTTAACTTCTGCAGCCAGGGCACGAGCCAATGCCTCCTGATATTGCAAAGAAACTGGGCGACATTGAAACGGCTGTGGCTTCACTAGGCTCTGTATCTATAAGTCTGAATTCTAGCCCCGCAGAGCTTCGCGGTGCAGTCAGTCAGCTTACTTCTAATGTTGTTAATATTGACAGGCAAGGTTCGAACCAACCCTTTCTTCAAAGTACAGCGCACCACTCATATTTGCATAGTTGATGCTAATCTCAAACGGTGTACTTTGCCCTCACCTCCGGGGACACATTTGGTCTCCATCGCCGGGTTATCCCGCGTTCATGATGAGACTATCCGACACGCCATGATCCTTCGCATAATGCGTTGTGTATCTTTTCACCCATGGGGTTCCTTGCGGGCTGACGGAGACCGGCGCCAGAAAAGCATAGCACAAATCGCCGAAAACATTTGGGACCCAAACCCCTTTGCAAAGAAAATCAGAATGTTTGTAGCTGGTGGAGGAGTCCTATGGACACCAGTCACAGTGAAAGATGGACAAATAAGGACTCCGGACAGAATCTTTGCAGGGGGCGTGGCAGAAGACGGAAGATACGCATGGCTGTCCTCCAGACAGCCTCCCTTGCATCGCTCCAAAATGGAAGCTCGTGGCGAACCCAGTACCTTGGAGGTCAATATCACCCCCTATCTGGTACAAGCGTTGGGGGCATGGAAAGCTGGAGCTTCCTCTACTATCGAGATCTTATACGACTGCCGATTCATCGTAACTTTCGACTTGGCAAAAATGCCCGAAGGGCTCGCACAAGGAATCGAGGTCCCTAACACGAAGGAAAATATCCTGATCTTCCCGAATACTCGTTGGTACTGGCCACAAGTTGTTCGGGAATGGTTTGGCCTGAAGACCGTGCTACATTCCAAGATTGATAACAGACAAAGCAACTCATTACTGTCTGCTACCCAAACGAAGGTGGAATTGGATCATACGATGGCCTGGAAACTACGAGAAAAACCAGTTTCCTCAGAATGGATTAATATCAAATGGATCAGGCCACTGGACGCTATATGATAACTCCTAGGGCAGGAGTTAAAGATGAGCCACATATCCACCTGGTGGTGTTCCAGCCTCGGCCCCTCCTAGGAATTCATTCACCACATCACACCAGACATGGATGCCAAAATACTCAAACCAATGGTGTCCAAAGTCCAGGCTGGGAACATCTCCAGGAGACTGCCCAATTTTCACCGCTTTAGCCCATGGGATGCGCTGTAGAATTTCTTCTCCGCAATAGAAAGGCACTATTCTATCCTCCTTTCCATGGATAATCATAAACTGTATGTCCTTAGGTAGCTTGTCATGGAGTCCATCGAATTTAAACCTGTTGAGCTAAACGACCAAAATAAGAACCTATGTAGCCTTAATGAGTTTGTTCATTACCGCGCGTCCCTGCATTACTTTTTTGGGTGTTACGCACTGTTACAATGCTACAAAGTCAGGTGGGGTATGACTTACAGACTATACGGGCAGGTCTAGCATAAAGTAGTCAAAAGACAAGCCAATTTCTGTGTTAAAGGCTCCTCCTACCTTCCAGACGTCATCCTGTTGAGCCACCAGTCAAATCGCTCTGTGTTCGCAGGGTCAGCCACCCAGCGCGGATCAAACGTTGCCTCCAGAGTTGGTCTGGCAATATCTTTTTTCTCTTCGTGAGTTCGAGGCCTGTCAGATACTGTAGTATCGACTCGTAAACCAAACCGCGGGTCGCGCAACACTGAACAAAGCGTCCCAGTAAGAAGAACATGCGTTACACGAAACGGAAGTTGAGTAGGATTCGATGCGTGGTAAGGCAAAAACAGTAGTTGTTGCGCAACGACCCCTAAGTGAATGAATAGATGGGTTGTAGCATATTTCACGCCAGAGATGAAGCGCCATACCGCCCATAGAGAAGCCACACAAGGATAATCTCCCCCAGCCCAAGGCGCGCAAAAGAAATAACAGATCACGCGCCAAAGATTCCATAGTGATCACATCTTTCTTTCCTGGGGACAAAGTGGAGTCTCCCATCCCTCTGATTAGCGTAACTTGGTTGGAAACTGAATCTTCTGAGTGTCAGTGGCGGCGGCTCACCTATGATCAAAAAGCAAGACTGGAAAATAAAAGTCAACGACCGAACCAAGGTACGTCTAACAAGAGGACCCAACCAGGGCGCTGTACTGCTAGGCTCATAGCCAACCGCTCCCAGTCGCCTCTGAGTGAACTCATGCCGCCAATAAGTACAATTGGTACTTGAGATTCGACGTGGTGAGTACCCAGCACATCATACGCTATCTTTGCGCCATCATCGAGAATAACGGTTGAGTGGGTGTTGCCGGGCGTCATACGGGTATGTGGAGGGGTTGTGCTCAAGAGTTGTGAACACCGAAAACCGTACCGAACGAGACTCCACGGTCGTGGTTCCTGATCAACTATTACGACGAATTGCAACCGTTCCGTTGAACGGATCCTGATAACGGGACGGGAGCAGTTCAACTACATACGATGGTTCACCGAAGAGCCAAAGTGCTAAGCACTGCCCAGCGATCCCCTTATGACTACAAGGGACCGCATTTTCGAACATCGCCTGAGCCTGTTTGACGTCGTTCAGGACGGCGAACAATATCACGCCGAGGCATCATCAAACTAATATTGATGTCGCAGGCGTGGCAAAAATGAAGTGCCAGACACTACATACTCGCGCTTCCTATAAATGTGAACATGGATACATGGGTAAATGGATGGGTAATACTTCTAAACACATATAAATGATTGTTTCAAGGGAGCCGCGGACTTGTATCATTCAGGAAAACGTCCACTACATCATGCCAAACTTGGGCTTCGAAATATTCGTACCAGTAGTGGCTAAATGCTAATGTCGGAACCTGGCCAGGTTTGTTACCTTGTTCAATAAAACGTGATCCTGGAATATGTTTTAAAGTATCCTATATCGAAGTTTAGCTGCGCGAGTCCAGAACCATGACATTGAATAGGACTTGCTTCTCCACAGCGCTTCGGAATTATCTGATCCAAATCACCATGTATCACCATCACTTTCATATCTTGCGGTAGTCTGTCAAGGAGATTCGCGAAGTTGAACTTTTGAAGCTGGTGAACTTATTTTTAGTTATTTTATGGTGATGGGAATATTATGACTGACTGCAATTCCTTGTTTCGCTGCGCAATACGCAAACAACTGCGTCAGTAAGCCAGGAGTTTTCCGTAGGAGTCATTTACCAATAACGGGCCCCGGTCGGTCGCTTTCGTGCCAGTCAATACGAAGCTTGTGTCAGAAATGTTCGAACCAACCTGATTCCAGTAAGGACTCGGCGAAGCAAAAAATCAAAGCGAGGACCATTGTCTGCGATCCATGTTGGGTCCAACGCCAGTTCTATTAGCTTCCGAGCCATGGCTTGTTTTTCCGCCAGTGTCCGGGGCTTGCTGGACGGAGGAACAGAGTAATTGATGCCGACTTCTTGCACAACAGATCTGGTCCCAACCAAAAATAAGTGCGTCGTTTTGAATGGCAAAGACGTGGGCCGTTCTGGGTGGTGTGGGAGCACGAGTAATTGTTGGGCGACTACACCTATAAATTAAGGTATAAATTGTCATTTAAACTGCCAGGTATGCGTTTCGTACCTCCCATCGAATAGCCACAGAGAGCCACTTCCTTCCACCCCAATTTCTTGAGGAGGAAATGTAGATCCCGTGCCATTAACTCAATAGTAAGTTCTTCATCCCCCACCAGCGTGGAATTTCCCATTCCTCTACGTAATATAATTCAGTGAACTTAGCTATCAGCACAATAGTGTGCTATTCACCGGTGGTCATATAATAGAACTGTCATGCACTTTAAATACTTGGAAAAATGGTGGAGATAGTGATTTGGGTACCTGGGCGCGTCCTAGCAAGGCTTCGGCTCAGCCTCTCCCAGTCACCCCTCAAGGTACTCATGCCACATATGAGGACGATGGGAAGGCTCCGGCCGAGATGGAAGGAACCGTGAATTTCATATGCCAACTTGGCACCATCAGGGAGCGTAACGGAAGAGTATCCAGAAGCCATCACAAATTTTGAAGTTTATTTGAGAGGGGGAGATTTGAGAGGGAGCTTGGGGTGTATCATGGCGCATCTTTATAATTAAATGAAGAAAATCCTGCGTTCACGAGTCTATCAATATGTCATGTAGGTAAGAGCACCCGTGAGCATTGCAGCCGGTACCGTATCACTTTCACTTGTCAGTAGCACGGATGCAATTTTTTTTAGGACGGAGCACGTGTCTCGGAGGTGTTCGTGCTCATAGCGTCGGGAGCGGATCTGGCTGATTGTCCCATTGATACCATGTCCGGAGGTGGCGGGCAAGCAAAGATATTAAACCATTCCAAAACACTAACAAGACAAACACAAACCCATTTGTACAGTAACATCTAACACATTCATGTAAATTTGAAACTGTGGCTTGCCATCTGGAGTAGCAGGCTGTCAGCGAGCCTGTATGGGGGATCTCACGAAATGCCTTACGGTGATTTCCCCACCCCGATAGCTTCCTCTTTTTTTCTTGTTCTTCTCCTTTCGGAATCCCGCACCACGAGTGACAATTAAATCCTCATGAGCTCGCTGTCCGTAATCATTAGTGGGTGCAGGCTATTGATTGTTTGGCGATATCAGCCGTTGTCCGATTTGGGGTCGACGTAAGAGAATCTACGTGCCTTGGCTTCATAGTGATTGGCCTGAACGACAAAGTCCGCTACGGCCTCCGGTTTGACCCTCTGGAAAGGTGTGTTGATTTTTCGCACCGCCTTTCCGTTGTTACCTCTGATGCGTCCTGTGGAGTGCGGAGCCAGTTCTTCCTCCCGCACTGTCTCCGTCGTAGCCGTAGTGATTGCAGCACCACTCTCAGACGTCCGGCGCTTTTTAGTCACTTGCGTTTCATCACTATCTTTTGGAGCCACTTTGACTGTAGCCTTCGCCTTGACCTCAGCCAAGGGGGCAGTGCCCATCTGGGCACCTTTGTCTTCATCTGAGCTAGATGGGGAGCTGGAAGAACTCGACGCTTGGTCCTTCCTTTTTGGGTTGGAGGCTTTTTCAGATTTGTTAGATGATTTCTTCACTTTTCCTGCAGCATTGACTTCTGAATCTGACTCTGAGGAGCTGCTGCTCGAACTTGAACTGCTCATGTTCTTGGAGCCCACCTTTGCTGCCTTTGCCTTCACGACTGTATTTTCTTCAGTATCAGACTCTGAGGGGTCGGAGGACGAACTCGAGTCCGAGCTTGAACTACTTTCTTCTTCCGTGGCCAATTTATTGGCCCTCGTCTTTTTCTTCGCCTCAAGTTCACCGTCGTCTGAATCTGATCCTGAGCTGGAACTCGAGCTGGAACCTGATGTATCTGCGGAAGATAGTGTTCGACTCGAGTCACACTCAATTTTGGGTTTGCCGTTAGCCTTGGTTTTCACAAGTTTCTTCTTCTGTGGCTTTGCCTTGCTGGAAGTGTGGTCGCTCGATTCATCGTCTAATTAGAATCTAAATTAGTCCTTAGATACTTGGGGCACCCGATGGTGGGCGCACCTGATTCTGATCCCGACCCTGGGTCACTCGAGCTTGAGCTCTCTGAAGAAGATGAATCTGAAAATGCGATCGACTGTCTGAGAGGGGTTGCATAAGAACGGCGAACGACGTGACCCGACTTGCCTGAAGATAATGAGCTCGAACACGGTGATGAAGCCTTAGGTTTGGTAGAAGACTCCTTTTTAAGAGCCTTTGGAGGGTTTAAAGGCTTTTTTGTTGTAGTTGATGACTGGGAACTTGAATCAGAGCTAGAACCTGAACTGGAACCACTGGAGCTGGAGTCACTGGCTATAGCAAAGGATGAATTTATACTCCAGAGGGTGACACACTACTTACAGTCAGATTCCGAATCTGAACTTGAATCGTTTCTGTATCGTCTTAAGTTTGATTTAAGAGAGAAAAGAAAAGGGACCATCATACGACGATGTTGAGGTTTCAGCCTTTTGCGTCTGTTTCCATTCTTTTATGATAACATCTAGCTGAGGTCCTTCGATATCTATGTCCTCTCTAAGCACTATAGTATCTCTAGCTGCCTTTCTAAGGGCTTGCGCAGCTTTCGTATGTGATTGCTTCTTGAGGAAAGCGTGGATTAGGGTATATGTAGCTGTGAAGGCAACATCAGTGTGGACGTTTTGAATAAACCAATTCAACTTACAGGCGAGACTGCTGTCCATGGCCATTAGGGTAGTTAGTAGTAGATAGTGCAAATCCTCAACACGGCTTCAAAAAAATCGTTGATCGGAGACCATATCTGGACGAGAGTCCCACGGTCGCTAAGATCATTTTTTACACCTTTCAACGATGAGCTCGACGATCAAGGGAATTTCCCAATCCCGAGTCCAGCACGACGGCTCGGCATTGCGCATCGCCATCGTCCACGCGAGGTGGAATGATACAGTTATCAAAGCTCTAATAGCGGGTGCGATCGCGAAACTCAAGGAGCGCGGTGTGAAGGACAGCAATATTATCGTCGAGTCTGTTCCAGGGAGCTTTGAATTGCCATTGGCTGCAGCCAAGTATGTTTTTATTCATCTTTATCCTTCGTCGCTCTAAGATTAGCGCAGGATCATCGAGGGAGGTTATGTACAGTCCGGCTCCAACGTCACTGACCTACTTGGTGGACTAAATTTTGGCAACCCATCCTCGAAACCATCGACCCCTGCACCAGCTGGAGTTGTCCCCATGCCAAACGAACCTTTTGACGCCGTTATCGCTATTGGTGTTCTTATAAAAGGAGCAACCATGCATTTTGAATACATCTGCGATAGTGTCTCCCACGCGTTGATGAAAGTCCAGCTTGACAGTGGCGTTCCGGTTATCTTCGGGGTGTTGACAGCACTTACGGATGATCAAGCGTTGGAAAGAGCAGGGCTTGGCAGAGGCGAAGATCAAGGACATAACCATGGCGAGGATTGGGGATTAGCAGCAGTAGAAATGGGATCTCATCTCCGACGCTGGAAAGAAGGAGAGTTTAATAACTAGATAAAGAAAATTTTGTACATTAAACTTGCAATAACGGGGAAGGTGAAGAGTATTTGATGTGTGGAATAATGTGTGGACTTAAAGTGTATTGTTATTGACTCGGAGTCGTGAGCGGTGCTGACGAGAGTGACCGTAGCGAGCCTGAGTTGCTGTCACCATCATTCATTGCCAACTTCGCCAGCAAATTCAACCTTTTTCTTTTTCGTTAAACGTCACGCTAGCTCAGTCCTGGCATCCCTGCTTGCTGGCACACGACTCTACTTCAGCAGGCTGAGCATCCAGTGGTTGAGCCATGAAGAAAAAGGTGAATAAGCCGCGTGCGCAGCCAGATTGTTGGCGCGAATAACATGTCATCCAGGTCCTTCTCATGGGTGCCTCAGGCAGTGGGAAGACGTCGATGCGCTCCCTCATTTTGTGAGTCCCTGTTTATATTAAGTAGTTTTATTACTGACCCTCTTCAGTTCTAATAACCCAGCGTCATTAACCGCACGTCTCGGTGCGACCATTGACGTCGAACAGAATCACGTCCGCTTTCTCGGCGACCTCATTCTAAACCTATGGGACTGTGGTGGCCAAGACGCATTCATGGACTCCTACCTTACTACTCAACGCTCTACAATATTCCAACATGTCGGCGTCATGATATATGTATTCGACGTCGAAACGCGGGGGATGAGCAAGGATCTTGAATATTACCGGGAATGTCTTGAAGGGCTCCAGCAATTTAGCCCCGATGCTGCCGTGTTCTTGCTGGTTCATAAAATGGATCTCGCAAGGGAGCCGAAAAATACCACGTTTGACAAGAAGAAGAAGGAACTCCAGGAAGCGAGCGGGGAGACAAGTGTCACTGTATTTGGCACGAGCATATATGACGAGAGCCTATACAAGGTCCTTTTCTCCTTTCCATTACAAACATGTCAGCTAAATTTATCTGGTTCAGGCATGGTCCAGTATTGTGCATACCCTCATTCCAAACGCCGCTGTGCTCTCAAAACATTTAACTACATTTGCAGGAGCGTGCAGCGCAACCGAGGTTATTCTGTTCGAGCGCACCACATTTCTTGTCATCGCGACATCATCCCCTCTATCACCGCCTGGCCAGTTGGGTTCATCAATGGACGACATTGATTCTCACCAGCTGGATCCAACGAGATACGAAAGGACCTCTGAGCTTATCAAGGCGTTCAAGCATTCCTGCTCCCGCGTCCGTGAAGAATTTCACTCCCTAGAAATGGAACTCCACGATTTCACCGCTGTCCTTGACGAGATGACCAAGAACACCTATGTTTTAATCATTGTGCATGATCCTACAATAGGTATCCGATCTCTCTTATCGCGCATTACAAATATTGATACGGTTGTCGTAGAAACCGCTGCACTGAAGCTCAACGTTCGAATGGCCCGCCGAAAATTTGAGGAACTTCAAGGCGACAGTCTCATATCATAATCAACCCTATCTTCCCTGCTTCCCTTTCAGCATACATTAACAACGTTAGTTGAACAGTCTTGTTCTACATACATTAATTTCTTTCACTCATAGACTTTGTACTTCTGCATCTCTTTTACTTATACATATATACTTATCTCCACCTCTCCACCCCTATGTATCCCGTTCTTGCTCAGTTCATTCCATTTGACAAAGACTCTACATAACATTATCATTACAGCCATAGACGATTATAATTCTTTCTGTCGTTGAATAATTGAGGACATAAACCATTAATTTATTCATAAATTCATTTCCTATGCTTCGCCGCTCGCGTCCCAGGTGGCGGTGTATACGGGTTATTCTTCTCTTCCTCTTGAATCTTCCGCTTCATAACACTCGCCCTAGTTCCTATCAACGGAAATGATTCCGTGCTGGATGTTGATCTCTTCCGGGAGCGGACCGGTGTACTTGGTTGGGGATTCAGATCTGCGACTGAACGACCAGTGCGTGAAGAAGATGCAGGTCCCTCGGCACTGATTCTTGCTAGGTTACTTCTGACTAAGAACGGGGGACGTGCACTTGACCGCCGGGACGACGTACTTCTAGCGTCAAGCCTCTTGAGTATGTCTTCTGGACGGTCGTCAAGGTTGATATTGGATGTCGGAAACTGAGGCCGAGGTAGTTTGTGAACTCGACGCAATGTCCTCTCGGCCTGTTCGTCGTCTGTCGAGAGGTCGCGGTTGTTGATAGACTCTTGCGACGTATTGCCCATTTGCGGATCTAGACCTTCCGGGTATTGAGACACACTGCTGATGTCGGTTACATTTGCAACTAGAAGTTCTTCGACATCCCTTTCCTCTTCCATAGCTTCTCCAGACTGAGCCGTAAGCACCACATCGCCTACGCCTCGCATGTCTGACACCTCAATGTCCTCCTCTTCAATTGTTTCTTCGAGAGGCTGAAGGTGAGGGAGGGCTGTTTCCTTGACCTTTCTCCTGCGTGCACTTTCAGTAAGTGCTCGTTGAGTCGGAGCATTGGAAGGTTCAACGGAACGCGATCGTGAACGAGTATTACGATAGGGTGGGTCAGGCGCTGCGAAAGGTACGGTGAATGTGGAGCCCAACGGAGTAGCTTTTTTCTTGACGGCGCGTGAGGATCGAGAGGGGAGTGTCCCCACTGAGACTAGCGGTCCCCCCGTCGGTTGCTCGTCTACGAGCGGAAGAGTTTGGATGTTAGGCTCCAACGGCTTCCGCGTACGACGAACGCGAGGTTGGCTGATGTGGACTTTTGGCGATGCACCAGGTTGTTCGTTACCCGGACCTGATGGCTTAGCCCGTAAGGATACGTCAACTTGATCTGGCCCACTGCTAGGCATATGCTGACGGCCATGGAGGGCTGATGTTGCGATCAAAGTAGCCTGAGATGTTTGTGGTTGTGTTAAAAAAGGTGACCTTGAACGACGTGATACTAGGAGAGGAGAGGGAAAAGGGGTGTGTTGCATTCCAGACGGTCCAGCTGCGTCATCTTCATCTCCACTGAACAGAGAACTAACCAGTCGTTCAATCATTTTTGCCATTTGGCATTGATGAGACTCACCTCTTCTGGTGGGGTTGATCACCATTCTCACCATGCGACTGAGGTTGGGCGCTTTGTTTCTCTTTGCCATTAACTTGAATCTGCGAGATCCTGGGATGATGAATAGGTGTTCTTTGAGATTGTCGTTCAATCCGTTGGCGCTTCGCAGGGGACGCAAAAGGAAGCGAACCTCGCCGGTTTTCAGAACGCCGCCGCTTTCCTTGAATAACTGCCATATTATTCATTTCTGTTTCATCACGACCCGGATCTTCCTCGTTCCCAACTTCTGATTCCCATTCCGATTCCGGATCAAATACTTCTTCATTTCCATCCTCGTCTCTCTCACGATGTTCGTCGTCGTCATCGGAGGCATCTTGGTGTGATTTTGGGCGGCCTCCGCGCCAGGCACGATTCCGGAAATAATGTTGCTTCGCCGTTGGCTGCTCGTTTTTGACAAAGTTATCTATAATTTTGTCGAAATATACTGATTTCTTCTTGTATCGCTGGCGGAGGCTTTGCCAAGTATGGCGTCGCACCCAGCTGTATTGTGTTGGTTGCTGAGCGGCCTATGAAGAAGATATATATCAGCAGACTCGGAATAGTCAAGTAGGCGCACCAGACTTTCGAGTTGCTTATAGATAACGTCGCCCGAGCGACCTCCAGCCTTTTTGACGGGTATTCGCAAAGCAAGATAACGACAAAGGTTAAGATCCTCATCTTCAGTGAAAGGGGCTCGGGTGCTGTAATGATTTAAATTCATAACGCCTATTCCGTAGAACATCAAAGCTCACCGGCCAACTACACCTCCCATTCCTTGTCTCTCTTTCAAGCGATGCCTGACCTTACCCTCTCGAATACATCGCTGGATGAATGACATGGGTTCCACATATATATGTTGCATTGATTTATTGGGGTGGACATCATAGAACAGCTGTTGGACATCTCGGTCGACCTTAGCATCGTCGAAAATGACTATATCCGCATTTGTGTCTGTAGAAACCACCGAGCCACCATGGCTCTTAATTGATACTATCACCAAAAGGGCGAGGTTGTTTGCAAGAACAACGCACCTTAATATCGCCCGTAAGTTTCAGCCTTGCATCAGGTTTCGTGACGCTTTCGTGGATAAAAAAACAGAGAGGATACCCTCCACTGTCCACAAAAGTTTGCTGAGCCGGCTGATGCTGATCCTGTTTGTCGCTGTCTGAACTTTCTTCCTCTTCCTCCCTCGAGTTTCGAAGAGACATATTTTAGCTAATTTTGAAGCCAATGTTCTATTGATCCCCGTCGAAATAGTGCGCACAATCGTTAACCGCCAACAGCAAAAAAGTGCTTGGTTGCCAGACAGAAGAGAGATCAAACTCTTGGCGGATCTATAGTGATTCACGTGACCGCGCGACAGCTCTGCTTGGACGATGCGCGTTCCTCAAAAGTCTCGTTCAGTCTTCATAAGCAGGCCAATCTCAACTTTTGAACTTAGTAGACTTTCTGAAATCTTTTCCAAACTACCATTTTCATTGGCCGAGTTATCCGAAGAAGATGCAGTGTGTCGCTATCACCCTATAAATGGGGGTAATACGAAATTGCAAACCGTCAGATTGTCAAGATCGTGGTAAGTCTGGACCGACGAGTTATGGCCTAGTGACCATGAATATTGGATGACCAAAGAAGAAACAAAATCTCGGTCGAGCCTGAGTTTCTGTATAGGGAGTTGTTTGATGAACGCTGACAATTTGATGGCGCTTGCACGCTGCGTTTGAGACGCTACCTCTGATTCATCATAAAAATACGTCGACAAGCAATAAGGGATTTGCTAAAAGACTAATCATCAACGATTGTAAGTGAAGTTGATAACTATCCAAGCGGACCCTGATCAACTTCAGGTAAAATCTCACGATGCATGCCAAGCGCAGCCTAAGGTGCTGAGTATTTGAGGTCTACAGTTGTCTCATCGAACGAACTGACAGTGTCATCGAGTGTATGATGAATTGACGATAAAATAACTAGTGACAAAGAATGTTAGCTAAAATTGCCTAAAAGAGTGGTAAACTTTTTTCTAGGTTGATATACCAGTCTAGACCCCAAGAAATTTGTCGCATGCTCGATTCTTGACTTGGTTTTTAAGACAAATCGTGCAATCCCTGAAATACGGACTTAACCTGGGCAAAACAAAAGCCGCTAATGTATAAGACTAAGTAACGTACGATAAACTGGAAGAAAGGGGTTAAGACCGATGATCCTCGTAGATAATACAGGCCTAGGTTGGGCTTTAGTGTGATATCGGTTAGACAGGGTAATGATACAATCAATACTTGGACGCGTGGGACGGGGATATTGAAGGGGGAAAGGTGAAAAGAATGTGGGTATAGCGGGTGCATGATGACTGAAGGCCGATGGTGGGAAGGCATTTTTGTAACCACCAGTTGAGGGATTAAGTGACCCAAACTGCGAAATGGTGGATGAGGACAGGAAAATGGGAACGTAAAAAGAGCTTACAAGAGAGTGCAATCACAAGATAGAGTGTAACAAGCCTAAACAGAAGTTAAGCAATTGAGCTGTCGTCAGACAGGGAGTGTTACGTACATGACTCCTTCGAGATAATTGGACCGACCATCCCTGTACAGATATAAGTAACATAAAGCGTGAAATCAAAGAAATACAAACTGGATCAGTGTATTGACAAGGAGGACTGAGGCAAAGAGAACGATCGTCTAACATGAGGTTGAGTTAGTATGAAAGTATGTATAAACAGAGGGATGCTGACTTCAAAGTTAGCGAAGAAGAGGGTCAGTTCATGGCCAGTTCTAAACGCAATATAAGAGGAATCCAAACTATTTGAGTCACAGTAGACCTACATCCAACCAACAATCACTAAGAGGGGTACTACGAACGCAGCAATTTGCTAAAATTGGGTATTAGACTTCGCCATAGTGACACAAAAAAGGAACCGACGATGGAGCTTCCAACACATATAGTTATTGCTATTTCCATCTTGTTCTTCATGGCCATAAATATGGATGTGACATGTTCAGCAGCATTGGCCTGGAATGAATGAAAATTAATTATATCAGGCACTCACAATCGGTACTTACAACAATGGGTAACAAAATCAAACCGATGAAAGGTTTAGGAATGGAATAGCGTTCTGCAGTCTCTTCGATGGATGCAACCACTGAAATTCAAAATATATTAGCAAACTCCCGCAAAGACGGGAGAGTACTTGCAGTAGTCCGCGCAAAATGAGGTGATTACGGTGACACCTAGAAGTCTGATAGGTGGGGTATCAGTTTATATTTTAGCATCCCCGCGTCACAACATACCCAGATGCGGCAGCAATAACGCTCATTTTCGCTTCTTCTTCCTCCGGTGGGTTTTTGGCCTCAAAAAAATCGGGATGGGTTTTGAGCTATATGAGGTAAAGTTAATCAAAGAGGGAGAAGACACTTTTTTCGACTCACCTGGAAGAAGAGGTATGTGATATAGACACCAAGAAGTAAAATTGCCGTTCCTCGTGAAATTACCAATAATCCAGCTTTACCAGCAGGATCTAGATCAGAGAAACGATTAATGATTGATGCCACGGTTGATGTCCCATCAGGACCGCCTGGGGTTGTTTGTGTGCTATGATAAGCAGCAGGAATGACGAGAGCTATAGATATGCGTGTTACTTTGCCTCCGAGAAAGGACAGACTTTGTGATTTAACTCACTTATGCATGCCAAGACCATGAACTAAAAGAAGGAAATCAGATGACTTAGCATATGTAGTATGTTTATCTTACGGATCCAGAACTATTATGGTTGTTAAGCATAAACCCTCCCAGAAAACAATGATTACTTACGCCTGAGCCCCGACGGCTTGAAATTCTGATTCTTTAAATTTAAATCCGGCTGTGATACTTTTCAGTACGAGTAAGACAAGGTGAAATTTCAGGACTAGCCTGCGATGAATGAACATCCTAAGACCAACAGTATGTTTGAAAGTATGGATCCTAGCATCTGGTGCAATGTCAGTATCCTAAGTAAACTTCATGATGCAAGGGAAATTCACAGAAGTTTGAACAATACGCAGTTCACCTTCAAATGAGATTCATATTAATAAATCGGCTGTGTCGGAAAATGTACGAAAAACATATTGACCTTGAAGAAGGGCAGCGACGCCGACAATGATCTCTACCGCATTCCCGAATGACGCATTGAGGAGGCCAGCAAGAGTTTGACCCATCTTTGCAGACATTTGTTCTGTAGCATCACCGAGGAGCTGTGGCAACTAAGGTTAGCGGTAAACATGTAGCGGCTACTTAAGAACTTACTTTAGCTAAGGGGATTATTGCGATGAAACTGAAAGTAAAACGAAGGGCCGCGTCCCAATGAAGGTGGTGCGATAGAAAGCTCAATGGAATGAAGATTAGGAGAACGTTGAGATAAGTGCCGAAGATAAACGACTTGTATGACGCTCCCCAGGACGGCTCGCCCTCTGCCTTGATTATGGTGGCAAAACGGTGAGCCATAGACGTATTCTGTGGTGGTTCGCGGCCATTTGCCAACAAGGGCGTCTGCTCAGATTGCGGAAGAACCGACATGACTGGACGGAAAAAGAGAGTGGGTGGAACGAAACGGTTCAGTTGTAAACTCTGGTGAGCGTCAGGGCTGTGTATCGATCACATGGTATTGCCATTCGATTCGGATCAATTTGAATCTAAACACAGTCGAGTCGGCCAAAAAAAAGGTTCACCAGCGACTCTACACCTCAATCTCATCTGCATTCGACTCCACGATGTTTTCAAGCTTACCACTCTCGAGATGCGAAGCGTCTCCATATTGAATAACTACACCTTTTTGCTTCTCATTCACATCTATTATCGTGACTGACGAGTTGACGCATCCCCAGATGACGACTCCAGGAGCAGATTCAACTTTTCTGCTCTGTATCAGTGTCTTTACCAAGGTAGCGATAAAGCCACCATGGCTGGTGACGAGGATATGACGTGGATGTTCTTCCTGCGAGAGGGACTCAGTCCTTTGTAAAATTGTCCTGTTCCACCATGTGACCGCGCGCGCAGCGAAAAACCGACTACTCTCCACAGTCGTATCCGCAGCCGCCACCAGCTTTACGCCTTTCAATGCTTGTGCTGATTTTCCTTGCATATCTCCCATGTCCTGTCACTTGGTCATGAGCACTGCCTCGAATTATCCATAGCCAAGAAATATTTACCCGCTCCCGCAATTCCTTTTGTGTGTGCAATTGGAGGCTTGGGTGATGTGCAATTATCGCCTCGGCTGTCTAGGCACCCCTCGTTCATATGATATAGATCAATTGTGAGATATACGGAAAAAACACACATTTGTTGCACGGACGAGGTCACTGCTGTAGGCGATGTCGAATGGTACACCTCGCAATGCTTCCCCAACAAGGCTGGCCTGTTTTCTTCCGATACCATTCAATGGCGTGTCTAATTGGCCTTGTATGATGCCCTTCCTGTTTGCATCGGTCTCTCCATGCCGTACGAGGTAAACTCGTGCCAGAACAGTCATTTTGGCTTTCACAGGCACGGTATAGTTTGGAAGGTGTGATTCACTGAAGGAGATTGAGTTAGAAGGCTCAATACGGAACTTAAACCTTATCCCGGATCCATCATCCTTGGTCTTATACGCTGCCACAGCAGAAGCCCCATATACATCATTCTATCTCTATCGTACCCAATTTAAAACAGATACAAGGAGTAAGTGTCCTTAATGCCCTATACTAAGTATACTGTCCCTACATGATCTTACAGAGGGCAAATTCCTTTTTACGACCTATAAACATCCAAAATGGCCTCAGTCTATCACCTGAATAGTTCAGAAAAGATTCCGACATCACAACAAAGCCGCTATTTCTCGGCTGATACCCTGAACGCGTTCTTCGCGGAATGTCGTGGGCAGTGCTCGAATGCACTGTGTTATTTCGCCAGTTTGGGCAGCACCAAGGGTGATATCTTTGGCATTTGCTGCGTGTATCTGATGGAATAATCATGTGAACTGGATATAAGGATAAGGTTACACAGCATAACGGACCGTGTTCCCTAGTCCAACCAGAGCACGATATATTGCTTCCGAGTCATCCCTCTCTGATTCCAATACCTGGAAAAACATGGTCAGGGGGTTCAGGACGCCTGTGAGATGTTTGTCCATACTCGGAGTATCAAAGACAAATGTTGGTCGGCTAAGGTTCTCTCAAGAGGAACGCGCAGGGTCACGCATGATACACTTGGTAGATTGGGCAGTCAGATAACTCTGGGCTGCGCGGGTGAGTACGTTAAAACTGACTTGAAAAGAATCGTCGCCAAGGCTACGCGTTGGGTCTTGTTGAGCGACGTATATGGCACCTGTCCCAACGCCTCGAACACCTGAAGGCAACCATGGACGAATGAGCCAGATGTTTATAAAATATTCATCAACTTGCCTTCCCAACCCACGTCCCATCAAATGAAGTCCTTTCTTGGAAGACATTCGCCAATGTGCGGAACAGGAGTAAGATATTAGTTTCCCGTGGTTTCGACAGAGGTAAATTCCAAGAAACGTCCCACTCAGAAGCCTTGAAGAGGGCTTCAAAGAAACGGCTTTTCAAGTCCGGGTTGTTGAACGCTTCGGGACAGAAACCAGTCAATAGACGACTCAGATCAATGACTGACGAAAATTATATTATTAAACGCGACGTGGAAGCCAAAATAATGACAGACGTACCAGGGAACCGTTGTGAGGATGGCCAGCGCTCCAGGATCTGAATGATTGCTTCCACGTGCACTGCTGTCAAAATATCGGACGGAGAGCGTGGGGGAGACGACGTTGCGTCGAAAAGGTAAGAGAATGTTTCATCAATAGCCTTCGTTTCTTCTGGATACATGGCGAGGGAGGACGTGGACTACCAAAGTCAGCATTTTTGCGAAGTCAGGGATGATATAGACTACTCACAATCTCATGTTGCAGAGCTTCGTTAAACTGATGCAACTTACCTTGCATTGCTGTAACATTCGCTTGCTTAAACGTGATGAATTTACTCTAAAAGGGACCAATGAGGAGTGCATGGCGACAGGCAAAGTAAGATGGCCTACGACTGGAAGAACGGTTGGAATTGGCACAGGCACCGTCGATTGTGGCGCGCCAGAATATCGGGAAGCACCAGTAAAAGGATCCATGTAGGTGTTCTGATCTGTCACTGGGGCAGACGTTTGGGGAGTGCCTGAGTATCTCGAAGCCCCTGTGTAAGGATCCATATATGTGGAGGCTGGGTTGGCGGCAGGAACAGAAGCCGCAGAGCTACGGTACCTCGAGGCACCTAATGAAAATTGATACCTGAAGACGTTGTGGAATAAAAAATATCATCACCAGTGTATGGATCAACATAGTCTTCCCCGCCAGTACCAATGTTGACACCTGACGTATTTTTTTCAATGAATTTCACAACTTCGTCAATATAAGTCAAAGGCAGGTCATTCGTTTCCAAGAACTTCTGCGCAGCAGAAAAAGGATTATCTATTGGCTAGTTGTCAATACGACGATACACCAGGAACTGTCTCCACTTGCCTGTGACATTGTATGGGAGTTTCAGCGGAGGTACGCCGTCTTGTATGTCAACGTCAAACACGTAGTCGTATTCTTTTCCTTGGTATAGTTGTTTTCGCCCCTGGCCAACGGCATCAACGACATCTCCAATCTTCTGCCAGGAAAAGGTTGCGGTGTTCCACTAAAGTATTTTTAGAACGTGCTCGACAGCGAAATTACATCAACGCACTTGATGAGCTTCCACAAGAGCTCCGTTTTTTATCATCTTAACTTCGCCTGATTTCTTTCCTAAATAGGCGACGATAAGAACTGCCACTGATTTGTGGTGAGGCTAGATGACGTACCTGGGGCAGCCAAAGCTTCCGGGCCAGGAAGATCACTCTTCTTGACATCCCCCACTTGCTGAGCAGACAGAGCTTGGCCGGCCACTTTCTCATCGTACGCTTGAAGATCTCCTTCCGAAGCCCACCGTTCTTCTGATGCACTAAACACTCGCACAACGTGGTCGCTACACCCACTGACAATGTCTCCGTTTGGCATGGTGGAGACCGCCCAGACTGATATGGCGGGGTGAACGATTGTTTGCGAACATTCCCCGTCTGACGATAGCGGTCAGTCAACGAGTAACGGCGGTACGCCTGAATCAAAGAAATGAGACGGGACCAACCTTTCCACACGCGGACGGTGCGATCTTCACCGGCGGATACGACATCTCCGTTAGGAAGAACAGAAAGGCTATATACGAACGAGGTGTGACCCGATAAGGTGTACACAAGATCGCCACCAAATGTCCAGACGCGAATCTCACTACGCGTAGATTTGAGGATGGCCGGTTATTCATGTAGAGCGAACTTGCCTGTCATTGGAACACGACGCAAATCCTACATCTTGGATCAATGCAAGTCCACGAACTGCGTCCTGGTGGCCCTGGTACGTGTGCAAAGTCTTGTGCTGTCGCCAGAGCTTGATTGATTTGTCCGCGGAACCTAGAAAGTACCGTGGAGCGTATATAGTGAATGATGAAAGCGATGGTGGCAGCGCGCGCACCAGTCAGATACTGTTCTTCATCCACTGCCAATACTGCCCATACAGATTGTTGGTGACCTTTCAAATCATGCGCCAGTGCGAAATTCTTCCACACTTTAGCTGTTCTACGAGGATGAGATCGAACAACAACCTCACAACCACTGCGAATAAACTTACTTGTCCCAGGATCCAGATATGATGACGCCACCTGGTGTAACATCTAACGCACAAACGTTTTCTGTATGGCCAAGCAGCGAGAAATCTGGATCGTCCTTCGGAGAATCGAGAGAGAATATGTTTATCACGGTATCCTGCCCTCCCGTAACAGCATACCCTTCGGTATCTCAGCATCGCCGTTGAGAAAATATCGAACTTCGCCTTACCTTTTGGTGCTTCTGGAGTCGGAGAGATATAAGCTACGGAATTGATGTAGCGGGAGCCAGCTCGCAGAACTGTTTCGGCTTGAAACTGTGAGCCTGATTGTGATCGTTGCCAGTAGATCGCAGTAGCATCGCGGGAAGCCGACAAGATGAGTTCGTTTGTTGGAGAACTCAACGCGCGCACCTGTAATCAGTAAGGTTGCGATGAGCGTATACTTAACGAACATATTCTGACGGACATCTGAGGTGTGAGCAGTCAAAGTGGCCGACAATTTGTAGGGCATCTTTGTGCTGGTCAGAGTCGTAGCAAAGAACTCGATAACAAACTCGGAGTCCGGAGTTGGAAAACAGGAGGCAATCACAAATGTCACCTCCATCCCGAGGATTGAATCCGATATTTTGGACTCCATAACAATATCTCCAAGAATGACTTGACTGTACGCTGGGTAGTGTGAATTTTTTATTTTTTATTTTTTAAAAAACTACGAAAGATGAGTCGAATTCGAATCAATGTGCACCACGCTAACGAGCCCGAGCTGCTGTGTTTCGCATGCAGAAGGGAGATACGGAGGTGTAGTCTATGCCTTGCACCATTACTTCATCTCCTGCGAGGCCTCCTGATGTTGTTCCCCAGGCTTGGAAACTGCCTGGCGATTTTAATAAAAACCAAGAGGGGATGGAGCACGACTTCTTCCCTATGAGAGTTTTATTGTGGGGCTCCTCAGGGCAGGCCCTAATGATATATAACATCACCACATATACACAATCTGGTCCAAATACGTCGCCTGAGAACTGGCTTCGAGGAGATAGATCTTGTATATTGAGATTTGACAGTATCTTGTAGTACGTGGATAGATGTCGTTACTCCTGGTTTCCTTACTGTCCTTGAATTTTATGCTTGCCTTCCAATAACAGAGCACTGTTTCCTCACCAACCCACCACAAATGCTAGACGCCTCCAAGCTATGTATGCCGTTTCAGCGTCTGAACCATCTGTGAGAGTCATTGATACTGATACGAAGGCTACCTAGCTACCCTCAGTGGGCATATTCTAAAAATAGTCTTAGTGCTGCTCAGACGCGTTGAGCACTCCACTAATGGCGATGTTAAGATGCTTGTGCTTGTGTTCAAGGCCGATATTGCCCATACTCACCGATCTGGAATACTACTCAAATGGTTAAACTCGGTCATGACTGGCTACCCCCGACCATTCAAGGCGCAATAATGTTAATGTATTAAGTTTCTTACCAGAGTTATATCATAATCATTTTGTTAGTACATGCACCGTCTCGAACCTATCGCCTAAATTGACTAGCTTGGTAAATATAATTGTGTCGGCGGAATGGCGTTGCCTGAGGTTAAGCCGAGCATCTGCCCATAATAACACACAACTAACCGAATCGCAGCTTCTCGTAATTCGTTACCCGTTTCTTCATCTGAAAACTCTTACGACTAAATCTCGATACGGGCGGCGCAGTCGGATGTTGTACGTGATGTTTTGGTAGACTAGCGTTCATTGGATGGGGATGGTGGTCAAACGTAGTGTAGTCTGATGCAGCCCCAGTAGCCACAGTTTGCTTCACTTTACATTGGTGGAAATATCGGTGCGTACAACCTAATGTTCCTGACATCAGACATCGCTGTCGTGACTTATATCAGCCTGGTAGTTGGCAAACAATTTCAGTTTTTCCAGTTTATTGATAGTCACTCATTTTTGTCAAGTCTAAATTATTTCACGAACTACCTCACTCGTTTATGTATAGAGACTAGTGCGCTATTAATATGTGGCTTGATTTCCTGAGCAAGCAAGGTTCAAAGAGTTGGAAACCTGATGTACATCCATCCACCGCCGTCAGTCCGCATAAGTCCATGAATATTTCCCGAAAAGAAAAGAGTACAAAACAACACCAGAATGAGGAAGAACATGCAAGGCTTTCAAAAAAGAGCGACACCACGTGAAGAAGGGGCTGTCACTGTCACTCGGCGAGATCCACACCACGCGTCACAGATATTTTGACTTTCTTTGTTGGCCGTGTGTTTTCGTTAACATCTAATCCACTTTTTGTTCGTTTCTGCGTGTGGTCGTGCATAGAGAGAGAAATATCTATCGGGGTCTCATCTTGAGTCTGAGTCTGAGTTTGATAACCGGGATAGTTGGCGGTAACTGGTATGGTAGATCTAGATTCGACACCTTTGCCTCGAGTTTCGAAGCGCACATACTAGAATACGAAGTTGAGTTGGTCCCTATTCCAAGCGTCATTTCTCACCAATTCTTTCAGACCAAGAAGCCGTTCTTCCACCTCTGCGTTTGGATTGAAATAATCCGCGTAGTTGATTGTTGACAACTTCGAACGGTTGAACTTATACTTTGCTTTTTGTACGTTCTTACGATTCTTGGGTGCTTTGTTTTTCGTTTTCCTTCCACTCTTCAGAATCCGAGAGCGCGTTTCTGTGAATCCAAGATCATCTAGGGTCGTTGATTGCTCCTCAATGAAACCTGTGGCTTTGGTGAGCAACCTCGGGGTATGTATTCTTAACCTCGGGGCTGATCAACCTTCTGTTTCGAGTCGCTTGAAGAGTTGCCGGGCGAGAGTAATGCTACCTCCTGGATCTTGTATTGTTGATCTCATGCTCATGTTGTCAATGCATGGCTATCTTACCAATCAATCTGGCAAAAGCAGTCGGTGTTTCCGGTTTCTCTTTTTCAACGACTTTGATAGCTCGTCTAAACAAAAATAGACTCAGTATGAGTTAAATGACGAAGACAACGAATGATGACCGGAAGAGCGCAAGCTCTTGAAACTTTAAAAGCATTTTGGGGTATAGATTGATCTTGATTAATTCCCAAGAGGTGTCGGCTCGAACGCGACAATCAAAGCAAGTGAAACTTGCTGGTATGCGGGGATCTTTGATAGAATGGTATCTATGGAAAAGATCGCTAATTGTGTTCAGGATATACTTGGGCAACGTACCCCATACACCTAGAGCATACGCCATCAACTTGGTCATATTTGCCTTGAGTAAAAACATACCATATGTGATACCACCTCCCACAACCACCCTCACAATAGCAGCTTTCATCTTCAACCTATGTCACGATCAGATTCATCGGTAACTATCTATGAAAAGAATCGCATACGGAAACTCCACATTCACAATTCAGTCCATGATCAACCTTATGCATGCTCTGAGAGGGCTTGGCCGTTGTCACATCTGTCTCAATGGGGTCCCGGGCGGAATCAGGCTCGTAAGATTCGATCGAATCCATAGACATCAATAGCGCAGCCTGAGGTTGTGTTTCCATATCTGTAGAGAATATTAGCTACATCGTTCACGGTGATATGAAGTACCCTGCCTAGCATTTCTGCATCATTCACAGTAAATTCGTTGGAAGGGACGACCTTAAGTATGTGTGTATTAGTTTTGTTACCTGGGCTTGACATTGCGCTAGAGAAGGAAGACATGGATGAATTATAACCGATATTTCCACGCTCAATCTGTGAGGGAAATACGTCGTTCTGTACAGTATTTGATGAAGGTGAACGTTGGCCAGGTCTTGAAGAGATGGATAGGTCTTGAGTTAGAGATTCAAGGGTTTGGGTTTGCTCAATATTGGAAATCCCTACTATAACCTCAGAGTTCTGCCTCCGGGTCAGAAACAGACTTCACTGGGTGCAGGATGAACGCACTAATTGGTCTAGGCGCTTGGGAATAGGTTCCGATACGCCGCCAAAGTACACCTCCTCAGTGACGATCGTCAGTGGTAATGGTTCAATTTCTCCCACTTCGTTCCTCATCCCAATGGGCGTTGATGAATCAAGGCCCGAAGCATGAGAGGTGATTCTCTCGTAGGAACCATCTGGGAGTTGCACATAATCTGGATCATCTTCACATTCACCATCTTTATCGTGTAACTCCACGACATCCTCGACTGACCAGACGACATTTCTCTCGTCAGCGTCTTTGCTCTGTCTTTCAATTTGTTGCGCGCGAACGGTGGCCTCTTGGATTGGAGTTAGCGCTGGTGGGTTCGGTCGATGAGAAGTCGTTCCTGCGAATGCTGCATTGTCATGATCTGTTGACGAAGGAAGATATGTTGCGATTGAGGTGATATTTAGATTGACACTAAGAGTAAAAGGTCCATTAGCTGACATCAGATGAAGGTACATATGTTCTTACGAATGATGTCCTGTGTCAATTTTGCCGATGCTCCATTTATCTGGAACCTCATCTAGATCATGGGTCATAAAAAACCACTTGTCCTTCTCTGCATCTCCCGCCTGGAAATGTGGAGGCTCGTACTCAGGCGGTGTGTCCTCGGTATAAAATATTTTGAATGTAGCGAATCGACGTTCTGGCATAATTTAAGTATTAGACGCGCCCCCTCAAAGGTCGCTTACTTGGGAGGACGTCCATCTGTGTAGTAGCATGTATTAATGTCTTGAGCAAAGTCTGAGAAGACGGTTAGCGAAACTCATAAAAAATGTATGGCTGCCAGACCTTGACGCTCTTTTTCACATCTCTGAGAGTAGGTGCCTTCCCTTTCTTAGCGGCGACCGCAACAGGGTCATCTTCACGTCGGTTTTTGTCCTTGAGATTCATTTTCTGCAAGCCATCGCCGAGGCTCATGATGGGTACAACCGTATCAGTTCCGGGAACTTTGTGGTACTGCAAAGAATGTCAACTCTAGCGTCATTGATGTTGAAGGCAATCACTAGCGCGCCTGGAAGTTGAAGGTATATGCTTCGACAATACTTGAGAGTCTGTTAGTTTCAAAATTTTCTTTTTTTGGATATATGCGTCTCAACTTATTTGGATCCTTGCTATCCTGGAAGTAGAATTGCATGTCAGTGTTGATTTACGTGGATCCGAATTCCATTGATAGCTACCAGGTATATAGCAAAAATGAAACTGCGAAGGTATTGTTTTTGCAAGGCATGGAAAATGCCATGTTCCTGGTATTTACCAAATTTGAGAAAACAGGACTGTAAGCCATAATGAGCTCACCAGATAATTTAAGATCTTGTCGGCCTCGTCCGAATAATCGCGGGTTATGGACTACGATGGCATGAGGTAAATGAGCAGAATTCAAGTGGTTGCGTACCATGATCTTGAAGCCATTGACGTTCCTCCTCTGTCTGGTATCCGTGGAAGAGAAGCTTGCGTCTGATACTTCATCTGTGCCAGTTATTGTATCGTCTACCGTTAACAAGTGGCCTACATAAGCAATCATACATAAGCCGTCAGGTATTGTTGAAGCGAATCATAAGAACGACGCACTCTCGCTAAAATTCTCGTCTGGAAGAAGGTTTCTTGGGTGCATGGTAAGGAGATAAGCACCATGCGTGGGATGAGTTCATGAATGCACCTCAAAAATGTTATACACCCTAATCCGGCCCTCAGCATGGTCTGAACAGCAGTCAAGCTCTGAGTGGCAGTTATGGCCTGCGCCGCAGTTTTTGTCCCCTGTGCCAGCATGAGAAGTCGCAGGAAGAAAGGAGATCCTCGGTTTGACTATAGAATGGTAGAGAGCGGACCTTGTACTTAGCACTATGTACTCTGGCCTTTTGAGCGCGTCGCGTGGTGTCATACAACCACGTGCTTCCCGCGTCACGTGGCTTATCACCTGATTTCAAGACTTAGGCCTCAAGCTTCAAATTCGAAAATTCATCGTCAGGAGCTTTAAGTTCCAGGAAATGAAGTATGGATGGCTCAGTAAAAAGTCTAAATACAAAAACATACCGTCGTTCTGCCCTGGCAGTTGACCATTCAGATCTTGTTCCCCTCATTTTGGTGCTGAGCAAACATGACCATACGAAAGCGAGCCATTCCCCGAATAATACGATACATATACTTACAAGAAAACCGTGAGCTGACAGATTGGAGAACAAAAAGGGTCTTTAAATGCTCTATGCTCTATCGCGGTAAACGAGGATACCCAGAAATTGATATCCTAGGTTACAGGGTGAGATGTCTCTGCCCAGGTTTGTGCCAGTTTGAACATCACTGAAGTTTTGAATACACGTACTCGGTTTGATGTATGGCAACTCGCAAGGAAATATTAGATCCGGCAGCAGATATTGAATGGCTTTGTTGGATGGAACGGCCTTGACTGAGCCCTCGGTTCGATTATGGAACATCATGGCCCCTCCAGGCACCTAAGATGTTTGACCCGAACCTATCAAAGCAGTGATACGAGTGTCAAAACCCTCGCTGCGGATGGGCATTTCAGGTGTGTGGAAGGGATTCTTCATCACTGCATCCGCAAAAGCCTCATACACTTTCTGCAGAGTCGATTCCGCTGATATTTCCGCGAGAGATGTGAGCAGCACAAATTTCGTACCTTTCTTGATATTAGCCTGATGAAGCTGACATTTGCGTGAGCCACACACCAGTCGCGGTGAGCAGGATCGTCATTTTGAATGATTCGCCCTCTATCACCTGTGCACCCGAGCTGGATCCAATCGGCGATAAACGACTTGTGATGGCGTGGATACCATGCAATGTACCCGCGAGAACAAGGTACTCATTCGAAGTGAGCTGAGCCAGACCGTCTATGATATATAAAGCGAGTCAGGGGAGACCTGAGGTGCATAACAGAGGCGAGGACCTGCAAAATTGCGTTGATAAACCAATCCCCCCGCTTTGTTGATAACCTAGAAAACCTTGTCAAGTATAGTCGCTTATACAGCCCACTGAGAGCTTACCCAAAGACCGAAGATGGCCATGGCGCGAGAGAGGTAAAAGATTGACACCTTAAATATCTGGTATCGATACGTGTCAGTCACGATAAGGGTTGTTTGTCCACTTGTTTCTCCGTGCCTCGCGTAGGTCAGGTTGTCGCTGACGTTGACTACAACCATTCTTGGCGACTCTGGATAAGTTCCAAACGCTGAGCAGTGGCCATGTTCGGCCTTCCAACGTTTTCAGTAATCGCTGGCTTGCTTCTGCTAGCCTGTCCATGGTCGTCTTACCAGGCTTCGTTGGGAGAACGAACACTCCCACAACTCAATGCTAGTGATATATCTATTCTGCTGTCGACACCAGACCCGCTCAGAAACATGGACCCTGCCAATCCTTCGTCGCATTTGTCGAAAATTCTGATTCCTCGAGTTTGTACGTCTAGTACTATTATCTAAATTGACTTGACCCAAGACCACTATAAATAGCGGATACAGAAAACAACACGTTGGTACGCAACTATATCACCTCAACTCTCAAAGCCCTCAATTGGCATATCGAAGAGGATGAGTTTACCGACAACACTCCTGTTGGGCCCAAGCGCTTTACCAATATTATTGCAACCAAAGCCCCAACAGCGACTCGACGTGTCGTGTTGTCCGCACATTTTGACAGCAAATATTTCCCGACATACCCCGATAACCAGGTACAACGGCTACATCTTATAGCTACAAAACAGTTTGGTAACTAAAGGCCGTAGTTTGTAGGTGCTACCGACTCAGCAGCACCTTGTGCAATGATGCTCGATCTTGCAGAAGCCCTCAATCCCTTACTGGAACAACGGGCGGCTCGACTGGACGTCGGAGAAGAGGAGGATGAGGACGTTGCGGACACTACACTTCAGCTCGTGTTCTTTGATGGCGAAGAAGCCTTTGTTGAATGGACTGACACTGATTCCATCTACGGGGCAAAGTATGGACTTCGGGTTTTGAATTTAACACAGGTCGCTAATATGCGGTCTAGACATCTTGCAGACAAATGGGCATCTACCTACCTTGAACCGCACCCCAAGCGTCGTCTGATGGGCATGGGTGCAACGGAAATATCTGGGATTGAACACCTGATTCTTCTCGATCTCTTGGGCTCTCCACAGCCTTTGATCCGATCGTACAACCTAGATACTGCATGGCTCTTCGATGCGATTCTCTCCGCAGAAAAAAGGCTGGGTGAAAGCGGCGCTTTCACTTATGGTAACGAGCAAGGGATGGCGCCAGGAAAATGGACGAGCTACTTTATGCCACGTACCAAGCATGCCATCAATATGGGGTATATTGGAGATGATCATGTTCCTTTCATGGAAAAAGGTGTGAGCGTATTACACCTAATCTCCGAGCCTTTCCCGCGTGTCTGGCACACTTTGAAGGTACGCCATTAGGTATGTTTTAGAAATGAAATTAATATGCCCTTGATATAATAGGACGATGCATCAGCGTTAGACCTCCCAACCATGCGCCGATGGAACCTAATTCTCAGGGTTTTCATGTGTGAATACCTCCACCTCCGGCCCACAGACGTGAAGGGCAGAGAATCAGCATCTATGCTACAGAAATCGGCCTCTGAGTTGGTAAGTTTCTTTTGAATACCAACCATCTTAGTGATGACCTATATCCATGTCCTGTCCTAGTAGGGGTGACATCGTGGCAAGTCGATTCAATTGACCAAAAATGAACATATATTACAACACCTCGTCATGCAGGAGTGACGAACTCGAAACGTCGCTTACACGACTGCTGCGAAGCAGAATTACACAGATCCAACAATTGGATGCTCAAGCATTTAGAAGACTCTTGTAGTGTTTGATTAACCTCGACGCATCTGTTGCGGTCTGACGCGAGTTTCCTGGATTGATTCATGAGTCTGGGAATGAACTGTATGCGCACCTTCTCGTTTTCCCGGGCTTCTTCCACCTGTATACGAGCATTCTTTGAGAAGCTTTTGAGAGCTATCTTGCGTCGAGCAGGGTGTGCCTTGACTGGAGATGCAATTGGTTAGTATCTCATCGGGAAGCTCGTGGAGGGTTGGGATACAGACTCATTGCGCTCGCAGCATTAACTTGGCTAGAGCGTCGCGTGGCTAGGTCTTCGAGGATGCTCGGGTACATAGTTGAAAGAGAATCGATTGAAGCCTATTGGGCAAGACGTAAATGTAGTATATCTTATTGCAGGAGAAAGGAGAAACTTTTTGGGGAGCGCATAATCGCTCGAAGTCTTTCAAGTGCTTATCGGAGGATTGTTCCTGATCCTTGAGTTTTCGTATTCTGTCTCTTGCGTCCTCGCTGACAAGTTAAGATATAAGATGAGGATCCGTGTCAGTGAACACACTTACATATATGAGGTACTGACTCGGGCAATTTCTTTACTGTTCTTACGTGCTGCTGCGTAGATGGCCTCCTTTTGCATCTGAAACGTTGTTTCACGAGTTGATGTTTTCTTCTTGCCTATGAATCGACTAGGTGTTCTACAACCATCAGTCAGGGCAGATATTACGAGTATTCACCCCGATATTCCTGTAGTAAAGGGTTTGATAATGATCCGGAGTCCGGTTTCCCTGACTCGCTTTGGGTATCGAGAAGTATATGTTCGTTCTCCTCCTTCTCGTTCGAATACCTTATAGGGGCTGTCAAGCGAACTAGTCTAGATGGTTGGTTTGTGGTTGCCTTCGATTCTGAAATGCATTCAATCGCTAGATTGCGTAATTACGTGTTATTGGATACGCACTTGGTGTTCTGGCCATATTGAGGGGTCCCTTGAGCCCTTGAGGCTGTAAGTACTTAAGTTGTGGCTTTTCAGACCTTAGTGCGATTACGCGCCAAAATGACCCTTAAGCAACGCGACGCAGTCATGCATGTGCTTATATAACTCTGTGTGGTTCAGGCCTCGATGGCAAATAATGGCACGTTGTCCGAATATAGCCTCACAGCCGGTCATCTGTTGCTGCTTGTGTGAACTGGTAGCCAAAGGTCGTGGTCAGGAATACTCATCCGGGTACACGCAATGGACTGGTAAGGTATATAAAAGTCAGAAAACGCTTACTATGCTAACTGTTAGACAGCCTGGAACTCAATATACACCAACGCATACTTTCTGACATTGCGTCAAACATCGGCGAGACCGAAGAAGACATCCTTCATTCTCAAAATCTTATCGTTTCCAAGGTTCAGACGAGAGCACCCGATATTCAGGACGAGGGATGGGTTGCAGATGGAGCATTGAAGGGGTCGCTTGAGGTTGAACCACCGAGAGTGTTCATGGTATGTAGGATGGAGTCTGTCTATGGAGTCTGTCATGATACCCACCTGATTCTTCACCCACCTTCCTTAGGCTGCTTCGAGGATTCAATGCAATATTGCATTTGGGGAACTCGTCGTTAATTTTCCAGAATCTCACATCAGTGACACCATTGGGACCCTTATACCTGCGTTGACGGATATACTCAACGATGTCCCCTTCATCGACTTTGATATATGCCTCTCATGGCACGGTGCGCTCTTGAATGTAATGGGGTAATATATACGCGACTTATACTCACATTCAGACTGGGCACTTCCTGATCAGCTCGTCTTCTCGACTGTTTCTGCACTACTTCGACTGTCGAGTTCTCACCTTCAATACGCTGAACGGACTATATCAGCCATAACTTTCTTTTTAGCCCAAACTGTCGAGAAGATCGAGGGTGACACATGTAGGTTTTATTAATATATAGTCTTATGAACCGATCTAACTTGTCCCAGCATCGCTCGATGTTCTCACCCAGCTGACGCCTGCTATTCATGGCTTGTATCGTGCAATTATCTCTACTTCGTTCCCATGGACGATTGCTCAGTGGCAGAAACTTACGGCACATTTCAACACACTTTGTTCGCCTGATGTTGTTGACCGCCTTAACCACCTATTGGTCGATATTTTGCAAACTGAAGATGTTGAGGCAGATACATCGCGCTTCGTTCAGACCTTTGTTTCTCGTTATGTTGGACAAGGCCGGCCACTCAGCGGATATTTTATAGTATGTTGTGTGCTCGAGACGGAATGGACGGTATTGGCCCAAGCCCTTGCTCCTCCACCAGCGACTATCACAGGAAGCATCACCGAGGCAGCAGCCGCCAATAAAGCATGGCTGTCACTTATGCGTTGTGCAGGACTCCACTTGGACATTACTGATGAAACGCTGAAAGAAACATTGAACAAGACTATAAAATACGCCATGCAATGCTTTACAGACCTTCTTGTGCAGATCGAAGACATGGACTCGGAGCCGTCGGTTGACACTTATGCGTGGGAGACAATGTCAGAAAGTCTTGTAAGCAGTTATTATCCCCGCACAACTGAGAAATTTGAACGAGCCCCACCAGAAACTAGCATCTATTTGCTCTGTCGCTCTTCAAGAATTGGATGAAAAACTTTATTCCCGATTGTTGCTCCTCCTGAGTGACGAACCTCCAGTTTCTAACAATCTTGTTCAGGAGGCTGCGCTAAAGGCAACTACTGTCCTTGTACAAAGGCGAATCATCTGTTCATACAGATTCTAAGCATCTTCTTATCTTTTAATCATAGCTTCCCGGACATTGCCTCAAAGACGGCGAGCCACCTTCGACGTTTTGTTACGTCGCCTTTGCCCATCTTTGAATTCGAGTTTGTCTCAGAAAGTCAGGCACCCCCACCCCTAGCAGCTGCCGCCAAATGTCTTGCGCATTGTATCCGTGTACGTTATTACTTTTATGTAAAATCCCATATGTTTAAATTTTTCACAGTTGGCCCCAGGAGATGACCTTATCATGTCTAACATGTATTCTTTGCTGAATTACATTGCAGCTACAAGCAAAGAGATCTACGAGAGTTCCGTGAGCTCGTATATGAGCGGCAGCAAATCTACTCATGGTTCGCATGATCATACGAGCAATCAGTTGCACGAAAGCGGCTTGCGAGGACTATCTGAAGATGAAAAGAGACTTGTAGGTATCAGCACCATTTCAGTTGTTACTCGCCTCGCACTGGAATTTAGAATGGAAGATGTATGCGTTTTTAATGTGCTTTTTGCTTATTTTGTTAATTGGTCGCTACGTTCAAGGTCACTCGTTTGACGATATCAATGCTCTTGCAACGTCTACGTTCTGCAGAGCCCACTGTTGAAGCTGTCATTGCATACAATCTTGTGGATTTGGCGCTTTCAGCCCCTGAAAGTGCATTTATCGACATCATAAGGGCTTTTTCCGGCATCAATCGATCGGCAAATCCTGATGATCCAAGGTTCTCAAATAATATGGTATGGTTTATTGAGTTACAAGGGGGTTGTTCTAACATAATTATAGGTACTAGCCGCTCAAACAAGATTAGCTCAGGAATTGCATCGCAGACCGGAGCTCTACGAGATTTATCTCTTTGAACTACTGACGCTCTTTGCCGATAAAGGGGTCGCCATTCAGAATTTAAAAATCAGTAATCATCATGTGAAGGTATACGCACGTCCTGTCTTTCACGGTCCAAATCACTCATTAATGGCACAGACTGATGACATGATTGAGCAACTCGCGTCTCTCCTTCTCCCTATCGATGCTTTACTTAGTCATGAGGATTTAAATCCCCAGGAAGAGGCTTCACCTGGCATCGTTTCCCTTTTCAGAAACATGTGGTTCCTATGCACCCTCTTCCATTTCACTTATGTCGACGACCAAGAGGAAACTGCGATGGATTGGTTAAAGCCCGCGTTAGCTCGTATCGCTGTGAAAACACCATCGATGGTCCTAGAAGAATCACACGATTCTGTTGTAAATGATGTCGAATATAATTCGGTCATCCGCCAGGAATATGCTCATACGGTAGGTTCGTTTCCTTCAAGGGTGTTGTGATATAATGGATTTCTAGATCATTTCTAAACATCGGGCATCTCTAATCAAACATATATCCTTACGTGCTGGCGATATACGGTACCTATCATCAGGTCAAATCATCTTTATCTTGACCATGCATGATATTGAAAGTATGAGGTCTGCTGCGGGTCTCACATCATCACTGGTGTCGTATTTTACCAATGATAGCATCAACAAGCATCCTGGGCTCTCCGCGTGCATGGAGTCTGTTGCAGAGAAGGTGAGTGCATCCATTCTGAGAGCACTATGCATCTAAACAAGGGTGTTTTGACAGGTCATCCGTGGTGGTATCAATGACCTCAACACTCAGGCTTCTCAACAGACACTCCCAGTCTGCCTATCCGCCGAACTGCGTATTCTTCTAATTTTCAGCACCCATAGGATCGAGAAGGCTCGTGATATGGCCTCGAAGTACCTCAGTCGGCTGATGACGTCGTTTCCATCACTTATGTGCGACCCTGCTCTTGTGTTTGCGATTCTGGAAGTCTTGACACTGCTTCGACGATCTTGTGAAAATGAATTTACCGACGAGGTATATAATTTTAGAGTGCACATTGAAGTTTTGGCTAAAATAATTTTTTCTAGTACAACCCTATCTATGAATTTCATTCTGACAGGGTCGGAATCACCCTGCAGCTCACGGATAACTACAAAACCCGAAACGAAATTCTAGGCCAATTACATAGGAATGCGACCAATTGGTTTGAGTTAGCACTTGGCCGAGCTCCGATAGAACTCCAATCAACGCTGCAGGTTGGCTCATATCTGCACAAGCTCCTTCACTGGCTGAGCATAATCAACAGAAGTACCTTGCCGTCAACCAGTCTTCCAGTGGGAATGATTCCTCAGAGCTAGGGGCTTCTATAGCAGAACACTTTGGTAAAGCCATTGGACCAATTCAGCGTCAGCTCGGTGGGTGTTCTATATATATATGGCACGTGTTGCTGATTGAAAACTATCAGCGTCACTTGCTTCACTCTCTCAATGGAAGACAGATGGAGCAAAGAAGTTAGCCAACCAAATCGCACTCAAGGGCTATTTTTCGGGAGAAGCTGCTGGCATTCGATTGGCTAGTCATAAAGGTCAGATCTCCGATACAAACCAACCTGCGTACTTGGATTGAGTATAAGTATTACAAGGCTCTGATAAGTTAGGAAAACTTCCACCTCAGATGGCTCCGTCCTGTGAAATACGAGCACTGAAGGAGAAAATGACCCTTACTACAGAAGAAATACGGAACAAAATCAGTACGCTTACGGTGCATGATTTGAAGAGGCTTTTGTTCCGTTGTGCAGCAACTCTGATATCGCTTGAAAAGGTGAGAAAACTCGACCTGGTTGATTACTTAGGACTAAGCTTATTCCGCTTCTATAGTGTGAACATGAACTTCTGCATCATCTCGTCATTTTACCATTCGAAGTCGGGACGCCATCCGCCATAGCTACGAGCATAGAGGTTTGGACGTGGGTCATTGCGGAGAAGCCTGACGTTGAGGTTGCATTGATCGCGGAGATTCTATCTGCATGGACCGATACAATCAAGCAAGAAAAAGGGATCTTCTCGACAATATTGAAGTAAGAGTTCTCCTCCGTTCTGATCATCTCTGATTACCCATGTCGTGGCAGCTACGACGACCCATTTTATCATCCCATTGAATACAGCCCCACTGACAAAGAAGTTATTGATCGGGGAACAGCGAACGCTCGTAGACTGTTGACTCCTCATGCACTTGTCCTCAAAATGATGTTAAGTCGTATGCAAGCAGCCAGGTACCGAAGACCAGCTGTAATGTTTTTAATTCAGCGCCTGGTATTACGTTCTTCAAAGGCACACCAGTCCCTCAGGTAGTGTACATCCCAATGGTTTGAGAGCCAATACTAATGGGTATTTTACAGTACTCATGCTTTAGCACGTGAAGCTCGCTTCTCGTTACTTCTATTCGGTTTTGAAACTTTGAAAAGTTCTCACCTGGATTCGTTCTGTGAAAATCTGTTGAGGGAGAGTCTCTATCTAGTAGCTTTCTCTTGGTTCTCAGTTCGTCCACAGTAAGTCAGCATTTTGATCCTTACATAGTGATTGAGCCAAATTGCTTTCCTCAGGTGGTCATATGGCGCCAATAGAGTGCAAGTGGATTCTGATGTCAAAATTTTATCCGAATTTCTCTCCTATCTTCAAACCGATACAGTTCGAGGCGAGCCTGCTATTTCGAGCCTGTTACCCGCACAGCTTCCCTCTCGCGCTTCCTGTCAGTATTTTTCCTATAAACTGCACCTCCACTAACTAACTTCTAGATTATGCTACCAAACTTCGCAATATGAATTATCCTCTTCGGCTTCTTACCGAGAACGAAATTTTCAGGTTGAGTGTCTGGGCCAACCCAACCAATGACCCTAAGCGAGGAGTAGATGTCATTGGCACAGCTGGAGTGACATTGGCTGAGGTACGGAGAGCAGTTTTAAAGGCTTGTCATTGTCTCTGCTGAACGCACCACAGAGTTCTTGGCCTGCTATCATCCAGACAGCCTGGCAAATTAATCCCGCTATCGCAATATTTATGCCTGAACGCTTCAAAAGCCCCATTGTACGCAATGAAGTGTCGAAATTGGTTCGCTCTAGTACGCTCGATGTTCTTGATGTACCAGAAGCTCTCCTGTTCCTCCTTGGCGACAAGGTTGACCCTAACGTTCGGAGAGATTTAAAAGTGGGTAAACAAAATTTAAAATCCGTTCGGAAGAACTTATCCAAACACAGCATCTTCTACTCTGGGCACCGGCGCCGCCTATTATTGCAAACACATTTTTTGAGCCACGGTATAATAGCGAGCCATTGATTCTTCAATATGCACATCGAGTTTTGGAGCAGCATCCTGTTGACTTGACTTTCTTTTTTGTCCCTCAAGTTGTTCAAGCCCTTCGATATGACGACCTTGGTGTGCACATTCCGGATAAAATTCACGCACAGAACTAATGATGAACAGGTTATGTGGCTCGTTTCATCTTTGAGACCGCAAAAATATCTCAACTTTTCTGTCACCAAATCATCTGGAATATGAAGGCCAACTGTTTCAAGGATGATTTGGCAGAGGTGGTCAGTTTAAGATGCTTGTACTAAAGTCCAGGATCTCACAATCATGTCCAGGAGGATCCCATGAAACCTGCCTTAGATGACATGACTGCGAGAGTAGTCGATTCCCTCTCGGGTGAAGCCAGGGAATTCTATGACCGGGAGTTCACCTTCTTTAACGAAGTCACATCTATCTCCGGAAAACTGAAGCCTTTCATTAAGAAGACGAAACCAGAAAAGAAGGTCTGTCATCTTCGACTTGGTGGTGTGCCGCTTCCTGACCATTTTGTAAGGCTAAAATCGACGAAGAAATGGCTAGAATCGTTGTGGATGTAGGGGTATATTTGCCGAGCAACCCTGATGGTAAAGTGGTCGATATTGATAAGAAATCCGGTCGACCACTGCAAAGTCACGCCAAGGTACATATCTCACCTAAAAGTCAAAAGCAGTGACCAAAACCCATAGGAAGGCACCGTTCATGGCCACTTTTAAAGTCAGGAAGGAGCGTGTCACTGTTAACACCGATCCAGACTCTATCCTTAATGGTGAGGGAGCTGGGGTGGAGACACGCGCTGAGTATGATGTGTGGCAGCAAGCCATCTTCAAGGTTGGCGATGATTGCCGTCAAGACGTGTTGGCTCTGCAAATTATTGCTATGTTTAAGAACATTTTCACAAGTGTCGGGCTTACGCTGTACTTGTTCCCATACCGTGTTACGGCAACGGCTCCAGGAGTAAGTTTATATGTACAAATTCTAGGTCGCGCTCATCCCCTTTTCAGTGCGGTGTGATTGATGTGGTACCCAATGCAACCTCTCGGGACGAAATGGGGCGCGCAAAAGTGAATGATTTATTGGATTTCTTCGTCGCCAAATATGGAGGACAGGATACTCTTGCCTTTCAGCAAGCTCGGCTCAACTTCGTCCAATCGATGGCAGCGTACTCAGTTGCTTGTTATATCCTGCAAATCAAGGATCGACACAATGGAAATATCATGATTGATGGAGAGGGTCACATCGTTCACATTGGTTCGTTAAGCTGTATCCAACCTTTGCTATTATAAAACTGACGACAGCTGGGTTACAGATTTTGGATTCTTGTTTGACATAGATATGTGGTTTTTCAGTTGACGGCAAGTTTTTACTGACAACTGGATCGCCGCAATTACGACCAGGGGTATGTCCAGGATGATTGTCTATGTTAGGATAATTCTCATCGAGGCTTTCTAGGGTGTTAAATTTGAACCATCCTCGTTCAAACTGAATCATGAAATGGTCGTGTTGATGGGAGGACGTTATTCACAGGGTTATCAGCTTTTCCAGCACCTCACAGTCAAAGCGTTCCTTGCCATTCGCCCACACGCGGAGCAACTCATCAGTACTGTTCAGTTGATGCTTGACACTGGATTACCTTCGTTTAAAGGAGAACCTACGATAAAGAGACTCCGGGATCGGTTTGCCCTCGGCTTGAACGAACGCCAGGCTGCAGAATACATGATGTCGGTCGTACGCAATGCTCATGAAAACGTCCGAAGCACGGTTTATGACGAATTTCAACGTGTATGTCACCCTCTTACATTTTTTTTGGACTCAAGCTGACAGATATTGAATACAGCTGCAAAATGGTTTGTCCTGAAGTGCATTTCCGCCAGAACATGCTAACTGTCTTACAGGCATACCATACAAATGATCCATATCTAGCTTCAGTATGCATAGTCATCTACGAATAATACCTAATGCGAAGAATCTTTGTTGCCTCCAAAAAGGTTGTTTCACAGCTAAGGCTCCTGGAGGAGCCATAGGATGAGCACCCCAAGGACACTATAGCCAAGTGGTTACGGCGACAGATTCGAACTTCCGACCATCTGTTCCTCTTTGAGGGCGCAGGTTCAAATCCTGCTGGTGTCGAATTTTTGTATTCTTCTTTGGGTGTTTCTTTTGTTCAAGGTCACAAAAATGATTTCGTTTCCAATGTATTTGGGATTCTGAAGTAATAAGTCAAAAGTACCTGTGACAATTCTTCGTTCCTTTACCCAACAAGCAACTCACGTGCCAACTTGCCAGCCGATGTCGCTTCCTCTTCCAACTCTGTTCGCAAGGAGTCTTGCTTCCGCATCCAAGGCATTTAACCGTCCCACAATTCAGGATGCTACCCAGGTATGGTTTCGGGGATCTCACACATAGCCTGATCGAACGTCCCTGCAGGATTTAATACAATCCAGTCTAAAGGATCTCACCATCTTACGTTCTCGAGTTGCCGGGATTGCCTTGTTCAGCCCGAATGAGACGCTTGAGGACATAGTAACAAGGGACCTAGTTTATCTACTCATTCCCTATGTGACGTCGGAGGTCCGAGGCCGCGTTAGAACAACGGAAAGGGAGGAACGTATGGTTTCGCTCGGTGAGACGCAGGTGCGAGATAAAACGTCGAATTTCTTTCTCGTTTGATTGGAAGATTTTCAGAAAGATATAAGAGACTTCTTGTCAAATCTAGAAAACTACGAAATCGTACCAGAAGATGAGCGTGCTTTGCACGAACGGAAAGCTTCGACGATCGCAGATCCCGCTCAGCGGCGCGAACACAAAATAAAACAGTACCAGAAAGAAAAAGATCTACGTGCACGGATCGAAGTGAGTTCTTTCACCCGCTCCACAGCTCGATAGTAATACTGCTATGGATTTTAGACCATTCGCAAACGAAGTGGACAACTTCCGTTGACCTCGAGCGATTCGCCGTCCGACCTCGATCTCATCTCATCTCTCCTTCCATCGCCATCCCAACTACGGACAACTAATAATGACGATGATGAAGAACTGGACTCTGAATTCGAGGATATTCTTCGAGAAGCCACCCTCCTTCTGCTCCGCCTTTTATACGCCCAGGCGCACTCACAACTAGAAAGTACGGCGCAAGAGCTTGAGCTTCTTCGGAGTGCGCCTCCTCCAGCAACGCGCATCTCGCCACTCGAAGATGACCACCGAGGAAAGAGCCGGAAAGTAGATAGTGATATGTGGAAACTCGACGTTCCCAGCAGAAGTGACTTAAATTCAGATGGGAAGGGGCCTCTGCTCGACTCAGCGGGCAAGGTGTGTCCCTTAAATATCAAAATGCCGTCGGTTCCCTCAAGTACCACAGCCCCTACGGCCATTTACCATCCTCCCATCGGATGCCGCGGAGCGTGCACGCCTGCAAGCTCAAGTATTTGGACCTGGTCACCGACTACCGACGATGTCTATTGACGAATATCTTCAAATTGAACGCGAAAGAGGCAACATCATCACTGGTGGAGGGTATGTGACTACTTGATCCTGCTTACGGTGTGGGCAATGAATCGCTTTATTTAGGCCAGCATCAGAAGCAGCACCAACATCATCGGAGCAACTTGCGCTTGAGTCTGAAATGGATGGGACCAGAGACGGTGAAGTGAAATCGGAAGAAAAGCGGTTGAAAGATGAGAAATGGGCAAGATACACTGATGACAATCCCAGGGGTGCGGGAAATACAATGAACCGTGGGTGATGAGCGATGACCAGCAAAAAAACTTAACTGTATGCCAACGAAGGTACCATATTGACAATATGTAATATTATCACTTCACTTCAATATGTGGAGAAAATCTTTTATCTGCTCAAATAGTGGTAGGAGTAAAACAATAGGGGGTTTCACAGTAAGCTTTTTTTCCACTTTGGAAAAAGTTGAAACAAAGATTGGACAGAAAGTTGGACTCAATTAAATAAAAAAATGAAAAAATCGTGGGTCGATGCACGACTTTTTCTCCAACTTACTTTATTTCCAACTTTTCCAACTTTTTTCTTTCCTTCCCGGTGCAAAAGGGGACAAACAACATAAAAGTTGAAGCGTTGAGCCAAAAAATGTATAAAAAAGGTGAAAAAAAACGTACCTAATGAAACTCTCGATCACGCAGGGCGAGATTCCTTGATATGGAATTCCCCGGACAAGCCCATACTCAGGGCTTCATCTGTGTCACCACCTACAGCATTGAGTTGAAATTCGGACAGGCATGCCAACCCCTCGGCCGTATACGCGCACGAGTTCTTCAATATTATGGCGTGCTAGCGTCAAGATTTAAAGGATCACAGAATAAGCACTACGAACCCGAACCCGAACCTGGGAGGCACGGATCAAGTTCAAAGAGGCGGGCGTGCCGCCATGAACGTTTTCTGAGGACCAACGTACTTAGCCAACCAGCGTTGTGTCGAGGACCCCCTCTAATCCCGACCGCTGGAAGCTGCCAAGCTGCTCTTGCCACCCCACTCGTGTTTCACCCATGGTCGTTTTTCATTCATCACGAAAAATGGCGTTCAGCGTCGATCTACCCATGTCACAATTAAGTTTCTCTGTCCTAGCGTGGAAATGTGCCCTTTTGGTAACCTTAGCCTGGGTCCACCGAAAATTCACATACCAACAGAGGAATGGCAGCACATGACTACTTTTTGCCACGAAGAAGATAATACACCGCATGTTAAATGGGAGAGGGAATTAATACTGCTAAAATCCAATTGTTAACAGGCAATCGCGATCGATGCATGCAGTCTAAAAACATTGACTGCACCTTTTCAGACCCACGCTTTTTACAATAGCAAATATGGACAAGGCAGGCGGCACTGGGCACACCTACGTGCGCAAGGCCAGCCCTGACCGTAGCAGTAGTCCCGCCCATGGTGGATATGACGCAGAGCACGACGTCTTTGGCAACGAGGAGAACCATCAGGTACAGGGAGAGATCTCCAGCCACACTAGTCCCTGCTCATCGCTTTTTCACATTGAACTAGATCCAGTACAAGACGATGTCGTGGCAATTGGTGGCTGTCCTCATGATAGCGGAGATCGTCAGCAATGGTATGCTATCACTTCCGTCCAGCCTCGCGGTAGTGGGAATCGTTCCTGGCGTCATTCTTATTGTATTCCTTGGAACTTTTGCGACTTTTACGAGTTATCTATTAGTCCAATTCAAACTGCGTCATCCAGAAGGTCGGTCCCTTGTGTGTATCCGGCTGCTGTCCTGGTTGAAGATTTTAGTCCATAGCATGGGAGACGCTGGGTATATTCTCTTTGGTCGCGTTGGCCGCGAAGTCTTAAGCCTTGGTACCATCATATTTGCTGTATTTGCAACCGGTGGGCAATTGCTCGCTGGCCAGATTGCATTAAGCGTCCTGTCTGACCAGAAACTCTGCCTCCTACTCTATACCGGAATATTTGCCGTCCCCACACTTCTTTTTTCGCTCCCAAGGACCCTAGATAGGCTGTCCTGGTTGAGCATACCGAGTGTAATCTCCATCTTGGTTGCTGGTATTGTGGGTATGACCGCGGCAGGAACCCACCCCATACCAAACCGGGTTATCGACATAGCGGTGCCTTCTGATTTCACTACAGCCTTTTTCTCCATCACGAATCCAGTGTTTGCCTACGCTGGTATGCCTTTCCTTAGCCCTCAGCTATACAAGTGGGCCACTGACGTCCCTTTTTTTGACAAGGTCATTTCATGTTCTTCATCCTCATATCGGAAATGCGCGACCCAAATGACGCCATGAAAGCAGCTTATACACTTCAAATATTCGCCACTGCATTTTACACCGTGTTTGCAATCGTGACCTATTTTTATATCGGTAGCACCGTTGCGTCTCCCTCTTTCAGTTCGTTACCCCCCGTCTGGGCCAAAGCGACATACGGGATCGCGATCCCCAATTTCCTCATTGCAGGCTCTCTATACTCACACACGGCGGCAAAACTGCTCTTCGTGCGCTTTTTCCGTCGCTCGCGACACTTACACGAACACACCTTATTGGGGTGGGGAGCTTGGGGAGCGCTTGTCCTAATCATGAACGCCGCGGCATTCGTGCTTGCTGTGGGAGTCCCGATCTTCAATAATCTTATCGGAATCGCAGCGAGCTTGTTTGCGGCGTGGTATACCTACGGGATCGCGGGGGCGTTCTGGGTACACGATACGTACTACTATCGTGGCGGGATGCATGCGCTGAAGACATACTGGATGATGACAATAGCCAATGTGCTTACAATCGCGGCTGGGGGTTTTATTTGTGTGGCGGGGATGTATGTTTCCGTCAAGTCGATCGTAATGGCATTCGATGAGGGAACATTGGCTGAGCCTTTTAGCTGCTAGTTCATGTATAGCCTTGGAATTAACACATTGGCGCTACCATTCAATTAGTTCTTGAGTGGAAATCATTGTGCTGAAATAGGATGACAATCAATAGAGAAGATCTTATCGATTGGGAACGCATTGAGGCAATGCCCGTAGCGTAGCGTGAGCCTAGAATTCGTAGCTATATAAAACAGATCCAAATAAACGCTTTAACAGAAAGTTGATGCTCACAAGCGATTGCAAGGAACAAACATAACATTACTCACTGAGGTCACATTTATTGATAGTAAAATCTAATACACTAAAAACACAATCCGGGATGCGTTCGAAATCTGTGGATGACTGGTATATATATATCTTGATATATGCATGTATGGGCGCACGGAAGAGGGTGTGAGTGTTCAGCAGTTGCATTGAGATGCTTCGGGAACATCATTCGTCGTCGGTGTTGTAACATCGATTTCTGTACGGAGATGAGTCAGTTAATTACCGGGGACGGCGGAGAATATGTTGCAATAAGAGGTTTACGCACTCGTATTCGCATCTCCCTGGGCATCTTTCTCCATCCCAGGTAATGACATGGCAATCTTTTTGAATAAACTTTTAACGTTATGCCCAGCCTTCGCAGATGTCTCCATAAACATTATGTTTAATTGTGTTGATTTGGCTGTGGCTTCCTCCAACGTCACTTGCCTAGATTACTGTAGGTGAGTAGGTCGGAACAAGAGTAATAACAAGACGAACCGTTTATCTGAAAGATCCGCTTTATTGCCTACCAACACTATAATCACGTCATTCCCCCTTTCTGAACGTACGTCATCTATCCATTTTGTGGTTGAGAGAAATGATTGGCGATCTGGTGAGGTGAGGGATTCGTCACACATGGTATGCACATTGAAGGGGTGATGCAACGTACTTGTGATATCGAAGACAACTATTGCCACGGACGAGTCTCGGATATAAGATGGGATTAATGAACGGAATCGTTCCTAGAAAAGTCGATGTAAGTAGACTGCGTAGCGAAACCCGGAGGACTTCATACCTGACCAGCAGTATCCCAGAGCTGTAACCGCACTGTACGATCCTCAAGGTACATAGTCTTGCTCAGAAAATCGATGCCGATGGTCGCTTGGTACGTATTATCGAACGTATCATACATAAATCTAACAAGGAACCGGATTAATGCATGTGGTTTGAACCGAGTTGAAGCATGCCTGGTAATGAGACTAGTCTTGCCGACACTCTGATCACCCAAGAGGACAATCTTCGTCCGTTTAGGCGGCGATGAAGAGAAATCTGCGGAGACTGGGGTTCCTGGCGTATCCATAGCGGTAGCTTTGGAACCGACGATATTTAGTGGACAAAACTGAGGAACGCTGGTTAAACTGCGCCTAATTCTGTGACCACAGCCACAGTCACATCACGCACTTGCCGGCGGTATATCATGTGACTATTGGTAGGCGTCAATAATTTGCGCGACGAGGCGTATCATGCTTTTCATCGAACCAAAGCAAGTCCGCGCAAATTTCACATCCTAGAAACATATACAATTGAAGTAACGCTAAAGATGAAACTGTCAGATAAGATCGCTGCACATGAATCTCCTCTTCCATTCTTCACATTTGAATTCTTCCCTCCAAGGACGGATCAAGTACTGCCATCTCCCTAACATCGTATATTGCTCCAGCTAAAGTTCAAATATTTAGGGATTTGATAACCTAATCGCGCGTATCTCTCGACTATGCGATCTCAATCCGCTTGCCATCAGCGTTACATGGGGCGCCGGGGGCTCCACGAAGGAACGTAGCCTTGACTTGGCAAGTCTGACGCAGGCACAGTATGGTGTAGACACGGTTATGCATCTAACGTGCACGAACATGGAGGAGGGTATGGTGAATGATACATTGAAAGTTCGTCTCATATATCTTCGCGAAAGAGCAATTTCAACGTCTTTCTAGGCCGCAAAAGAACAGGGTATTCAGAATATCCTGGCTCTACGTGGAGGTGGCGGTTTGTGTCCCATAAGAGGAGCATTTATTGAGCATTCACATTTCTAGATCCCCCAAGAGGAGAAGAAGAATGGATCCCTATTGATCCACGGTTCCAGCACGGGATAGATCTCGTGAAACACATCCGGTCCTCACCCGAGTTCTCGTCCGAATTCTGCATCGGCGTGGCAGGTTTGTCGCTTCCCTACCTAGTTTATGGACCATTTGCCCAAAATGTTACAGCATACCCTGATGGCCACCCCGACAGTACCGTTGATGAGGACACTGAAATCTCATATTTGAAAGACAAGGTCGATGCTGGCGCAGAATTTATCGCAACCCAGCTATTCTACGACGTGGATGGGTTTATTCAGTGGGTGAAGAAGATCAGGCAAAAAGGTCACTCCTTATTATCCTGGATTGTAGGGCAAATTACCGAACTTTCCCAACAGGCATCCTCGTTCCTATAATTCCAAGCATCATGCCTATACAAACTTACTCATCGTTTCTCCGACTGACGAAACTATGTGGTACCCGCGTTCCCGAACGAATTATGGCAGACCTGGCTCCCATCAGTGTGAGTCTAGCGTTCAAGTGGTCAGCTCTAACTAAAATTGGGAACTCGTAGCATGATGATCAACTCGTCAAGGACTACGGGGTAACATTGGCCACTGAAATGATTCAACGGCTGACAACAGATGGGGAGATCCGAGGTGTTCAATTCTGCACACTTAACCTCGAGAAGAGTGTCCATCGCATATTAGAACTACTCCAGTGGACTGGAGTTACGGCACCAGTTCACAACAAACTCATCGCTGTAGGTCTTCTGACTTTGGAGATGTAGTTGCGTGACTGATGATAATCTTCCAGGAAACTCCTGGGAGCTTCATTCATCCGCCATCTGGAATAGATCTTGTGGTATCACCGTCGATCGCAACGACTACTGCGACACTTGGTCTAGCCCAAATACCTGTCACAGAAGGGGAAGCAGGGCGTGGTGAATTGAATAACGCGGCCACATGGGACGACTTTCCCAATGGACGTTTTGGTGACTTTAAGAGTCCGGCGTTTGGCAATCAAGATCCTTGGGGTAACCCGACGATAGGGGTGCGTTGGAGATCAAATATTTGTTCCAATGACGCGACTAATAACCAGTTTGCAGCCCCGGGGAGAAGCGCTAGAGAAATGGGGCAACCCGAAATCCTTGGATGACTTGACACAAATATTCTTGGACCACCTTCATTCCAAGATCCCTACGACACCATTTTCTCCCGTCCCTCTATCACCAGAATCACTTACAATTTTGACACATCTCGAGAGGTTAACCAAACGGGGGTGGTGGACTGTCGGATCGCAACCTGCTGTCGATGCTGCAAGTTCGAGTGACGAGGTATTTGGCTGGGGTCCGAGAGCCGGGTACGTATTCCAGAAAGGTTTCGTAGAATTCTTTTGCGAGGAGGCAGATGTCAATGCCATTGAGAGAAGAGTTGAACAAAGGGGTAACGGATGGGTACATTGGTTTGCTGGCGACGATAAGGTGTGTTATTTTATTTCATGCATGTATTTCTCATATCTTGCGGGAAGGGGGAGTGTCGCGGAAATGTTCCTGAGAGCGAACGGAATGCCGTAACCTGGGGTGTTTTCCCTGGCCAGGAGATTGCACAAACGACGATTATTGAGAAAGAGTCGTTTCTTTCCTGGAAGGTTCGTCGATCCAGCCTCTAACTGTTCATCCTGACTGGCTATGGCACTTCTAGGATGAGGCATTCTCAATATGGTCGGACTGGGCTTCGTTCTACCGACCTGGTTCGGAGGAGCGAAAAGTACTTGAAGGAGTACGAGACAAACGCTGGCTGGTGAGCATCGTGCACCACGATTACAAGGACCTCCAGGCCTTGTGGACATTTTTATTTGACGGAGGTGAATTGGTATAAGTCACCGTAATGTAAGATTCGTGAATGTTTTGATTAGTAGATGGATCAGTGTCCCCTGCTCAATGGAGTCGTATAAATTACTATGACAAGTGATTAACGAAAACTACAACTAGCTCGCGGTTTGGGCACGCACCATGGCTGTAATGGTCTCATACAAGCAAGTTGTAAACATCGTCTGAGTTTGTCGGATCTGAAAGTTGGTTTATACTCGCCACAGCGTCAAAGTCAAGTTTCAGACGGTTCCTCTTCAAAGTCCTCCGCATCCTCCTCAGCCATTTCCTCATTATCATCTGTATCTGTGGGGTCTACTGTCTCGGCAGTAACATCTTCGTCGAGATCCTCCATGCTAGCATCAAGGTCCGCTGCAGATTCATTCTCTCCGTCGTCTTCAACGAGAGAAGGTGCTACATTAGAGCGACCTGAACCTGAATCTTCTGAATCTTCGTCCGCCTGATAAACGAGTATTGTAAGCCGCGAGGGTTCCAGTATAGCAGGAAGTTGTAACGGACATCATTTTTCTCCTCCTGTTGTGTCAGTGTTCTGCCAATTGGGATAAGGAAATTGTAACCTCTATTGTGGATGGCTAGGTTCTATAGCTAGATTGGCTATTGAAAAAGTCCTGTGACACAATAAACGTACAATGTCTTCAATCTCATTCTCCTCGTCGCTTAGATCATCCATTTCACGTTGTAGGTCGCGGATATCATTGAGATGATTGCGTCTTTCTGTGTACTTCAACGGCTTAGGATGTGGTTGGGGTGGTTTGGGAAGTAAATGAGGAAATAATGGGGAGCGCGGAAGGAGTGTTGGGGTGGCCACAGACATTAATTCCCGTAGCAAGTGCCCGTAAACATTAATAATATGTTCGGAAACTGCCGTCACAAACCAGACATAACTTAGGTAGTGTGAGTGTTCTGCATCACGTTACAATTTATAAGAACCCTGGACTTGGGGGACGAACTTGACTTTGCAAATCAAATAACGATGACTCGGACCAGCCATGAACACGGAATGCTGCATGTGCAGGAGCTATAATAGGATAAGGCGTACTTCTAGTGTACCTCTGCAGCGTGTTATAAACATGTAAAGGAATCCCATTGAATTTACAGCAACAACCATAGTATATAGGTAGTGTAGATCCATAAACGACATCATCTCTCCCTCCCCCCTTCTTTCCCCTTGTCCCCTCACTGTTCTTTTCCTATGCTTAAATAAGTACGAGGTCCTCGTACGTGACCATCCTCCCTATGAGACAAATTCATGGATAAATGGTGCTTGAAATGTTTAAATCGATACATTAATGCAGGCATGCAGCAGAGCAAAACACGAGAAGGATTAGCCTCTCGAAGGCGTAATGTGGTGGCTACAGTCATATCACCATACCATGTCTGTACCAATTCCATTACAAGAAAGTCGCCAATGTACATATGTACATACTACTAGACACCCCACATCCGTCTATCAACCATGTTGACAGTTAAAATATAAAAAAGTTGTCCAGCAAATGTGAGCGTGAATGGTTATAAGTTAGAGATAAAGACGGGGAATTGAAATAATAAGTTAGATGGTATGGGCTCCACGAAAGCTCAGGAGATTAGGTGCTGGATATCTGCGATCCGTGGCGTCTTTAATCTAGGTTTCAAAGCTAGTGGTCGAATCCATAACTTGATGTGGCCGAGTTTGGTTGATGTTAGAATAGAGCGGGGAAGGAATGAAATGACGGTTAGAATGTCGCTATCAATGTTTTTTATCTCGTGCCCTCTTAGTACGCGCAGTGAGTTATTCGGGTGTAGACTACTCACCAAAACAGGTTGAACGACGGCGATCTCGTTTCGAGATGGCGCGGGATGGTACCGTCGGGATGAACTCCCGTCCACACCGGGCATACCCGACGAAGGGAGATAAAGGGCAGATCTATCACGTCTATACGAAAGCGATATTGCAGATGACATAGACATTCGTTGATGATGTGTTGCCTAGATTATGTTAGTAGAATGACAACGAACAGGCAGGATAGTTACCTGGAATTTCGGCCGGTGCAGGGCACCACTTGAGAAGTCCCACTGAGAGCGTTGTAATCAGTTATCATGCAATTGGAGAATAAGCCAAACAGACCAGGATAAGTTTGTTGTCTTCACCTACGCTGCCAAATCGGTACGTACGGCCGTCGCAGCGGAGATCATCGAAAGCGACAGCGGAAACGAAAGACGAATGTCCCTGACATCGGGCGACAACACGTTGCTCCCAAGGGGAGAATATTGTGAGCAAGTCATCCTGACCCCCAGTCTTGTATAAAACCCAATCAATGACTGAAGCAAGCGATTACAATTGTAGTTACCAATATGAAACGTCCATCGGGCGACCACGCTATACACGTCAGCGCTCCGAAGTAAGAAGCGTAACAATCAACAAGTCTGTCATATCAGATAAGAAACCATCACATATCTCAAATACATCTCAACTTACTGCTCCGCTAGAGCATCGATCACTCTTAGGCAGCCGTCTCCAGAAATAGCTCCGACATATTTTACATCAGGCGAAAATACAAAATCTATTGGTTCTTAGCACAATATAATACATAGTGAGAGCCTGACTCACCAACGATACCGCGGCGAGAAACCCTCCAGTGACTAACTGGGTTTTTGGCGGCCTTATCCTTGTCTGGCTTTCCATTACCATTAACGCCGCTGCCCGATGTGACGGGATGCCAGGGAGGCATCGTCACAAATATGCTATTCGTTGGATCCCATTCCTGTTGTGATGAGGCATCCTCGGACGTCGATGTAGCATTGGAGTCAAGGACTTTCCCTGTAGGTTCCTGGGGGGTAAATGTCCCATCATCCCGTTCTTTATCATATACGATGATCGTTCCGTCGGCGTGTGAGACGAGGAATAGTGTCGCCGATGAAGGTACCCATCGAACAGCGGTACATGGGGAATTTGAAATGCAACCCTTTGGGATATCTCAGAATACCTTCACGCCTCTGCAAATGTTCAACGTACTTGTTTGTTTAGGCGGCAGTACCGGGACGTAATGGGATCTAAGAGAATTTCCGATTCGATATATGCGACATGTTTGCAAGGTATATCGGGCGCACCTAACCATACCAAGTCCCCAGAACTAAATCCTAGAATTACATCGAGTTGTTCCGGCGTTGCCGTTGATGTGTTCACATCATGGCATGTTGGAGCTTTGGAGAATGTGATTCTGGATAAAGGTTCCTGGAGATAATGAGTTTATAAATTGCATCGTGGTGTGTATAAACTTCTCACACCTTGGCTTTAGAACCCGCCTCAACCCATACGTAACTTTTAGCCTGGTTATAGAACAGAAATGTGATATCCCCCTGTTTTGACTGAAGAGTTTTGGTCAAGCCCTCTGCTGTCTGAATCCGAGTGATGAAGGTGGACGACGATGTCCGGATGTTCTGTTTTGGCCTTGCCACATTTTTCTTCTTTCCAGCAGCTGGGGCAGGAGAGAACAGTGTATGGGGTTCCTGGGTTACCGATTGGTTCGGAGGTGAGTGTTCTTGGGTCGATGATGAAGGTTGATCGCCCTCGTCCACTGTATCACTACTTGACAGACTAACACCATCGTCACGGTCCTTGAGGCCATTCCCTTTGTCCTTCTTCTGGTCTTTATTACCGCCCAATAGCTGCGCAAACCCTGGCCCCCCACCTGTTTTCGTAGCAGGAAATCGGACTACTACAGTGGAAACTTTGGTTGCGGGTGTAGGACCCGCGCTAACAGCATGGCTCTGGACCAGTGAAGGCTTGTGTTCATCAGTAACGGTGTACACGCCTTCTGGAGCGACGAACGTAGATTCATTCTCCATCGCGGCCATGGAGAAAGGCCAGGTACGACCAGCTTTCGCGTGGTCCTAAGTATTAGCGCGAGAAGCAATCATAACAAGTGTTATGATTTGGTAACTGTCACTTGTTTGACCCGCCCCGCATCGAAAAACATGACCGCTATTCCAGCCGGATCTTAGCCACCGCCTTTCTCTTCATGCACACCACAAAGTTCACCTTTCGCGCAGCGAAGAGGTTCCCTTCAGCCATAGCAAGTCCTTTTTCTAATTACATTTCAAGTTTAACTGACCCAGAGCATAGTGTCGCTTCAATTCCACGGCTGTCGAACCCCCCCCAGCCGGAGGGCATCTACCCTCCATTGCTACCTCCCAGGTTCTTCGAACCACTAGGGATGCCGCACTGCGCACTCCTGGACTGTCTTGGGCTGATGAAGATTCATCTGGTCCGTCGAGAAACATTGTCGGAGGTCGCGAGACCAGGAAAATGAACACCTACCAGGCCGTACGGGATGCTATGAGGTGAAGGCCATTCGCGTTCAATTTTCCACCCCCCTATCTCACCATTCGTATGCAGTATTGCCCTAATGAAAGATGATAACGCTGTTGTCTTTGGTGAAGATGTCGCGTTCGGCGGTGTTTTTAGATGCACTATGGTGAGTCCGGCCGGAACCTATAATTTGTATCGAACTCAAAACATGATATGCTTAACCTAGGGACTTGCGGAAGAGTTTGGTTTGTGCATTACTGGTACCCTTCTCACCAGTGCTCATGTACATCATAGGAAAGGAGCGCGTCTTCAACACTCCCCTAACCGAGCAGGGCATTGCAGGGTTTGGTATCGGTATGGCGTTAATGGGCCATACCGCTATCGCGGAAATTCAATTCGCAGACTACATTTATCCTGCATTCGATCAGGTGAGTTTTCATTATATAACATACATCTTTCCATGCCTAATTACTTCGGGGGTTCCAGCTCGTAAATGAAGCCGCAAAGATTCGGTATCGTTCAGGTGGACAATACAATGTTGGAGGCCTCACCATCCGCACGCCTACCATGTCAGTGGTAAGTCAGGGCCTTTGAAGTGTTAAAGGGGAAAAACTAATAGACTTAGGGTCATGGTGGATTATACCATTCACAATCACCGGAAGGATTCTTCATGGGTGCCTCGGGACTCAAGGTAAGCTGCCCGGGTCTATGTCACCCCCCATAAGCTGAAGACTTCTATCTAGGTCGTGATACCCCGTTCCCCTATTCAAGCAAAAGGACTGTTACTCGGGTCCATCAGAGACCCCAACCCAGTAATATTTATGGAACCTAAGATTCTTTATCGCTCTACAGGTGAATATGATTGACACTTATTGCACTTAAGTTCCACTGCTGACTTGTTGGTAGTCGAGCAAGTCCCGATTGACGACTATGTGCTTCCGCTTGGCAAGGCGGAGACGCTCATCCCAGGCAATGACCTCACCCTCCTGACCTGGGGAACCCCGGTATACCACTGCGAAACGGCTCTACACATGTTGTCATCGCCCTCGCCTAGCATGGAACCCCTCGTACCTGCATCTATCCGTTCAGCAAAAATAGAACTCATTGACCTTCGCTCCATCCTTCCATGGGATGTAGAAACGATCGTAGAGAGCGTGAATCGAACAGGCCGACTTGTCGTCGTTCACGAAGCCGGAATGACTGCTGGCGTCGGTGCGGAAATTAGCGCAGAGGTTCAGAAGAGGTGTTTCTTGAAATTGAACGCGCCTGTCAAACGGGTGACTGGCTGGGAGTGAGTGGCACTCATATTATTTTTTCTTGGGGAGCACTTGCTGAACATCTCCATTCATAGCACTCCCGTCGCGCTTCAATATGAGAAGTTCCATATACCAGATGCAGTCCGTGTTCTTGACGCTGTCGTCGAGACCTTAACCTATTGATGTATGGGTCTTTTAAAAGCAATTAAATTGAAGTATGTACGGTTTGCGGCAAGCATGAGTGCGCCATATGGCGAATGTCAATGGAATTCTGGTAATTCCCTGGGGTTTCTGCGGAACTTGATTTGTTCAGAGGCATCATGGGTCTTGTCCGCCAAAGCAATGCGATGTCGCGGAGGGATCGTGAGCAGCGGACCGGTGTGTTGCGCTTACATAATTCCATAAGTGTAGAGTGTGGCTGTGTTTTTGTGTTTCGTCGAGTCAACATTCCATTTTCGTTATCGTTGTGGCAGCGACGACGGCCTCAACAGCCATGTCTGCCTTTACTCGTTTTTTACATCCAATTCCAACGGCTAGGAGGGCCTACTCCTCTTTTTTCTCTTCCAAGCCTGGCGGTGGAGGCCGCTACTTCAACTCTGCCAAACCACCAAAGGTCATACCAGGTGGCGCTGCGAAGAGTACCACGAATAAAGTCGAGTCGTCGACAGAATCCTCAGCAGAAGGTGTACAGGCGTCGGCGGGCGGCGGGGGAACTGGCGCTGCGAACGGGGGCAGCAAACCAAACGGTTTGATGAATGCAAATGGGGATCAAGGCGCTCCAGCGTCCACGACTTCATCCGCCTCCTCGTCATCCTCGTCTTCGACCGCGAACACGCCAGGCCCAGAATCTGACGCCAAACATTCGACAGCGGGATGGTCTGGGCACGCCCACCTGCACCGCCAGCACCCCGTCGTCACGCCCAAGGACTTCAAGCTTCATCAATTTTTTTCGTTACACCGGCCACTCCTACTGCTCGCCCAGCCGTCATCCATCCTCAGCTCCGCCGCACCGGACGTTGACCCAACCTCAATCAAGCCAATTTCAAGCGCCACCAGCACAACAAACCACCCGTGGCTGATGGATGAATTTGCCGAGGCATCCATGGATGCGGATGCGGCCGCCGCCCGCCAGCTCACGCGTGCGCTAACCATCCATCACGCAGGTGCCACCGCCGCTTGGGAGAACACGCTGCGGCAGTTAGGGCTGGATGTCGATAAGGATATCGACCGGGTGGGGCTGCAGCAACAGTGGGACAGGGAGTGGCAGGAGGTCTTGATGGACAGCACGAAGAGGAAGCGAAGAAAGAAGATGAAGAAACATAAGTCAGTAGCTTCTAATTTTTAGCGGGTGCATCTATTGATATGTGTTGTGCTCCTTAGGCTCAAGAAACGCAGAAAGGTAGTTATCTTTGCCTAGATAATAAACCACTGTCCACTGACGATCTTTGACTCTTCTAGGCAACACGCGCGTCTCGAGTAAAGATCGGACGATAGGATCCTCGTTACTTCTATCGTTGGACACTCGGCGCCCATCAGAGCAGTGCACATAACAGCAGCCTATGGTCTATCCATAGTTAATTTAAGCAATCACCTCGCATTTCACCCTTTTACTTCTTGTCACATACATTAGAACATTGGCCATACTAGGTACACCTGAGTCTGGGATCTGATGCACTGCTGAAATTCACTGTACGCACTGATCATGTGAGAAGGAAAAACTATTTTGTGCGACTCTCAAACTTGGACGACTGCAATCGGTGATAAATCGAATCAGAGTCATTGCGAAAATGATAAGCTAAGGAATTACATATGACTATAAAGGCTAGTACATGTCCAGGTGCTGCGAATGATAAACCAGACGTATAAAAATATGAGGATCATGGATGGTGCGCTTCAAGTAACCGTAACAATCTCTCCCCTCCCGTCCTTCAATATAACCAATTCACACTCGACTTTCTCTCCTGTATCCAAACACACAACGTCTGTCGGGTCGGTGGTGCTCGTTCGTATCTGTCGCTTCTCAAAGAATGAGCGACCCAAGACAACATCAAAATGAGGCTCTTCTGATAAGTAGACGCCAATCATCGTCGGCTTCTGGCCAGTGTCCTCCTCAGATCGTTTCCCGCCACCATTTGCGCGTGATTTCGGTGGAGGCGCATCAGGGTGGGAGTCGAACGAGGAAGAAGGAGTGAGCGTGATAGGCCATAAGCCAATATTCACAAGGCCTCCGTAACCATAGTGGCCTGGGGCAGCATCCTTAGGGATGAACCCATGCTTGATGGCAAACTTCCGGGAAATGTATACATGTCGGTAACCTGACTTGAGTAGCATTCTGACTGCAAATCGCAACATGTGTAAGTCGAAGCCAAACTAAAAGGAGGAATGCACTTGCCATTCTGTACCGGCCCAATGCTGCCCATAACAGTCCTGACCCCATTCTCGCCATGGAACTTCTCAAACTCTTTCTTGTGCACAGGGATACCATCGTTGCCCTCGTGTGTTACGGCGGGTGTTCGCTTACTAACCTTAGACTTCTTGGATCGATTTGAGGGAGATGGGGAATGTGAGTCCAAGCGAGGATGGTGTACGCGAGATGGCTGGAACAGGTAAAATGATGCATTGAGATATGCAGGTGGGGTAGGAAGAGGCTGAGAGGGATCGTGTAAGTGGAGAGTGGGTGTCGAAGGAGGCGCCGAAAAATGGGTCGAGTCACTGCTAGCAGACATGACTGGCGTCGGTAGCTGCTGCTGCCGCCAGACGAATATCGTATAGTCGGAATCTAGGCATCATAGTTAGATATAGACGTCTCTAAGACATTGATTGTTTCTTGCCGTCATCTAAATTCCAGATTGATTCGTTAAATTCGTACTTGAGCCAGCCGGGTCCAACGCGAGCACCGCGATAAGATGTATGTGATTTCCGGCTCAAGGTGTCATAGAGGGACTCCAAAGAGTCTTGAGTTACTTAGAGAAGGAACATGGTGATTAGCTGGTCAGAAGCGCTCACGACCCTTGAACTTACAGGAATGCACGATCGCAAACGACGATGTCGGCGTGTGAATATTGAGAATGGACGGTGCAGCCATCCACGTCCAATATACGGTACCCGTCGAGCAGGCGCGCTACTTGGGAACGTTAAGGATGATGGTGGTTACTGAGAGAGTGGCAGCCGCGAGGCCACGGGTGAGAGACATGTCATTTGGCTATTTTGAAACATAAATGTAACAGTCGCGTTCTTCCAATACATCAAAATCGACCATCATTGCTTCAAAAACAAAACATATCGTTCAATACTTGACTGGTGCATATCATAACAAAATCGCGCAGAATGCGAACTTGGGCCCAGTAGTTTTTGAGAATCACATCGCATTTTGTGTAATATCGGGATCAATTATTTTCTCGACGTCATCAATGTAGGGCACACGACACTTGTCTCGGCACTTAGATTCCAGTCATCTCCACCACCACAAGTCGATATGAAAAGTTTCGCCATGATTGCGACCATTAACAAAATACCAAGTTAACTTTATGACGAGCTGCGCTGCCAACCAAGCAACAGCACCGACACTACTCGCAATACCTGGGTTAAAGACATACCTTTATAACATTTGACATCATGGGGATCGAAATGCAATGTAAGTAGAGGAGAACGCAACAAGGAGGTCTGAAGGCAAATACTGAGGAATATTAGTGAGATTGTGGTTCAACGACCTAGATACCATCATACCTCGAGCATCGACAACAGATTGTACATACCTTTCAGCCCCTTGTCAATATGAAGTGTATGGTCAAATTCATTGTTCTGAGAGAACCTATTGTTGTACAGCTTACATTTCGCCAGTACGTGTTGGGGGATGAATATATAGAAAATGCACTCTAGAGCACGATCCTACCAAGACCCAACTACACGGTCCTCATTGTGGGACATTCTCGCGAGCTTGTTGTCGGATTCTCCTCCTAATATTCATTGAGCTCATGATCAAACGTTAAATGGGCTAAAACTTACTCATAAGCAATCTTGTCATTCCTAGGTCAAAGTTAGAACCCTTTGGGCCTACTAAGTGTATATACTAAACACTCACTTGAACATCGTATATGCATCACTTTGGGCAGGGTCATTTACATTGGGGTCGTCCAATAGGTCCTGGATACCGAGGAGGATCTAAGGGGTATTATATGAATTTCAGATACAGAGCAAATACGATGGGGACCAACTTGTTTGATAGTGATGGCCGGCTTCCATGACTTTTCCTCATCGAGAATAGAGAGGCACACAGTACCCGAAGGATATACATTTGGATGGAAAAGAGGCGGAGAGAATTTACCTATAGAGAAAGCTCCAGATCGTGACAGATAAGAAGGAAGCATATTTACATTTTGGAGGCTTTGATGGGTAATCTGAAAATAAGAGGATGGGCATACGTTGGGGGTCAAAAGACTAGCACCGGAGTAAATGAAACTCACCTTCAGGAAAGTTCATTACCAACTTGAAGAGTCCTCCTTCCCATGGGGTCTAAGCAACCCATTCAACGCTCTAAAGTCACGGCGGGGCCAAGGTGATGCTGGAATATACTTACATCCTTTTTGCCAGGAATGCCGACTTCCCATTCCATCAAGTTCATTGACCCGTCCGCCGCTTTCGATGGTTTGGCATAGAATCCCTGCAATAAATAACATTAGTTTCCGTATAGAAGCTTGTGATTTTCTCCCCGGGCGCGTTCGTACGAGGTGCGTGATGATGCGATAAAAAGAATGTAGGGGCGCGATTAATCAAGACACGCGCCGCGAACCGTCCCCAGCCGACTCGTCCCGTTTTCAGACCAAACACTAAAGGATTGAACTCACAAATGGATGATCTTTCCTCCACTGCTTACGCTCTTCCGCAAGACGAGGTCGACAGATTCCTGACATCCTGAATTTACCGGAACAACAGTAAACAAATATACTACAATGAGGGAAAGAAAGAGTTCAGTGGCACGACCCTCTGACGCCGTGGCGAGCGGGTCTTCAACAAGGAAGGCGTTGCTGACTCAGTAACCTCCGATGTCAACCACCCAAAACAACCGCTTTGCAAAATTTCAAAAAATAGCCGCACAGCCACTGCTCACCTTTTGCAAAATTATCGGAACACTATGTAATTCTAGGAAGTCGGTGTGATCCTTGGTAATACGATGTAGATGTAACCACAGCGCCAGTAGAACATGAAACTTCCTTCTTTTATAGTGGTTATGACATCGATAATACCGTGTTCTCACTTTTTGGTTGAGGTGAAAAATAGTCGTTATGTTGTTAATAAACGAAGACGACAGAGGTAGGGGTCGAACCTCCAATCTCCTGAAATCGTATGAAGGTTCATATTCACCGTAGTCAGACGCAATGCCACGGCCATGTTATCAAAAGTAAACATGAACTTCAATGCTTTTCATCCCCAACGTCAACTCTTGGATTTGAAAATCTCAGGCTCTAAATGAATTGCGCACTCAAAATCAGGATCTCCAAATTACGCCAGGAGACAATAAAAATCATTAGCAGTCCGAGGATATGCGTATATCAATTCTCATGTGAGCCGTTAAGATGGGCGAGTTGGAAGGGGCATCAGAAGCGGCGGCCTTTTGGTACACATCGGACTCTCTAGCTTTATTATGAGATGTACCGCAAAGCAATATATTTTCGTGAGCAAGGTTGGCTTGTGCGTGATAGTGGGTAATGTACATAAATGGAGGTTGATAGTTTTACATTGTACTGCTTCGGTGCCTTTCTTTCGTTGTTCATCTCTGGCGGCATGTCTTCATCGTTGCCAGCTTGGGAAATGGTGTTAACTCCTGCCAATGCCCCCAACTGAACCACGCGCCTCCTCCTCCTCCTCCTCTTCCTCTTTGTTCTTCTCCACAATCCATTCCCGAATGAAAGTACTGCTCATTTTAGTCTGGCGTAGCATTTCGAGATCCTCGTGATCGATACGTTCATTATTTGCGCTGATGACATCAATTACAAAGGTCGTGAGTGGGGGTAGGCCTTTGGCCTCACGATGGGTTGCAACTATGTATATGATCTCAGAGTTCGGTCGTCAAAGTTGCAGTTTGGAAATACTCACTCGACTTGGCGCCGCCGATCGTTTCCCGACTAACTACCAATGCTTGAACGTTGGGGTCCCACCCTGTTGGCCCATATACATCAGTGATGGGCACGACATCATATATGAGGCCTGGGCGGAAGAGCTGGAGAAAGTCGCGGACGCGTTGAGTACGCAAGGGTAAGCGTTGCAGGATATGTTGATTTGATTTCTTCACGAGAAGCACATCATCTACGGGAAAGCGAATCAGAGTACCGTAAGAGAAAGGACCTTATGTCGCTCACCGGTAACACCAACGATGATTTTATGGCTTGCAATCCACGCTGCCATGCTCAGAAGAATTTTGTGGCCCGCATGAAGGTGATCGAAGGTTCCACCAAGAGCGACGACGGGGAAGAATGGTGGAGGCGGATAGCTTTCCTGGTCCACCGGCTCTGGGCTGCTCAGATGTGGCTCTGAGTTGTGGTCGCCGTCGCGATCTCCTGGTATAAGGAAGGATTGTCGGATGGGGGTTACCGAGGCAGGAAGGGGGACGGCGATTGAGTCTGAGCCCAGAACTTAGCATAATTCTATCATACGGAGTATGATTACGCACCACCTGCTACACGGAAGACGATGTCCATTCCAATACCGATATCTTCCGGTGCCTCACCGTCAATACCGAGAAGGAGTACATCCACATCCATGAGAACCTTGTCGAGATCCTGGGCAACCTTAGTGGCCTGTACATAAACGTACGTGAGCAGTCTGTGGACATCATCCCAACGCCCGGTATGTGAGATTCCACGGAATGTTGTCGTCGATGATGGCAGTGGGTCGTTGAAAAGTCTCGAGAAGAGAACAATAACGAGCCGTTGGCGCGTACTGGTCGCTGCGGCTTGAATGACGGGGCCAAGGAAATGTGGGGTATCGAGCGATGGGATCGTGGCTAATAGTAGTGCTCTATCAGCAAGTTCGGATGCAGGGAATTGGTGCGACATGGCTGCGGGGAGGAGATCTGCGACATGGCGGTTTGACGTTTTCCGGCGGGAACTCAAATTTGGCGGGAAGGTGCAAGCTCAGCCCTACTTATGTGGTTTCATTGGGCATTCGAGTTCATTATGCCGTGCAATTGGTCACTAGGCTATGCTAATTGGTATATACAGATGTAGACTTTGGAGCTTCCAAGGAGCTAGACTTGCTGGCCCCATGGACTCCCTATGCAAGATGCAGAGGTGCACTGCCCTCTGGATCACTGGCACTCTCTGTACTGCCCCAAATGGGTCTCCTGAGACTCTTGTGGGTCTACCTCCCATCCACTTCCATGTCCAAAAGCTTGTAGATTGGAGCTATGCCCATGTCCACACCCTGAAGCAATCACATGCCTTCAGGAGCCTCATTGATGGATACCACAAGTACTCTATCAACAATGTCTCCCCGCTTTGTGCAGATAATCAAGTCAGCTGTGAAAGATGCCTGGACTAACAGGAATCTGTCCACTGTTAGCCTAAATCCCACCCACCCCCTGAGTGAACCTGGAAGACACCTTATGGACTTTGTTGCTGCTAGACAAGGTTCCTTGCAGGAAGCCTTTCTTAGCAGCTTGTAAGGGATGGTGTTGCCACAAGTGCCACCAGAGGGAGAGCAATGTGCATGGCAAGGTCAACCATGTAGGGAAGGGGGTGCTAAGGGCACAGGCAGCTTAATCACACAAGGGAGACCCAGACCTAAGTTATTGCAAAGGTGCAGACCCCAAAGGGTGAGCACCATCTACATATATATGGTACATCATGTGGGTAATCTATGGGGGTACTACATAATCTGATATAGGCCCACTTGGGTATGCAACAGTGCACTGGTAAGGTACCTGGAAGGAGTAATGATACTGTCCACAAAAGGGGTAAGGGCTGGGGTCACAACGGTGGTAGAGTTACACCAAAGATCAGGTGCATGGTGGCATATGGTAACATATGATAGTATGAGGTTAGTCCAAGTAACTAGATGGGGGCAAACTAGCACTCCCCTTACACAGCTCCACCCAATTGGATGTGGCAGCCATTGTCTGTGATGCATCTATCTCCAAACCCACCCACCAAGCTGTCACTCTATGGTGCACCTGGTTTAATGGGAATTTGTACCAGGACAGGGCCTCTCATGGCCTGGCCATCTCAGACAAAACAGAACTGCAGGCCATTGCAGGAGGGATTTGCTAGATTTTTGTGACCCCTGGAAACCAGGATGTTCATCATGTCCATGTATTCTCAGACTCCACTTATGTGCTTTGTGCTCTTACAGACACATCTCACCACTCTGGACAGGATAGCTCTGTCAATGCATGCCTCCTCCTGCCCTGTGGATAGTAGGGGACAGGGCTAGAACTTTGGTCCTGCATCATGTCTGCAAAGCTTGTGCCTTGGAAGACCATGTCATTGCCCACAATGTGGCCACCTTGATCAGGGTGGCAGCAGATGGAAGTTCCCCCATCTTGCTTGACAAAGTATGTCTTATGGCAATTGATCATATGATGGAAGACTGGGCTATACTGTTCAGAAAGAAGGAATACATTGGATGTCAATTCATGGAACTCTATGATAAGAAGTATTGAGAGTGAGACTCCTCACTGCCAAGGGACTGCAAGACATGCCCCTATACCAATGATCACCTGTTTCCTTTTTCATATCCAGTATTCTCTTTCTCATAGATGGTTATATTTACTACCTTTTTGTAGGCATTGGGGGCTTCAACTTCATATATATTCTCAGGTAGAATAGCAAGCCACCTCAGTCATCTTTCACCCATTTCATGTAACTGACTCTGAGCTTGCTTTGTCTCACTCTACAGGCTATGGCCCTGCTCTGCTCTAACTTTACAATGAGACAAAACTGTAAGGGGAACACCCATTTCCACACATACTACACCAACTTTGCACATTGGTGTTACAATTTCCCTTGTCATGTGCTTTACTCATATTTTTCTTCTTTATACAGTACCTTTGGTGACTCAAAACAATACATAAACATCTCTAACAGCAACTCCTCAAACCCTCCTATTTTTCCCGAGACAGAGCAGTTTGATGGGGGCAACTTTACTGCTTTCCAAAAACCATATTCTCATTGCAGTGAAGGCATGTGGTGTGCACAGATATCTCAAAGGAGTACAATTTAGCAAGAACTCAGCTACAGATCCTGATCCTACCCCATGGTCATCTATCACCCCCTATAAGGGGAATGCTAGTTCATTCCAAATCTAGTTGCTTGGATATTCTTTGCTCATTGTACAGTGGCTCAAAAAACTGCCCCAATGTTTGTACATTTTTGAAAGATCAATATGGTATGAAGTGCTGACATAAGCAGGGGACCTGGGGTAATTATGTAAGATACTATGACATCGTGGCTTTCCAATGGACCCTGGATCATGTGATTTGGATCAAAACCCATTAAGCTATAGGCCAAACAAAATGATTACTCATTGGGGCAGTTTTTTGACCCTCTATTAATTTTCTATCTAATACTTTGTATGACCACCTTTTGCCTTTATAACTGCTTGTATCCGCCTGGGCATACTTTCTATCAGGTTTTGGCATACCTCTGGTGGAATTTCACCCCACTCTTCAGCCAATCTATCCCACAACTCATGTACTCCTTTGGGTGGTGTCGGATATTCTTTAAGACGGCGCTTGAGATGTTCCCAAAGGTGTTCTATTGGATTCATGTCAGGGGATTGGGCAGGCCAGCCAAGGACTTGAATGTTGTTGTCTTCAAACCACTGTGTGGCCAGTCCAGATGTGTGTTTGGGGTCGTTATCTTGCTGAAAGTAGCGCTCGCCATCCACCATTTCCAACTTCTCAAAACTTTCCTGAACTCCACTCTCCAAAATTTCACAGTATTGAACCTTGTCCATGTTCCCCTGCACCTCTATGAGCTTTCCCACTCCATTCCACCCCATACAACCCCATACCATGAGGTTTCCTCCTCCTCCATGTTTGACAGTAGGTGATGTTGTTCTATCAGATGGTGGTTCTCCCCTTTGTTTCCAGACATAAACCTTTCCATCTGACCCAATCCTATTGATTTTGGTCTCATCTGTCCATAGAACCCTTTTCCAGTCCTCCACAGTCCAGCTTTCATGATATTTTGCAAACTGGAGACGCCGGATGCGATGGGCTCGTTTGAGAAGAGGAGCTTTCCTCTTTGTAGCAGCATAAAATTGATTTTCCTTGAGTGCATTTCTGACTGTCTGGGGTGTGACAGGATTGGGGATGATGCCATTGATGAATTGGGTAGCCTGAACTGCATTATCAAGCTTCCCTGACTTGATTTGACGAATAATTGACTGTTTGTCACGAACAGACAGCTTGGAGGGGCGGCCACCAAGGTTGTTTTCTTTGTTTCCATCCACATCTTTGCTGATCCTACTGATGGTACCCTTCCCTAGACCAGTTTTCTCCTTGATTTGACACTGAGAATAGCCCTCATTGAGGAGAGAAACAACAGTATTGTGCTGAGCAGTAGAAATGGCTTTCATGATGGTGGTAAGAGGTCAAGAAGATGATTGAACCAATTCCAACATGTCAAATTGATACAAATAAAGTCACATGACATTGTTTATTCTTCCCACAGTCCATAATGTTCTTGCATTGGATCATAAATGCCAGAATAATGGAAAATAAGATAAGGGTCAAAAAACTGCCCCAATAAGTAGCCATTTTGTTTGGCCTATAGCTTAATGGGTTTTGATCCAAATCACATGATCCAGGGTCCATTGGAAAGCCACGATGTCATAGTATCTTACATAATTACCCCAGGTCCCCTGCTTATGTCAGCACTTCATACCATATTGATCTTTCAAAAATGTACAAACATTGGGGCAGTTTTTTGAGCCACTGTATATCTTATTCCATATGCTGCTGGCACCTTGAGACTACCTTGGTGCAACCTAATTACCTTGTAACACATCCTCTAACTCCTTTTGCAGTCATTACCATACCTCCTTACTGATGGTTTACCCCTGGATCATTGCAAAGCCCTAGTGTGCTCATATTGATTTCCATGATATCTCCATAGTTTATTCTTATGATGTACCTATATAGATGGTGTTGTCCCTTATGGGTCAATGCCTTTACAACCACTTAGGACAGGATTACCCTTGTGTGACTAAGCTGCCTGCACCCAAAGAGAACATGGACTTGCAACAGGTTTGTATTCATGCCAAGTCTACAGATGAACTTGGAATGGTCCCTATTGATTGAGAGGATACTGGAACTTGGATTGCATAAGGACTGGAAGTCCCAATACTCTGAGAGAATTAGCCAATGCATATTGAGAGAGAAGTGATTGAGAGATCAGCATGCCAAGCCCTGATAGAGAGCAACCAAGAATAGAAAGTACTCCTTCTCCTAGGCACCTGTCCACTGACAACAATAAAGCCCAGACTTCCAAGATGTTTCATACATACCCTATACTATGACTTTTGCTACTATTGCTTACCAATTATTACAGTATTTATTACTCTCTTTTACAATCATGGGCTACCTTGGCTCATCCATTCCTTACATATATCTCATAGACACAATTAGTTACCAGAGAATTGGAGTCCTGTTTAATCACCTATTTGTTAATACAACCAAACAGTTGTAACAACATTAAAGAAAAGTGTCCTTTTGAGCCAAGATTCTCAAAAGAAAGTAAAATCTATCTAAGGACTTGTTCTAGAGATAATGTTGGTGCCTAGTCTGGACCTGAGACCAATTATTGTTGTTATTGTCAAGGCTGAGTTGAGGATACTTAGTATTGTGAGACCTGTCCTGCCATAGAAATCTATCTAGTGTTTGAGGCTCTGGGATAGTGTTGTTGCTTGGTTTGAAACCCAAGGTCAATTATTGCCTTAGTCTGAGAAATTGAGTCAAGGACTTAATGTTGCAAGACCCTTTTCAAAGAAATCATTACAAGTCTTTTGGCTTTGTTATACCCATCTCTACAAGTACATGTCTTGTTGTGACACCAATAAAAACATCTTACCCTTAAAACCAGTCTGATAAAACCCTTGGTACTTACAGAGCCCAAGTCTGAGGACATTCTCTTGTGAGACTGATATATTCTTCTGAAGTCCATCTTTGCTATTGAAATCTGTAAAGTTTTCTAGCTTCCTCCCTTGAACTTAAACCCATGATCATGTCATGCTTCTTGACTTGTTACCACGACGTGCACAGCCACCATCATAGTCATCATCGTCGTTCTACGCACTCTGCTGCCCTAGATCACCCCTGATAACACTCTACCAACCAAGCCCCGTGCCTCTGACATGGGCAAAGACAACCCACCTGGCCAATCTCAACGATCAGCAGAACGCGCCTCGAAACCACTGGACATTCGTGACTACCTTTGCAGGTCCTCCTCCCCTGCTCCAACCAGGAGCACTACTCCTCAGAGACCCCCAGGCCTCCCTACTATCGCACAATGGGTCTTCTTTCGACCACCCACGCCTGCACCTGCATCAGAGGTGGATTCCTCCACTCTGATGGATACTGCAGCAGATGATGACACCGTCACGTTGTCGTCCGCCAAAGGCAAAGCCCCAGCCCCACCTCCCCAGGACTGAGAGGAAACCTTGGAGAGGGTGGAGATGAACTCCCTCCAGGAGAGCTTTGACGACCCCACTGATGCCTTCCTCCCAACCGGTTCGAAAGAATCGGTGGAGATTGACGTCCAGGCAGCTACCTCATTGCTCCACAACACAACAGAGTTTATGAACCTCTGGACTGAAAAGGGATACCGCGTCCCTGCACACCTCACTGACACTTTTGCCACTGAGCTCCTCCAGGTCGTATACTCGGCCTCCAAAATTGGCCTCATCCAGCATGTTGCCAATGGGACCTCTCAAGTTGTCACCCTACAACAGGTCTGTAAGGGGAACACCCTTACCGACTCCGTTTTCCATTTTCCGACAACATTCCCGACCATACGAACGTTCGGGAACGCTCCCCAGTCCCGATCCCCATTCCCGACTGTAGTCACCGACTACTTTACCGACAACAACCCGAGTCGAACCCGACTCACCCACTCACTCACACCACACTCGCTACCACCCCGCTCCCTTTACCGACTCTCGTTAGACGTTTCCGAACGCGGACGCAGGCACGGCTTGTCAGGATCACTGCGGCACGCCCACGTGATCCTTTACCGACAACGCGTGCCCTCGTACCGTCCCGGGAACGTGTAGTTAATGTAGGAACATCATATATAGCCTGTACACCTGGCTGGAGGACCCTTAGAGAATTCTCTTAGGATCCCCTCCACCAGGTGAGTAGTACATATGTCGTACAAGTGAATACATCATCTTAGGATCCCCTCCACCAGCTCCGAGTTAGAATTCCCGACCCCGACCTCCGTCACTTGGTAATCGTCGTCGGACTCTGCACAACTCAGTAACCCGGCGGAGTTGCCCTTACATTAGAATTCTCTCCCCAGAGAGAGGCCGTAGATTGCGCAAACGACGCGCGGAAGAATTCAGCGAAGGTACACCGCCGAAACGACCCCGCACCCGTTCCGCACAATTCTCCCCCTCACCCAACAAACATACCAACTGCAATCCGCCCGACAGGATGTCCGAACCCGACCGCTTCCGAGCGTTAGAAGAGGAACTCGGACGCATGCAGGAGGCTATGCACAAACAGTCGGAGGACTTCGCAAACCTCAACCGCAACTTTCAAATGTTGATGGATCGTCTGGGACCCGCACCCGCAGCTACACCGCCGCCTGAGGCCGCACCCCAACCACAACAACCGAATATAGCACCACCCCCGAACCCGACCGCACGGGCCCAAGCGACACCTTCCCCCACTCCCTCCAACACCGTTCCCGCCTTTCAGGCAGAAACCCGACTCAAACCTTCCTCTCTCCGACCCGCACTACCCCCAACCTTTGACGGATCTCGAACCAAAGGCCGCGCATTTATTCAAGCGTGCGAGCTTTACATCAAACTGGTACCGCACCAGTTCAAAGACCAACTAGCGGGAATCCGATGGGCGTTCACGTTCATGCAGACGGGAAGGGCCTACTACTTCGCCGACCGAGTGCTGAGGCACGAGGAATCCATGGGCCAACCGAAATATCTGGCCTGGGACACCTTCAAGGCGGATTTCGCCGCCAACTTCTATGTCCAAGGGTGTTACAAATTCCTCTACTTGTCCGGCATATCACTTCTTTTCCCTTTTCTTTTACTATCAGACGCTTATTGACCTTATCTTTGACATCCCCATATGCATTCTCTTTCCCATAGTTACTAAGCTTCCTTACTCATCTTCTCAGATAGCTTACTAACTCTTATCTATAACAAATAGTGTAAACAACGCTTATCGAACTACTACGTATATATAGGGATACTTTAGTTAGTTAGCTCTTTAGCTTGACCTAGCTGAATTCACCTTATTCATCTATTCTCTTGACGCGAACTCGATCCTATCCGCCTTACGAAGGGGGTAGTGCATCTCTGATCAGATAAACTCGATAACCTGACTTTAACCCTATTGAGGGAGTCAATAGACGTTGGACTTACAGAAGTCAACGGTCCAAGAACGAACGAACGACTCAGCATATTGATCTAGAGGATAAGGCCTAAACAGCCGTAACAAAAGGTCAAGCTGATCAGAATCGTCAACCTATAAAGGTTCAGACGCAACGGCACCACGATACGGATTGAAACCTGCGAGCAGCAGTGAAAGTAGCAGAAGCAGCAGCAGACAAAGCGCAATTAGCAGCGAAGACTTCCAAGACGCGGAAGAACAACCAAGACTTGTAATAGTCACACAAACAGAAACACCCACCACGCCGAGACAACCAAAAGCAGAAAGTTCCAAAGGAAAGGAACCAGAGAAACCGAAACCAGAATCACCAAACTCCCCGATACCGCCAGACTCAGACGTAGAAATGGCAGACGAGCGAAGACCCACCAAAATTAAACTCAGCTCACCAAACATTTTCGATGGAAATCGAAGAATGACAAAGGACTTCGTCCTTGACTGCAAAATGTATTTGCAGGCAAACGATAGAATTTACGATACAGATTGGAAGAAGATCCTCTACGTACTTTCGTACATGAAGGGAGGAACAGCAGGACCATGGAAAAAGTCCTGGTATGGAGAAAACAGCGATCACCCAGGAACTTTCACAACATTTATGACAACAGTTGAAGAAGCGTTCTCTACTCCAGATGAGGCAGGAGACGCTAGACAAACCTTGAAGACACTGCGCATGTCAGGAAACATGACTGCAGATGACTACATCGCTGAATTCAAATCAGCCGCATCAGAAAGCAAGATTACAGAAAGTGAAGCACTTGTCGAATACTTCATGGAAGGGATACCTCCTTCTTTGATGCAGAAAATCTTAACAATGGACAACCCACCGACCACCATCAAGGGTTGGTATGAAAAGGCATCCATATTCGATACTCAGTACAGACGTGCGAAATCAATTGTAGCACGCATCAAAGGAAACGCAGGGAAAACCACGGGAGGAAATAATGGAAAAAAGTACAATTTCCAGCGAAACAATCCAAAATATGTCCCGAATAACAGTCGAGATCCAAACGCTATGGATATTGATCGATTAACTATCCAAGAAAGAGACGAGCATATGAAACGAGGATTATGCTTCGAATGTCACAAATATGGACATCGAGCATCAGATCACAAAGCAGGAGGATTGATTCCTCAAACACAAAGAAAGGAAGAACAGAAGACACCGATGAAAGGCAAAGATGCCTACATGAAAATCCGAGCACTTATGGCAGAATTAGACGAAGAAGAAAAGGAGATCGCCCTAAAGAATATGGAAGATGAGGGTTTTTAAAGCGGCGGACTGAATCGACGTCAGTACCTGCCGAAATCTTTTCAGTAACACTATCACCTGTAATATTAGGAGAGATGAATTGACAATCGTTATCCATTCCAATTACGGTGATTGAAGAACAGAAAAACGTCGAAACTCAAGCAATCGGATTAATTGATTGTGGAGCTGGAGGAATTTTCATTGACAAAGCATTTGTCGAAGAAAACGGGATAAAGACAACCCCATTAAGGAAATCATACTCGGTTAGAAACGTAGACGGCACAAAGAACCAATCAGGAAACATCACTGATTGTGTATGGACCAAAATCCGAATCGGAAACGAAGAAATCCGAATTCGATTGCTCGTCAGCGGACTAGGAAAAGAAAATATCATTTTAGGATTACCATGGTTAAAACGGCACAACCCCAAAATTGATTGGGAGAAAGGAACACTCGACTTCGGATCAAGCATTAAGAAAGGAGTTCTTTCGGAAGCAATCCGAAGAAACCTGGAAATCCGACAAATGAAATTAACACGGCAATACCCCAAGGCAACGGCAATAGAAATACAGGAAGAATACCCGGAAGAAATCCCAAGGAATCGACCCCTTGAAGATTGGCAACCGATTCTTTTAGAAATCAATGAAGAAGATGATGAACCTGAAATCAATCTACTCAGGACATACATCGACTCAGAAGATGATGAAGAAGAATTCATTTGGATACAGGCAAAAACATCAATATCACAGGAACTAGAACATAAGGCAGAAATCGAAGACCAGAAACCAAAGAAGACGTTACCAGAATTCTATCGAGAATATGCGTCATTATTTGACAAAACAAATTCGGAAAGGATGCCAACACGACGATCATGGGACCATGCGATAGACCTCAAACCTGATTTTATCCCAAAAGATTGTAAGATCTATCCCATCAGCCCGGCAGAACAAGGAAAACTGGACGAATTTATTGATGAAAACATGCGAAAAGGATACATTCGACCATCGAAATCCCCACAAGCATCACCTTTCTTCTTTGTATCAAAGAAAGACTCGACGAAACTTCGGCCAACCCAAGATTATAGAAGACTAAACGAAGGAACTATAAAGAACGCATACCCTTTGCCACTTGTAGGGGAGCTTCTTGATAAACTTAAAGGGGCAAAATACTTCACAAAGTTGGATTTACGATGGGGATATAATAACGTCCGGATCAAAGAAGGCGATGAATGGAAAGCGGCATTTAAAACAAACAGGGGATTATTCGAACCCCTTGTTATGTTTTTCGGTCTATGCAATTCGCCGGCAACGTTCCAAAATATGATGAATGATATCTACGCAATCGAGATTGACGAAGGATGGATTTTGATTTATATGGACGACATCCTTATTTCCTCCGACAACATCGATGATTTGCGAAGAAAAACCCTTAAAGTCTTGGACAAATTGAAGGAAAACGATTTGTATCTGAACTTGGACAAATGTGTATTCGAAGCCACGGAACTCGAATATCTCGGACTAGTCATCAGAGAAAACGAGATAGGTATGGAACTGACTAAATTGGCAGGAATCGCAGATTGGCCAGCACCAACAACAGTAAAACAAGTCCGATCATTCCTTGGATTCGCAAACTTCTATCAAAAATTCATTGGACATTACGCCGAACTTAGCAGACCATTAACGAATTTGACAAGAAAAGACGTCGAATGGAAATGGACACAAGAGTGTCAAGAAGCATTCGATGGTCTGAAACAGAAATTCTTGAAGTCACCCGTCCTTATGATGCCAGACAAAAGGAAACCATTTCACATTGAATCAGATGCTTCGAAATGGGCTACAGGCGCGGTATTACGACAACAAAACGATAATGGAGAATGGCACCCATGTGGATATATTTCACATTCATTCACAGAAACCGAACGAAATTACGAGATCTACGATAGAGAATTATTAGGCATCATACGAGCTTTGAAGACATGGAGACACTACCTCGAAGGATCACAATTCCCAACAGTAATTCTATCCGATCACAAAAACTTAACGTATTTCCAAACGGCACAAAAATTGAACCGACGACAGGCAGGATGGAGCCTTTTCTTATCACAATTCGATCTCAAACTTGTGCATACACCTGGAACACGGATGATACAATCCGATGCTTTATCAAGAAGATCAGACTACGTCAATACGGAAGACACAGATAACGAAGATCGGATTTTATTGCCAGATGACATTTTCATCAAAATGATTGATATAGGATTACAAGAAGACCTGAAGAAATCAGTTGAAGAAGATGATTTGTTCGCAAAATCAATCGAAGCATTAAAGGAAACAGGGACACCACCGATTAAATCAAACTTATCAGACTGGAAATTTGAAGACGGACTTCTGTTTTTCAAGAACAGATGTTATGTAGGACCGGATGCAAAATTACGGAAGGAAATAGTGCGAAGATATCACGACACGAAACCAGGAGGACGCCCAGGCCAATACAAGACACAGGAATTGATCAGTCGAGAATACTGGTGGCCAGGTATGGGAGTGTTTATAAAAAATTATGTTGACGGTTGCGCCACATGTCAACAAATGAAAGTCAACACACACCCAACAAAACCCGGGTTAATACCGATTGCAACAAACAGAGAACCGAGACCATTCTCATTTGTCACAGCCGATTTCATCACAGACCTGCCAGAAAACGATGGGAAAGATAGCCTCATGGTCGTGGTAGATCATGGCCTTACGAAGGGGGTAATTTCTATCCCTTGCACCAAAACGATCGATGCTTTAGGAACGGCGAATCTTTATCTGGAACATGTTTACAAAAGATTTGGACTACCCGACACTTTTCTATCGGATCGAGGCCCTCAATTCGCAGCAAAAGTTTTCAAAGAACTAGGAAAACTCCTTGGAATCAAACTCGTAATGAGCACGGCATATCATCCACAGACAGATGGAGAAACAGAGAGATTAAATCAAGAGCTCGAAATCTACTTCCGCATGTTCTGTCAGAACAACCCGGCAATATGGAAAGAACTTAACTCAATCGCAGAATTCGCGCATAATCAAAAAAATCATTCCACTACAAAGAAATCTCCATTCTTCCTAATGATGGGATACGAACCCCAAGCAATTCCATCAGCATTCCAGAAGACAAATGTTCCGAGTGTAGAACAACGAATGATTGAGCTTAACAAAGCCTGAGAAGAAGCTATGGCCGCACACGAATTAGCGAGAAGAAAAGTCGCAGAAAGGACAACACGAGGTTTCACTCCATTCAAACAAGGAGAATACGTTTGGTTAGAAGGAACAAATCTTCAAATTCCTTACCCATCAAAGAAACTAGCACCAAAAAGAGAAGGACCCTTCAAAATCCGAGAAGTCCTCGGACCAGTGACATACAGACTAGAACTTCCATCACAATGGAAGATTCATCCCGTGTTTCATGCATCACTCCTCACACCATACAAAGAAACCGATACCCATGGACCAAACTTCTTAGAACCACCACCGGATCTTATAAATCAAGAAGAAGAATACGAAGTGGAAGGGATTATTAATCACCGACAACGAGGCCGAGGCTTCCAATACCTCGTGAAATGGAAAGATTACTCATCCGCGCACAACACATGGGAACCTGAAAGTCACTTAAAAAGGGCTCAAACGATCCTTCAATCCTATCAGAAGCTACATCGCCTCTAAACAGACTATCATCTCTCATCGCTCTCAACAAATTTCAAAGCTCATACAAACAATGTCTTCCCCCATCACCAACAACCTTTACATTGCCACCGCCACCCCTCTTAACACTCCTTCCGACACTCCTGTCGTCAACATTGGATCCCAAGAACGTCTCGAGATAGCTACGAGAATTATACACAGTCAAAAATTCTTATCATGGTTCATGAACGAAGAACACCGTGAAAGAATGATCCAAGCGTTTAATCAACCACCGTATAACCAACTCATCGAATTAGTTGGGAAATATTTAGAGATTAGGGATATGTTGTACACTCAAACTGCGGATATCAGCCGAGCACTAGACCAGGTCACTGACGAGCTGACGAACACACAAGAATTCCAAATTCTAGAAGACTTAATTCCCTTACTACAAGACGGAATTCGATTACCTACGTCCACGCCGTCGACACCTACGGAATCGACTACAGATATCTCGACAAGTGACAAAGAAACACAAACATCCCCTCCAATAACACCAACACCTTCAGCGCCCAACTCTCCTATTTATGAACCTGCACCATTACCAATTCCGCCTTTTCACGAACCATCTCCTCCATCCTCGCAACATTCCACCCCTGATCCAAACAACATGGTTCAAAACAAGGAAGTATTTAAATATCTAGAAGGACGAAAAGGTACAAAATCGGTCATAAAGAAGAAGAAAACCCTCAAACCAATCAAATACACGATGAACGCTCTCAATCACGTTGGAAGTCGAGAGAAACCAATCGACCTCACGCAAGTAGAACGAGCAATCATTTACAAAAATGTGTTATGCTCTCGATGCCTTAACTTCGGACACTCATCAATACACTGCGAAAAACAATATTGTCCGATATGTTACAAACTGGCTCCAGGACATCGAAGAGACCAATGTCCTGAAAGACCAATAACTAGGACGGCAGGGTATCACCGAAGCTGGCGACGGGTTGGGGATGAATATGAAGATGTAGATGACGGAATTGACGACCCCTTTGACTTCCCAGAAGCCATTGCCAACATGTCGGGAGAGCCAATTGATTTCTAAAGCTGGGACGCTTTAGAGATAGAAGAGGGGTAATGTTACAAATTCCTCTACTTGTCCGGCATATCACTTCTTTTCCCTTTTCTTTTACTATCAGATGCTTATTGACCTTATCTTTGACATCCCCATATGCATTCTCTTTCCCATAGTTACTAAGCTTCCTTACTCATCTTCTCAGATAGCTTACTAACTCTTATCTATAACAAATAGCGTAAACAACGCTTATCGAACTACTACGTATATATAGGGATACTTTAGTTAGTTAGCTCTTTAGCTTGACCTAGCTGAATTCACCTTATTCATCTATTCTCTTGACGCGAACTCGATCCTATCCGCCTTACGAAGGGGGTAGTGCATCTCTGATCAGATAAACTCGATAACCTGACTTTAACCCTATTGAGGGAGTCAATAGATGTTGGACTTACAGAAGTCAACGGTCCAAGAACGAACGAACGACTCAGCATATTGATCTAGAGGATAAGGCCTAAACAGCCGTAACAAAGGGGAGGCGCAGAAGGCCATGATGCGATTAGAAACCGCGTTGTATCATCAAGGGAACCGAACGGTAAACGAGTATACCGACAAATTCCGCGACCTGGTGGACAAGTCGGGATACAAGGAAGGCCTCACCATCATGGTCAAGTATCGGAAGGGCCTCAACCCTGCTATCCAGTCCCAGATAGCGATGATGATGCATGGAAGACCCGGGGAGAATGACCCCGACGCATGGTACGCCGCCGCGATGCGCTGCGACGACAACCGCCTGGACAACGAAGCGTTCATGAGTACGCGGAACACTTGCAACCCAGCCCCTACGTACTCGGGTCTTTCCATGGCAAGGTTACCGACCAAACCCGCGCCCCGTGTGACGCCTCTCACAATTACACCGCCACGAACCAATCCCGCCGCCGCCGCCCCCCTTCATCCAGGGATTCCGATGGACATAGACGCGAGCCGAACGCGGGCAAAGCCTGTTCTCTGCTTCCGCTGCGGAGGACAAGGACACCTACGACGGGATTGCCCCCAAGGCTTTGACACAAGGTTCATGACGCGGGATGAGAAAGAGGAGTTTGTCCAGCAGGCCTTGGTGGACCTAGACGTGCACATCGCCCAAACCCGACTGGTCCCAACACAGGAGGAGGAAGCAGAAACTCAAGTAGAGGAAGCGGAAGAGGAGGCAGAGGATTTTCCGACTCGCAGCGGGTGAACAGTATGCCCCCGCTGACGAGCGGTAGTAGATACCATTGTTTAGATGTGGAGGAAATACATGATTGCCCCCCGCCGTCTGAACCTACTACCGAAGTCGTACCCTCAAACCCAACAAGTCGGAAAACGCGGATTCCGCGTTGGGAGCGCAGGCTTCCGAAGGAATACACAGTCGCAGCGATCCCAGGGGCCAGATCGCTAGACTTAAAAGTAGAGCTCCAAACTACAGACACGGGAGAAACGTTTGGAGTGACAGGATTAGTGGACTCGGGCGCAACGGGGATGTTCATCCACAAGGATTACATTGAGAAACACCGGATTGCAACTCGGAAATTACAGCGGCCAGTCGCGGTATACAATGTTGACGGGACTCCGAACGAAGCGGGCTCTATCAGTGAAATAGCGGAACTGGTTCTACGCTACAAAGGTCATTCGGAACGAACCACCTTCGCGGTCACACACCTCGGGACGCACAACCTCATCCTAGGTTACACCTGGCTCAAGGAGCATAACCCGGAGATAGACCGGACAACGAATGAGGTGAAACTCAGTCGGTGTCCAGCCAAGTGTCGGGTATGCACTGAGGAAGTCAAGGCGGAAACTAGGGAGAAGCGGAAAATGGAAGCGCAAATCAATTCATGCCGAGCGGGACTCTTCCCGAACGCGGGTACCAACGAAGAGGAAGATACCGACTCGGAAAACCCAAACCCGCTTTCCGAACTCCTAGAAGAGGGTGACCGCATCTTTGCAGTGAGTCTACGGGACCCAAACCACGCGGAAAAGCAGACAAAGGGACCGGAAGAGATGTGTCGAGCAATCCCGAACATATCCCAGAGGCTAGCGGAAGCCTTCCATCGAAACTCCCAACCCGCCAAGTCGTTTCGCGAGACAGCGCCCGCCTATGTACACGAATTCGAGGACGTGTTCTCGAAAACATCCTTCGACGCACTTCCCGACAAGCGGTCTTGGGACCACGCCATTGAACTCATTCCCGAAGCCAAATCCCGATTGTGCAAGGTCTACCCCTTGTCGGTCACGGAACAGGAAGAGTTGGACAAGTTCCTCGAGGAGAACCTGTCGTCGGGACGCATCCGCCCCTCGAAATCCCCAATGGCTGCACCATTCTTCTTCATCAAGAAGAAGGATGGCTCCCTCCGACCTGTTCAAGATTACCGAGTACTGAACGGAATGACGATCAAGAACGCATACCCCCTTCCGCTGATTTCCGAGCTCATCAACCAACTGCGCGGGGCCAAGTACTTTACCAAGCTGGACGTCCGCTGGGGTTACAACAATGTGTGGATTAAGGAAGGAGACGAGTGGAAGGCGGCGTTCCGAACAAATCGAGGATTGTTCGAACCCCTGGTAATGTTCTTCGGACTCACAAACTCACCTGCTACGTTCCAAACGATGATGAACGAAATCTTTCAGGATCTCATCACCGCCGGTGTAGTCTGCGTGTACATTGACGATATCCTCATCTACACAAAAACCCAAGCGGAACATCAACGGGTCACTCGGGAAGTCCTCAAACGTTGTCGGGAACACAAGTTATTCCTCAAACTTGACAAATGCGAGTTCGAACAAGAGCGGATCGAGTACCTGGGACTTATCATCTCAGCGGGAAAGACGGAAATGGACCCCGTCAAGGTCAGCGGTATAGTGGACTGGCCAGCGCCAACCAACAAGAAGGAAGTACAATCGTTCCTAGGATTTACTAACTTCTACCGGCGCTTCATAGAGGGTTTCTCCCACCACGCCCGACCACTCTTTGACCTGACGCGGAAGGACGTGGTGTGGAAGTGGGACGAGGCGGAACAAGCGGCGTTTGAAGAGTTGAAGGCACGAGTGGCATCCCGACCGGTATTGATGTTCCCCGACGACGACCGCCCTTACCGCATCAAGGCCGACTCGTCGGATTTCGCAACTGGCGCAGTATTGTCCCAACTCAGTCAGGAAGATGAGAAGTGGCATCCGGTGGCCTTCATGTCCAAAAGTCTCAATGCAGTCGAGCAGAACTACGAGATCCACGATAAGGAGATGTTGGCTATCATTCGGGCATTGGAGGAATGGAGACACTTCCTAGAAGGAGCCCGACACCCATTCGAGGTATGGACTGACCACAAGAATTTAGAATACTTTCGGTCAGCCCAGAAACTCAACCGCCGACAAGCCCGCTGGTCTCTGTACCTCTCCCGCTTCGACTTCTCCTTACATCACAAACCCGGAAGGAGTATGGGTAAACCCGATGCTCTCTCGCGACGCGCTGACCATTCGGATGGAGCGGAAGACAATAAGGACATTGTCCTCCTCAAACCCGAGCTGTTCACGATACGCGCACTCGAAGGAATCAGGGCGGAAGGTGAGGAAAAGGACGTGATGAAGGACATTCGGCGCGGAAATCGAGGCGGACATTTGGAGGACTTGGTAGCAGAGGCGGCGAAGAAACTCCAACAGGGAAAAGGCAAGTCGGTCCACAGTGCAGAGTGGCGGGAGGAACAAGAGGTACTGTATTTCTGCGGTCGGATTTACATTCCTAACTTCGCAGACCTCCGCCGACGCATTGTGGAACAACACCACGACACTCGAGTGGCGGGACACGCGGGGAGATGGAAAACGTTGGAATTGGTGTCCCGCAACTACTGGTGGCCTCAGATGTCGTGGTATATCGGTCAGTACTGTCGGACGTGCGACCTATGTCTCCGCACGAAGATACAGCGTCAATTACCGATCGGAGAGTTACACCTGCTGGAAATCCCGAACACCCGCTGGGAGACTATCAGCGTGGACTTCATCGGCGCACTCCCCGAATCGGAAGGATTTGACGCGGTCATGGTAGTAGTTGAGTCGGTGGCGAAGCAGTCTCACTTCATACCCACCCACACCACCATTACCGCACTGGGAGCCGCCTGCCTGTACTTGAAGGAGGTTTGGAAACACCATGGACTACCGAACGCGGTGGTATCCGACCGGGGACCGCAATTCGTAGCGGAGTTCATGCAAGAACTTTACCGACTACTTGGGATTAAACTGACGTCGTCCACCGCCTACCACCCACAAACGGACGGGCAAACCGAGCGCGTAAACCAAGAACTCGAGCAATACCTGCGGCTGTTCGTAAGCGAGAGGCAGAACAACTGGAACGAACTCCTACCGCTCGCCGAATTCCAGTACAACAACCATGTTCACGCCTCCACACAGCACACGCCCTTCTTCCTAGACACTGGCAGACACCCGCGCATGGGATTCGAACCTCAGACGGAACCTGCCCGACTAGAGACGGTCGGGGAATTCACGCAACAGATGGAATCCGCGCTAGAGGAGGCACGATCAGCACTAGCCAAGGCCAAGGAAGATATGACGCGGTACTACAATCGCCGACACCGACCAACGCCCGAATATCAGGTCGGTGATCTGATGTACCTAGACTCAACGGACATTCCCATCAGTCGGCCAACGCGGAAACTAGCCCACCGCTATGTAGGACCTTACCCGATCACAGAGCGGATAGGTACACACGCGTACCGACTGAAACTTCCAAGGTCCATGTCACGCATCCACCCGGTGTTCCATGTGGTGAAACTACTTCCCGCGCCCGCCGACCCAATTCCCGGAAGACGCCCGACAACCGTCCCGCCGCCTGTGTTAGTGGACGGAGAGGAGGAATACGAAGTGGGAGATATACGGGATAGTCGGGTTAGCAGAGGAAAGTTGTACTACCTAGTATCCTGGAAGGGGTACGGGTACGAACACAACTCCTGGGAACCCGCCGAGAATGTTCATGCAGATGAACTGGTCAGCGAGTTCCACAGGGCAAATCCTCAAGCGCCCCGGCGACTCCCGCGTGCCCAATTCGATTCTATCCCTTTCCGACCATTGCGCGAGGTCGCGCAATCCTAGAGGGGGGGTAATGTAAGGGGAACACCCTTACCGACTCCGTTTTCCATTTTCCGACAACATTCCCGACCATACGAACGTTCGGGAATGCTCCCCAGTCCCGATCCCCATTCCCGACTGTAGTCACCGACTACTTTACCGACAAGTCGTTACCGACAACAACCCGAGTCGAACCCGACTCACCCACTCACTCACACCACACTCGCTACCACCCCGCTCCCTTTACCGACTCTCGTTAGACGTTTCCGAACGCGGACACGGGCGCGGCTTGTCAGGATCACTGCGGCGCGCCCACGTGATCCTTTACCGACAACGCGTGCCCTCGTACCGTCCCGGGAACGTGTAGTTAATGTAGGAACATCATATATAGCCTGTACACCTGGCTGGAGGACCCTTAGAGAATTCTCTTAGGATCCCCTCCACCAGGTGAGTAGTACATATGTCGTACAAGTGAATACATCATCTTAGGATCCCCTCCACCAGCTCCGAGTTAGAATTCCCGACCCCGACCTCCGTCACTTGGTAATCGTCGTCGGACTCTGCACAACTCAGTAACCCGGCGGAGTTGCCCTTACAAGGTCATCGACAGCCTTTGGAGCCAGCTCCCCCCTGACACTCCTCCCCCCCCTAAGTATGGTCCTCCTAGGTCAGGGCAGTGGCCCCCCCACTTGTCCAATGCTACCTCTGATCCTGCAGGTCTCCGCAGGCCCCAGAGGAAGCTTATCCTGGCTTGGTCGTCCAGACGGCCTCTGCCTCCCCCCCCTTGGCCAACCCCAGCCTCGTTTGCATCTATAGTAGCTTCTGCTGCTGCTCTCCCCCAACATCCCCCTTCTAAGAGGAGGAAGGGTGCCACTGCCACAGCTGAGGGACTCGTCCAGATGGCCAAGTCTTTCCCCTCGGCTCCCAATGCATCCATTGTCCAAGCACAACAAATTGTTGCAGGCAGGGCTGCCACCTCCCGCACAAATGCTGAACAGGCTTGTGCCAACATGAAGCGTTCCACCACCCACAGTTCCTCTTGGAAAGAAGTCGTGGTCTTCTGCTCCCCGCCGGTATACTGGGACAATGCTCCCGTTATACTGACAATCAACGGGATTCTTGGTTCTAATCATCGAACCATCCATGCCATTATGGAAACATGGAACCATCTTGGGGGTTTGTCCCTTGTCATGGATTCTGTGCCTTCCGAAGACGATCTCCAGGTCCTCTACCAGTTCTTCGACGCCAAGGCAAAGGAGGCTTGGGGGGCCGAGACAGAGACATGAGTTGAGGTTGGGTCCTCCAAGACCTTCCTCCGCATCCCCAACTTCCCCTTCTTTGGTACCACCGTCACATATGACAAGACTGGGAAGCCCATTCCCATCACTCCTCTGGAGGTCAAGGCTATCCTTGAATCCTGCAAATGGAAAGGTGCGATCCACCTGTACCAAGGGGCGCTCCCCTGTGTGGTCAGAAACTCCAAAATGTCAGACTCATGCACTGTGTTCTTTGACATCTACGATTCTCATGGAGGCACCCACCTCTGCAGCCTTCGGAACAAGAGCTTCATGCTCGGGTCCCAGTCCTTGACCATCCTACCCACTGATAAGCGGACAGGAGTCCCTATCTGCACAAAGTGCTGGAGGTTTGGCCACTGCAAGGAGGTCTGTCCCTTCAGAGCTCAATTGTGCTCCTACTGTGGCAGGTCCCATGACGCCTGCAACCACTGCGACCTGGCAGCATGCTGCAAGGCCGCCCCCAAGGCTACCCCACCAAGACTTGCCACACCAGCGGGTCATAAGTGCCCACACGCCTCCCGATGCGTCAACTGTGGCCTTGCCCATGAGTCTGATGACAGGAAGTGTTCCTTTTGGAAACACCGCTACGATGCCAAATGGCTAGCAGCCAAGTACACTGCCCAGAAGGTAGGTGACGAGCTCTTACGCTTCGCGCTGAAAGGGGGCTCCTGGGCTATAAGTGCGCTGATGCTATGAAATGTAATCTCTCTCACACACACACCAAACCTAACAATCAACACACGAACAGTAGGAATCGCCTGTTTTGAGTTCGGGTTCAAGTGCTTAGAAGCACTAAGCTTTGAATAGTACTAGCCAAAGCCCTTTCCAATGATCTCTCGACGGGTTCGATTTAGACAAAAGCTTCAACACAGGTTCAAAAACCTGCTAGGTATATTTATAATATCTCTCGATCCAATAGACTGAGTACCAAGTGTACGTTCAATTATTAGTGATCCCAAGCGGATCTATAAGTCCAAGCGACTTATCAAACAATACAGTGCCAAGTGCACTAAGGCCAAGTGCCTAGTAATTCCAACGGACAATACGGTACTAAGTTCCAAGTGAACTAAGTTTCTTTAATTCTGTGGTTCTCCAATCAATTCCAATCAAGACACGTTGAAGCAATCTGATCCTTAATTCGGGCACGCAATAGTGTTTTAACAAATGTGATTTGTATACTCTATAGTCGCGCGAAGTGGGGGCAAGATTCCTTACCTTAGCGCTACTCATCTACAGTCTATTTATAATGTACAAACTAAATATCATACGGAATTGTAAATTTTACACGGAACCGCGCTCCCGCGCGCCAAGGATCTGTATTCAATACCGACGCGTCTACTACAGCTTGGCGCGCGCGCCACGCGTGCCAATTATGTCGTTTACTGGTTACTTATCAAATATTGAAAGAGCGGGCTAAACTCTTATCAAGTCCCGACCGCGCGCTTTGTTATTTAAAACAGCGCGGCACTGTCGTTTACTCCCCCTGATTGTCCCTGTTGTTATTCACGGTGTCCCGTTGCTTCCGGTAGTTAACACCAAGTACCCCTGACTAGGATCGGGTTGTGCAAGTCCCGAATTTACAATTACTTCTCCTATTAATGATGATCCCCGGACTAATGATATCATACTACAACGTTACTTATGAACTAAGACACCGAGGTTGTAACCGGGCATGGTGAATAGGACTAATAATAGACCGTACTCATAGTCCTCTGTACTGATAGTGTATTATCCATTAGACTAGTTCACTCTGATTAGCCGTCTTGGAGCTCGACTCTAATCCTTTATTACCGCTTACTTGGTTATTAGAAATGACACTAATAGCCTTACTTGTCAACTTTATAAGTGCAAACAATTTCGGGCCCTATCAGCGCCCTCTGCTAATGCCCCCTTCCCTACCGTTACAGGAGACAGGCTCTGAGGATGCAGGGAGGGTACTCAAGCAATTCAACAAAAAGTTACTTGATTAATGTCTAGTACAACTTGTAATGTAAATATGCTCAGAACCTACTGCCAAAATGTCGGGCGCAAACGACACTGGACAGTCGACCTGTTAGAATGCTGTAAGGACGTCACTGACATTCTCTTCCTGCAGGAGCCGCCATGGGCCACTGTATGGTATACAGCCTCCTTGACCAAAAAAGACGGGGTCCCCATCAGGGGACCCCCCGTCCACCCGGACTGAATTCCCATGTTCCCCAAAGGGTTCGACACAGCCAAAGATTGGCCACGTGTCATGGCCTATGTCAACCGAGCTATCTGCTCAGTGAAACCTAAGCTCCGATCAGACATTGTTAACCACCACGATGTCATGCTCATCACTGTACAAGGTCACCTCAGCTCTGATGAACGTCTACTCAGATGAGAATGGATTCGCAATCTGATTCCTTGAGGATCACCTGGATGACTTCCCCAATGTTAGCTACATGGGGGGTGATTTTAATTGCCCCTCAGCGCATTGGGACACTACCCTCAATCATGAGCACCCCATGGCCAACAGGCTCATGGAGTGCACGGCCGCCCTCAGCCTTGAGAGGATTGCCCCCCCCTCGGGTTGGGTCACGCATCAGCCATATAATGCGGCTCTATGCGGCTCGGTCCTCAACCTTGTGTTTGTCCCAGCATTTCGGGGATACACAGCTGACCTGACGATAGGTGATAAGGGCAAGCCTGATCACTTCCCTCTACTCCTAGACATCCCCCTTAGGGTCAAGTTCCCTGAAGGGAAGATGTCAATCAAAATCGACTCTGAAGAAGAAGCCGCTTTCCTTGCAGAAGTGTGTTTACTTCTTGGGCTCATCCAAATCCCTGACGTCATGTCAGTGGAACAAACTCAACTAGTTGCTCAGGCGATAGCTAAGGGCTTTGAAATGGCATGGTCCCATCACGCTAAGACTAACCGGGCTTGCGCCCGGTCTAAGTCTTGGTGGGACTCAGACTGCACCCGGACAAGGTCTGAGGCTATGAGTTCTGATCTCCCAGAGGACTGGAAGGCCTTCAAGGCTGCCATGTGTAAAGCAAAACGAAAGCACTTCAATGAACGCATTGACGAAATTGCTAATACTAACCTCAGACCATGGGATCTCATGGACTAGGTGGGCCCACGCAAGACACCCCCAGTCAAGGCTATCTCATACCAAGGCATGCCATGCAGCACCACAGAGTCGCTATGGAATGCACTGCACTCCACCTTCAACTCAGCTATTGATAGGCCAATTGACCTTGACAAGCTGGGCAACGCTTGGACCTCACCCACAATGCGGATGTGGGTCCCCTACTCTGCCGCTGAGATGTCGGATGCCCTTTCAGGCACCTCGAATTGATCTGCCCCTGGGCTGGATCACATCTCATGGCGTCACCTTAAACGGATCATCCAAGATGACCTGTGCAGCAAACTACTCTTGTGGCTTGCAAACGCTTGCCTCTTGTCAGGCCATTGGCCTGCCGAGTTTAAAGCATCCATTACGGTGGTCATACTCAAGCCGGGTAAACCATCGTATGACACTCCCAAGTCATTTCGCCCAATAGTTCTATTGAACACACTGGGCAAACTTCTAGAGAAAATGTTGTCCACCAGGATGCAGTTTGAAGCTGCTCAACATGGTGTACTTCACCCCAATCAGTTCGGAGGAGTCCGTCAGAACTCCACCGAGGATGCTGGCTGCTTCCTCACACACGTTGTCCACTCAGGATGGCGTGCCAAACTCAAGACGAGCGTTGTTGCTTTCGACCTAGCTCAGTTCTTCCCATCCATAAACCACGAGGTCCTCTTACACATCCTTGAGAGACAGGGATTCGCACCAGAAGTGGTTGCATTCTTCAGGTCATACCTCGTTGATCGTCATACTAGATACGTGTGGGACGACGAAGTGTCCCCACTCTTCCCATCCAGCGTGGGTCTGGGACAGGGCTCTGCCATGTCCCCCATCCTCTCTGCCCTATGCCTCGCACCCCTCCTCAAGGAATTTGAACAGAGGGTCCGCATAGCTTCACTAATTTCCTATGTGGATGATGGCACCAATATAGTGCAGTCGGACACATTCAAACAGAACCTTGTTAAGCTCAAAGGGGCCTACAAAGTCGTATTTGAGCTCACCCAGGCTATGGGTTTGGTTCTTGAACACAGCAAGTCAGAGGGATTCCACTTCTCTCAAAAACACAGCGATATCAACCCTGACATCAACCTTGGCTATGCCCCATATACTGGGGACACCCCCCTCTGCCCTGGCACCATTTGGCGCTACCTCGGATTCTTCTTTGACCGTCCCCTCACATTCAGAGAGCACGTCAAACGATACACAAACAAAGCCCTCACCCCTGTAAAGGCTATGCTCTCCCTTGGCAACTTGGTGCGCGGACTTAGGCCCAAGCACAAATGAATGCTATACTGAGCCTGTGTTCTTCCCATCGCTACATATGGGAGCAGGCTTTGGATGTACGAAGGGGCCCACATGGCAGGCCCTCTTGATAACCTCCGGAAGATGCAAAGACGAGCGTGCCTTTGGATCACTGGCGCCTTCAAGACATCCCCAAACGGGGCTGGCAAGACCCTCACAGGCATACCCCCTATCCACCTCCATGTCAGAAAGCTGGTGGAAAGGAGTCATGTCCGCTCCCGTGCGCTCCAGGCCTCACACGCCTTTCGACACCTCATTGATGGGAACCACAAATTCTCTGTCGAGACCCTCAATGCCCGCAACCCAAGCCATAGGCTCAGTAAACTAGTATCGCCCATTGTAGAGGCCTGGTCTAACCTTGGCCTCTCTTCCCTAGATCTGGACCCTGTCCACACACTCAACCAACCAGGCATGCACCCCAAGGACCTGTTCCCTGGTCGCATTGTCTACAACATTGTCACCCCCCCACCTAAGGGCAGTGACCACCGCGAGGAATTCATGAAAGACCGCACCACATTGCTGAAGAGCGCTGTCGATGAGGCCTCTCATTCCCCATGAAGCATCTGCATTATCACTGATGCATCCACCCCCCCTCCTCCCATGCAGTCAGTCGTGGTGTACCGTGTCTGGCACGATGGAGATTTATATGAGGACTGGTTTGCTACCGGCCTATCTACGTCTGATGACGCCGAACTGCGAGTGATTGCGGAAGGCACCCAACAGGCAGCTGACATTGGACTAGAGGACATCCATGATGTCCATATCTTCTCCGACTCCATCAACGCCCTCAGGCGTTCCCTCGATGCGTCGCACCACTCAGGTCAAGCATCAGCCCTCAAAGTGTGCGATGTGCTGCTGCCTTGGCTGCAGCTCCGCGCCATCCACAAGATTCACCTCCACCATATTACAAGTGGCATGGAGATTGAAGACCACCAACTGGCACACATCAGCGCCGTCTCAACTCGTGTTGAGGCAGGTGGAGTGCCGGTTATATCTGCTGACTTTGCACAATGCGAAGCAGTTACACGCATGCTTGACGGCTGGAAGTCTCTCTTCCAGTCCAAGAAGTACATTGGCTCCAATTTCCTGATGCTCTATGCAAAAAAGGACACCCTGCTCACTCTGACCCATGTAAACAATGGGCCGTGGATGCGCAAGACTGGTCACAGCCATGCTCTGACTGCCCGCTTGGTGCAATGCATCACCGGACACACTCCAATTGGGGCGTTCCGATCGCAATTCTTCAAGGAAGAATCTGTCTCCTGTAGGTGTGGTGCTCCCTTGGAAACCATACAACATGTCCTATTCGACTGTCCATGGCACGGATGGGAAGACAAGCCCAGCTGCCAGCTGCGCTATGCATGGCTGGTTGACTTCCTCTCGGAGAACGAAAACGCTTTCGCGTTTGATGTTCCCTAGTCCTAAACAGGCTAGGGGTGGTACTCAGTGTTCTAAGTGACGGCTATAGGGTGCTCCCTGCCCAAACATGTGGACCTGGATAATCGGTGGACTTGAAGCCACCACCTGCTGTGGAGCACCGCAGCAGGGGGCCCACCCCCTGGCGTAGATTGGCCCTTCCGGCCTGTGTACAACAAGCTCTGGCTCCATTCGCTAGTCTGACCCCGGTCGGGCAAGCACCCTAGCCCTGCAGCGCTTTGTCTCCTGCCCCCCTTGCCCAATTACTACTTGTAGTGACCAGCACATGTATTATGTACAGTTGGTATATAAAATGTTGAACCAAAAAAAAAAAAAAAGATTGATCTAGAGGATAAGGCCTAAACAGCCGTAACAAAAGGTCAAGCTGATCAGAACCGTTAACCTGTTTAGGTTTAAACGCAATGGCACCAACACGATACAGATTGAACCCTGCAAGCAGCAGTAGCAGTAGCAGAAGCAGCAGTAGGCAGAGTGCCTTTAGCAACGAAGACTTCCAAGATGCGGAAGAACAACCAAGACTCACAGTAGTCACACAAACAATAGAAACACCCATGACGCTGAAAACAAAGGCAGAAAGTTCCAAACAAAAGGAACCAGAGAAACCACCAAAACCCGAATCACCAGACTCCCCAATACCACCCAACTCTGACATAGAGATGGCAGACGAACAAAAACCTACTGAGATCAAACTCAGTTCACCAAATATTTTTGATGGAAACTGAAAGATGACAAAGGACTTTGTCCTTGACTGCAAGATGTACTTGCAAGCAAACAATAGAATCTATAACACGGAATGGAAGAAGATCCTTTACGTGCTTTCATACATGAAAGGAGGAACAGCAGGACCATGGAAGAAGTCCTGGTATGGAGAGAATAGTAACAACCCAGGAACCTTTACAGATTTTATAACAACAGTCGAAGAAGCATTCTCCACACCAGATGAAGCAGGAGATGCCAGACAAACTTTGAAAACACTGTGCATGCAAGGAAACATGACAGCAGATGATTACATTGTGGAATTCAAATCAGCCACATCAGAAAGTCAGATCACCGAAAGTGAAGCACTCATCAAGTACTTCATGGAAGGAATACCCCCTTCCTTGATGCAGAAAATTTTAACAATGGATAACCCACCTACCACCATCAAGGGCTGGTACCAGAAAGCATCCATATTCGATACACAGTTCAGACGTGCCAAATCAATTGTAGCACGAATCAAAGGGAATACAGGAAAACCCACAGGAAGAAATAATGGAAAGAAATATAATTTCCAACAAAATAATCCTAGATATGTCTCAAACAACACCAAAGACCCAAACGCAATGGACATAGATCAATTAACCATCCAAGAAAGAGATGAACATATGAAACAAGGATTATGCTTCGAATGTCATAAGTTTGGACATCAAGCATCCAATCACAAAGCAGGAGGTTCAATTCCTCAAACTCCACGAAAAGAAGAACCAAAATTACCAATGAAAGGCAAAGATGCCTATATGAAAATCCGATCCCTCATGGCAGAATTAGATGAAGAAGAGAAAGAGATCGCTTTAAAGAATATGGAAGACGAGGGTTTTTAAAAAGGCGGACTGAATCGATGTCAGTACCTGCTGAGACCTATTCTGTTACATTGTCACCTGTAATTTTAGGAGAGATGAATTGACAATCATTATCTATTCCAATTATGGTGATTGAAGAACAGAAAAACATCAAAACCCAAGCAATCAGACTTATTGATTGTGGAGCTGGAGGTATTTTTATTGACAAAACATTCATTGAAGAAAACAAGATAAAGACAACCCCACTGAGAAAGTCAATTTCAGTCAGAAATGTAGATGGGACAAAGAACAAGTCAGGAAACATCACAGACTGTGTATGGACCAAAATTTGAATTGGAGATGAAGAAATCAGAATCCGACTATTAGTTAGTGGACTTGGAAAAGAAAACATCATCCTCAGACTACCATGGTTAAAACGACATAACCCCAAGATTGATTGGGAAAAAGGAACATTAGACTTCGGACCAAGTATCAAAAAAGGAGTTCTATTGGAAGCAATCCAAAGAAACCTAGAAATCCAACAAATGAAACAAACACAGCAATATCCCAAGGCAATGGTAACTGAAATACAGGAAGAATATCCAGAAGAAGTCTCAAAGAATCAACCTCTTGAAAATTGGCAACCAATACTTTTAGGAATCAACGAAGAAGATGATGAAGACAAAATCAATTTACTCAGAACATACATCTATTCAGAAGATGACAAAGAAGAATCTATTTGGATAAAGGCAAAGACATCAATATCACAGGAATTAGAACACAAGGCAGAAATTGAAGATCAAAAGCCAAAGAAGATGCTACCAGAATTTTACCAAAAATATGCATCATTATTTGACAAAACAAATTTGGAAAGAATGCCAACACAATGATCATGGGACCATGCAATAGATCCAAAACCAGATTTCATTCCAAAAGACTGCAAAATCTATCCCATTAGTCCAGCGGAACAAGGAAAATTGGATGAATTCATTGACAAAAATCTATGAAAAGGATATATCCAACCATTGAAATCCCCACAAGCATCACCTTTTTTCTTTGTATTAAAGAAAGACTCGACGAAACTTCGACCAACTCAAGACTACAGAAAATTAAACAAAGGAACAATAAAGAACGCATATCCTTTACCACTTGTAGGAGAACTCCTTGACAAATTGAAAGGAGCAAAATATTTCACAAAATTAGATTTATGATGGGGATATAACAATGTCTGGATTAAGGAAGGTGATGAATGGAAAGCGGCATTCAAAACAAACAGGGGACTATTCGAACCCCTTGTTATGTTTTTTGGATTATGCAATTCACCAGCAACATTTCAAAACATGATGAATGACATATACGCGAAAGAAATCGATGAAGGATGGATCCTGATCTATATGGACGACATCCTTATTTTCTCCAATGACATTGATTATCTACAAAGAAAAACCCTGAAGGTCTTAGACAAACTGAAGGAAAACAATTTATACCTGAATCTGGACAAATGCGTATTCGAAGCTACAGAACTCGAATATCTGGGATTAGTCATCAGAGAAAACAAGATAGGCATGGAACCAACCAAATTAGCAGGAATTGCAGATTGGCCAACCCCAATAACAGTAAAACAAGTCCGGTCATTCCTTGGATTTGCAAACTTCTATCGAAAATTCATTGGACACTACGCAGAACTCAGCAAACCATTAACAAATCTGACAAGAAAAGATATCGAATGGAAATGGACTCAAGATTGCCAAGAAGCATTTGACAGATTGAAACAGAAATTTTTAAAAGCACCTGTCCTCATGATGCCAGATAAAACCAAACCATTTCACATTGAATCAGATGCTTCAAAATGGGCTACAGGCGCAGTACTACGACAACAAAATAATAATGGAGAATGGCACCCATGTGGATATATTTCACATTCATTCACAGAAATCAAAAGGAATTACAAAATCTACGACAGAGAATTATTAGGCATTATCCAAGCCTTAAAGACATGGAGACACTATCTTGAAGGATCACGATTTTTGACAGTAATCCTGTCAGACCATAAAAATTTAACGTATTTCCAAACAGCACAAAAATTAAACCAATGACAAGCAGGATGGAGTCTATTCCTATCACAATTCAATCTCAAACTCGTACATATGCCTGGAACACAAATGATACAGTCTGACACCTTATCAAGAAGATCAGACTATGTCAACACAGAAGATACAGACAACAAAGATCGGATTCTTTTACCAGATGACATCTTTATCAAAATGATCGATATAGGTTTACAAGATGACCTGAAGAAATCAGTTGAAGATGATTTATTTGCAAAATCAATTGAAGCATTGAAAGAAACAGGGACACCACCAATCAAATCAAACCTGTCTGATTGGAAATTCGAAGATGGACTTCTGTTTTTCAAGAACAGATGTTATGTGGGACCAGATGCAAAGCTACAAAGAGAAATAGTGCAAATATATCATGACATGAAACCAGGAGGACACCCAGGTCAATACAAAACACAAGAATTGATTAGCTGAGAATATTGGTGGCCAGGAATGGGAGTGTTTATCAAAAATTACATTGACAGTTGTGCCACATGTCAACAAATAAAAATTAACACACACCCAACAAAACCAGGATTAATACCAATTGCAACAAATGGAGAACCATGTCCTTTCTCATTCATCACAGCTGATTTTGTCACGGACCTTCCAGAAAACAATGGAAAAGACAGCCTTATGGTCATGGCAGACCATGGCCTTATGAAGGGGGTAATTTCTATCCCTTGTACCAAAACGATTGATGCTCTAGGAACAGCAAATCTTTACCTGGAACATGTCTACAAAAGATATGGATTACCTGATACCTTTTTATCTGATCAAGGCCCTCAATTTGCGGCAAAAGTCTTTAAAGAACTAGGAAAACTCCTTGGAATCAAACTCATAATGAGCACGGTGTATCACCCACAAACAGACAGAGAAACAGAACGATTAAACCAAGAACTCAAAATTTATTTCCACATGTTCTGCCAGAACAACCCAGCAATATGGAAAGATCTCAACCCAATCGCAGAATTTGCGCACAATCAAAGAACCCAGTCTATGACGAAAAGATCCCCATTCTTCTTAGTGATGGGATATGAACCACAAGCAATTCCATCGGCATTCCAAAAGACAAATGTTCTGAGTGTGGAACAATGAATGATTGAACTTAATAGAGCACGAGAAGAAGCCATGGCAGCACACAACTTGGCAAGAAGAAAAGTTGCAGAAAGAACAACATGAGGTTTCACTCCATTCGAACAAGGAGAACATGTTTGGTTAGAAGGAACAAACCTTCAAATCCCCTATCCTTCAAGGAAATTAGCACCAAAATGAGGAGGACCCTTTGAAATCCAAGAAGTCCTCAGACCAGTAACGTATAAATTAAAACTTCCACCACAATGGAAGATCCACCTTGTGTTTCATGCATCTCTTCTTACACCATATAAAGAAACCAATACTCATGGACCCAATTTCCTAGAACCCCCACCGGATCTTGTGAATCAAGAAGAAGAGTATAAAGTAGAAGGGATTATTAATCACCAACAACGAGGCCGAGGCTTCCAATACCTCGTGAAATGGAAAGATTACTCATCCGCACACAACACATGGGAACCCAAAAATCATTTAAAAAGAGCTCAAACGATACTCCAATCCTACCAGAAGCTACATCGCCTCTAACAAATTATTGTTTACCATTGCTCTCAACAAATTCCAAACCTCTAACAAATATGTCTTCCCCTACCATTAACAACTTCTACACCACCACCGTCACCCCTCTCATCAATCCTCCTAACACTCCTATTGTCAATATCACATCCCAAGAATGCCTCGAATTGGCAATGAAGATTATATGTTGTCAAAAGTTCTTATTGTGGTTCATGCATGAAGAACATTGCAAACAAATGATCCAGACGTTCAATCATCCACCATATGACCAACTTATCAAATTAGTCAAAAAGTATTTGGAAATTAGGGATATGTTGTACAACCAAACCGCAGATATCAGTCAAGCTCTAGACCAAACCACTGAAGAATTAGTGGATACACAGGAATTTCAAATTCTAGAAGACTTAATTCCATTATTACAAGATGGGATTTGATTACCTACATCCACACCTTCAACACCTACAGAGTCAACTGAAAGAATCTATATGGTCAATGAAGAAATACAAACATCCCCTCCCAAAATGCCAACGCCTTCGACTCCAAATTCCCCTATTTATCAACCCGAACCTCTTCCAATCCCGCCCTTTTGCGAACCATCCCCTTCACCATCACAACATTCCACACCTGATCCAGCAGATATGGTTCCGAACAAAGAAGTATTTAAATACTTAATGGGTTGAAAAGGCACCAAATCAGTTATCAAAAAGAAGAAAGCACTTAAACCTATCAAATATATGATGAACCCTCTCAATCACATCGGAAGTCAAGAAAAACCTATCAACCTCACTCAAATAGAATGAGGAATCATCTACAAAAATGTATTATGCTCCCAATGCCTCAATTTTGGACACTCGTCAATAAATTGCGAAAAACATTATTGTCCAATATGTTTTCAACCAGCTCCAGGACATTGTTGTGAACAATGCCCTGAGAAACCCACAACTAGAACAGTAGGGTATTATCAGAACTGGCGACAGACCGGAGACGAACGAGAAGAGGTAGACGATGGGATTGATGATCCTTTCAATTACCCGGAAGCCATTGCGAACATGACAGGGGAACCAATTGATTTCTAAAGCTGGGACGCTTTAGAGATAGAGAGGGGGTAATGTTACAAATTCCCTATTCACGTGCCCTATTACTTCTTTTTCTTACACATTACTGATTACCAGACACTTATTGACTCTTATCTCTCAAGACCCATATATGCATTCCTTTTCTCATGCTTACTCATCTTTTATATTATGCTTACTCATTCTCATTAAAGCTTACTCATTCTCTTTATCTATAACGAATAGCGTAAATCACACTTATCAGACCTTTACATATATATAGGGATATTTTAGCTTAGCTAGTTCTTTAGCTTGACCTAGCTGAATACACCTTATTCATCTACTTTGACTTCTTGACACGAACTCAATCCTACTTGCCTTACGAAGGGGGTAGTGCATCTTTGATCAGACGACTTGACTTTAGCCCTATTGAGGGAGTCAACAGACGTTAGACTTACGAAGTCAATGGTCTAGAACAAACTAGCAATATATCAGATTGATCTAGAGGATATGGCCTAAACAGCCATAACAGTGCACAGGCTTAGGCCCAAGCACAAACAAATGCTCTACCAAGCCTGTGTTCTCCCCATTGCTACATATGGGAGCAGGCTCTGGATGTATGAGGGGGCCCACATGGCAGGCCCTCTCGATAACCTCCGGAAGATGCAAAGGCGCACTTGCCTTTGGATCACCAGCGCCTTCAAGACATCCCCGAATGGGGCTGGCGAGACCCTTGCAGGCATCCCCCCTATCCACCTTCATGTCAAGAAGTTGGTGGAAAGGAGTCATGTCCACTCCCGTGTGCTTCAGGCCTCACACGCCTTTCGTCGCCTCATCAACGGGAATCACAAATTCTCTGTTGAGACCCTCAACGCCTGCAACCCAAGCTGTAGGCTTGGGAAACTTGTATTGCCTGTCATGGAGGCCTGGTCTAACCTTGGCCTCTCCTCCCTGGATTTAGACCCTGTCCAACCATTCAACCAACCGGGCATGCGCCCCAAGGACTTGTTCCCTGATCGCATAGTCTATGATATCGTCACCCCCCCACCCAAGGGCAGTGATCACTGTGAGGATTTCATGAAGGACCGCATCACATTGCTGAAGAGCGCTGTTGATGAGGCCTCTCACTCCCCATGGAGCATCTGCATTGTCACTGATGCATCCACTCCCCCCCTTCCCATGCAGTCAGTCGCGGTCTACCACATCTGGCATGCCAGGGACCTATATGAGGACTGGTACGCTACCGGCCTCTCTACGTCTGATGACACCGAGCTGTGAGCAATTGCGGAAGGCATCTGACAGGCAGCTGACATCGGACTAGAGGACATCCATGATGTCCATATCTTCTCCGACTCCACCAATGCCCTTAGGCGTTCCCTCAACGCATCTCACCACTCAGGTCAAGCATCTGCCCTCAAAGTGTGCAATGTGCTGCTGCCTTGGCTGCAGCTCCGCGCCATCCACAAGATACACCTCCACCACATTACAAATGGAGTGGAGATTGAAGACCACCAACTGGCACACATCAGCGCCGTCTCGACTCGTGTTGAGGCAGGTGGAGTGCTGGTTATCTCTGCTGACTTTGCACAACACGAAGCAGTCACACGCATGCTTGACAGCTGGAAGTCTCTCTTCCAGTCCAAGAAGTATATTGGCTCCAATTTCTTGACTCTCTATGCAAAAAAGGACACCCTGCTCACTCCAACCCATGTAAACAATGGGCCATGGATGCGCAAGACCAGTCACAGCCATGCTTTGACCACCCGTGTGGTGTGATGCATCACTGGACATGCTCCAATTGGGGCGTTCCAATCCTGATTCTTCAAAGAGGAATCTGTCTCCTGTAGGTGCAGTGCTCCCCTGGAAACCATACAACATGTCCTATATGACTGTCCATGACATGGACAGGAAGACAAGCCCAGCCGTCAGCTGTGCTATGCGTGGCTGGTTGACTTCCTCTCAGAGAACAAGAGCGTGTTCGCGTTCAATGTTCCCTAGTCCTAAACAGGCTAGGGGCGGTACTCAGTGTTCTAAATGACAGCTATAAGGTGCTCCCTGCCCAAACATGCGAACCTGGATAATTGGTGGACTTGAAGCCACCACCCGCTGTGGGGCACTGCAGTGGGGGGCCTACCCCCTGGCGTAGATTGGCCCTTCCGGCCTGTGTACAATGAGCTCCAGCTCCATTTGCTAGTTCGACCCTGGTTGGGTGAGCATCCCAGCTCCATGGCACTTTGTCTTCTGCCCCCCCTCCCTATTCCTCCAATTACTACTCATAGTGACCAGCACATGTATTAGGTACAGTTGGTATATAAAATGTTGACAAAAAAAAAAAAAAAAAAACCCATGATCATGTCAGACTGTGTGTGTGTGTGTGTTGTGTGCATAGATTGTGGTTGTTAGATTATTTTTGGTGCATACATACATTCTCCCAGGTTTGCCCTTTCATCTGGAGCCCACTGCAAGGGGGAAATAGATTTCATTACACTTGAAAAATTTTGAAACTTCCAAGTTGTTGGATTAGAATTCAATGAATACCTCAGTCAATCTGACAGATAAAGTCCCACAAGCCAGCACTTCAAATTCTACCAGAAAGACTACCCTACTGCATTGTGATCTTTGACCAGTAACCTGTCTCTATAGACAAAAACACATTAGGAACTTCCCATAATTCTCAAGCAGCAGGCCTTGTTCTCCTGTACAAACCTCCTGTTAGAAAACATAAAACTCTTGTTGCCTTTGGTTCTTCTGAAGACCAAGCAACTCCTGTTTTTAATACCCCATTGTCTAACAATGGGCTTAGTATTCCAAGTACACCTGTATCTACACCTCATCATTAGAACTCCCCAGACACCATCTGATCAACTTTTGAACTCAGCAGAACCTCAGACTGAGCTAGTACGCATGACTCAAACAAAATGCCTGCAAATACTTTGTGGGATGCCCCTAAATTTGACCCTGATCACCCTGAAGAATTGGTAAGATTCTTTAAGTTGGTTGAGGACTTATTTAAAATCTGCTCTATCATGGAGCACCAAGAAAAGAAAGATTATGTTGGTTGCTACACTGATTCCCAAACAGAATGTGAGTGGCAGGTGATGGACACATATGACAAAGGAACTTGGGATGAATTTAAAAATGGAGTCATCTCTAGCTATCTGGAGGTGTCAAGTCTTCTGAATGGCTTGTTAAAAGCACTTAGATAAGTTGACAAAGGCCCCATCTATTATATGAAATACCATGATGATTGGAAATATTTTGGTTCTCCAAAAAAGGTTAGCGCGAGTCACCTGAGGTTGGCTCCCAAGTCAGGTGATGGCGTACTCACTTCGTGCTGCCAAGTGCACTTTGTTCTCGCTTTCGACTGAAGCTTAGCCTTAGCATGCCTTCAAGTCAGGATACCCAAGAAAAGGAGAACACATCTCCCACAGGACCTCTTAACTTTAAACAAACACAAAGTCTTTCGTATTCTCCCGCCTTCAATAAGTTTATTTTGTACGAAAATCGTCTTCGTTTCTACATTATCGCATCCAACGCCGCAGACTCACGACACCGCATTATCAAAGTCGATCGCACCGTCCAGGACGAGCTTACTATCGTTGAAGATGAGGCCGAATATAGCGGGAAGCAGATGAGCGCCATGCTGAAGATGCTGGACGACGGTAACAAAGCTTCTGGTGGTTTGGGCAAGGCTCGGGTGTTCTTCGGTATCGCCGGTGAGTTTGAGACGTTTGATAATGGAATAGGCTCATATCATCCTCTGCATCTATCATAAGGCTTCATTCGCTTCACCGCTGGCTGGTACATCATTTTAATATCCAAGCGATCTGTAGTTGCACTTCTTGGGGGGCATTACCTCTACCACTGCGAAAGCACAGACATTGTCCCAGTATGCATTAACCATAGGATAGAGAAACCAGCGGAGGAGCAACGTCTTATGAATATCTTCAAGCAAGTCGATATGTCCAAGAACTTCTACTTCAGGTGTGCGTCCCATGCGTGACGGCGAATCGCCCTTAGCTCACTGCTGAAAGTTATACATACGATCTGACATCAACCCTCCAACATAATCTCACCGGCTCGGACAAGCTGTTGCAGCAGAAGTGGCCTTTTAACGACCGTTATGCTTGGAACTTCCATCTTCTTTCGGCTCCGTTTACAAACGACGAGGTTCCTTCACTCAAGCCTCACTGGCTTTTGCCTTTGGTTCATGGACATGTTGATCAAGCTAGCGCGTATCGTGTTATTTAACTTATGAGATTCCTATCCTAAGCTTTGTCACAGAATTAACTGTCCTTGGGCGTGTCATTTTTGTCACCTTGATTGCCCGTAGGTCGCGCCATTACGCTGGTGCCCGTTACCTCAAGCGGGGGGTGAATGATGAGGTTTTTGATCTTTGTCTCTTCGCGTAATCGTTCTCATACTACAGTCACTATAGGGAAACGTGGCTAATGAGGTTGAGACTGAACAGATTGTGGCAGAAGCATTAACCACCCCTTTTTATTATCCTTCATGCCGAGATTCCTCTCGTGACCGACACGAGCGACGGCCAAGCCCAAATTACACTAGTTATGTTCAGGTTAGTTGACGAGCTTTATCTTTCGTGAGCACACCTTGATATTAGAATAGTACCGAGGCAGTATTCCCATATATTGGACTCAGGAAACCACCAGTATGAGTCCCAAGCCTCCAATTGAAAGTTAGTTTCTTCGCTCACCTAGCGTTCATCGGTGACGCATATTTGCGTGCAGTTAGCGTCGTGGACCCTTTCTACACAGCCGCGTCTAGACACTTCGACGATCTTTTCAAGAGATACGGTGCTCCGATCACCATTCTGAATCTCATCAAGAGGCGAGAGCCGGTACCCCGCGAGTCGAAGCTACTGGACGAGTACACGCAATGCGTACGTTATCTTAATCAATTCCTTCCGCAGGAGAAGAGAATGGTATACCGAGCGTGGGATATGTCGCGTGCTTACAAAGAGTACACTATCCATTGTGACTGAATGTGCTGTTCTTGACCTTGTGAATGGTAGGAAAACACAAGATGTGATCAGCTATCTTGAAGACATTGCCGAAGAATCGATTCAGATGACAGGTTTTTTCCATTCTGGACCCGAACCCTATTCACATTATCTGCAAAGTGATGAAAAGTATGTCTTCACGCAGCAAATTTTTTATTGAATGCTGACCATATTTGATCAGTACTCCCTGGCGAAATGGCATTTCGTTGCAAAATGGGATATGCCGAACAAACTGTGTAGACTGCCTGGACCGCACAAATGCAGCTCAGTTTGTGTTTGGGAAACGTGCTTTAGGACACCAGCTTTATGCTCTCGGTGTGGTGGACAGCCCAAACCTGGCTTTCGATTCTGATGCAGTGAATATGTTGACCGAGATGTACCATGACCACGGAGACAGTACGTATTAGTCCATTCTGTATCAACTATATCCTCATATTACGACAGCCATTGCCCTCCAATATACCGGGAGTGCTCTTGTCAATCGTGTCGAGACTTACAGGCGAATGCCCCATTGGAACAGTCATTCGCGGGATATTATTGAAAACATCCGTCGATTCTACACCAATTCCCTTCTTGGTAATTCATTCATATGCCCTGACCAGCTCCCTGGTTAAAAAAGCAACTGCAGATGCCGACAAACAAACCGCTATCAATCTGTTTTTAGGCGTCCAGAGTGAACGCACTATCGCACAAGCTGTCCGTGGAGGGTACCAACAGTGGTTCAATAAAAAGCATCTTGAACCTCCTTATCTCATTGAAGATTCTGAAAATCGACTTCGCGACTTTGTAAGGTTGAAAGGCGATTTCTGGGTGGAATATTACAGGCCTTTGTTATTCACGTCACTGGGGAAACACTTCGCATATTCTATGAATAGTACCTTGAAGCTTCCGGGGTGCGTTTTCATATGGAAACAATTCACGGCCAATGACGCTTAGATCGCATGCAGGAAGACAGCGAGCGATATGAATCACAGCCCTTTTGAGCCTCATGGGCACAGACGCGGAGAGGCACATCCAAGGTAAGATATCATTTCTTCTGGTAACAGATCCGGGAAACAACATACCTTGGAATAATTAGTGTTGTTCAGGGAGTCCGGCGGTGGATGGGCTCCCGGCCAAGCTCGCACTCCAAGAAGATACCAGGAAAATCAGTCTCTCGATCTGAGATAAAGAAGCAAATAATAGTTCCGGAGCTCGATCGACATTCTACGGAGGCCATCGCGAAACAGCTGCTCGAGCCGTATGTTTCCGACACAGAAGAGGCGGAGTATCAAGGGTGAGTTTCTGTTGATTTGTCCATTCGGGTCTGACATTGCATGATAGGTATATTGACCAATGCCTGGAGCTACTCGACGCCCCGACGACTATGGGAGAGCGCAAAGACTTGGAAGTGTATTCGATGGCTGTAAGAACAGCTATGGGGGAAACTTCCGACTGGGAAGAGGAACCCCCAAAAGAATTCATCTCGTATGTGGAACGTGGGAGTACGCAGTACCTTGACGGTGTGGGCAGAAGGGAAGGATTACCGGTGACATATAATTATGAACGCTGGCTGGGTGGTACATGATACTACATAGTGTGAAATGAAAGTTTTGTTACCTGATCAAACGTTGCAATTAACTCTGAATTGACCCTGCAAATTCGCATGACCGTGTGAAGATGCATTTTCCGAGCATAATGAACTTGCAAAGCCAAGTATTGTTTTGTTGAACGTTGAAGGCGTCGAGCTCGAACAGTAGGTTTGCAGCACACGACGGCGGCGACAACGGTGATACCCTGTGATACATTTCTTGAAATTCTCGCTGATCCCATCAGCATCTGACTGCTACCATTCTTTTCAATGGCAACTTCCCCACACTCTTTCCCGACTCCTACAAAACGGCTGTCGCAGTCGTCGCAACTGCCATTGCCACCGTCGCTCAACGCCTCGATGTCCCAGCGACCCCACGGCGGCATCACCATCTCCAGCTCAGGCCATAGCACTGGGCCCAGCAATGGACTCAACAGTCCCACGTTTTCACCCCGTGCTCAGCCATCAGCATCACCAACGACGCCCTCCTTCCCATCTTCGGCCCTCTATTCACCTTCACCACACACGAGCTCAACACATGCCGGTGGCATACAACCATCATCGTTATTCTTCCGGCCTTCACGGCCAGCGCAGCAGCAGCAGTACTCGCGCCCGTCGTCTGCGGCATCAGAGGAGCATCCCCCAGACACCGACCACTACCCCCTCGCGCCACTGACCACCGCAAACCGTCACTCACTCGCCCACAGCTCCATCGATGAAGCCAACACCACTGCTAACGAGTCTGCGCCCGACGACCGTGTCCACTTTTCGTCGTTGAAGCGCATCAAGCAGAGCCGCGAGCCGCTGCTCCCCATTGGAGGCAGCCCCACACGCCGGCCATCTGTCTCTGCTACCACCACCACCCTTACAAGCCGACAACATGGTAGCTCCGTGCTGCCCAACCCATTATCCCCTCCAAAACCCTCCGCGACGCGCTCAGTCCGCAACAGTTTCGACCGTGTGCTCAGGGGCATGAGTTTCGACTCCCTCAAGCGTAAATCCGCGTCGAGCCCTGTTCTCGAGAAGGAGAAACAACCAGACGAAGAGCGTGGATACTTGCAACCTGAGACTCTGGTCAAGCGGACATCTGAGTCACCACTCCATTTCGGTTTGTCCTCTGCTCCTCGTCTTCATTCGCCGCTTCACCCGCCCTCTGCATCGCGTACCCCATCTCCACAACGTTCTTCGTCATCCTCACCCTCCGCATCCCCCGTTCCCTCCTTCATTCCCACTCCGCCATCACCTTCAGTGGGACCTTCATTAATCGAAACCCCCATACATGCTCCTGACGGCCGGCTTATGTATAAGTACGAGCTACACCCTTCCCGAAACCGCTTTTTCCTCCACGGGCACCTCCTCACTGGTGGCGATTCCCCATGGGCATTTATCGCGAGCTTCGGACTCATACTCGGACTCGCTGGCGTATGGTTTGGCACAACGTGCGTATTTTGGTGGACAGGTGGTGTGGGCAGTAATGGGATGAGAATAATAGGACCAGGTGGAAAGGCGATTGTGCTCGTAGGGGCATATTTGGCTGCGTTGGTGATAACGAACATGGTGGCTACGGTGCGTCATTTCCATTTCTATAATTCTTTCTCTGTCGTATACTAATGTTTATCTTTCTAGGCAACCACTGACCCAGGCATTTTGCCCCGTAATCTTGATCTCGACCCACCCTACCCTGCCACATCGCCGTCCGATGGGGGCGTCCGTGCCCCAATGCCGCGGGATCTTAAAGTCCGTAGCGATGTGTGAGTGCGCTCCCATTTATTTTCCTTTCTAATAAGTTTCCCCACGTTCTGTTCTCTGCGCCTTTACTTTCTCTGTCAACCCAGGTGTATGGCTCTCCACCTAAATCCTTAAACTCTACTTTACTCCAATCATCCCTTGCCGGTTGACTTACTCCTTGTTCTAAACAGCGTACGAGTTAAATACTGCCCGACATGTAAAACATATCGTCCACCACGTTCGAGTCACTGTAAGATGGTGAGCTTTAACCGTGTTTCCACGAGGAAAAGGCATTAGCGAAACAAAAGGCACTAACAATATCTGTTAGTGCGACAATTGTGTTGACGGATGCGACCACCATTGTCAATGGGTGAATAACTGTGTTGGCCGGCGCAACTACACGTCCTTCTTCGTGCTTCTACTCGCAGCCACCGCGACCCTCGTTCTCATCATTATCACATCGGCCTTGCACTTATACTTCCTTGCACACCATGGCACCCGCGGTTTCAGGGGTGCGCTGAGCGATGGCGCGGGGAGTGCGGTTGCGTTTTCCGTGGCGATTGCCGTGATATGGCCTGTTGCGGCGTTGCTGAGCTATCATATGCGGGTGAGTGGTTTCTTACATGGTCTCAAAATAAGGATGAAACTAATTGGACTTGATGGTGGGCAGTTATTGCTATTGAATGTGACAACAATTGAACAGGTATGTGGTCGGTAAGCCTCATAACATATCCCTCGTCCTCACTAGCTCCCCGGCCTCTTCGTTTCCTCCTTACAGATCCGAAACCAAGCACATAAAACTCTTGTCCCGGGCGCTCCCCCACCGAACCCTTTCTCACACGGTAACTGGAGGAGAAATCTGCTTGCGGTGCTATGCCGCCCCGCGGGGTACTCGTGGCTGGATGCGTCGGCGGTTGCTGTGGAGGATCGCAGGGAGGTGAATCCGGGCTTTGGGAGTGAGGTTGAGCGATAGTTGTCTCTGTACTTGATGGTGAGCCTAGTGCGGTATACGATTTCATGTGGTTCTGGTGTGTTATAGAGTCTAGATGGATTGCTCTCCTTCCAGCATTTGTGTTTTTTAATTGCTTTTGATTCTTATTCATTGCTGGTGCTTTACATAATTTATGTCTCCTACTCGTAGTCTCACTCTCATACACACACTCTCTCTTGCCACTTGCACTTGATACCGATACCCCATGGTAGCAAATTTATACAATAACAGGATATTTTTTTTGGGTCCAGAATGAAGGCTCTGGAGAAATGCCAAGGGCATCTTGATCCACCAGAAGCGATCACTTGCTTCGTCTCGCTAACGATGCCAGTCAACGCCAAAACGCTCATCCCACCGACAAGTCGTGACGACGCACCGCCAATGATCCGAGCCACTAAGTGTTTATCCCTTGTCTCTGCAGTACTGAGTACCAGTCTAAAACACTGCCTCCCGTGGCGAACTCCTCGCGGCAAGGTTTTCTCAAGGCCCCTCGTCACACTCAGGAATCTGGGACCGCCCTAAGGCCTAAAACGTAGGCTCGCAGTCAGTGATAGAACTATGTCATGTTCAACAGCGGGATCCCTTGTCTAAAAGAATTTCCTGGTCAACAGACACCTTCGGGCGAAAAATACCCGAAATGCACATCCCACCAAAGCGCCACCTGATCACGAATACAACCCATCAGAAACTTGGGTGATTTCGGATCGCACTGCGTTCTATTCAGCGAGATCATTATTTACAGGATCCCTGAAAAGTCAAAGAGCCGATACTAGACACCCAAGCAAGATTAGCTCAACCCTGACCCGGACCGCAAGGTGGTCTGGGCCTTTTCATTTAGGTATTCCAGAGTAAGTTCATGAACCTTTAGCATCAGAATCTGGAGGTTGATGGAATCGGCTCAGGAGCCCCTTCATCAAATAACATAACTTTTGCCACTGAAGTGCCCTGAATTAGGGACCTCTGCCGGCCTCCGGAAACACATTGTTATATGTGTTGCAGCCCTAACGACTCGAAGACAGGCTATTGACGCTGTTGACTCTGACTTCTGCCTCTCTGGTATCTTCTGGGGCAATCCCCTTCAGATTCTTACACACTCCTCCTGGAGTAGGGACATAGCAAGGATCATCACTGGTACGACAGCAGACAACAGACAACTCGGAATTAAATGTTACTTTGCCTTCGGACGGCGCTTGGATTAATCTCAGACTCTGAGACGGAATTACTAGGAGCTTTCAATGTCGCCAATAAAAGCATTTATGGCACCACCGTTGGCTTCTATCCCTTGGAGGCGGCTCTGGAAAATGCAAGGCATTAATTCATCCTTGGCTCTGAAGGGGGCAAGGACCTTCCAAACCTGTGTATACCCTGGTCTATGAGAAGGTTGACATGTTCTACGCCCCAATTGCCTTTTTCTGGGGGCAGATAACTAGATGCCGTAGTTCATCCTCTTATTCGGCAAGGGATATCTCGGATCGTGGGCATTAAACGCATTCGATTTCCATTCGTGAATATATCGATAAATCCCACTGGCAGGGGCTTGCTAACCCCGAATGGCGTATCCAGTACACTAGAATTGTCCGGCCAGGAGTTTGGCTTCCTGGCAAAAATTCATGAGACTCGTTGCGAATACAGACTATGCTATTGGTTGAAAACATTTTTTGGTGATAAAGGCGGGAATGAATCATCAAGCGCTCTGCTTTCCTTTCTTCGCTCCAAGTCAGTGTTTATTGGGAATTTAACCTCCAGATGTCAAGTTTACGGTCACATAGGTTGCGCGTACATAAGGTAGCCAATGATCTGGAATAATGTATGGCTCGTCATTTGGAAAGCCACTTTGTTCATTGACGAGCCAGTCGCTGAGAAATACGACTACTAACAGTATTCCAACACTAGTAGACACAACTTTCGCATGAAATTATTTGTGATTATGGATCAAGCGAACGCTCGAGACGTCTGCGAAGATCTCGAGGGGCGATATCTATATCAGGTTGATGCTTGGGAAGCATAGGTCGATATTAATTCCTTTACGGGGAGGTGGCTGCGATCGACGTTGCGTACCCTACGTTGAGTGACAATGTAACATTTCACTTCATGGAACTTCTTCGGGGGTCATGCAAGCGATTTCGAGTCGAAAGGAATTTTTTAGGCCATTCCAGCCTGTAAGGTTATATTTTTCCTACTAATCTCTGATACACATCACACTCCCTTGAGAGGTGGCTCGATTTATTGACTAGGGTGAACTAACATCATTTGATGTGAACAGTCACGTACTGTCGTTTGTTATATCCCAAAGGACTGAACAACTAATCTCTGACGTTAAAGTGTTTAGACCCTCTATTACTAGTCTAAGTTATGAATGTTTGAACCCCGAGAACGTTGAGTCAATGCCTTTGTAGCATGTGCTAGCGATAATTCAAAGGGCATCAGCACTTGCCACATGTAGATCCAAGCATAATTGCATTTGTATTATCTCCTAACCGCGGGGTTCAACCTTGTTTTTGGATGAGCGCGTAACGGTTCGGAGCCTTCGCGGAACAACAATCTGTCACCCAGAGGGATGGAGACTTTCTGGACCCGGATATGAGGGTAAGGAGGGGCAAGGTAGGGGAGGGTATACAAGGTTCGTTAAGCCTTAAGCGGGTGACGGCGTTGCTAAATTTCATCCCGAAGGTATAAAATCAACTTCAGTCCCTTTTCTAGTATTCTCGTATTCCTGACCGTCGTGAGTTGCGCCTTTTGTTCCGAAACGCTCCGTTCAATAAATTCGAGCGCCCATTTTAAAGATTATCTGTCGTCTGAGGTAAAGATATCCAATTTTCGTCATGAGTTCAAAGTAGCGTGTCGTCCCCGCCACAGGCGTTTGGGCGGGGATTTTTGCCCAGTGGGTAAAGGAAAATCTGGAATTTCCGGTATATAGTGTATAAGCATCTAGGTCATCTCCAGGTTCGTCAGCGATTGCGATGAGCTACTGGTCATCTAAGCCCAGTAAGTAACATGACCTTCCCTGGTCAGGGCCATGCCCATGACGGCATTGTGCCCAAAGTGTTGGGTCCTCTGAAAAGATCACCAGTACTGGTACTTGAAGGTGGATTGTATGCTGAGGGTCGGCGATGGACTGAAGAATACGCAAAAACCGGGACGGTTTTGTCTTGGCGAGGCGAAGATGACCTGCGCGTTAGGTGCTTCCCATTTAATTGATTGGTCACCCCCAATCGAGATTCGTGAGTAAGTGAACGTGCTGATGAGACAGGTCTGCTCCACAATCATGAGGCTGTGAGACCCTTCTGGGGACGCGTGTGATCTGGGGTGGTCGTCCTAGCAAATATGATAGATACTGTTATTGGACCGGTGACTTAGTGAGCTCGAGTCGCTCCCCGGGGTACACCGGCGTTGCCGTTATGGTGATGATGGACTCGAGAACTTGTTTGAGAACTTGCGTGGCCAAGGAAGCATGTAGAAGACCACTCACAACAGGATGCTGATCATTAACGTTTGTAGCGTGTTTCGCTTGATGGAAGGCGTTCCTGGGCTTCATAGATGTGCCGCCGGTTATGTGTTCAATTGAATTGATGTTCCTGTGACGCATGTTGATTTTATATATGATCGTGGCACTCGACAAGTACAAGACACGACATATTGTCTGAGTGACCTGACAAATTATATGTAAGTAGGAGCGCAGTCAAGTAAATTGCGAGGGGTGGATGAAACGGGGTACGATAAAGCGAATACGAAGGTGGCGGGAAGTTTGTCATACGATGTCGCGTATCTAGGCGAGAAACCCTGATTAGGAACAGGGTTTACTCGCGGAACACCTAGGTTGAAGCGGAGATTGAAAAAGAATGGTCGGCTTGTGCACGGTTCCACGCTCGGCAGGTTGTGGACAATATCGACCAAACGCTGCAGCATTCCTCGAGGTGGGCGGGTTTGGTATTCTATCGTTGATCAGTGGAGCTTACGTCCAGATCAAGAACATCCCATCGGGCGCGCTGGAGCACGGTTATCGTCGAGGAAAGTTGAAACGCGGATTATAATTGAGTAGCTGTGGTTTACTAAGCGGGCTTACGCTGTCGAAAGGTTAGTATTGCGAAACATCCACAAGAAGGAAAAAAAAGGAAGAAAAGGGGGGGAAAATCATATAATTCGGAGGATTCCAGGAATTGAGAATGGCAAGTTCCCCTGGGTCACGACGCAGCTCTGCAGACGCCACCACGCCGCCGTTGCCGCAACAGCCGCACCCGCCGACTCCGCCTTCGCCCAAGCCGACCCCGCCTGCGCCAAAGAAATCGCGGCAGAAGAAATCAGTTCAAAAGTCCAATCCGCCCGAGACACCTCCAGTCCGTAAGTCTTTCCGGGTCTGTTTCCAATCTCTAGTCTTTAATGTCGTTCAGCCCAACCCTATCCAGTCCCCGCCAACATTTCCCAGCGAGGGCACATTATCCACCCCTACGCACCACATCCATATCATCTCATGAACCCCGCGTACCCCCCCTATCAGCAGCAGCATTACGCGCCCCAACACTCTCCTCCCATGAATCCAAGTGGTCCAGGTATTCCCGGTCACCACCCGCCACACCCGTCCCAGTACACCTACCCATACCCCCCACCGCCTCATTACCCCCAGCCGTACCAGTATTCACAGCCGATGATGGTATATGCACCGCGTCCGAGTGCCCAACCTGAGACTCCACAGGACTCTTCGTCCCCCACCCTCCAGAGCGCGCCCCCCAACAAGCGCAAACGTAAGAGCACCAGTGAGGGCAGAAAGAACGACAAATCTGACGATGAGAACGGCGCCTCTGGAAGCGACATGGGCGCCCAGCAGCGGGCCCAGACAATTGTCGACATGAAGAAGCGCACCAAAACTGTAGGCATCTCGATCCCCACCGTGCCCCCCCCCGTAATCTCTTTTTGTTGACCATATTACAATCCCTTCCTAGCAACGAGCCTGTGACTCCTGCCGCAGCCGAAAAATTAGATGCGATATTATTGCGGACGCGGTACGACACACGTCCCAGGCCGTGTTACTAATATTTATTGCCATTTACAGGAACCCCCAGCGTGTCAGCACTGTAAACAATATGGTTTCGAGTGCACTTTTTTCTTGCCCATCACCGAGACCCGTTTCAAAAAGAAAAAGCTTGAAGAGGAGGCTGCCGACAAGGCAACAGAACCAGGCAGAGTCGTCTCGCCCCCTCAAAGAACAGATACTCAGTCAAGCGTTTTCGGTATGTACATGTATCATAGCCTGTCCCCTGTCTGCCTTTGTTTTCGGTTTGCTTTCCCCCTTCAGACTTATATGACGGCTTAGGTCCTACGTCTACTGCACATCTTTTGCACTCTCAAGCCACCATCAACCCGCGCATCTATGAAAATTACGACCTCCGGTACCACCACACCTTCGAAATCAGCAAATCGGGTGATGGTCTGATTACAGTGCAGAAGCCTGCTTCTGACGACCCACAACTCTCCCAACCGAAGCCCGTCGATCTTCGCGTAGAGCGGGAGGTCATAGAGCAGTTGGTCAATGCGTACTTTTCCGAGGTAGCGCCGCTTCTCCCGGTCGTTACTCAGGCCGAGTTTCTTGCCACGCCCAACCCGCCGCCCATCTTGTTGTATTCTATGTGTCTTGTGGCAGCGGCGAGGAGGGAGGTGCCACAGGGCATATTTGATTCAATTCGATATGCTGTAAACAATATTATCAAGGCCGACGACGTTCTCTCTACGGCGTCCATTGCGAACGTCCAAGCCTTGCTGATTTTGTGCATGTCGGGCGATTGCCATTCGCCGTTTGTCCCCAATGCCTTGTCTGGGCTTTGGATCCGTCTTGGTACTGCTCTTAGGATGGTGAGTACTGTTATCAATCTGCCGAGTCGAAGGCCGACCCAATCTCTTATTCTAGGCACAAGACCTTGGGTTGCATAGGGCAGAGTCCGTGAAGCAAAACATTGAGCTCCGGCGAAGGCTTTGGAGTCTATGCTTAATCAGTGACCGATGGTTTGTTGATTCGCTGTTCCCATCCTCACCCGTTGACGTGGAAACAATTCTAGGACAAGTCTCGCTTATGGCCACCCACATATGATTGATGTGAATGATTGTGATGCACGACTTCCATCTTCTGGGGAGTTCACCGATTTGTACATCGACGAATTGGTCCGCCTCAGCGTGATATTGGGGCGTGTCCTCAAAACTATATACAGGTACGTTATTTCCCCAAAAGATTTTAATACTTATTTTTACATCTCCCCCACAGCCCGTCTGGCTTGACATTCACCAACGACGAAACATTGTATGCCCTTTTGGCAGACATTGAGAACTGGAAGAGAGGTCTCCCAGAACATCTGAGATTCCAAGGTCCCGATTCGCCGCGAAACGCTGGTATGTCCCCCCTTTTTGGCCTGGCAGAATGGCTATTTACGGATGTGCTCCCAGGACTATTGCACCTGCTCTATTGTTGCGTGTGCATGATGTTCTGGCGTGTGTTCATGCGAATCAGCTACTCGTGCCCAGCTCATATTAAATTTGGATTGACGGTGGAGCAGTGGAGTAATCTGGTGACACTTACAGATGAAGCCATTGACTGGCTTGATGCCAACGAGCGGATATACGACATCTGGTTGTTGGTGGCATATGCTGCGACATCTTGCGCACTTGTTCAGGTACGTTTGTCACGTTACAAATTAAGATTGCCATTTTGACACATGCGTTTTCTCAAGTACCATACTTGGGCACGCCGCAGGGACGACGGCGCTGCAACCAAATTGCGGAAGCTGAAGGACTGTGTGCGGCGATGGGAGGGATCATTATCGCCTGATCATATGTCGGCGAGACGCAAGGCCGGTTTCAATTTTCACCCACACAAGGCTATTTACGCCTTTTGGAACAACATGCTAACGTTTTCCCTTGATTTTTTCTATATTTGCGGCTTTAATTGATGCCCAACAGACGGCGGAAATTATTTCCCTGCTCTACGAAGCGACCCAAGGTCCACGTCTTCCCTTGGAAGCTCCAGTACTCAATCCGACAGGCGGGGTAACGGCGAAGCCCCCAGTGACTGTGGGGCTGGACTACAGAAAAGACCCGACTCGCCCGGGAGGGGGCGTGTTTATTGCGCACGGACAAGCCGCACGGGAGGGTGACTTCAAGGATGTGCCGGCAGGGGTGGTGATCAGTAGTTCGTCTTCGGAGGGATCTGACACAGGTGAGGCGGCGTCGGCACATGCGATGTCTTCTTCCGTATCCTCCATATCTATGAATGACCGTAATCGCGCCTTCTTTCTCTCCTCTTCCTTTGCTCCACCTCTACCCAATGACCCTTCCATATCTCCGCCTTCGCCGTCATCGCTGCCACCAATCCACCGCGGCCTGGCGATGGTGTCGTCGTCGATGCGATCTACAGTCAACATGCCGCCATCCGCGGCCCTGGATGCAGGTTCATCGTCGATGATGACGTTCACCCCAATTGGGAGGCGGTCAGGGGGATATTCAAACCTTAACCCAGCAATGAATATGCAGATGCAGGCGCCCGGAAACGTGCAGGTGATGAATTTGCTCGATCAGCCGCAAGGGGGGAATACTCTGCATGAGCAGGCAATGACAGATGCAGGGTTTTTGGAAGGGATGCCGGGTGGGATGTTTGATTGGGGTGCGCCGTCATCTTGTCTCTGATCTGAGTTGATGATTGACCGGCACACCGACGTCTTGTAGGTCAATGGGAGAGTTTCTTCCAACGTATAGGCGCTTCCGGAATGAATGGCGACCAGAATGGTATGGCCATGGCAGCTTTCCAACATCAACAGCAACAACACCAACACCAGCAGCAGCAGCAGCAACAACAACAACAACATCAGGGACTCTCACAGAGTCCGCTCTCACCAGAGAATGAAAATTTGGCTCGTTACTCGTCGTAGGCCCACCTTTTTTTATTTACCCTGTCCGGATCGTTCACCCTTGCTGTTTTCGCTATCGAATACCTGAACTCGGGCCCCTGCCCCACCTCGGACCGTAGTTCCTTCCTGTTGTAATAGATATACCGCCGGACTCCCTGATAGCTTTCCAGGATATTTATTCAGTTCCTATTAGTTACAAGAGTAACATTCTCTTAGACAGTGATACAATCCGCGATTATTTGCTATTTGATGTTTTTGATAATCTTATCCGTCAGGCGCCAACTGTTTGCCAAGCGCCTGATGAGACGTCACTTTACGCCAGACACCTCCAGTATCCGTTTTGCAAGTCCTCAAATGCTGATCCTGCTTGCCAGGAACAGCTGTAGCAACTAGTCCTTTCATCATTCGAATTATACTTCTGGATTTCTATGAAGCGCCTCTTCGCAAAGGCAGCGAAGCCTTTTGCGCTCCCAAGGTCTGGACTTGAAGGACGCCCCAATGCCACCCTCCCAAGCTCTGGGGCCACACCAACCGTAACTCACATACACACGACCGGTTTGCAGCCCAAAGACCTTGTCCCACCTGTTCCTCGCCCATGTCCGCACGACCACCTCGCGTTGCTGGTCACCAAGGACGGCCTTCTCATCCGACAACATATACCAGGGCACAACCAAACGACTCAGGCGACCACCTCTCACATCCGCATCGCATGGGGCAAATCCGTCAAGGTGGAGGAGATCACTGGTACGATGGACGGAGTTGACTGGGAAGAAGGCGTGATCGTGTATGGAATCGTTGGTGTTTTGGAACTCTCCTCTGGTGCACTACTCCTGGTGAATCTGCTCCTGGAATAATGCATTGACTGAAATTTCAAGGTTCCCATCTTTTGGTTATCACTTCCAAGGCAGAAATAGGGAACGGTATGTCAGATCCAGATTCCCCGGAGTGCCAATGTGCCTGGACATCTTCGTTCTTACCCACTCCTTCGACGCAGTCATTGATCCAAGCCACGCGGTATATGGTGTGAAGGGAGTGACGGCTATTCCTCTCGTCGAAGATCGCGCCAGAATCGTGCTCAATACTCTAGCATCTCGAAACGCCCTACTTACACGATCGTCTCTCCTGACTAGTACAGCATTGGACGCTGTTTTATCTCCGCAAGATCTTGCAACCGCTGGCCCAGAAAGCGAAGATGGATCCACGTCTCCACCTCCGCGAGTTCAATTTTCAGCAGACGAACAAGTCAAGTACATGACACCAGTGGCAACAACCTTCGAAGAGAGCGAAAACGCGCGTTTACGACTACAGTCCTCTTCGTCAACTCACTCTTCTTCTTCGGATCTTTCCACACCTTCGTCGGAATATTCGGTCACCACGTCGCCGGTAGCGAGGACCCTCGCAACTCGTCTGTCTTTTTGGAGTAGATTATCCAAGAGATCGACATTACCTCCGACAATTCCAGGTGACACTGAGAAGTCTGAAACAGGAATCGAACCAGAAACTCTATCTCGAGAACGGGAATCACTCGATAAGATCATACAAGATGGTAAGGAACAACCGGCAGAAGTTCTGAATAGCATATTAGCTGCTACAGCCCCTCCACCAGAATCGGCGGAAGAAAAACGTTCCGAGATGGAGGATAAGATTGTACGGGAGTGTATCAAGGAATTTACTAAGGGTGGCATGTACTTCGCGTATACTTTTGGTACGCATAACTTTTCATTGGTTCCATCCTGTATAACATATCCATCTAGACATAACACGATCTTTACAGCACAAGCAGGATCAATTTACCAAATCTCGGAAGCAACACGCTCTGCTCGCGGAGCTCAATGCGCTCCCTTCCCCTAAAAGTAGAGAACCACAATCGGAAGAGGTACAGGGTCCGTTAGAAGGGACGAAGGTTCGCCCATTAGGCGAACCCAACCCTACACTTCCCCTTTGGCGCCGAGTTGACAAAAGATTCTGGTGGAATGAGTGGCTTACAAGGCCGTTCATCGACGCTGGTGTAATTGCACTTCATTCCACTGTGTGCAACAAGCTGACCAGATACACACCAGTTACACTCTTATGTCCTCCCAATAATGCAGGGGTACTTTCAAATATCTCAGTTTAACGTTCCACCAGACCCTGTTACACACGACGAGGACACGCTTATTGATTACGTCATAATATCCCGACGGTCTAGATATAGAGCAGGCCTACGTTACCAAAGGAGGGGCATTGATGATGATGCTAACGTTGCCAATTTTGTGGAAACAGAGACCATCATGCGGGTCGAGGTAACACACTTTTGCTCCCGGTGAGTTACTTGTTTAACAAATTGGCTAACAGCGCCTGGGAATCGAGAACATATTTTCATATGTCCAGATTCGAGGCTCAAGTGAGCCGCCCAATATCTTGCGTCCTTGCTCTCCTAGCTGATATCAGATCCAGTCCCGCTATTCTGGACGCAGTCAGGGTATGGTCTTAAACCTCCACCATTGTTGGCACCAGATAGGACACACGATCAAAATCTGAACGTCCTCAAGAGACACTTTGAGAGGACAGTTCCCTTGTACGGCCCCCATGTTCGTCTTGTATCCATGGATACCAGCGGTTCCCTAACATTGCACCTTTCAGACTATCCTGAATCTTGCAGAACAACATGGAAAGGAAGGGGCAATCACCCAGGGCTATAGAGAATATATGAATGAGTTGGACTCAAAAGATGCGCGGTATGTTTTGGCTGGTTGTTGTACATGATAATTAGTTTACGACTAACCCAAATATGCAGATATCACGAGTACGATTTCCACGTCGAGACAAGAGGGATGAAGTAGGTCATATCTGATATTACCTTGAACTACCTAGTAAACCAGCAATCTCAGATACGAAAATATTTCTAAACTAATCGACACGATGGAAAAAACTTTCGACTCCCAAGGGTAATGCCGACCTCATAGGAATAGAACGCTCACCAAACTCTTACATTAGGTACCTCTGGATCTCCGACAACGTAGTCATGTCCCAACAGAAAGGCGTTTTCCGTGTCAATTGCATCGATTGTCTGGATCGAACGAACGTTGTTCAGGTAATAGTCGGACTTCTTTCTTTCTATCCGTCTTTCTTAAGCATCGTAATAGTCAGCGTTTGCTCGCCATATCCTGAATAAGCAATTGGGAGCGGTGGCTTTATTGAATCCTCAGGTCGAAGGAAGAACGGAGACTGACCTCGTTTTTAACGACGGTGAGTGTAGCTGAGTAACAATTTGTTGACATGCTAATGATCTTTGAAGTCTGGGCAAACAATGGTGATGCAGTTAGTCGAGCCTAGTGAGTAGTTACGTTGACGATACGAAGTACTTCTCATATTGGAGCTCAGCGCTGGCACATCCGCACTTAAGGTAAGTTATCAGGAATATTTACCAATTCACCACTTAACTTTCATCCTAGGGTGATTTCACGAGGTAACTGAGTATTTTCCTCCCAGTTCACATAACCACACATTGACCAACACCGCAGAACGGGAAAGCGTGATCTGAGCGGCATGCTCAATGATGGAGTGAACTCGTTAGCCAGGTAGCCGATCGCGTATGTTCCACTACCGACCGCTAATATTTTCAATAGGATGTATACATCGACCTTCAGTGACTGGTTCTGCCAAGCTGTCATCGATTTTATGCTCGGCAATCGGACGCTTTCAGTGTTCTCGGAGTTTCTTCTCAAACTGCAATCAACAGATCCCCGAGATTTGATCCGCCTTTCGAAGATCCGGGCTGAGGCAATAGCAACGTCGGTATCTCGTGTACTCTCCGAGGGCGAACGCTTGTTGTCAGGTTGGACACTCTTTGCGCCAGAGCAGTTGAACACAAGGATTGGAGATAAGTTTGAGGAGAAGGTACTTTTGTTGGTACGACCATCCCCCAATGACATGTACTTGTACCAGTTTGTCTAACTTGTATTTTAGACCGTCAAGGCACTATATATCATTGTGAGTAGATTTATTCCGCCCACTACATACCCTTCATTGGATATGCAGAGCTACGATTATACCCTGGAGAAAGTCAAGTTATATACCCGTGTCCCTCTTGCGGACATCATAAGCATTAGCAAAGGTACCTCCGCCCTCCCCTTCGTTTTAAGGCATAAAATTAAACAGCGTGGAAAAACAGGCGCTTACATCCTTTCACCACTTGAGGAAGCAAGTCGGGATCCCGTCCAGAATGCAGGATTTGTGGCAACATGGCATAATTCAAATCAAGTGACCCGCGTTACAAGCTATTCCGTCCGTAACAGTCTGGACGCTTCTTCTATTATACCCACATCAATAGAGACAGCGACGACGCTCCGCAAGCCCGATCTCAACCCAGGCTTCTTACTGACCCGAAGCCTCACACGGAGCAAGACCCCAGTTTTGTCGAACATTCTTACCAATGCTGCCCTAGCGGCGGGTGCTGAGACCACATACGCTGCATTTAAGGTGTTACCTATCGACCCCGCGAGGCGTAGGGCTGCTAGTAGCGGTGGCGGTAGCTCGTATGCAGAGGCTGCAGATGAACTGAGTGGGGCTTCGAGTTGTCAAGAAGCAGTTGACCTTATTGTTGACAGTATCAGGAGAGCCTGTGAGGACGTCGGAGGGGTGGATGACGATTTCATCACTAATGAGGATGTTGTTAGGTGCGTGTTCTTTTACAACTTCCACTATTTATCTATCACTGATCGGGCATTTAGTTTGGTTGAGGCGCAACGGATGACAAGTGTTTATGCCAAGATGGAATACGGGGTGAAGCGGCTGTTGTGGTTGGGCGGCTGAGATTTCTCGTGATATATGATTTATCACCATTTGATGTCCTCCGAGTATTTACCATAGGCGTAGAAGATCGGTGAGATCTACTACTAATGTTACAGGCGTATGAAATCCAGCTTAACATCAAGGTTCAACATGCAAGTCTATTGACAGGTTGGGTTCGGCAGCAATCGATGGCATATCCATGTCACAACACCAGTTTTGAGCTTTCATTCTAGAAAATCACAACTTACGACAGGCCTGAGTTTTCATGATGGACAGCAGAAATATTTCGAGTAAACTCGGTGATGCCGAATGCGTCCAAATTCTCGGCTAATTTCTTCCTTTTGGCAATTCACCACAGCCACCGAACGTACACCGACGTTATGATTGATCAACGTCAACATCGTACAGCCTTTATTCCAACACAATTCCGTTGGAAGACTGAGTTAGAACAGGTGGCAGGCGGCGTTGAGTTACGATGCTGCCCCCTTTTATGATCGATCCAGCCATCATCATCCTTTGATTCCAGGCAAGCCTACAATCATTCTTTCTATGCCTTCCTCTTTGAAGATTAATATTTTGGTGACTGGTGCCACGGGTACGTTTTCTGCCTGACTTTAAACCGTTGACACACGCCATTAACATCGTCATCGTAGGGTACATCGGTGGCACTGTCCTTCGCCGCTTCCTTTCACATCCTAACGCATCCTCCTTCTCCATCACCACCCTGGTGCGATCCCCTGAGAAAGCCGCAAAGCTGGGATCATTTGGCATTACACCAATCGTGGGATCAACTACCAACCTATCATTTCTTGAGGATCTCGCATCCAAAGCAGATGTAGTTCTTGCAATGGTGCGAGAAGTAACTGTTCGGTAGTGACTGGGCTGATCAAGGCTATGACATGGATAGACTAATGCTGACGACCTTCCCGCGACCCAAAGCATCCTTCGTGGACTCAGGACACGCCATACCACCACTGGAAAAATACCAGTATTGATCCATACCGTGCGACATTTCTTCTTATGTGCTTCCTTTCTTTCTTCACACAGTTATTCTTGTACCTAGTCCGGCACAGGTTTGTACCAGTAAAAAGTCTAAATTTCGACATCTGATCTTTGGGCACTGGCAGGTGTTCTAACGGATGATGCGAAGGGAGCCTATGCTTCGGAAATTATTTACGATGATACAAACATTGCGCAACTTGAAGCTTTGCCTCCGACTCAATTGCATCGCAAAATAGACCTAGCAATTATCAACGCCGATGCCGAGGGTATGGAGCCTATCCTTGCAGCATTTTGTTCTCCTGACAGATGTGTATATAGGATACGTCCGCTCATACATTATCATCCCATCCACCGTCTGGGGCCTTGCAACTGGGCCACTAGTGGATCTTGGCGTCCAAAACCCGATATCTATGCAAATACCTGTATTGATCGATGCTTCTGTGGATCGCGGACAGGGTGGGATGGTCGGGGCAGGGAAAAACCTTTGGGGAAATGTGAACATCGAAGACAGTGGGTGCTCCGTAAATCTCTGAGAATGCACACTGAGGTTACCCCTTCACAGTCGCCGACCTTTATATCATTTTGTATGATTCGATTGTAGCAGACCCAGATGGCCCTGGGCATGGCCGTTCCGGGCTTTATTTTGGTGAAAACGGGGAACACAGTTTGTATGAGGTCGGACAGGCGATTTCACAAGCACTTAAAGATATAGGCCGTCTCAAGGGGGAAAGTATGGAGCCTACTACCTTCACAAAGGACGAACTTGGTGTTTACTTTATGGTCTGTTATCTGAACTAGATTTTTGCGAAAGCGCTTATGTGTTTTCATTAGGGCTCAGAGTCATACGGAACTAACGCTCGGTGTAAGGGCGTAAGGGCAAGGGCATTAGGTTGGAGACCTATTCACAATGAAGCTGATTTTTTGAGGAGCATCAGGAGGGAACTAGAAGATGGAAGGTGGAAGGGTGCGGCGAAGAAATTTGCTGACACCATTCGCATAGCGCACCGGCTCTAATGATCCTGCATAAATATAATCACTCACAGTTAGCACCCCAACAACAATATTATATAACTATATATAAGTCCATTGGGTGCCTTGGGGATCTAATCTGGGACGAAATGTCAACATCATAAGTGGTATGAAGGAATACTATGAGCCATAATCTACTGTTATAATTCAGCCTACTCAAGGGTCGGCCTTTACGGGGAAAATAAAAAAAAATCGCTGCAAGGAATATCACTGGCTTGACTCCTGGCCAGGGAGCCGAAGCAGATGGCGGAAACCATAGCTAGCTGGTGAAGGAAAAGAAGTTAGGTCATGGATTAACAGCATGGTTTCTCAATCGAGTACGTGGGTGACGAGTCCAACGGTATCCGACGGAGGGTTGAAAGGCTGTGATCCGAAAGTAGAAAATGAGAATCATGTGTTTGAAGTGCCGAGGCCTCGAGACGGCGAGGCCAGGGAAAGGCACAGCAAGCAGCAGGTAAGAGTGCCGGGTATAGAGGTCCCTGAGATGGCAAGGCCTGAAAACGGCGCAACGAGTAGTGCATAACGGTGTTGAGCGTGGAGAAATTTGTGGAGCCGAACAAGGAGGGCGGCGTTCGTAGGTAGGTATCACATAGGTGAGTCGAAAAGCGTCCCTTTCACAAAATGACCAGTCGTATATGTCACTCGTATTGCAAACGGATATGGCAGAGGAGAAAGAGGGAGTTTTTTCAGGTTCTCTTTTGCTTCTTTGTCTTCTCTTGGGCTGGAACGCGAGAGCATGACTGGAGATAATCAACGGGAGCCCCGGCCAATCCCCACCCATGTGCGGAGAGTTCCGAAGACAGAGCGCACTAGAGACTGCGCGTATTTGGGAGGCGGCGCCACGCCGGGTCCAGTTTCAAGATCAAGGTGGATGGTGGTCCAGTTTTCCTTGTCATGGTAGGCTTCTCGGTGTAGCACTTTGGGAGGAACCTGGATAGGAGAGGATAACCGAGAAAGATCTGGCATAGAGGCAACACATTGGGGGGATAAATGAGCTGGAGAAGCAGCAGGAGCAGGGCTGGAAGATTCAGAGTGTGTAGGCAGCGAGATAAAAATTTGGCGGGCGGCCGATTTTTCGGGCTTGGTGGATTCCTTAGAGGTAGTGACTGCTGGGGAGATCTCGAGCTTTTCGATTCCCACCTCCAGTTGGATGAGCGATGGGGAGCTGACCACTGCTGGGGTGAAGGGCCTCTCCCAGTAGAGGTCTGAGGCCTCATTCAACCAGTCATCCTGGTCCTCCACTTCTCGGGGGAGAACATGGAAGTATGGGTCTGGTTTTTCGATTGACACACACTCCTCAACTTTGGCTGTAACTGGGTAATAACCGAGCCTCTCTATACCCTTCTCTTGGGAACGCACCGAAGACCAGTATGCCCCATAAGGGTCAGGCGGACGCTCCCGATAGATGTCAGAGAATCCCTCCATCGTGATACACTTTTCCTCTTTCTCTTGCAGGGATAGATCGAGGGCGGAACTGGAAGGGGCGCAACGGATGTGGCACGATTTTTCAGCATCAGTGACAGCGCCTCGAGCCTCAGACGGCGCCACCACCATTTCTTCAATGCTAAACTCCACGTTCGGTCCGATCTTGTCTTCGGAGGTCGTGCTACATTCTTCTTCTACAAGTGTTTTGTCGCCTATACAACCCGTACCATCGCCATCCCCAGATTCCGGTGTTTTGGTGCGGACAACTTTTGAACGGCGTCGCCGCAGACGAAGCAAGCGGGGAGCCAGATACGGTTCATAGCGATAGTACCCAGAACGGCAACTACGCTGAAGCTTGGATTGGCTGTATACCCCGTTGGGGAATAACCCGTCATCATGAAGCCTGACGGCCGCGGTCCGCTTCTCCATCAACAAGACCACATCATCCTCGACCGCCATTTTAGGAATTAGGGCAGCCGACGGCGACTCCGAGAATCCCGGCCCATCGTCGTCGGCATCACGTAGAACTAGGTTCACCAAAATTTAAAAGGTCAGTATGATACACGAGTGAGAAAATTTGTATAGTTACGAACCTTTCGCTATCACTGATAATGCGTTCTCAGAAAGCATCAAGCTGTCAACATGGGTATCGTGCAGAACTAGTTCCATTGGTTCAGCGTGGCGGAGAGAACTATACGGATGAAAACGAACCTTTCACAAGGGCTGACGCCATTCCGGAACCTTCGCCCTCCATCTGGTCATCAACGGCCACCTCCCCAATCGTCTGTGGTGCCATCTCTATGGGCGCCTCCTCAGCGACAGAAAGGACCATCGAGACCTGTGAGGTGCCTTCTGGCGTATTGTATGCTGCGGCTGACAGCCCGCCATCCTCCCCACGAAGCTCGACTACCATTTCATCTACTTCCTGCTCCTGGTAAATTTCCATGTCACCGGCAACACTAGTGTCCAGAACATCATGATCGAGAACCATGCGACGGCAGACGGTCCGTCGACGGCGCGCGATGATGGTTCGAAGGCGTTGAGTTTTAGTGTGCGCGAGCCTTTTTGTGAAGGAGCGGGGAGAGGCTGCAGGTTTGAAGGACGAACATGGGGCGCGGCGGACCGCCGGTCTTCGGGTTAAACGATGCTTAAGAATAGTCGTTGAGGATCTCCGTAGGGAACGAACGTTCCGGTGGGATATCCAATGCTTGACCACCATACTGATATAGTAGGGCGGTATGAGTTGAGAAAGAGACTGTGTTTGATATGAGTAAATGGTGGTGTAAAGATAAGTTTAAGATGCTGGAGGCTGACACCGTAAACTTCAGTTTATACCGTTCACATCCAATGCAAGCCCACGAGTTTCAGACTGCCAGTCAGAACTGCCGGTTTCGGGTTAGTGCTTGCGTGTAGTGGGCGGAAGGATAAGCACCCGGGCTAAACATGATTTATACAAGGATTCGAGGGGACTGGATCATCAACGAAGATGCCTGATAGCATTTACAGAGCGTCGCGCCGAACACGTGGTATCGATAAAACATCACGTGTTCAAAAGAATCAGGAAGAGGGAAACGATTGCTAAAGGGCATTGCTCAAGTGCTCTTCATTGTTCTGATAGCGACAACGTTGGCCGGATAGGAAATGTTGATGTCATCGATTGCTGCGTGCGGGAGGGCTAGTACAAGCATCGGCATCTTGAGAAGGATCATAGAGTGGGCAGCACCTTCTAGACATAGGTTTTGGTGCTAGCCGATAGTATCTCGAAAGCGTGAAGATGGCACCACCACGGTCCATTATCTCTTGACGATGTATATTGGAGCGGGCTGGAAGAACGTGTCAGCTCATCAATTGTCGTCGAGAAGACAAGACAAACACAAATGTTAACACACCAATAACGACGCCAGACTTTAGTGAATTATCATCCGGGCTTCGCAACCTATTATTTATCTGCACCACGATGCATGGCTTGAATAATCATGGAGAGTCGATTTCAGACACCCTCCAAATTGAACGTTTTGCGCGACAGTTCGGCTGGATACAGGATGGAGGGTTGGGGTTGCATTTGCATTATGTAGAATTTCGGATTTGGAATGCCTTCAGTCCCGAATTCACAGATACGTGCGGGATACGATGCTCTCTGGTCGAAGAGAAGAGTTCGTGAATTAAACACTCAACATTGCACCGCCACTGATTGGAACTTGCTTGCATACATGTTGGTTCTCATGCTCTTACTCATAAATATATTAAATATCATTCACCGCTTGTAGGAGAGACTGCCCTGCATTAATTCAGGAGAACACGTAGAACAGGTTGGATTATCTGGTACACTTGGGCAACGTTTATATTATCATGCGAAGGCGACATCTTGCCATCACCTCCATATACGTTGCAGTTCCGTTCATTAGACCTATCCCCAAGAAATGTATCTGATAGTGAGTGGGTTTGCGTTTCATTTGTTGGCTACGGAACCGCACATCGGTCTAGTCAGCAGAATGTTCAATGGTTTTTTTTGAGCGAAAATGGGCTGTATGATGTTTTTGAAGCATATCAGTATGCGCAAAATTTGCCAGTCATACTGGAACCAGTGAAGCCTCCTAGCGTGAGAGAAACCTGTGTTGGGGTGGGGCCTTTGGTAGCACTACCTCTTTGAGTGCTTCAATTCGGGGTGAAGGGGAAACTTTAATTCATCTAACAAGTGTGTAACGTGATTCAGTTAAGCGCCGTTGGCGCCTCACTGATCCAGTAGAAACCCTGGGATATAATCGGCCACTGTCAAGGGGTGAGGTGTAGGATGGCTGTGATCCGGGCGCGGATTTCGTAACTGGCTGTGCTGCGGGAGCTCAGAGATCAAAACGTTAATGGAAATGAAATGGGCACCGATGCTGGGGGATATATACGGAAAATCGGAAGATGACAGTTTCTGTCATGTGTGATTATCTGAGGATGATATGGCTTCATTATGCCCATCCAGCGCCCTTTATAGGTTTAGGTTAGGTTGGACTCAAGGAATTGATGATCCATCGGCTGACAGATAGGATTACAGTGCTTGGGATTGGACGTTGTAATCCAGATCCCGCTGTAGCGATGCACTGGTGGTTGTCACCCAGTTTCACAGCGGGGCATCTCCATCAAGTACTTGCTTGGTCACTTCTTCAGTGGATAGACATCAGCCGAGGATTGTCGCTGTCATGGGTTGACAATATCCACCCAGAATATAGAGTTTACACACGCCTTGTGGTGCTTTTCAGCATACATGCAGGACTTCTAGACAGGTGATGGACAGATGGGGCGGTTGAGATCAGCATCAGAGTTCTCCAGGACATGAATTTGACTATTTCAGGTGAGCCGTGCGGCGGTATGGTGTTGGTTGGGTGTGATTCAAGCCAAGTATGGAGAGTTGGTGGTAACGTTGATTTGGCTGGGACAAATAATAAGAAAACGAAGGTGTGACCCGAATTGGCGCTTCTCCTCGAGCCAGCAGCCTTGCTGGCACTTTACCGAGTTTTGTTATTTGGAAATTTAACGCTGGTCGTCGAGCTCACTCACTGTCCTTAATCCCCACTAATCCACCGCTGCCATGATCGCTCCTCTCCTCTCTCCGGCACCTCCCAACGCTCCTGCCCGTATATCCCAGCTCCTGCCTACCGTCAAATGCTCGAATTGCAACCAGCCAGTGCCCCTCTCCGAGCTGGGCGACCATATCTGTGCCACGCCCCCACCCGTTCCAACTCTACCGAAACCCGCAGTGTCACCTGCTGCAGCAACGGCCCTCTTACCACAGCGACTCCAAGACCGCGTGACATCTCCCGGCCCTGCACCATCCCGCGCCCCTCCCAACGACTCGCGGCTGGGGTCCTCACCCCCAAGGGCCCAGCCCTCGCCACAACAGCGCCCTAATCCCTCACAAAATGACCGTTTGAGGATCAACACTGGCCCCCCTGGTTCTTCGTCATACCAACAGAGATCGAGTCCATTGGCGCGTTCCGAGATTGACAGGAACAACTCCTCGTCTCCCGCAGTGCGCCTCCCACATGGCGCGCCGCCATCAAACATGGATTCTCTGCATGCACGTCCACCCCCTCCCGCCGACTTCCGTTCACGAACCATGTCAAACGCAGGCTCTGTTTCCTCTGGGTTTTCAGGTCATTCTGCTAATTCGGGTCACTCCGGCGTGTCCTCCCCAGTCACTGCTCGTCCCTCTTTCTCATCGGTGCGTGAAACACCTCCACCCCCCAGCACACCACTTCCTCCCCCGCCACAACAGATGTCGCCTCTCCACGCACAGTACATCCCGGAAGCAGATATTGACACGAAATCAGGAGGAGAAGCGGGCATGGCGGGAGTGGGTAGACGAGGTTTCGCGGCTGCTGCTCGCGCAGCGATGTTTGTGATGCCATTGGGGCCGGCAGGTTCTCAATCTCCACCTCGTAGGGCTGCTCCCCCCGGATACCTCGGTATAAATGTTCCACCAACACGCGGTAAGTTTTTGGCTCATTTTAATCCATTTCTTTTGCTTATCAAGGCTCATCTGCGTCTAGCTAACGGAACCCCACCTCTCTCTGCCGGGTCTGGTTACTCCTCACATTCTCCTGGCGTATCCCCTTATCCGCAGTCCCCTGCTTCCCCCTACCCACCTCAGTCCCCTCCCAGGCGTACAATCTCAGCGGCATCCCAGCAGCCTCCACCCCAGACCTCGCCCATGGCTGAACCTCCCGCACCTGTATCACCAGTGTCTCCTGTCCGGATGCCTTTCTTTGAAAAATTTAAGAACCAACTACCGGGTGTAACTGTGCCCACCCCAAATACTACTCCACTGCCTAATGCCAATACATCTAATATTAATACACCATCGACCGCGACCCCACCGACGAACCCGCGAATTCGTGATTCTGATTCAGCATCTACGTCCTCTGCTTACAGTCACATCCTTCCCAGTCGCTCGATCAGTATGAGCACGGCCGCATCTCGTGATGAACCCGAGCAAAAACGCCCTCTGTCCCCGAGCTCGGAGTCTGGCTCCGAATATGGCTTAGCGTATGCCGATTCTACAGATTACGAGGAGGAAGAGGAAGACGCCAAAAGCACGAAATCCAAAGTGGACCCACCTCCCCCACTCGCGCTGACCTCGTCTATCCTCCGCTCCGGATCCATCGCTAGCACCAATCATGTTCGGTTCCCTTCCGTCTCAGACCGCAGCGACCGAAGTGGGATCGCCATACAAGATAATAAGGCAGGGCACAGGCGCGATGCGTCGGTGTCCTCACTGTCATCCACCTCGAGTGCGGGTGGTGGGGACAGGAATGAAAAGAGCAATTCTGCACTGATTGCACAAGCTTTAGGTCTCTCACAGACGCCTCCGAGCGCATATGGTAGGCTTGGAGGTCCAGGTCCCGCGATGGGCGGGAGGAGTGGAAGAAGTACGAGTGGGAGCAGCAGCGGGAGCAGGAGCGCCTATTCACGCGGTTCAAATAGTGCCGTGAAGACAGGCCAGGGAAAGTTGGAGAGAGAGATGGAGACTTTGTTGGAAGATGTTACTGCAGGAGTGCCGGCGGAAGAGCGGGGAGCCGGTCTGTCGAAGAGCAATTCAACGGTGAAGAAGCGATCATTTGGAGCGGAGAGTGCGGCTAATAACGAGGCGAAGTCTCTGGGTGTGATGACGGCGGGAGTTGTGGGGGCCAAGGCTCATCGGAGCAACACTGTCCAAGGGCCATATTCGCCGGACACGAAATCGGTAAAATTGCCTGCGCGTGCACGGACAAGTTCTGAGAGAAATGCAGAGCCTGGGAGGGAGAAGGAGAAGGTCAGGAAAATCCGAGTGTGTTTGAAGTGCCACAAGACGATCGAGGATGGGAGATGGGTGAAGACGGACGGAGCTGGAGTGCTCTGCGAAAAGTGTTGGAAGAATATGTATCTGCCCAAGGTGCGTCATGGTGGCTAATATGGACACCCGAGCTGATCCTGCGCGCAGTGCCGCCGATGCACCCTTCCCATCGAGAAGCAGGCTGTGTCCTCGTCGGATGGGCAGCTCAAAGGCAAATATCATCGAGAGTGCTTCAACTGCCACACATGTCACGTACGTTGCCCTTCTAAGAAACAGAGTGTTTCAAGCTGATTTCGGCCACAGAAACCTTTCCCTGACAAGTCTTTCTATGTCTTTGACGGAAAGCCCTTATGCGCCTACCACTACCACGAGGCCAATGACTCACTCTGTGCAGCTGCGCGCTGTGGCCAGCCCATTGAAGGCCCATGTGCAGTATCCCACACTGGCGATCGATACCATCCGGAACACATGACATGCGAGTACCCTGGAAACACGCCCTGCAAGGTCAAACTCGCGGAGTATTGGGAGGTGGAGGGGCGGATGTTGTGCGAGCGGCACGCTCATGCGACCAAGGTGGGGAGCGACGAAGAGGGCGAGGAGGAGTGGGTGCAGAGCTCGAAAGCGATGAAGAGGGTGACAAGGTTCATTGATTTGGCTGGGAGAGATGGACTCGCGGGGAGCGACCTGCGGTGACGTTGCTTTCAGTTATCTATTTATTTTCGTTCCTTTTCCAGGTTTATTTTTTCCCCCTTTTCACTCACTCTTTTCTTTGGGCCATCTTTCACTTGTATTCCCGACTGCGACACCTCAATGCTCCCCCATTATTATTTAACTTATCTTCATTTCGCCCTCTCTTGGTGGACTTTTTTTGGCACAGTGCTCATATATCTGGATCCACACTTTCGCAGCCTCACCGAACCTCTGATTCTTTGTATGTACGTATATACCAATTACAGATACCTGCTTTTCATGTGCGTACCAGCATGAATTTTAATTCTGTCTCGGGAGTATTTACTACCCCGAGTGCATTCCCTCCGGGGTTGGGGCGCATCAGGGTCGATGTTAAAACGTTAATCATTGACGTTCTCTAACAGATGACTCCACGTTCACTGTTAACCAATGCCAGAATTTGCCCTTCGATACACAGCCGCCGCAAACCGAACCCGTATTATGCCAAGCACGCCTGCCACGAGGAACAGCACAGCATATAGCATGATCATATAGTTCTCGGGACCTTGGCCGCTGATTTTCTGGACAACAGCCTCGAAGCAGAACATGCGCGCTCCAGCTTCTCTAGGCTTGCGGTACCAACCTATCCGGCTTCGGTTCAGCATGTCTCTTTTTTCGCAATCCCATGATTTTTGATGCGAAGCTCACAATTGAATTTTGACTGCCGGTCCATTGGCCGTGATTGTGATCATTGAAAGGCGCTCGTACACCCTCACGTTTAAAAATCCCACCGCACGTTGAGACGTTTTCCCAACAGTACCGATGCAACGGAATCCCACGAGAGGTGGACATACCCCGAGCGTCACGGATGTGAAAGTGGTCCCTGTGGAGAAGGAAAAAGGTGGTGAGAACCCCAGTGAACATCTGGTAAGACTGGAAGGACTTTGGGGTCATGACCAGACACGCAGAAAGCTCAAGGTGAGTCTCTCAGAGACGTTTTTTTTTTGCAAAGGTTGTGGATGAAGACCGCTTTTTCCTCGTTGTAGAATCGACACATTCAACTCATTGGGATAGGAGGTATGTTTACACATTGATCTCGTCATTTGGCGATTCCTCGATTTGCTAGACCTAATTGACTCGAAGGGAGTGTTGGGACGGCACTGTTTGTGCAAATTGGCTCGGCTCTAACGAAAGGAGGTCCTGGTGAGCATGGGGCACAGAGGCTCTGGACAACATTTAAAATGTTATTGCGCAGGAAGCTTATTTCTGGCATTCACTATTTGGTCAACCTTTATCCTGGCCGTGAATAATTGTCTTTGTGCGTTACCCCCCCGTCCAATGAGATGAGTTCGCAGACCTCAATTTATTATTCCAGCGGAGATGGTCACATGGATTCCAATCTCTTCACCCTTCGTCTGTAATAAAATATCTACTATCTTCCCTTTGCACTCAAGCGTGCGCTCCAGGTCCGATTCGCGGACCGTTTTGTTGACCCTGCTCTGGGGTTCAGCGCAGGCTACAATTTTTTTGCGCTCCAGGCCGCACTTGTCCCTTTCGAGGTCGTGGCGTTTAACTTGGTGCTCCAGTTCTGGACAGATAAAATACCTCTGGTAGCCGTAATCGTTTTCGTGCTGCTATCCTACGCGTACGTTGGATTTTTCTTTTTTTTTGTTTCTGAATGAAGGCTAAGGCCTTTTTTCCTTAGCTTTCTTAATCTGTTTGCTGTGCGATTTTACGGGGGTAAGTACTTGAACCTCATTGATACACTTCTCCCTGAAAAGGATGCACAGAATCCGAATTTTGGTTGGCACTTGGAAAAGTAACCCTAGCCGTTGGTGTAACGATGTTTACATTTGTAACCATGGTCGGCGGGAATCCGCTACGCGATGTCTATGGATTTCGGAACTGGGATCGTAAGTACTTCCACATTGTGAGTAAAGCCTACTCCTCACGTCGATACTGTGATCAGCATCAAAAGTCCACGGAGCTCCATTTGCAGAGTACATAAAGACCGGACCCCTCGGACGGTTTCTCGGATTTCTTGCTTGCCTTATCCAAGCTTCGTTTACTATCGCAGGTACGTCATGTTTGCACACCCGAACCATCTTAATTAACCCCATTGATAGGGCCTGATTATGTGGCAATGGCAGCAGGGGAAGCTGAATTTCCACGCCACAATATGCCACATGCCTTTAAGAGTGTCTTTTACCGCCTGACCTCATTTTTCGTCCTTGGATCATTATGCATAGGGATAGTTGTGCCATACTCGGATTCTAACCTGCTCAAAGCTCTGTCTAATGCGCGTCCAGGCGCTGGTTCATCACCCTATGTGATAGCGATGGAACGCCTACAAATCCAGGTTTTGCCACATATCGTAAATGCCCTTGTCCTTACTGCTGTATATTCCGCTGGAAATAGTTATGTTTATTGCGCAAGCCGCACCTTGCTGGGTCTGGCCTTGGAAGGCAAAGCTCCCAAGGTTTTGACGAAATGCACAGCGGCAGGCGTGCCGATATACTGTGTTGGGGTCACGCTCGGTATTTCTTTGCTTTGTTCGTTCGCCTTTACATCAACCCACCAGTCTATATCTCAAGTGCATTAAGCTTTCCTACAGGTATCCAACAATGCAGCCGTTGTTTTGCAATGGTTCGTCGCCTCCTCTTTTCACAATGCATACATAGCTGACTTCCGTAAAGGTTTGTAAATATTGTGACTGCATCACAACTGATAAATTATGCGATTATCTCGTTCACTTATATCCGGTTCTACCATGTTTGTGCTTCGGTTACACATAAGCTTGAAATTGTATCTTACCCGGGATACTGCAGGCTCTAAAAGTTCAAGGTATCTCCCGAGAATCCTTGCCGCATAAAAGTTTCTGGCAGCCCTTCTCTGCGTGCGTCCAAAGGCTTTGGCTATAAAAGCGCAATATTAACGTTTCAATAGGTATTATGCACTGTCCGGAACCCTTGTTATGGCATTCGTTGGTGGTTACACAGTATTCCTTCCTGGAAAGTGGGACATTCCAACGTTCTTTTTCTGTTACGCAATGATTGGGATAGTCCCCGTTTTATTTGTGGTTTGGAAAGTCGTGCACAAAACCCAGGCAAGCTACATTTCACTGACATCCAGAAGATTGATTTCTAATGCGGATTCCCCGTTTCAGTGGAGGAACCTTGAAGATATAGCTTTTTTCCAGAGGGAACGAACGGAGGTAGATCAGTATGAGAAAGCTAGTTCCCCATGAGCACAACTCTCATAACGTAATTGATGATTTGTTTCCAAAGTTCTAGACGCTTTGCTTGAATGATTAAAAAATCCCAGGAATCATTTTTAAATGCAGCCATCCTGCCATCACGGTCTGCCAGAAAGCCCGAAGCATACTCTATTCAGTATCATCCGAGCGTTGAAGCTTACGCCACTTTGACATGAGATGTCTGCCAATACCTTCTGTTTGTGACCAAGTTGGAGCTCCACGCGTCATTCTATTATTACGTCTCTCCAACTCTGCTTATAAGTCCGCGTTGGTGCCATGGACGAGCATCGAGGTTTGTCTAAATCTGAACTCTCGCCATATGGACCAGAATCTTCGCAAACAACCTCGCCTCCCAGACGATGAAGAGGACATAGAGACGAAAGAAATTCACATTCACGACACATCCACCACGGATCACCATGACATGTTAAACTCCTTGCCTTCCCCTGATGGAACTTACCGAAGACTCAAGGTATATTAATTCACGATAATTTCCCCATTATTACCCCTGAATCGCAAAAATTGCAGAATAGACACGTTCAGCTCATTGGCATTGGTGGTATGTGCCCCGTGGTAAGATTCGCAATCTCCTAACCACGAACTCGATATTCCATGATAGGTACCATAGGGACTCTGCTGTTTATCCAGATTGGCTCCGGTCTGAGTAAGGGGGGACCAGGTAAAAAAACAACCACGACCTTGAGAGCAGAACTTCGTCTGAACTCCTTTCCGTTTCAGGTAGCCTTTTCGTGGCATTTATCATCTGGTCTACATTCATCCTGGCCCTCAACAACTGCCTATGTGGAGATCTTTCCCGACCTCTTATGTAACATCAAGCTGATATACACACGCTAGCAGAAATGGTTACATGGATTCCCATATCTTCACCGTTTGTTCGTAACGTATACGCACGCTTGTTATCTTCATTAAATTCCGGTTACGTAGGTGCGGTTTGCCGACCGGTTTGTAGATCCTGCTCTCGGGTTCTGCGCAGGAGTGAATTTTTTCGCCCTTCAAGCCATCCTGATCCCGTTCGAGGTTGTAGCTTTCAACCTGGTACTCCAATTCTGGACAGATGCAATACCAACAGCCATAGTCGTAACGGCTGTATTGATCTCATGTATGTGGGCTTCGCTCATCACACTGAGCAATTCAACTGATGACGGATCTCTAGATGCTCTCCTAAATCTCTTTGCAGTTCAGTTCTATGGAGGTATGTCCGATCTTACGTTACTTTTACTCCTTAATCACAGTTGCTTCAGAATCAGAATTCTGGCTTTCTCTTGGAAAAGTCCTGCTTGCGATAGGCTTGATAGTATTCACATTCGTAACTATGGTTGGGGGAAATCCGTTGCATGACGCGTATGGGTTCCGGACGTGGGATGGTGGGTGGGAATGTCCTTGAACTATGCACACCCCTCACTTTGTCCAACCTTAGCTTCAAAAGTACCAGGCACGCCGTTTGCAGAGTACCTGAAAACTGGCTCGTTGGGGCGTTTTCTTGGATTTCTGGCTTGCTTTATCCAGGCGTCTTTCACTATGGCAGGTATTTGAAGATCTCTGTTCAGTCGGTCAGATTACTCACTTATCAAAGGTCCTGATTATGTATCCATGTCCGCAGGAGAAGCGGAGTTTCCACGCCGCAGCATGCCCCAGGCCTTCTCCAGCGTTTATTATCGACTAACCACATTTTTCATCCTGGGAGCCCTATGTGTCGGTGTTATCGTACCATACTCAGACCCCGATCTTCTCAACGCCCTTTCCAATGCCCGCCCTGGAGCTGGATCATCTCCGTATGTGATCGGAATGGAACACATGAAAATTCCTGTCCTCCCACATGTCGTCAATGCCCTTATTCTCACCTCCGTTTACTCCTGCGGTAACGGCTACGTATACACTTCTAGCCGCACATTGCTGGGGCTGGCCTTGGAGGGAAAAGCGCCCAAATTCCTGACTCGCTGCACACGGAATGGAGTGCCAATCTATTGTGTTTGTACCTCACTTGCTATTTCTTTGTTGTGTGAGTAGCCACTAATACCGTCGAGGCCCAATGGTTGCTGAATCACCATAGCCTTCTTGCAGGTCTCCAATAATTCAGCTGTTGTACTTCAATGGTGGGTGTGTAATGTTCATCCATGTTATTCAAGTTGTCGAATGTTGTGACTTTTATAAGGTTTGTTAACCTGGTCACCGCATCCCAACTGCTCAATTACACAATCATTTCGTTCACCTATATCCGATTCTTCAAGGTACGTGGACGTATGTCCAAGAATCGAATGCAACGCGACGATTTATCGCTACAGGCTTTAAAAGCCCAAGGAATTCCTCGGGAGTCTTTACCGCATAAAAGCTTCTGGCAGCCATTCTGCGGGTAGGTCCCACAGCGCTATCATCAACACTGACTCAAATCTCATATGCGTCAGATATTACTGCCTAGTAGGTACATTGACCATGGCGTTGGTCGGCGGGTATACTGTTTTCCTTCCCGGCCATTGGGACATCGCAGCGTTCCTCTTTTCGTACACTATGATGGCCGTGATACCACTTCTTTTCTTGTTTTGGAAAACCGTTTACAAATCAAAGGTTAGTATTATCCTTGTCACAATCAATGTATCACTTTTAACAGTAAGACACAGTGGCGAATACTTGAAGATGTGCGCTTTTTTGAAGAGGAGCGCAAAGTAGTTGACCAATACGAGCAACCTATTTTGAAGACCTAACTATCACAAGCACCTTATGAAATGCTGCGGCGACAGGCTCTCCGGACGCTCTATGTAGAAATAACAAATGAATTTTATTGATACATCTTCCAAAAGGAGTCAAACTAAGCGGCGGCAGCAACTGTGGGTGGGTTCGCGGAATTACGGCCCTCCACACGAACATCATAACCGTATCCACCGACAGGAGCCCCAGGAACATCTCCAGGCCCGTCGTAGTGCATTTTCGCGATATCGTAGTTGCCTACCATAACATCATTAGTTGTGCGTCACCGACAAAATAACCGAACATACCAATGAAGTTCCACCCATTTTCTTTAACGTGATAAAGATTACATGTATTCCCGGAGAAAGCGTCACGATGACCGGCGGCGTAGATGCTTCGTCTCCCCAACTCTTGGGCCTCTTCGTCCGTGAGATCCCATCGATAACCTTGATCAAGAACACCATACGCGAATGTGCTTCCCGAACCGACTGAAAACAGGTCGCCCTTGAGGCGAGTGCCGTCGGAGTCGACGTAGAATACGGCAGGACCCTAATCACATATAATCAAGTAATGGTAATGGAATGCCCGGAAATGAACGTACTGTCTTATCCCAACCACAGATCATGGTTCCCTACCAAGCCCCTGGTTGTTGAGAGAAAGCCTTGATTAGCAGATGAAATCCTGGCTTACCATGCTCAGGCCCATACCCTTGTATCCATACACCAAATTGCTTAAATATTTACTTGCAGCAGAAACAGAGATCCGTTCACGGTTTCTAAGCTCATGGAGCCGGCAATGTATACCAAGGTATGTTTCCCAGTATTGGCAATCAGCTGCATGGTGATGAAACTTGCAATGAAGTGACCTGTAGCATGGATGTTTTACGTACCAGCACCACCAGCCATGGTTCCGAGAAGATAAGGATTAATTTCGATAACCTTCTTCACAGTCCCGGATGCTATGCAAAACGCCCCGGGTCAGAAATGTAGAAAACAACACACATTGCTGCGTACCAACGTAGCTCCCCGCTGTTGCCCTTGAATCGACAGCAACGATGACACCACCCTGAAATCTAAAAGCTAGTGTGGTCGTTCCATGCTGAATCTTAATTCGACAGTTGGGGTCGGCATGATCATCCGTGTGAAGTCTTAGAAAAGCAGTAGGCTGAATAACAATCCAATGTTAGAGGTATTGAAAAGAGATTTGAAAGAACTCACGTCTGCAACAGCAGGGATTGCGAAAGTGGGTACACCCTTCGCGAGACTGCCAAAACCTGCCTCTGAGCCCCACATCGCATCGGATATATCGTCTTCCTCGGATGCAAGGGCCTGTGCCTTTCGCAGTTGACTAGTAGCACTTGTCGTCGAAAAACGTTCCGCGAAGGTATTCATGGTGATACAGGAAGAGTAGACTGATCTAGAAGCTGACGCGGCCGCGTTGTTGCGCGTCCCGTTGACGGTTGTTTGGCAACGGCCCCAGAACGACTCTCCCGTGTTTCTTCTCCACACTGTTGGCTATAGAACACAAAGCCTATTTTTTCTATCCGAAAAATCTCTCCATCGTCACAGAACACGTCCCATCCTCTTTGATCTATTAAATCCTGGTCTATCTCTCTTTGATATTCAGCGACGTCTTCCATGGATATTTTAAACCTCCCCGCAAATGACGAAGACCACAGGTCTCTTGCTGCCTACAGCCAATGATTACTCCGCCAAGCAACCCGCCGCCTCCTACACTACAGAATATAGCACCTGGTTTATCTGGGAGTGGGTAGAATTTATGTGGACCAATGAACTATGACCGCTTATAAGACCGGGTCGTCATACGATGGGACCATGACACCTTGAGAGTTTGGATCAACGTTAGAAGTAAAGTGAAAGTGAGGAATATCAGTTTCCCGCTCACGACGTCTTTGGCAGCATTTAACGCCTCTGCGTAGCAGCGGCCGAACACGATAGCCTCTACCCCTTCACGTCGCGGAAGATCAATAATCCTCTGTGTAGCTCCCTCAAGAATGAGAACGCTACATCTAACTCCAAGGGCCCGTGCACTATGAGCTGCAGCGAGGCCTGCATTCCCGCTAACTAAGAATCCGCGTGTTTCCTTTGCCTTTCGGACAAATTGAGATACTCCCCGAAGATTGAATGAATGTGATGGATGTAAGTTCTATCGAGATCAAGGTAAATACTCAGCCACGATGTCGTGTAGAAAATTACGATGATCTTCACTTCAAGCATTAGATACGCAGATAATTGCAAGGCCTCAGATATGTGAGTGGAGTAGATCAAGGGAGGCTCCTTCTAGGGATTCCCCATGTCCACTAATCCAGTCGTGGTGGTCGCTCGTGAATAAAACTATGACCGATCTTAAAAGATTATCAAACAGGGTTGTAGGAAGTCGGTTAAGTAGAGGTGTGTTCCTAATTCTCAGGTAAACCCGGTACGTAGCGTCCCGTCCGGAGATCTTCCAGGCGACGACCGTCAGAGGGGGGAAAGTGGTGAATCAAGATTTCAATTTTCCGTAGGAAGTGTCGGAATTGTTGAACACTAATTGCTAAGTTCTTCGGGTATAAATGGTCGCAAGTTCTTGTCAAAATACTCTTTGGGTATCCCCTTCCTTATCCCATCCGTAATCCCCATGTTCATCCGGTGAATATATTCCTTGACTGGCTCGTGCTCTGTCACCCGTTTTTCATCAACATACACCAAGACATCAACAACTCGGGACAATGTGTCCCTTTTGCCATGTTCGTCCTCTGCGATGAAATCAACGGGCAAAATCCGTTTTATATAACTTTCTGGAACTCCTTCAAAGCCATCCAGCAGTCGCTCATCGTCTGGAGTGAGTTCATACACAAGGCCATACACGATGTGGTCCTTGCAGGGTATAACGTTAGCGTAGCCGCGATCGTTGATAATCCATCTCCTAGTTTTATGAGGGACAGGTAGTTGTGGGTTGAATACGTTGGATACTGACCAGTCTTTCACCGAGGCAGAGCCAATGAATATGCTTCCTGGACATCGGCGCATCATCTGGTCGAGCCAGAGATTGCTGCCGAACCCAAAGTAGAGTGTCTTGGGTGTGATTTCATACATGATTTAATCTTATGCCCCGAGTCAAACGATGTGCAGCTTCGTCTTTGGCTAATTGACAGCAAGAGCCTGCTCTCGCAAATGGTAGTTGTCGGAGGCAGTATTTTCAGGGTCGACACGATCGTGATCAACGCTTCTTGGGCTGACGTAACAATTACTCGTTGGAATTTTTTTCTATCTGTCTCCCAAATCACTCGACCAAGGATCAACCAGACGTGAGGTCACCGACTCAGAAAAATACCACTTTCCAACAAATTACGATGGCAGATGCTCGCGGAAAAGCCTGGCCTCTCGCTGATGCTGATCTTACGAACTCTGTAAGATTTTTTCAATCATAAACACTTAGGAATTATTCTAACCGCGACTGGCTTCAGATCTTGGAACTTGTTCAACAAGCTGGCCAGTATAAGCAACTGAAGAAGGGTGCTAATGAAGGTGCTCCCCGTCTTGCGCCCTATTGCACGGCACATACTGAGTTTGCTTCTGCTTCAGCCACCAAAACACTCAATCGCGGCATCGCAGAGTTCATCGTCTTGACTGCCGATACAGAACCCTTAGAGATTCTGCTCCACCTCCCTCTCCTTTGTGAAGAAAAGGTGTGCAAGATCTATCGTGTTAGAAGATAAATCTGACCACCTCCTTGTAGAACGTACCTTATATTTTTTTGCCATCCAAGGCTGCCCTCGGGCGGGCGTGCAATGTATCGAGGCCTGTCATTTCTGCTAGTGTCACCACTGGTGAATCAAAAGAACTCTCCAGCCAGATTACGACCATCAAGAACGCGATCGAGAAGCTCATGTATTAGAGTGTACATAATAGTGGTTGAGAATTCATTGAGAACTTTTGTTCGTGCACACATGTTGTACTAGTAACTTCAATAGTGATCTAGAGGCCTGGACTAGTGTCAGAGTGGTATGGGCCGGGCTGATTTTGTTTTGGAGAGTTTTTGCTTTTGTAGCTCGGAAGCGCACGTGTTGTCCTGTGAGAGTCGGAAAGTTGCTTAGCGGGCAATAGTGCCCGACCTCCTCCAACCTCTCTTTCTCACTCGCCTTTCCATTTGTACTCCCATCTGTACCGGGACTATACCATTTCCCCCAATTCCATAGATTCGGCTCCTCTCAACGCATACTGCGGCACCCGCTCGCTATGCTCCACTTTCGTTTTCGCTTCACCCTGGCTCTATGCCTATTCGCCACATGTCTAGCCGCCGATTCACCGAATTACCAATGGCCATCACCACAGTACGACACCCTTGAGACACTTTTGTACGAAGGGCGCAGGGGTGACGGTTCCAACTTGGCGTCTATACAGCATCCCTGCCGCAACAGACCAGACTCAAATGCTTCCATTGGCGGAGAATGGCTTCGTTTCGTGAGTCGTGTTTGATCTACTTCAACATGAATAAATACGACTCATCTGTTAACTAAAGGCTTTTCATGATATGACAACTCACGACATCGCCGACGGGAGCGGGGGTCTCGACGGTTCACTTGTGTATGAGCTCGATCGGCCTGCGGTACGTTTATAAATATTCTATACCTCGAATAAACTCTTGATGAGGGACAGAACTTTGGGAATGCTTTCACCCGTAGCGTGTCCGACTTTGAAGTCTACCCCAATAAATACATATCTCGTGCGTTGCCTTGCCCTTTCGCGTTTAATGTTACACCTAAACTTGCTTGACCTTGCGTTCATCTTCAGGAGCTGATGTTATTGCAATCGCGGCCGTGTTCTCTGTTGCTTCTTGTGGTGGCCCCGCTATCCCTTTCCGCGGTGGTCGAATCGATACATGGCAGGCAGGCAAGATGGGAACTCCTGAACCCCAGGAGGATATTGCAACACATATGGATATCTTCCGGCGCGCTGGATTCAATGCTCAAGAAATGATTAAAATGGTTGCATGTGGCCATACCATGGGTAGTGTTCGCAGTAGTGATTTTCCGGCCATGGTTCCGCCAGGTCCCAATCCTGCCGTTGACCAATTTATCAATTTCGATTCGACTCCGGAGTTTGATAACCTGGTGTGAGTTCGAAATGTAGAATTAGTTGACGCAATTACTCACCCCTTATTTTACGCAGTGTCACCGAATATTTGGATGGAACAACAAAAAATCCATTGGTGATAGATGCGAACAAGACCATGGTTTCAGACTTGCGGATATTCTCCCTGGATTCTAACGATACCATGCGGAGGTAGGAGATTTAGTTTCCTCTGGTGTATCTCTTCTTCTGACCATCGTGCAGCATTGCCCCCCCAGATGCCTTTACGACTGAATGTCGGAACATCTTGGAACGAATGATCAACGTTGTTCCACACGGTGTATCATTGACTCAGGAGATTACCCTTCTACCAGTCAAAGTCCATGATGTGCAACTCACCTTTGAGCGAAACAAATTTGTATTCAAGTCCTCTCTTCGCGTGCGTAAAATGGGTATTTAATATCATGGATATAACTCAGCCTTCTAATAGCTCCTGCAACCTATCGACACAAAGTTGAATAAAGACCGCAAAGTCACAATACTATGGTGCGACCGGTACGGCGATGCTAAAGATTGCAAAGGTACCACCCGGACGTCCATCCCTTCCACAACGCTCCAAGAAGACCCAGACCTGTCTCCGATGACGAAAAATCAGGGATATAATTTCGTCAACTACAACTTCATAGTCCCAATCGATGCTTCATTATCTATCAGTAAGTTCTGGTTCGAGGTCGACGAGAAGGATGGTAAAGCCGCCACCGTGCACAACAACGGGGGCGACGGCTACATTGTGGAGCAGGATCAGGTTCTCTTCGTGCCAATGCTTAGTCGGGCAGATGCACACGCGATCACCAAGCGGGGCGGCTTCTCTGACTCAAATGACACGTTCACGAAAGCATACACTATCGTTGCTGCAGTGAGTTTTTTTCTGCCCGTTGCTATGTTCCGTATTTATCCATGTGAATTTAGGTTCGCGATGGAAGCAATCCCTCGCGGGTCTATGCGGATGCCCACGATTTTGCCATTCATAAATTTCCAGCACCGCTCAATACAACTGTTGATTTAAAGCCCAACTCCTCAATACCTGCCACCGAAGGATATTCCTTCTACTCAGCAACTTTGAATGATGAAGGCTTCCAGTTAACGCTCGACATCCACAGTGTGGGGAGCGACGGCAAGACGTACACGGAAGACTTCAGACAAACCACCTTCCTCGATAATACACCGTACTACCCGCCAACAACAGTGACGAATGCAGTCAAGTCGCCATCATCATCCTGGAGACTGATCGATGGCTGGCACACAATCCGACAATCAATATGCGGATCCCTTGTCGTTGGACTATTCCTCAAGACACTGCTATAGTTTGGATAGGTTTGGATAAGTTTATTATCGATCGGACGATTGCACATGGACTACATATCTAGACGAATCTATATCATACAAAATCCTAATAGTATTGGTGAGATGTCAGCTAGACCCACTGAAATATGCACTTCTCAGGGGCAGAGTGGGGTTCCAAGGGTAATACTCCAGGTTCTGTTCGTCTTTGTGTTGATAAACCCGTACATCCTGAAACCAGAGTCTGAAGGTTGACTAGTTGACTTATCAGGCCTTCGAAGACCCTGGTATACATTGCAGTTGACTGTTAATAGTCGTACGTTAGGCACATTGGACAGTGACATCAGGCACTCCTGAACAGCCTGCCCTTGTACTCCTCTCTGCACATTGATCTGATTTTGTTTCCGAACCTGGCCTTGTTGATGGATGTCAATAAACTATCTAACGCCTATCATGAGAAACTTCTCAGTCTGAGGTCAGAACGTTGAGCATGTGCTACTATAAGTATTAATCAAGACTCGGTCGACAATCACGATCATCATCATCATCGACATGGCGAAGCTTAGCATCATGATCAACTACATACAAGCAAACTATCACCTCCGTCCCTGCCAACTGTCATTTGACTCCCATTTTCCCTGTAGAACAACTACCAGATCGCGGAAAAACTCAGGCGCCGAGAATCGTCAGAAATATTTTCTATCAGAGGGTTGTCTCTCGTAGAAGTCCGGGGACAAGGGCAAACTCCATTCCGCCTACCTCGCCATTTTGATAATACGTTTGCATCATCATGATTACTCTCTTGCGAATCTCGACCAAGACGTGTTGAAAATTTGGAATTTGTGACGTAGAAGCAAAGACCTCATGGATTCCCGAGTTACCACCAAGCCAGTAGCAGGTCCCCGATGCCCACGCAACTACGTAGCTGACAGATCATATAAATAACACATTGGCAGTTGAGACTGTTTGCTTCCTGCTTCCTTTACGCGGTCGCATAGATCTCAAGGTCTGGCTAGCAACGGTTCATTAAAATACTTTTTTAAAGTATCGTTTGGGCGCACGCCAAGTCGGAAGAGGGTGCTTGGTGTCCATTGTGTTAATACATTTCTGTCACTGATCCTGCCATTCGAATGACCCAACAATAGCCGTTTTCCCAACGACAGACCCTTGATTAGGCGCAAGGATTGTCATTTTTCGATGCGCGATATCGATATTTGTTCTAGAACACACCGACAAGATTAATAACGCGCGAGATGAAAGTGTTTAGACGCATGCTAACGCACACAATGAGGAATCCAGTGACGGTTAAGTCAAGTATCTCTTCATCATACCGCTCATTTTCATCCGGATTTGGAGGTGCGAGGATGGCAAGTACTGCGTTAAGAAGTCCGGAACCAGGCTGGGCAGGGTCAATTGAGACAGGTTGCATCTCTGACACCACTCGTGCTGCACCGATGGGCAGCGCCGAAGACGGCGCCATCGTTTCTAAAGAAAAACATGAAGATGACGGTATGATATTTGAAAAAAAAAAAGATCATACCTGCTCCAATTCGGAATATTGATAGATCATCGAAGTTGATGACAGTGGACGACGGCGACAAAACAAGATCAGTCAGCGCCTCACCACCCAATGTGGCGGAGGTAATTCCTGCTGGTGCCTGAATGATTTGACCATACATGTAAGTATGGAGCTGATAATTGTGCACCCGCTCCCGATAACTGTGGTCTAATTCCACGACCTGAACATCAATTCAGTACGAAAGAGTAAAAGATGAAATGTTGACTCACGCCACCAGATTTGGGGATCTTCACAACTGTCAAGTAAGCACCATATGTGCGCTGCATCTCGACATTTAGCTTCTCGTGACCCACAATGAGTATGACATTGACTGCGAAGACATCGTTCTAGCTATGATTAGAAGGAGTTGATATGGAGAGCGCGCCTTTGAAGGCATCCACACACGCCTTGATAAGTTTCTGTCGGTGCTCACTCGCACTGGGTCCAGAGGCAAACGAGGACGGAGTATCGATGATGAGTCCAGATATTCGACCTGAAACTAGTTGAGCTAAGCCAAGTTTTCGAGCCACAAAGAACCCACCTTCAGCATCAACGTCATACTTTTCGCTGACATTTTCCCCCATATTGCGGATGAGCCTATCCATCAAAAGAGGGTTACGCTTCGTTTCCGCATGTCCATACCAATAAACCAACGGCAGTAAGGCATTAGACGATAGTGCCGTCGGCGCCGACGTTGCAGCAGACCCTAAAGGGTTCGCAGGAGTACAAGTGGGTAAGGGGGAGTGAACGGGTGCAACTGATAAAGCGCCTGGAGCTGACCAACCACCCTACAAAAGGTTAGACTAAGATTTTGTGAGGTGGGGGATACATGAAAACTGACCTCACTTGGGTCAACATTGACTAAAAGCGGCGACCATCCTTGTCCCGCTCGTACGGCATAGTTGATGAGGATCTTCGACACAGTCGTTTTTCCAGAATTTTCGGGGCCAAGAATTAGGACCCTTGGTGGTTCTGCCTTTGCAGACGGATCGTCACTATGGGCTGGTGATCCATGGAGTGTTCTTAGTGCACGAACGCGCATTTGTTCAAATGCGATGTGCAGGTTGGCATAGGCAGCCATTGGAGTTTCTTCCGACACATATTCTGTAGATGGATGGCCAGCAACGTGCTTTCATTGGTGATGAAGATAAGGTCGAGCTGGACCAAGCGGGAGGCAAGTACTCATCTCTATCACACAACCTTGCCATGTAAAAACTGCCGCCTTACACTCCGACCCAAATATGTAATATTTTCCTTCTGCAAGTTCCGCTCCAAAGACTTCAGCGTGGCCACGTACAAGCTAAAGAGGTACGTGGAATCAATGTATACAAAATGTGGTGTGGAAGTACCACATACCTTAATCGCGAGAGACGTGCCAGGATCCAATTCAAATCTGTACTCAGTCTCTGGTTCAAGTATCCATTCTTTGGCATCAACTGATTTGTCTTCAGAGGTCATACCGATAAGAGAAACGTATTTAGCACACAGCCAAAGAGATGACCGACACCAATTAAAGGAAAATTGTATTTGCGATCCAATTCAACGAAGATAGTAGCACCTCTCAGGGGCTCGTCTTGACAAAATCTGCTGCCTGATACAGGGTAGTGGCTAGCCTTTCTGTAGGAAATTAGCTGCTAGCGAAGATTGAGTTCGTCGTCGTTGTCAAGTCCTCTTGCTCACGTAAGCTTCTTTTCAGTCCGAGTCTGATCCAGGCATGGCCATCATACAAAACTTTGAACTGGATGTCCTTCCCATCCCTATTGCTACCTAACTTCCTCTACGGTCTCGCAATTAATGTACAGCATTCTTCGCTGTCAACGAGCTACGGCACCAGAACGGTTGATTCAGAATCTCTCTTCCGAGTCGTTGAAGGGTCTGCACGTCCACGGTCTTTTGATTCAGAGTGCACGGGCGAGTTAGACTCCTGAATTGGAACTGTCAATCAGGTCATCCCCGCATTATTTCGACATCATCGGAAAGAGTAATTGATTCCAAAAGGCTGTCCGGATGTTCGCATGTGACGGCGTGGAAGCAAACTTCTGAAGTTCGAAGATCTGTCCAGTGCTCCAATTAGCGTTCAGTGTTAGCCCCGTTGGGGCTTAACATTTACGGCAGCTGCATAAGACAACATGTACATCAGTTTTGGACCCACTGATGCTTTGGCAAACCCCCGCCATGGACTCTGGGAGTGAACACTCAGAGAAAAAGGCTCCTCTAGGAACTACCTTCGACGAGCATGATCTGGACGTTGCTGCTTTTGCCTCTGGCTCGGAAACGCCTCTGACCCCTGAGGTCGCTGCTCGCTTGAGGTGGGTCTTGGAGATGACGGAGTAATAGCGAGACTTGTCTAATGGCACAAAATTTAGACGGAAAATAGATTGGCATCTCATGCCTCTCATGTGCAGTAAGCACCTTCAGCCTCTATATTTGTTGGAATTGGCTAACATTTATCACAGTCATGTATCTGTGAGCAGCAGTCCAGCACATGTGACTGACTCTTCTTGCTAAGCCTTCTGATAATAGTATGACATTCGCCGACAAAACTACCCTGGGACAGTCTGCAGTTTTGGGGATAATGTACGTGCCAGATTTTCTATATCTATTATCAATCTTTATATTCTCCTATAGCCCGGGTGCTAAATTAACTCAAAATCAGTTCAACTGGTTGTCAACTATCTTCTTTTTGGCGTACCTTGTCTTCGAAGTAAATCTCACGTATGATCTCTCAAATTGCAAAACATCTCATAAAGTTTGTAGTACCCGCAAAATTTAGCTCTTCAACGGTTTCCTGTGGGGAAATGGATGAGGTCCGGAACCCCACTCAATAATTCCTTTTTTCATTGAGCTGACGCCACATTACAGTGTTAACATCTTTGTCTGGGCGGTCGCACTCCTGGCCCACGCCTCCTGCAAGTCGTTCGGTGCCTTATTTGCGGTTCGTTTCATTTTGGGTCTCTGTGAAGGTGATCAGTGCGGACATATACCTTTGGAGCGATATTCTGACTTGATATCAAGGTGCAATCACCCCGGGATTTATGATTGTGACTTCCATGTTTTATACCCGCGAGGAACAAACACAGCGGGTTGGCTATTGGTGTAAGTGGCCACATAAATGTTGATCATTCTCATTCTTATTTCTCGTTAGTTTTGATGAACGGTTTTGCTATCATCTTCCTTGGCCTCGTCAGTTTCGGGCTCCTTCATACAAACGTATGTCCCATCTACTTTAAACACTGTAGTTCCTGACTGAGAATTCAAAGACACACAACTTTATGCCATGGCAATGGTGATCAAAGCCACCTTCTGATGTCGAAGTTTGATCGTTAATGTACCAATAGGCTGATGATCGTCACCGGAATCATTACCCTTATCACGGCTGTTCTCTTTTGGTAAGCTTTTTGTTGCCAGTTCATAATAATGGACTGCACAGTAAATACATACCCCTAGGTTCTTTTTCCCCGATTCACCCACTACTGCACGTTTCCTCACACCAGAGGAACGTATTCTTGCTGTACAACGGATCAAAGTCAATCAGGCTGGTGTAGAAAACAAACGATGGAAGCGCGACCAGTGAGTCTCGTTGAGATTTTGTGTCGTTGGGTATGCCTTATTTTATGCACAGGTTCATAGAAACACTCAAAGACCCCAAGACTTGGTTGATGGCTTTCTTCGCCGCCGTCTCGTACGTCAACCTTATTATTCGACCTTTATATCCCACTCACGCGACATCAGAAACATCGTCAATTCAGTGCGTTCATATCAATGTGATTACATGAGCCTAACTAACCCCATGAACTTCTAGCTTATTAATCAGAGGCAACTAATTGTAAAACAGTTTGGTTATACTGTCGGACAAACCACTCTGCTCGGCACGGTTGATGGAGCGGTAGAAAGTGCGTAATGGCTGATTCTAATTGCCGTGGTACTTACTCCCCATAACCACAGTTGTCACTATTTGGTCCGGAATAGCCCTAGTTTCATATGTCGGGCGAGGATATGCTGGGGCATTGGTTTTCATTCCCGCTATTCTGGGATCCCTTCTCGTGAATTGCCTCCCCACTGAGAATAAAGTAGGCTTGCTCTTTTCATACTGGGTTTCCAGTAAGTCGTGGTTTAGTATAAACGTCTACATGAAGTTATTTATAGGATCATTAACCAGTCTTTGCAATCACACCGTTTGTGATATTCCTGGGCTGGGTTGGCTCAATCACTGCAGGACACACAAAGAGTACGTACTGGCGCCTCTCTTGTCTTTCTCGCCATATCAATATCAACTTCCAGGGACCACTACAAACGCGATCGTCTTGTGCGCTTATGCCATCGGCAACTCTGCTGGGCCATTCATGTGGAAAAAGCAATATATACCACGGTATGTGTTGTGGGCTCGTATTTTCCCCCTGTTTCCATACTGATTACTCTGTAGGAACCATGTGCCGTGGGCGATCATAACCGCCTGCTCATTTGTTTCTGCCCTAACCCTGCTCACCCTCCGCTTCATACTTGCAATGGAGAATAAAAAACGGGATGCGGAAAACCGAGATGACAAATATGACGATGTCTACATATCACAAGTCCAAGCGGATGGAACTGCCGTCGAGAAAAAAGTGGATCGGGTGTGTACATATTCCGGTCATTAAGGTATAATTCTGACTTGGACCTCAGGCTTTCTTGGATCTTACAGATATTCAAAACCGAGACTTCAGATATATATTATAATCGATTAAACGTCCAGATGTCCTTGAAGTCCAAGCTATCTATTACTATGTATTTTGATGTTCACTACGCTGGGATTCGGACAGGATAGGGGGGGTGATGGAGGGAACTATCGATTGGAACGATGATATTCTTGTTAATTTCAGACGGAGGGATGATGCTTTAGGTTTGAAAGGAATGGAAATCAATGTTTTGACAAGAGTAAATATGAAGTGAACGCACGAATGGGAAACCGCGAGGTGTGTTTGCATTGCCTGCTGTTTCAAATGCACGCCACACTTAAAACATTCAACAATCAGTTGGCGCCAGGTAAGCATTCCTTTAGCCTCCTTCGTCTCTACTAGAGCAAGAGCAGTCTCGTCATTGATGAGCCTCCAGCGTGGTTCAGAAGAGTCTTCTCCATAATGGGTTCTGATGACGTGGAGAAGCTTTTTTTTCGGATGCAGTGAAGTAAACATCGGGAGATTACATCTCAACCTTACACAGCACTTACCGCCGTTTTCCATCCCATAACCAGTCGGCCTCGAGACGGGTGTGCACAACAAAGGCATTCAACTCGAGGATCTAGGATATCCATTTCAGACATCGTGACACGCTCAGGATCTTGACCGCAAGATTTGATAATTTCGCGAGCAAAACTAGAGGCTTCATCATCAAAGGAGATTTGTTCACCGCCAAGGTTCCATGGCAATATCGGACTACAGGCATGTTGTAATTCGTTGTCTTCTTCCAAGTCTGAATGGCACCTCACGAGGCATGCATGCTTCAGTACCCTTGGGTACGTGATTGGTTCAGTGCACCAGTGGCATCGGAAAAAGACCGTCGCGAGCTTCAAGGCAGAGACATCAAACGGCTTAGGCAGCAACTGGAAGAGCTGTTGGATACATGAGGTTCGCCATTCTGTACCAATATTTGAAATTTCAGTCAAGGAAGCTGCGAATTTCTCCTTGGTGGGCGGATCCTCCGGTGGCGTTTTGAAGATCATTGTCTGAAACGGTTCCATAGTGCATATGTCAGCAAAGTCTGGAACTATGTCGGTCGTCCGTGGCAAGTCCATGAGGGCCGATCTGAGAACACCAATCCGATGACGAAGCATTTGTAAGCGCTCTTTCTTCAGACGATCTTCCTTGATTTCTTGAAGGGTCTCAATAATATCATCACGTATATTGTCCCATACTGAGGCAGAGATCAGCCGCATGCAACTAAAATCATATAACATTGACGCACTGCGAAGCGTAAGTGGCCTGGGTTGGTCGACTCCTGGAAGAATAGATAACCGACTTCCAAGACGATTTACTTCACTTTCCCATCCTGGTTGGAGGGGTCAGTGAAAATATTTGAGATGGGAAGGAGATGCTAACCTAATTCTATAAGCTTTTTGGCAATACTTTAAAGATCGTTATTTGGGTCTGTCAGTAGCGAGACCAATAGACGTACTCAGCCCTCCTCTCAAACCGGACTTTTTCCAGGTGCCTTTTGCGCTGAGATCTCAAACCTGATTCCCACATTCTACAAGATGAGGCGAACTGTGAATAGGACGAGGATAAATTTCGTATGCGTTAAATGTTCTAGAGACTAAGAACCATACTTTATTGCGCTCCCCAGTTTCTTTCTGGCTTTCTGTTATATATTTCTCCAAGGGCCCCGGTTCCTGTAGCTCATTGAGCCTGTTCAAAGTGTTTTGGAAGTGACTCTTCAAATAATACCAGTAATCATTTTCTACATTCAATTCAGACCTCTTCGCAGGAGAGGATAATATAAACCTACTGTCGACGCCTGGTCTACGAAGAACCCAGAGAGGGACCATGCTCCGAGCTGTCCATTCAGTCGGATCGTGATTCTTAGGACGAATAATGCTAGACGAGATAATTAAAACATGTTGTGGGGGCAGATAGTTAAGGGGGAATGCCTTTTTTCCATGCATTCTTTGCAAAGCCGTATTCTTTCACCCCAGTGTGCGAATGTTGCACTGTGAGAAGGGCAGTACTAATAATGAAACAGAGTAAGGTTAAGAGGATAAATGAAGTTGAGAGACGAACGCTGCAGTTGCGACCATACAGAAGTTTCGCGTATTGGATAATGTCCATTCCAGACGGAACTTCTGGTGGCCGTGGGTTTGCTTCGATGTTCAAAAATGCCTGAAGGACAAAGAATAGCAGAGTAGGCATGATGTGCCGAACACGGATATGCTTGGGACCTACAGATTTCCAGATGGAAATAGCTGAAGAACTGAAAAGCATATTGCGGAGAGCCTTGCTTGCTTCCGTGAGACTGAGAAGGTCAACCAGTTCGAGATGACTGAAGGTTTCAAACAGTATATCGAGAGGCATCTCAGTCATCAACCTCAGTTTCCCGCGTACACCTCTAAATTTGACATTGGTTTCCTTGGATTTCTCTTCTGCATCGCTTGAAGATAACTTCCGTCGTCTTTTCATTGGTTCTTTATTCTCCGCAGACTTTACAGCAACAGCAATGACTTTGGTCTTCCGGCTTGGAGTGGCTCTGAGTGTTGTGACCTCGTTCTGGGCTTTAATACGCGTAGAAGAACGCAGAGTAGGCATTGAAAAGACCTAGATATTGAGATGAGCTAGGCGATTATTCGAGTAAGTTAAGTACCTGGTAGTTCCTGCTGCTCCTTTATGTAAAAGTTAGCCGGTATCACATGATACAGTCGCGTCGGTCTCGTCCCTTTTTGGATACGACGCATCCGAAGCTGGAGTCATATCACCAGGAACGCTATCCTAATCAAATGACTCTACGGTATTGTAAGTCATAGGGTATCAGACACTTCTTTGACTCGTGTCATGTAAACCATGATGTCGGTATAATGACACGACCAACGCGTGGCTTCCCTTGCAGCCGAAGAATATACATTATTCCACATACAAACTCTAAATCACGACACTCATACATATTGAGATATCAGAGGAAGGAATCGAATTTGACAGGCTTGCGTACGGCTGCTGAATTCCCTTCCGCATATTTATATGACACACGATACTTCTTTTCTACGTTTTTTCGCAGCGCAGACCTGGTACTGCTGGCTGAGGGTATGGTTATCAACCGCCCGAAAAAGTCGACAGGAGGCTGAGTCAAGTTAGCTGATGATAGTTGATAAGAGGATCGAGGTGCCTACTTTGTCAGCTATGTCCCTGTTGTCGATTTTTGCCCGTTTACTGGGGGTGTCATCATCCGGGTTATCCAAAGGTCGCTTATTCGAACTACTGGAGTCGTCGGGTGCGTCGGGCCTAAGCTCTGTCAGAAACGGGAGGTATCTGAAAAAAGGGCCTGTTAACTTACTCGCTTGATTTCCCGAAGAAGTTGTGTTTCCCTCTCGTACCCTTTTCGACGATATCTGCGTCTCGTGCAATGAGAAGAGCATCAATCTATAGAGTACAATTAGCCGATTGGACTAAATTACAGGATAGATGACGAGCTACCTCTCCAGCCACGAGATGTCGAACGGCATACCGTGACACGGGAATGTCAGGAGCACGTTTCCCATCATATGTGATAAAGATATCCATCGGTCTAAATTGCATCGCGATGAGGAAGCGTAACATACAGGGAAAGTGGTTATCTCACGGATCAAGGCGATACGATAGTTGCCCATCCTCTCCCCTTTCCTGGAAAAATCTCAATTCCAACGACGCCATGATACTGACTAGGCGTGTCAGGATAGCCCGTTCGGCTGGTTTGATGATCTGGCTGTTGACCTATACCTTGGTGTTATCAAAGCATAAATATGTAAGGTCGGGAGTTGTACTCACAGGCCGGAGTGGGGGTGATATTATCCTGTTAATGAGCGGGGCAAACTCCAGTTGGAGGATCGGGGTACTGAGGAGATGTCGGAAATTACCACCAAGGCGGGTACTGGCTGTCCTAAGACAACGGGCCAATGTCTTATAGATCTCTTCATTCGACTTTGTCAGTTGCATATTCTATATAGCATAAAAGTTTGTATAATTGAAAATCGAAGTGGGTCAGAACTTACATCCCAGTCAGCTTGGTTTCGTTCGACTCTTTGCCCACCACGCTCTTGAAATAGTGGATAGAACGGTACCAATGTAAAGGAGAGATATGGACTCAGAGCAAAGTCGCCATGGGAGTAGATCTCGGTAGACAACATGTCGAAAGTGACAAGCCATTCATTAGCTTTTTCGTATCTCGAGAAATTGGCATCGTGTTGCCGTAGGGTTGCATAATGTGCAAAGCAGCCTAAACTCATCGCTTAGTGGACACTATACTACTGTATAACGATTGAAAGAGACGTACCCAATGCGATGCTGCTCTCCCGCCCACTTGAATCAATTTCTCGACTGAGGCGAGCAACATATCTATTTTCCTCTTCATCGCCCAAGGCAAGTTCCTTGACACGCTTTTTAGTCAAAGGATTGAACAGATTGTTCAGAACAGTGATAAGAGATGTTTCGGCCTCTTTCATTCCAACTGTGGCTTTACGAATAATAGACTCCGTAACGTCTTCATTCCGTGATTTGACGAACTAAGACGACCTGCACTCAGCTCGTTGCGTCGTAAGTGGAGTACAGTGGTGACAAACCTGTAGGGTATTCAAACATCCCCGAAGATCCCCTTTCGCGATCCCAACGAGTGCCGTGAGGGCCCGCGAATCGGCTTTCAGACCCTCCATCTCACAGACTTCACGTAGTCGTTTAACAGTGTGGATATCTGCAGGCCGCGAGAATCGTATTTGATATGCGTGGGGTTTGAGCTTTACCAGAGAAGACGCATTAATATCATTGCAAATGCAGATAATTGGTCTCAGAATGGGACGCTTCTTGTTGGCGTCACGATTCTGTCCCGTTCGATCTTTTTTGAGATTGGGTTAGCATCCGATCAAGAGAGAAGTAACAAATCTTCACTTTTCTTACGAGGCCGTTCATATGTGAGCTGAACAAGCTTATGTATGAAACTAGTCGACTAAGCGTCCACTGTGTCATAAAGATGACAACGAGAGAAAGTAGAGTACTCACGTTCTCTCCAGCACCAGTGGCACCGTCTATTTCGTCAATAATTAGTAATACTGGCTTGTCACTTCCAACAGCAGACCCTGATTCTAGAGCAGGTCGTATCCGATCATCGACGATAGACCCGGAGCGGGCATCACTGTGTGGTGATTCAGTCTCTGTAGCGATACCGACTGTTTTCCGACGAACCTGGCATTGATTTCCATCACTTCATATCCTGCTTGCCGTGCTACTACATGAGCTAAGGTTGTCTTTCCAAGACCAGGTGGTCCAGACAACAGGAGGAACTGAGGCGAAAAGTTTATGAGGATGCTCGTTGTGAGACCGAAATCGACATACTTTTTCTCGAGGTCGGTGGTACTCGTCGTCGTCGTTGAAATTTTCGTCCCCAGTCTTTGGCCTTTTCTTGCCCTTTTTACTCCCAAACACACACCAGTCCCACTGCTTCACCCAAGCCATTGTCTCTCGCGCCACCCGTTCGTTTCCCATAAGTTCCGTGAATCTCTGCGGTCGGTATCTGTCAACCCACAGGGTATCCTCAATTTCCGTGGACTTGGAAGAAGATGCAATTGGTTGCTGGTTACTACAAGAGTTGATGAGAACGCCTCCATCTGGACAACAAGCCCATTTTCTCACTCTTCAAGAAGCTTAGCAGCCGCAACTGCCGATAAGTCATTCATAAGACGGTGAATAGGAACATTGAGCAGATTTCCCATGCGTTGTGAATTATATGTTGGTGAGATTCTCTTCCAATATAATGAATATTTCAAGGCTGGGAAGAGACCGTTATAAACACTCACTCTTCGAGCCTCTTGGCTCACTTTTGGCTTCCGTCTAATAAAAATAGTCTTCCCATCGAATGTGGTTGCGCGAACGGAGAACCTGGATGTTGAGGCTGTCGAGGCTGAGGGGGGTTGAGGGGTGGGGACACGTTTGGACAGAAGCATGGTAGGGAGGCCGAAGGCTTCAGAGACCGGTGGAAAATCATCATCATCTACGAGCACGTCATAAGGTATATTTATTTCCATTTCACGGTGTCGGTACCTTGGGAATTAGAATTAGGTATGGTCACGTCTTCTGCTGCGGGGGAGGGGCTTTCGGTCAAAACGCGTGTCTCGACTTGCGACTGCAATACCAACTTTGAGTAGGTTTCAAAGACACATAAAGAAGCCCATTGGGGGCGAAGCGAGGAGCAATGGGGTTGCAGTCTGTCTCTAACCACTATTTTAGGATGTAATGTCAGGTACCAATGTCAGTAATTCTCACCACGCGTTGAATCTTCGTCTGGCGCTCCTCCGAGGCTCAGATTAGAGGGGAAAGCGTCCTTCTGTCCTAGAAGCCCATTAGGTTGGAATGTGGCTGTATTTATGTCATTGGTAATGTCTTGTTTCGGTGTTGGCTTGGACACCAAAAGCCCATTCGACACGAAGGTGGCCATCGGGTCGGTCGACGCGTATTTTCGAAGTTTTTTGGTCCCTTGTATGGCGTAGATTAATTTGAAATCCAAAAGACGCGAGGTAAATGCGATTGTCGACTTGGGTGTGTTGTGTGAGTTATGGTTATGAGTGGATAGGATAAAACGCGATCAGGTGATTCTCATGATGAAGCATAACAGGAACAATTTGTTGTGTCAGCAATCTCGGTTTCCAAGCCTTTTGACGCTCAGTTTACGATGTCAAATATTTCTGGGAATTTACAGGACCTCAGTGAGGGCAGTAGCCAAGGTACCCCATACCTTACTCCGGGGGCTTAAACTTTGTTTACCGTATTACCAGCCCTTCAAGCCCTTTTAAACTCTATCGCGCCAGGAAGTGCACCTGGAACTCGAACTGCCGATGCTGTCAAAAAGCTGACGGAGAAATTGGGAGAGTTAGTGGGAGAAGATGCGATGAAGGACTTCAATCAAGGGAGGAACGAAAGGGGTGAGGTGTGTTTATGCTATCATGACACTAGAGCGGCTAATTGATCTGCGATCTAACCAGCTCGTCAACGAGGAGGGCCTACCGATAATCGAAATAGCTGAGCCCCTCACAAGTGCTTCTGAAATAGGAACGGGGAACTCTCTTCTTGCGGAGGAGGAGCAACTCATCCCAATCAAAGCACTTCCTCCTCCCGTCCGTGAGCGATGGAAACAAGAGCGGGATCGTATACTTGATCTTCTGGAGGAAGAGGAAAGAACAGAACAGACACAGGAAGAACAAGACGACGGGGAAGCAAGGGAAGCAATTTTGCGGAAACGGAGAGAAGCAGCTGCAAAAGAAAAAGAGAAAATGAAAGCTGCAAAGGAAATGCAGAAAAAGATGGGTAAAGCTCTGTTGCGCGACATGGCAGAAACCAGATCGAAAGAGTCCACCACACGCCCGACTTCCGATCTGACTGAAAAGGCTGACAAGGCGAAGGGGAAATCTCCCAAGAAGACTGTTAGTTTCGCAATCGAGAGTGAGGATGAAGAACCCCCATTCGGGTCCTCGAATATCTCCAAACCAGCACTCGACTGGGGTGATGTCACACCCGCCAGGCTCCAATCTACCTCAACCAGGCCTCTACTGCGATCATCCGAGCCACTTCCAATGAAGATGAACGTTGTGGAAAGGCAGCCAAAAGGCCAGCCCAAGGTCGATATCCCTACCGATGCGGATTCAGATGATCAGTCAGATCCCGAAACCACCGCGGACGACGAAGATACCAGTAACTTTGTCTCTCCTTTACCCCAACCGGACGACGACCAGGACTCTGTACATTCACCTGCGGAATCAGAGTCAGAGGAGGAACTGGTTCTCGAGGCAGAAGAATTTGATGTGGACTTTGCACAGCATCAACGGGAGATTGCTTTACAATATTACGAAAAACGGTCAAAAATCGGTGGAGAGGCTCTGGCAGCAATGACCTCACATTCGCATGATACGGATGGAGACGTACGAGTGGTATGTACTTTCACAGTTCCAACAGATCTAATCTTGATATGTGTTCTTTAGGACATTCCACTAGACATGCCAACTTCCGAGACACATCCAAAGCCCTCGATATCCCAATTTAGAGCGAATCGCATCGCCTCCTCTTACAATGCTTCTACCCCTTCGTCGTCGTCAGTTTCTCTGGGTGCATCCATTCTTCCAGCTTCGACTGCTCGTACGATACAGAAGGCGGTCAGAACCGGAAAGTTAGACGCGGATGGGCGTCTCGTGGGAGGGGATCTTGATAGTGCGAGCGAGGACGAAGTGGATGGTATGCAAGACGTTCTGGAGTTATTAAAAAAGGGAGAAATTTACAACCTTGGGCCCGATGGAAAGTATATCCATACCGTCCCGCCCCGCACCGCAGATGGAAAAGCGAAAGCACTCCCACAGACACCAGCACTATCTTCCAAAACGGGGATAAATCCTCTGCCCGCTCTCAACAGGCCAAAGACCTCGAGGTTCAAGTTGGACAGATCACAAGCTGGACGACCCGTTTTCCACGTCTCTCCATCATCTTATGCTCCAAACTCTAGAACTGAAGCACCTATTCCTGATGTCCAGAGATCGTCACCTAAAATGCCAGTCTCGTCTGTGATGGAACGTCGCCCATCGACGAAAGTTACCCCTCCTGTCGGGTCATCATCTTCAGGAATGTCATCAACGCCCTTAACTACGGACACACGATCCATTATCTCTGAGACCGCCGCGCGCGGGTCACCGAGGGTTGGTCCGACCACAATGCCCCCTATGGTTATTGAATCCCCTTCTTTTGCAAAACCCAGCTCCGGATCCACCATGCCATCTATGATCGTTGAATCTCCGTCATTTGCAAGGCCTGCGGACCTTCGACCACCCACTATCATCTCGTCACCGTCGTTTCCCTCACCCATACCCAATCAAAGTACCTCACGGCCCACCCGCCCGCCCGTGGTACTCTCATCCTCAGCACTGGAAGCGACTAAAACACCAACAGCAAATACCAAGATTACGGCCTCCGGGCCGGACAAAAAGATCTCGAGATTCATGGCGGACAGGATGTAAACCTACAATGGCCTGTATAATTATGCGCGTACCTCTCGGTGAATCACCAATCTCTGGACATCGAGTTATCCTCTTTTGCAATCACGTCACCGTACATGAAGGTGCGCGAACTATATATTAACACTTGTTCTTCTTGGCACGCAGAGCGAAACACCCCATCAATCCAACCCGAACGCGCCTACAACTTCGCGCTCGAACCTGTTGCATATAGTCCAACATTCCCCATAACATAATAGGGCAACCCCGGGGATCCCTTTTGATCCGTTCCCTCGACCCACAACTGATTAAATAATCTATTAATAGAGCATCTCGATTGGCGACAACACATATCTCGTATACCGCCTACAGTCTGTAGTATTATGATCAAATCACAGGCTTTTTAATTTCATTCAATGTGGGAGCGATTGTTGAGCTGGTCACTAGGCAGCTATCGCAAAGTGCCGCAATGAACTCACAAAACATTTCTCACCTCATGGAGGTTGTATATCAGGGCCACATGACCGATCCAGTGTCAAAGTTGTAACAGCTTCGTCGTGCCTGCATGTCGGTGTTTGGGTGTTTAACAAGTTCTTATCACTCGACCCATCCCACCACCCTCCTCCGTCCACCATGCCCTTCTTTGAAAATGCAAAGGGTACCGTGACGATTAACGACAGTTCGATGACGGAGGTCAAGGGCAATATGTACCACCATGATCACAGCACGCATGTCACCAATAAAGACTCTTACAACACTACCACCCGCAGTACGGCAAATTCCCATAACGACTCATCCAAGGTAGAAAGAGGAAATAGTATGCTTCCATGCTTCAAGGTTTCCCCCTTTCACTTACGGAGCTTCCTCAGGTAACACCTACAACACCCACCAAGACGGCCGTCGAGTTATCAGTGGACTAACTCATGTTACCGTCCGTGGTACGTGGAATGTATATTTCTCCGACTCCGAAGGCTTACTCATGTAGTCGTCTCGTGCAACAGGCGTTCCTCAAACCCCTCAGACGCGCGCCAATGGGAAAGCTAAGGAGAGAGCGCAGTCGCAGAATTTAGAGAGACGAGAGACCGATGAACACCAGCAACTGGACCGTGAGAAAGGCCCACAGAGGCTTCTGGAAGAAAGACAACGACCTGCGTATAATCCGTGGCAAGGAGGCTATGCGCCTGCGGAGAGTATGCGAAGACACGATTTGGAGAACCGGCAAGAACTCCGCGAGCACCAGCTTCCAACTCCGCCAAGGGAAAGCCGACGTCCCACAGGATATCCACCCCAAGAGCATTATGAGATGGGCGACCCTCAGCCGGGGCATACTCCAGCACCACCTAGATTATCCTCACCTAAACAATCTTCCTTGAATCCATTCCTTCGTCTTGTGCAGCAGCCACCGCCGCCTCCCCCTCCACTCCCTGCTTCCGCCGCCGCTCAATTTGCATCACTAAATAACCGACAACTGACATTTGAAGAATTCACCGCCTCTGCATGGGGGACCAAATGAAGGAACTCGTAGCCCCGCATCAGCACGTTCTCATAGAAACCATCAATGATGAACCCTGTGCTGTTTATACCAGAGAAATACACCTGAGAAGACACTTGTCTGGTCTGATATCTAATAAGTACTGACGTGTCCAACGCTCAGATCGCTAGTGCGTATATTTAGTCTGATTATGCTTTTGCGAGTCGCGAAACGACTAATTGCATATGTGAAGACACGCAATGAACACATGCCCATGCGCAGTCAGAATATGCCCAAGGGTGTGTGACTCAACTAGCCGTTGTACCATGGAGTGGACATGCTGAGACGGTACTGACTACATCCCCTAACCAGCCGTTGTACCATGGACTGTACTGACTACATCCAGACCCATGGAGATACACAAACATCAGTATCATGGTTTTTATCACGTAATGCATTGGTTGATTGATTGATTTTATAAGTACTAGAATACATTTGATGAGAGTGGGTAACGAGAACATTGAGGGGTGTGTAGCAGAGAAGGACTGTATCGTATCAGTGTATGCGAGATATATAAATGGGAATAAAGGTGTATAATGGGGTAGAAACTTGACTTTGTGGTCAAATGAGAAAAGTCCCAAGCTACACATGCGGAGTTCTAAGTGAATGCGTGATGAAGGCCAAAAAAAATCCAACAAGTTCAGAGGATAAAGGTGGCAGAAAGGTGGGAGTGGAGCACAAGAAAGACCGAGCTATTGACCTCCACTCCAAAGCCCAATGGGCGCACCTTATTATCGATTGGTGACCAGCTCCTCGAGTGCTTCTACGACCTCAGACATAGTGGGGCGTTCCTGGTGATCTTGTGCCCACATGCGTTCTATCAGGTCAATAATCTCTGGGCACCATTGTTTTCGCAGACCAGTTAACGATGGCCTTAGGGTATATTGAGCCAATGGGAAGTCTACTGTGTGAAAAAATACATACCGCTGTCGCTTTGTCCCCACTATTTCGTAGATAGCATGTTCATTCATGCCCTGGGGCAGGAATTCAGATACAAAAAAGATCAATTACAGTAGTGGAAGCATACCTCCCAGGGGAACTTCTTGTTTGGCAAATGCCATTGGAGCATTTCCCAATACACCATCGCACACGAAAAAACATCCACTTTGTGGTTGTACTTCGGGTGCGCGTGCCATAATTCTGGTGCCTGCCAGTTGACGGTACCAACCAAGCTGCGAACCATCGACCGCGTTGACTGTTTGACTTTGGCCAAGCCAAAGTCTGCGATCTTCGCAGTGCCTTTGGCCGTGATGAGAATGTTCGATGATTTGCAATCTCGGTGGATGACGGACGGCTTTCGTAAATGTAGGTACTCAAGCCCACGAGCTATATCCAGCATCATGACCAACTGAAAGGCGATAAGATGCCAGAATCGATCTCAGGGCTACGCAACGTTGACATACCACTTTATGCAGGGTTGGTGGGTTAACATTCCGGACATAATCGAACAGATCGCCGTTTGAACACAACTCGCTGACAATCATTACAGGCGTTTCTCGCGTGTTTTCCGGTATACTGACCCCCAGCTGACATCCATACGTTGTCAGTCTAAATCCAACCTCAAGAAGACAGAAAATCAACGTACGAATCGCACAATATTGGGGTGATCGAAGCCTCCCAAGAGCTTCAACTCTTTGATGTCCACTAGGCGGGTAATCAGTCATGATGAAGAAGTGAACAAGGTCTGACGCACTGGCACTGAGTTGCCCTCTGAATTCGGATATGGCAATTTTTCTTCCCTTGAATTTTCCAATAAACACATCCTTGAACCCCCCACTACCGATTTTCTCAAGTTTCTGTAATTTCTCGGGAGGAATTTCACGGTCCTCCAACCCCAAGCTCTCCAAGTCCAGCTCGAGTTCTGGCTCAGGTTCTTTCTCTTTGACCAGAGGGGTCCGCGGTTCATCTTGATGAAAGTGCTCAGAGCGTAACAGGACCGGTGGCGAGGTCCCGTCGGAGTTTCGGGTCTGGTGGCGTCGATGTCGACGCTTCGTTGAGGGTGGACGAACAGTACCTGAAGAGGAAGGGGAAGAGAAATCGTTCGACTGTCTATCACGCCACTGAAGTAGGGCTTCGGCAAGCTGGGGCTTAGTCCCGACTGGTTCAAGGTCTCGGGTTTCGCAGAGACGCACAAGGTCATCGCGACGAAGGCGGATAAGAGTTTTCGTAGTGGCGACGGTGAGGTCAACTTTGCAATATTTAGACGGGTGTGATCTAGATTGACAAAGTACTTACTATCGTCCTCGCCTTCCATAACCTCATCCTCATCGGTCTCACCTTCGGCATCGACATCAATGTCTTCGATATCGACGCCCTCATCTTCCACCTCTCCTTCCAGCTCTACCGACGCCTCTTCAGCTTCTTCATCATTTTCCTCGCCTTCATCTTCACCCTCCCCTTCCTCCTCTTCCTCTTCCTCATCCTCTTCATCGTCCTCGTCCTCGTCCTCGTCCTCTTCACCAATGTCTTCCTCATCGTCCATCTCTACATCCTCATCGCCAACAATCTTTCCGTTTCTCAGTTTACGAGGCTCAACGGCTATCGTCTCTTCATCGTCATCATCATCCGCATCTCCCATGCCTTCTTCACCCTGTACGTCTTCCACATCCTCTCCCTCCTCATCTTCCTCGGCGCCACCCTCATCGTCTCCGTCACTCGGAGGCGGCACCGCCTTTGTCCGGGGTCGTAGCCGCCTTCGTAGTGGCGTTCTCCGGCCTTTAAAGGGGGGTGGCGGCGTAGGCGTAGCTGACGCGGAAGAAACCAATTCATCAACCTCTTCTTCCTCGACTGCGTCTTCGCCCCCAGCATCCACTATATCCTCATCATCGTCACCTAACAGCTCATCTTCCTCTTGATCCTCCTCATCTTCCTCTTGATCCTCCTCATCCTCCTCTTCTTCCATATCCTCCTCCAGCTCATCCTCCTCTGTAACATCCTCTTTGAGGCTCTCCATCTTGACCTTTGCCTTTCGCATGGGAGTCTTTCTCAGTGACTTCTTCATATGGACCTCACTTGCATCTGCTTCAATTTCTACGTCCACTTCCACCTCTCGGTCCTTGCTCCTCAACCGCCTTGGGCTGGGTTTTCCTAACGTCTGCTCTAAGTCTTCCAGCTCTGTCAAGTCGCTCTCTTCCGCCCTGATCTTGATCCTCTCCTTCTCACGCTCCTTTTCCTTCGTTTTTTGCCTCTCCCTCTCCTTCTCCCGTCCTCGTCGTGAAGGTGTCTTTGGAAACCCAACCTCGTCAACGGCTTCGCTGAACTCCACTTGCTTCCCCTTGCCTTTGCCTCGACCTTTACTCGAGGTCTTATTAGTGGGGGATACAGGATCAGCCGAAGTGCCGGATACTGTTGGTGAAGAGGATACCTTCCTCGAACGAAGTCGGGCCGCTAGTGGTGATGGAACAGAGACGGATGTTGAAGTGGTGGGTGACAATCGCTTCGATGCTTTACGCCTTTGTGAATTTTTTTTTGATATCAGACGGGCTCTCAGTGAATAATGAATATCCGATACGTACTTGGTTGGCTCGGAGACTCCTGAAGCTTTCCGCTTCACCAAGAGTCCATTTGCCTCATGATGCGACAATAAGTGTCCCATAGACATACTCCGGCCTTTCAGAGGCCTCCCGACGCTCTTGCTCACGTCTCCAATTGTAGCGCGTCGCCTTAGACCCATGTACATATAGTTTGGTGTGCTCCCGCTTGGCCCGCCGATATCTGTTTTTTCATCTCCAGCAATATTCCCATCATCGGACGAGCAATAGTCGGACGAATTGCCGTCGCCCCTGCCAGGAGGCGATGAAGGGGGGAACTCTGCAAAATCATCGCGCGCAGATATAATTGCATCAACAATCTCCGACTTGGTGAGCGCTTCTGCGTCATCCGAAAGGCCTACCAGCACGTAGAGACGAACTAAGTCGCTCTTACGGAGACGTGAGAGCTGCTTGCGTTGTGCTGAGTTGATGAGATGATCATCCGCTAATGTGGTGGCGTTTGAGTGACTTATGTAAGCAAAATTATGGAGAGGACTCACTGGAATCGTCCTCATCGTCTTCAGAAAGAACATCCTGTTCGCAGATATCGTTATCATCGCCTTTGTCACTGACCTGCTCCCCAGGTTCTGAGTCGTCAGAGGCTGACATTCGGGCGGTAGAAGCCGTGTCGACGTCCATCTCACTGGGTTGTTCCTCATCCTCGGTCTGCTCCTCTGCTTCACCATCCCCCTCTTCACTCTCCTCTTCTGTTGTGGTATCATACCTCCTGTGTTTCGTAGGCAATACGTCGGACCGCAAACGTTTAGCCCTTGAGGTACGAGTGGACTGGGATACATTCTCGTTGCTTGCATTGACGCTCGCGACGCGTTTTCGCTTGCTTCCAACCTTGGAGGCATGCTGAGCCATAGACAAGGGCTTGCCGGACGGCACTGGTTGGGGAAGATGCAAACGAGAAGGGAGTCGACGTAAATTTGGATGGAGAGGAACGAGAACTGGACGGAGTTCTGAGGGTAGACTGGAATCGTCGGACGCGTTCCTGTGGCGACGAGATGGCGGTGAGCGACGCAGAGGGTATTTTCGAACTGGGGGAGAGGGAGAAACTCTATTATGGGGTGAACGACGAGGGTGAGCCATCACCAGTTCAGTTTGAGTCCAGATCGTCGGCCAGGATGGTCGTACGGTTTAGGGTAATGTATTGAATGCTGTGGGTAGCGATGAGCTCGCTTTTTGCCGACGGTCTACTCACTATGTTGAACGACGAGCTCACTTGGTCACGGTTCGATTTCTCCTCTGTGCAAATATAACCAAGCACAAAGTGGCGGTGGCTGAGTATGACTCAGCGGCTTGTCGGCTTCATTGTTTACCGCTTGGAGGACACAGGCGATGACCCATTGTCTTCCGCTTTGACCAACCACGACGAGCATGTCCGAATATAAAGTTGCAATGTATCCATCCTACCATCTCCATCTTCACCGCCCTCCCCTCGCCCACCTTCGCATATCCAGCCTGGATCTTCGCGTACCCTAAGTCTGCCTAGCCGACCCTCAGACAAACGATATGCCCAACTGGGACAGCACAAACCTCTCGCCATATTTAGCCAACTCCGAAAAATATAAAGAACTGCAGCCAACACAAACAAAACTCCACATACCACTACGCATATCACATACCATGCTTCTCAAGTTCACCTCCATTGACATGCTCAATACCACTCTCATCGATGTTTCCACCGGCCAACAGGTCTATGACATCGCTACTGTCCTATTGCCTCCGCCTGCAGAAGCCGAAAACGAAGTCGCGTTTACATCCACTGAAGAACCTCCAGTCGCATCTTCCTCTTCAGCAGAGCGCCGTCACACACGTATAACTGACTCATCTGGCAATTCCCTTGTCTCGATCTCATGGTCAGGTCGCCACCCGGATATCACCATTTTGGACGAAAAAGTCGGCGGCCTGACCGATCTCTTTGGGTCGACGACCGTGCGCTTCATGTATGATCAAATCTTTCCTTTCGTTAGATTGTGAAATTAACTGTTTCCTAGGCCTAAAATTCTTGCAATCCCGACGCGGTTTGATACAGAATATATCTGGACCGCAACTCCCAATTCACTAACTGTAAGTCGTTTCTTGTTGTCAACGGACGCTATTTGATTATCTACAGTTGTTCGACTATGATTCGGATACCATCAAGGGCACGTTCTACCAAAACTCCATTCGTCTCCCCGCTTCATTCAAGTCAAAGACCAGGGCCCCTCCCTCATTCCAACGCGCATCTTCTTCATCATCCCTATCTCCCCCATCCGACTCTTCCTCAACCTCGTCGTCCCTTTCTTCTGCTTCATCATCATCTTTAGTTGCCCAAACCCCGACACACACTAACACACCTAAATCTTCCTTCATTCCCACACGCCTTCCCGGACTCGGCGGCAATTATCTTGAGTTTTCGTCACACCCTCTTGCGCATGACGTCGAGATAATCAGTAAGTCCCCCCACCTTCTATCTCGATGGGCCTTCCGACTGACCTACGACCAAGTCTCATTTTTGATGATGGAAATTCTCCGCCGTGGCCGTTTCTCCCTGACACCATACACTTTCGACAAGCCCAAGATGTGGCAACTCAAGGAGACAAGGGATTTAGTGCTCAGGAGGTTGAGACGGAATACTGTTTAGGTGGATTTTGATCACACTTCATTCGTTCTCTATTGGCAATTCCCCTATCGATTCGATTTTCGTTACCCAGCCACACACCATCATATTACTACCATTCCTATTTGGATTATATCCCCCAAAGCATTCATACCACGTATTCACTGAGACACTCATTTGCAATTCTCATTATTTACTATGTCATCTACACACTTGCAATATACATATCCACATGAAAGTAGTGAGGGTGCTCTTGCCCTGCCGAACTCCACTCCTGGGGGGAAAAATTGTGCTTCACTGGAACCGAACTCTCGTCCTGAGACTCCTAAATAAAAGGATGTCATAGCAGAACAACGATTCGTAACGTCATTCTGCTATGCTATACTAATGACACTGTGTTTCAACTTGTAGTCTATTTAAGTTGATGATGGAGCTGTTGACATATAGCTTTATACTCTTCCAACGCCAAAGGACAGACGGATTATTTATCGAACTTTAGACTTACGTCTATTATACATCACAGCTTGAACCTTCATGAAATTTAGGATCCACAAAATGAGCCGAACTTCAAGCGCATTTGGATAACATCAATGCTATGGGTGGAAAAGCTATGATTTGGACATTATGGACACCCATGTCTTCATGATCTGTACAACATCCATAATCTCAGGGCGCTCCACAGGTTGCTGCTTCCAACACCATTCCACTACCTCCATAGCATGATCTGGCATCATAATCTGGTGGTTCCCCTGGGGGCTCTACATGGAGAGCCGGTCGTCGTCCTTGCATGGTGCGGTAAATGACAGCGGCGTCATTGGCCGCTTCCAATGAAAGGGTGATGTCCAGTATAGATCCAGAGTGATGATGTTTACCTTTGTATCCCGATACTTAAAATGGTGATGTAATCTCACCTCCAAACAGACGCATGCAAAGGCATAGACATCGCTGGCATGTGTCTTCTGTGACTGGTCCAAGTCAAATATTTCTGGATTCAAAAGCTCCGGCGCCATCCATCTTATCGAACCATGGGGATTAGAAGTGTGTGTTGCAGCTGTGGCGTCTCCTTAGACCGAAATCTGAAAGCACGGCATGCCAATCGTTACCTACGAGGATATTTGCCTGAAATGTTCAAGGTTGGTGAATCGATGAGGCGACAGTCAATTAGACTTACACCTCGAAGGTCGCCCGCTATGTACGACACCTTCTGCGTGCAGATATTCAAGACCTTCAGCAATCTCAATCAGCTGGTCGAGGAAGCTATCACTACAATTGCAACAAAGACAATGTGAGAAGTACTCACTTGCTTTTCTATGTTTATGTTTGATGGACCATTTACAGACCTCAAATCAAGTATCGTCCCATGCCTCATCCAAGGAGACACCATGCACAATGATGACGGGAAGATCTCTGAATCAATTCCCAAGAATGTGAGGACATTGGGGTGTTTTAGCTGCTGCCAAACCAAGGCTTCCCTGCCAAATGCCTGTGGCGATAAATTAACAGTGTACCTCACAATTTCAGGTAGTTGGATCAATCACTCGACGTATTCTGTGAGAGTCCTGGTCTTGCCGGACTCTTAAATGTTTGAGCACGACTTCTTGGCCCTGGTACTTGGCACGGTATATATCTGCAAAGCCACCACCAAAAACAGGCTGATTCTCGACCAAAGTCAGGCCCCGGATCAATACAAAGGCTGGGATGATCTCTGAAGTTTCAGACAATTTTACAAGTAGGCGTCGAGCGTTGCGACCAAGGACAGGATCTATGATGCGAGTATGAGCTCGCATTATTCTTTGTATATGTATAACCACAAACTGTTTCGAGAAGCGTAAGGAAGGAGTGAGCGTCATCACCCCGGAGTGTCAGAAAGGTCTGGGTATCGACATATGAATTGAGTACGCCTTCAAGAAGAATCGCCAACGAAGCTTCGTCCTCTTGGAGTGCTTCACGGATAGATGGATGTTCAGACACTTGTATTTGGGTCGATATCTGAAATCGTCGCGTGAAACTTCACAAAGGATACGGCAAGGCTAGAGCTCACCTGCAGTAACTGCAAACGGCTCCTATGGCTTTCAACTAAGCTTCGCACCGTGTCCAGTGGTGTCATACGATCGAGGTATGCTTAGAAATTCTTAGAAATTCTTGTAATAAACAAACTAAATACCTTATCACTTATTAGGTAGCTGCCAGTACCGTTGGTCTGCACCGCGATCAGCAGAGATTTGAAGTGCGAGGAAATATATCAACTTCTGTTATTTTTGTAGAAAAAGTATTTAGCAATTGACAGTTATACGATGCGAAGATCTACACACCTTATAAATTTTCTGATCTTTATTTACGAAAAGTGATTCTGAGGATAGGGTAGAAGCTGTCCATGATTCATAACGAGGAAGATGCAAAGTGAAGGTCACATCCATAAATTCGGGATATTGTAGGTTGGCTTGGGTGTATAGTTCTGGCTCACTGGTGGCAAATATTTGGAGGGGTATCGCGTGGTTCCGAAACGCATTTTCAAGCCAAACGAGAGTAGTCAGCAGATATTTTTCATCTGAAGAACCTATGCAATCCACGACAATAACCGTGGGTGTTATTAAATTGAGATCACCGGTTAGAAATGGCTCGATGATGAGTTTTCGGGCAAAGCTATGATCATCGGGGGAAAGTAAAACCTCTCTCTCTTCCTGGATTATTTGCTCCATTGTCGGTTTGAGGCCTGGAATTGAATTGCCAAGTTGAAGAGCAAGGGTGGGTAAGAAACTGCGCGAGTTTATGCCCTTGGCGGAGCAGAAGATGTTTCCAGCCAATGCACCTACTTTTGTGCCATGTTCCTCGATCAATTGAGCGACCATGGAACATCGTCCATATTGGCACGTTGGGTACTTGAGCCAACACACCAGGTAGCCACGATTGTCATCAAACCACTTCAAGATGTGGGACATCATGCCATCAGGAGCGAAGAACGTAGAGCCTTGGGTCTGATTAGGTTCCAGGGGATATGAGGTCTCAATTGTGTGCCCAGAGCGACGAGGGAACAAAGCTCGGCCCACGCTGCATACTCACGCATTGAGGTAGATCTTCACGGGGGAACGATGACACTCACCATCTCTGGTTGAATCGAGTAAACCGTGCTCATACAGATACAGTGATCGGACTTCGGTCTGAAATTTGGGAATCCCTCGTTTGACCTTTCTATGCAAATTGGCCTTGCTTGCAAGACAAATTCGCAAAGGAAGCTGATTCCGATGGAGTGATTCAGCGAGCCATACGAATGATTGAATCAGTATTTCCACAGTGAACCATGTTGTCGCACTCCCTCGGATGCCTTCGCACAACTCCAATGCGTCCAATACAATCACCTTTGGTGGAATTGTTCCTTTCAGTGCTATCATGGGATAAACAATTAATTTCAGGAGGAGTTCCTGAAGTTCGTCCGTCGACGTGGGTAATAGTAACGACGGTTCATCAAGCATGGCTTGTCTAATGAGCGGTTCCGAAGTCGGTATATATTGCACAAACTGCTCAGTTACCGTCTGGAAAAACACATTTAGGGTCGGTCCTGGTGTGAAAGAAATACTGGCAGCCAGCCGCCCCTCCCTAGCGCAGATCTCGGCAACAGAGCGCACAATGTGCGTCGTGCGCGCCAAACGAGAGTTTTCGATCCAGCATAGCCTTTGTCGAAAAAAAACCCATTGAGCAATGGTGCTCCCAATGAGTTGGTTAGTGGAGCCGTCCCAGCCACTGTTCCAGTTCTCGAGGTTGCGCAAAACACCACCTATGGTCATTCGTTCAGCGGGCAGGTGTTCCCAGCACCGCTCGATCATATCCCACATATAATCTGCAATAATTATACCAGTATCATTGTATTCCACCGGCTTTCTTGGCCTGACACCTTGTATAACACGATAGATTACTTCGGCGTCGTTCGCAATGTCAACGAAGGCCAGATTTCCTGTGAAAATCTTTCAGGCACTGAGCCTATTTTAGGAACAATCCATAATACCTCTAAGATGACATATGCAAATGCATACATGTCCGTAGCCCTGGTCTTTTGCAATGCTGTCAGACCAAAATTGTCGGGGTGGATTAGTTCGGGGGGCAGCCACCTGGTTGAGCCCTGATAACGAGAAACAGAGCTCTCTCCCAGAGTCTCAACGAAATCGGTCAATCCAAAATCAGCAATGCGGGCCTTTCCGTTACCATTGATGAGTATATTGGTCTGTCAATCCTTGTTATTAATGCCCATCAGAAATCGTGATAAAGCCTACGCCTCGTAAATCCCCATGGACAATGCCTTCCAGGTGGAGGTAATTAATTCCTAAACTTATCTCGTACAGCTAACCCAGCTGTAAGATATTCCATGCAGCGGTGCAGCGGCGATCAAGTTAGACTCACTCGGCGGTCAATATTGATATTCGAAGCGCAGTGTGTCTTCCTATACTGTAATATTGTACCGTGACGCATCCAAGGAGATATTATACACAAGTCCGACGCAAATGTTTCTGAATCAATGCCTAGAAGTTCGAGTCGATGCCACACAAGCGCTTCTTTTGTAAGTCTCTGGAGGGTTTGAATACTTGATCCTCTCTGGAACCAGTCCTTAAACAAAGGTACGTACGCGTCGCAGCTTCTGACGATCCCCGTCCCTCTGTTGATGATAGAAAATCCGGAGGCGTTTCAACGCGACTTCTTCCCCTCTGAACAGCGCTTTATACTAATAGATATCAGTAAATTCACCTCGATAAAAAGGCTTTTTGTCGAGTAGTATTATCCCCTAGATAGAGAGCATCGTGAGGAAATATCTTGGGCTTTGGCTCTACCGAACTTAGACAACGCACATGTGTGATTCCGCGATGCTCGGTTTGAAGGACTCTATTTGTTTCTGCTTGGTTTGGTCATTTGTTTATTCAAATAAGAGTCGGCAATTTTGGAGATCACGATCGTGACATCACTTGTCCACCTCAGGCTGGATTTGTTGAAAATACCCACTACTTACTCGAAATCTTTCCCTGAGTGCCGTGCTTTTCTATTACAAGCATTTTCATTCATGGCAGCAACCAATAATGCCCCTAAATCTACAGAACATCTACATGACTTGCTTCGCTACGACATTAAAGTCAAAGTCGCTGGTGAGTACTCCTGGTTATTCATCTAGATCAAGGGTGGTAGTATTCTAACATCTAAAATTCTTTGGAAAAAAAACAGGCATAGATGGTATGGAATCCCTACGATAATATCTTTCTAATATGCTAACAGATGGCTTAGTCGATGGAGTACTCCGCGGAAAATACATGGTATACTACTTCTACCTCGCAGATCCGCTCAATTATACTCATATCTTATTTTTCCCGAAATCTCAGTCAAAGGAAAAATTTCTTAGCGCTGTCTCCTTAGATGGTTTTGGGTTTTGTAGTGTTGTCTTGTAAGTGCTTATCATATGTTGCGCGCTTAAACTAGGGTCCACGATCCGTTATCGCAGTGGTTGGGATATCCACGATAGCGTATACTCGCGTGAACTACTCGTATCGAACAAGAAGAACGGATACAGAGACATCATCGCTTCTATCGACCTCTCTACTTTTCGTCGCATCCCTTGGGAGAACAACGTTCCGTTCTTCCTTGTTTCTTTTCTTGATCCAGACACAAAGGAGCCATTAACAGTAGATCCTCGTGGTATCTTGAAGATTACCGCGGAGCGGATGGATAAAATCGGACGACAGTGCTTTGCAGGCGTTGAATATGAGGTATGCGTTTTTTTGCTCTATGCAACAACCACCGTTGATATGCCGGTAGTATTTCAATTTTAAAGGTCTCAATAGGCATTGGTGTATCGCTGGAACTGTATATCTGACGAATGCCCAGAGACTGCGGAAACGTTGGCGAATAAAAAGTTCATAGGTTTACAACCATTAACTCCTGGAAGTACGTTGTATCAAGTAATTTGAAGAGATGTTATTGACAATTACCTTCAGACCATGGATACTCCCTTTTACGAACACAACTCAATAACGACTATTTCCTCGAATTATTCGACCAAAGTGCGAATTTCCAAATACCCATCGAAGGCCACCGTGAGCAACTGCCTCTTTCCAGTTACGTCGCAACTTGATATTTCCACAATGATAAAGACACGGAAACGGGACCTGGGGTTTTAGAGACAGCACTTGCGTATACATCAGCACTCAGGATGGCCGACAACGCCATCCTGTTTAAATATGTGGCTAAAAGTTTAGGCATGAAGCACGGTGTCACTCCCAGCTTCATGGCCAAGCCTTGGGGAAATGTGAGCATGCCAGCATTTATCTAAACTCTCTGCTGAGAAATACGAAGCTTGCGGGGTGTAGTGGGTGAGTGCATCTCCGCAATATTCTGTTGTCCTTTTCTTGAGTTCCCACAGTCATGTCCATGTGAGCTTACGCGATGCCAATGGCAATAATTCCTTTGCCGTGGCAGAGAACGAACGCGAAACAGGCCGGAGTAACGCGCCTTACGAGGATACCAAGTTCATGAGCCCAGAGGGTGAATGGTTTCTTGCAGGAATTTTGGATGGGATAGCCGATGGTATGCCCACATAAGCTTCTTTCAAAGAGCCATTTTTGATCGATACGCTCTAGTTATGCCGATGGTTAGTACCCTATCAATAACCAACCTTTATGACTGACCGATATGAAGATGGTACCAACAATCAATGGATACAAACGGCTAGTTGGGGGAGAAGCATTCTGGGCTCCTAATGCTATCACATATGGTTATGATTCGCGTGCAGCCTCAATCAGGATCATCTCACCCCCTTCAGTCCCACCAAGTGCGACCCGCCTCGAAGTGCGTGTCCCCGGAGCAGACATGAATCCGTATTTTACCCTCAGTGCCATCTTCCTTTTGGGCCTCCGGGGTATTGAGAAAAAATTACCTCTTCTGTGTCCCCCTATCAGTACTTTTACAGCGGAAGATAGACACAATGGGAAGGTATGCACACTTGTCTTTAGGACAATGCCTAATGCTGACGAGTATTCTCTGCATAGATCAAGATGCTGCCAACATCCTTAGAATCAGCTACTGAGCGAATGATGAGGCCCGAAAGTATTGCTCGGGAGCCTGGGATGTTCGGAGATGTCTTCGTCGAGCATTTCGGCGGGACTCGTGAGCATGAGGTAAGGCTTTGGAATCAGGCCGTCACCAACTGGGAAGGTTAGCGTTCCTCGTGGCTTTGTGAGCGACGATATTTGACGATTCCTTTTGCTTAGTGGAACGGTACCTTGAGCTTGCATGATCCTCCTTACTATACCATGTTTTTTGGGTCTTAGAGAATAGATGTACCACACCCACGCAAATTCTGACGGAGGTGCATAATTCATTGTAATGGCGTTCTCTATGGGTATGTCAATTAGCTAGAAGTATCAAACTCAATGCGTTCAAAGACCGATGATAAGTGGCAATCCCCTACACTCCGGGTAAAAAGTAAACGGGTATTACTTCGGGAGACTATGGAACCACTTCATGAAGTGTGGGACATCCTATGAAAGGGGTCTTGATGTCAATCTCCAAGTCTTAATGCTTGAATATATTACTAAATCACCTGAGAAATTTTGCCCGCCATGGTGCTTTCTACGATGAACGAAGGGATGCTACCACCTGGAGTGCTGGAGGTTGCCATACGCCACTCCGTCTCGCCGTTTTCGAGTTCCATAATGCGTTCCACGCTGACATAGCGGCCTCTCACGCCCTTTTCCTCGAATTTTGCCAGATCTTCATCGTCCAACAAGTCTACTGGAATGGACACTATCATCCTGCGAAAAGTTTCGTCAAGCGCATTAACACGCCATTAATAATCAACTTACCCACTTCGGGGAGAGGTCTCCTCGAGATGGGTCACTTGTAGCACTGTAAACACACGGGGGGAAACCGGCGGTGTGAACGTATAGTACATCGTCCAGATGGACGATGTTGGTGAAAGTTCTTTCACTTTCGTGACTTTGTGAATTTCGGGTATGAACCTGCACCTCGCGTTAGATTCGTGATCCAATGATGATAACCGTCCCATGCATACTCTTTCTCGTTTATAGCCTTGTCCTTTCCGAGCTTGCCCCACAGCTGATCAAACGTCGCTTCCGCGGACGTGTGTTCACTGACACGGCAATGCCATGGTGCACCATCCTCTGGTGCCTTGCCCCTGTGATATGTTTTGACGTTCTTGTATGTCTTGCCTTGCGTCCATGTTGACGTTGACTCAATCAAACTTCGTGCGACGGTAAAGATAGTTTCCTCAGGCGGGATCCCTGTAATCGTTGAATGACTTCAACCTCGCTAACAAATGAGAATAGAGTGGGGTGAGACTCACCTGCTGGTTTCAGCGGTGTAATGGTCAACTTGAAGTCTTCCGACGACATGGTGGTTGCTGGTGAGAAGTAATCTATTTTGGACAAGTGGTTCGCTCAGGCTTTCAAATCGCTTTCGGGGATGTCGGCTTACATGCCAATATGCGTATGCATCTGGCCATTGCTACCGAGCCACAGCACGGATTCTTTGCCATGCTGCTACAGACTATCTTCGTCTCATGTGTATAGGTCCTTGGTCAAAATGTGTTTTTGGCGTCATGCTAACCACCACATCGACGACTCTATTGCCTCTCCCTTTCGGGTAATCATAATGCTAACGGATTTTTGTTTCCCTCATTATCGTTGCTTGGTCTGGAGTCGGGTCGGTATCCTCTCAGAACTAGGATTATGTGTCGTCGAGCTTGCATTAATCCTTTCGCCCAGCTGTTTCTGACTGTTGGGGAATAGATATGGTATAGTACGAGGGTTGATCAATTCAAAAAACTGGTACCTGTCATGGGGTACATCAAATAATTAGAACTACTATATGTGTTCCGGGAGGGATGATGATTCTTCGCTGGATGTGAAGTGAATAGAATATTACTTGGGCAGACTAAGGAACCATTTCATGAAGTGTGGAACATCCTGTGAGGGCAGACTCTAATATCAAATTCTAAGTAATGACCTTGAAGATAGTCGACGTACCTGACATATCTTGCCTGCCATGGTGCTCTCTGTGATGAAGGAAGGGATCATACCACCTGGGGTGCCGGAGGTTGCCATCCGCCACTCGGTCTCGCCATTTTCGAGTTCCAAGATGCGCTCCACGCCAACATAGCGGCCTCTTACACCCTTTTTCTCCAGCATCGTCAGGTCCCTGTCTTCTGATAAATCTATTGGAATGGATACTATTATGCTGAAAAAGAGTAAGTCAAACGCACAAACACAGCAAGCTACCCACCCGTTTCGAGGAGAAGTTTCTTCCAGATGGGTCACTTGTAGCATTGTGAATACACGAGGGGAAATAGGTCGCTTGAGAGTATAATACGTTGTCCAGATGGACGTAGTCGGTGAAATATCTTTCACTTTCGTAACTTCGTTAACTTCAGGTATAAACCTTCGACTAGAATTAAGCATATGCCGCTCGACATAAGTTACGTATTGTATACATACTCTTTCTCGTTGAGGGCCTTGTCTTTTCCGAGCTTGTCCCACAGCTGGTCAAATGTCGCTTCTGTGGACGTATGCTCACTGACACGACAGTGCCATGGTGCACCATCCTCTGATGCCTTACTCCTATGGTATGTTTTGACGTTCTTGTAGTATGTTTTGCCTCGTGTCCATGTTGAGGTTGATGCAATGAGATTTTGTGCGGCTGCAATTATGGTAGCCTCAGGCGGGATCACTGTTATTAGCAATTCCTAATCAGCCTTGCCGTTAATGGGAGCAGAGAAGACTCACTTGCTGGCTTCAGCGGAGTAATGGACAGTTTGAAGTCTTCCGACATGGTGGCTGTTAGTAAGGAATTTCCTGCTTTTAATAAATAGTTCATTCCAGCTTTCGAGGTGTGCATCAGTTTCAGATTGTGCTAAATTGAGTGTGACCATTGCCACCAAATTACGATAGCGTCTTCTTGCCATTATCGCTGCAAACCGTCGAGATGGGGTAAAGCTATCAAAATCACGTCAATTTTTAGCCAAAATGTGCCGGAATTTTGGCGTCGTGCTATCCAGGTTTACAAGGCCACAATAACGACTGCGTCCGCGAGCTACTTCGTCGCGTGGTAGGACCTCCCCCCGTTCGAGTACAATTCCGACGAATTTTCGCTCTCCCGACAACCACTTCTTTTTGTAGAACCGAACGACCCCCGGTGCTATTGCATATATCGTGTGGTCCCGGCCCATTTTTACCTAAGATTATGCGTAAGGCACAGGTAATCCATGTTTACAACGAGATAATTGACTCACATGATCGCCTGGATGGAACGTGGTCCCCCGCTGGCGCACAATTATGTTTCCAGGAATCACGAATTGGTCTTTGAGGGCGTGACGACATGCGTTATTGTTACGTTTTGTAGGCCGGTTGGACAAGCACGCACCAGAAAACTTCTTCACACCCAACCGTTTCCCAGGGGAACCACCGTGATTGTGTACAGTGCCTCCCGCGCGTTTTGTGGCAGTACGAATTGAGCCGAGGCCTGGTCAAAGCGGTTAACTGTGACTAGACGCGAAATAACAAGGCGAAAACAATACCTAGCACTGAGAAAGGATTTCTCGCCAAGTCTCGGCAACGGGAGAAGAAAGCCATTAGGATGAACAAGAAGTGATACGGAGTCAAAACTTGTGTTCAATAAAAGTTTGTGACTTGTTGCCTGTTTGGATGAAGGGCATGCACGGGAAATGTCGGCGATAGCCGAAGGTCTTATTGAAATAACAAAGCCAATCTCCTCCCTAACTTCAGTTTTCTCAACGCCACCCCTCATCCTTGCAAACACATTTTATCTTTGTCCCATACTTAAATCATAATGGTTCTCCTCGTCACCTCCGATAATGAACAATTCACCACCGAGAAGGAAGTTGTCGAGCGCAGTGTGCTTATCAAAAACATGCTTGAGGGTTCGTAACAACTATAATTATTTAAACCTTCATGAAAGGCTCAGGAATTCTCGTGGTTAGACGTCGGCGAGTCAGATCAACCGATTCCTCTCCCCAATGTCTCGTCGAGTGTGTTGAAGAAGGTGCGCAGTCCGCCGAGCGGTTTTGTAAGACTATCACTGATCACCAATTTCATCAAGGTCTTGGAGTACTGCGAGCACCATCGTGGCGAGCCCTTACCTACGAACGACTCGGAAGCGAGTCAGGACGAGACACGCAAACGCACTACGGATATCAGCGAGTGGGACCAAAAGTTCATCACTGTCGATCAGGAAATGCTCTTTGAAATCATCCTCGCCGCCAACTACCTGGATATCAAATCACTACTGCATGTCCTTTCGTATACAAACCTAAGAGGTATTTCTGACGTCGGTTTTATGCAGGGATGTGGGATGTAAGACTGTAGCAAACATGATCAAGGGGAAGACGCCCGAGGAGATCCGCAAGCTGTTCAACATTGTTAATGATTTCACGCCAGAGGAGGAAGTGAGTACTAGTAAACATATATTGGTTTCCGTTGCTAACCTCTGTCGTGTCGCAGGCACAAATCAAGAAGGAAAATGTACGAAGACCCTTTTTCCCTTTGTTATATCTGAAATTAATTCGTCTCACTCTCAACAGGAATGGGCAGAGGATCGATGATTGTTGGTGGACACGTCATTTCATTACTTGCTATCTTTTTTTTTTTCCTTCTCTCCTGATACATGTACTATTCACGCGCAAGCCCTTTTCAACATCTTACCGAGTCTATTAAATAAGAGCCGCCACCATTGTCTGATAATCGATGAAGTCGGTGAAATGTTAAGCGGGGGCTGCTGCGCATGTCGGTTACGTAACGATCATGTCGCCGACACATTTGGGAAGCCCCAACTCTTAAACGCGCTAACAGCAATAGGCAATTCCAAGAGCCACTTCACATATCACGATAAACTACCGGAAAGGCCGCAACCATGCATACCATTCCCAACCTACCTGGAAACCTTGTCCCTCGAAATACTGAGCAGGAATCATGGCTCAAGAGCCTCGTTGCAAGGATGTGTAAATTGGACAATGTTCGGTGAGCAATGTGGAACGGATATGTGGCAAGCCGACCGGTGCTAACCCCGGCCATACGTTCAAGGTTCCCCGGAAGTCAGCCTGTGAGCTTTGGAATGAAAGATCTCGAGAGGTTGGAGAACCAAGAGTATGTCCGTCATGTCGTTTTACCTTTATCAGATATGCTAACACCGAGCAGCTATTGGGTATGCGAGAAATCAGACGGAATCCGGGTCCTATTTTTGGTCAATACGGACCTTGCGACCAACGAACAGTCACTTTACATTGTACGTTTACCATGCACATCCATACAATCCAGTGAATCGATCACACTTTGCCTTCCCGTTAGATCGATCGTCACAATACCTATCGAGAACTAACTGGAATATTCTTTCCTCACCATGAAAACCCCATAATGCCGCTTCGGAATACACTTATCGATGGGGAGCTCGTCGTCGACGTCGATCCACGTACGAAGCAGGTTCGTCCCGATTTGGTTCCCGGAATTTTCGTATTCAGCGTTTGATTAGGAAACCCTCCGATTATTGACATTTGACTGCCTTGTTGTTGATGACCAGAACGTTATGTCGAAGCCCTTGGACAAGCGATACGGAGTACGTCACCGCCCCTTTACATAAAATTCCGCTTTGCTGAGCTATCATAATAGAGACTTACCGAATGGTTTTACAAACCATATCAGAAAATGTTGCGAGATCATCCTCGAATGGCGGACAGTCAGCCTTTTGAGTACGTTTGATTTTCATTTCCGCTTGCAACCGTAAAGTAATATTTGAGTCTAGGATTAAGGTGAAAGAAATCAGCATGTCTTACCATGTCGAAAAAGTCTTTGCCGTCGACATACCTGCATTACATCATGACAACGATGGTCTCATTTATACTTGCGTCAGCACCCCCTACACTCCAGGAACTGATAAATCCATGTGAGCCTTGCCCTGACCTTCCACGCAGTTTAATTAATGTTATGAAAGATTGAAGTGGAAACCACCTTCGGAAAACTCTATTGACTTCAAGCTAGTTCTGCGTTTTCCTCCGTCGCCTTCACAGCCTAATAAGCCAGACTTCCACGCCAAGCCAATATTTCTATTGCATGTATGGTGTGGAGATGATCGAGGAGTCGCGAAATATGAGTTGTATGATGAGATGTATGTTGATGATGACGAATGGGAAAAGTGAGCGTCCCCTTGTCACCCAAACTCTTGTCTCACAATGAGCAAAGGTTGCCCTTCTGTCTTGATATCAGGCTGACCCCATTTTTCGCAGACTAAAACTATCGCGAGAACAGATCGATGATCGAATCGTTGAAGTTCACTGGGACGCCGCTGTCTCGCATTGGCGTATGATGAGATTCAGAGACGACAAACCCAACGGGAATCACCGAAATGTCGTGGAGAACATAATCCAGAGTATTGCTGATGGTGTTGAGAAGGAAGCTGTAAGCACGACGACATTTATATGCGGAAACCCGCTCTAACCGTGGTCTCATTCTCCCAGCTTTTAGCTCGCTCAAACGCAATCCGGGCCGCGTGGAAAGCTCGTCAATCCCCTGTGCAAGGTGGCCAGCGGCCTCCGCCGCCTGCGATGCGCGCGCCCCCGCCTCCGCTGGCACCCAAACCGCATCCTCCGGTCCAGGCAGATCTACGATACGGTCCCTTGGCTACATCCCCCTGGAGTAAAGTGGGGGGACCCGCGGTTGTGGCAGGAATGAAGCGCTGATCTCGGTATCATCGGGAACCTTGGCTATCTCTGATTATTGCCCACCAAGTGCCACACCGTTCGAGCCCTGTCCGCGATGGACGTCAGGTCGCGTTGTCTTGGTTCCATCTGATTGCTTTTTTGTCCCTTTCCTCGCGCGCGCGCGGGTTTGGGGCCGGCGTTGTGCTCTCGCCTCTGCGCAATTTGCGTTCGTGATATGTATAGGACCCTACTTCGGGAGAGCGGGGCCCCGGCCGGATGGTTGGCGGATATAGGTGGAAATTGGTATTTCAATCAGATTTCAAACGGGGGGGGGATGATGGTGACACAGTATATTCGATGGCAGCCTACAGGACCGCGTACATTGTATTCTGCCCGGACCAGCGGGCCTTTCTTTGTTCGTAATAGCGGCGCGAAAACACAGCAATTTCGTAACGTGGTCGTGAACCGAGAGCAATGTTTCAAATAGAAAATGGTAGCGAGAAGTAGGTAAAAAGGGATGCATGTCTAGTCGTTACAGTGATGGAGTGTACTTTGTTTGTTCAGTTGGAAAGCGAGGTATGTAAATGGAATAAGCGATAATAAAAAAAACAAATCGTAAATGGCGTCGGCTGTCCTTGATAGGGATGGATAGCGGGTGAGACGATGGGACCAACCAAAACCTGGTATTGCCGAGGTGGAATGGTCCCGTGAAGCGAAATCAGACCCATATAACAAAGAAATAGGCAAGATATAAGTCGTGAACGTAAAATTCGTGTCGTGCAACGATTCGAGGAATGCTATAAACAAGAATGAAAAATAAATGAGACTTGTCGTCGTCGTGAAGTATGATGAGGAACATGTGGATGAGTGTTGATAAACAGAATATGTGGGCGTGGAATGGGGTGATTGATAGCGCAGCGGAGATGATGGAGCAAGGAGCAAGAAACCGATGATGGGTAGCATGCATGGGGGACTTTTGAGAGTAGGAGCCTGAGGTCGCTACGGTTTTACAAACGCGTCACTCGTGTTCGAGTTAGTTGAAAAGAAGGGGCGACGTGGAAGACAAGGGCGAGACAGTGAAGTCTGCGTATGGACTAGGTTTAGGCAACATGTCGCCGAAGGAGTGTGCCCGAAGAGATAAGAATGGAGCCGATGCTGCCCGACACCCACCTCTGCGGCGAGGGACAGTGGACATAGGGACTTCGAGGAACCCCAAGTCGGCGTCTGAGATGCTCAGGCGTAAGCCTTCGAAAGAGGGCTCTTCCGCCTCAGGAGTAGATTCCAAGGATGAAGAGGACGACGACTGGCGACTATGGTGCCGACGAGTTGGCGTGTGAGGGGTGATTGATAGTGCTGCAAATTCATCGGTAAAGAGGGGGCGGAAAGCCTAGTTCAAGATAAGAACTTTTTTCTCAAGGACGATAGCCGCCTACGCCACATACCTCTAGTGAGCCTTGTACGAGCGGGGCGGGGGGCGTCGCGGGGCGTTCAACACCCATATCGGCAGTGGAACCCCCAACACTGCGCAAAAGGTGTTCCACAGCCAGACCCCTGCCACGGAGATGGTCGAGGTTCTGGTTGCGGTTGTGATCCTCCGACTCCTGATCAGCGTCGCTATCACGCTGGCCGTCAGCAACTCTCCACCACTCGATGTCAGCTAAGACCCTTCTACTGTTCGTCTCTGAGCCTGAGGAGCGCCTGTGACCGTTGCCACGAGACCCCGTGGCGCTGTTAACAGCGCTCGACAGTGAGGGATAAGGTGACGACCTGACAGAGGGCGAAGACATGGTACGACGAAGAGAAGGCATTGTAGAACTGAAGAGGAGATGGTGGACAGAGCAGCTGCCTAGCGCAGTGCTGAAAGAGATGAAGGAAGAGGAGGGAAGGGGAGGACACAAGGGTGCCGATGAGAAACTCGCATTTTCGTTTATATAATTTTTTTTTTTCGCGAGATGTGATTATCGTGAAGAGCAAGATGGGCTGGCGCGCATTTCGTACATCATCTATCAACCGTCAGGCACGTCTATTTCCTCACCTCTCCATTTCATTCAGCATTCTCCAGCTGTCAGTCCGTAGCAATCCTCATTGGAAGCCTGCTTAGCTTCGCGACGTCTTGTTCATTGCTATTCCACTCCCTAGCTTCAAACAAAATAACATTCAGAGTTAGAATGAGTGTTCGGGTCCAGTTGCAGGGTCACCCCGTTTTGGCGTAGACAAGCCACAAAGACCCCTCTGCCTCCGGGAAGAGACTCGACTTCGATGACAACCTTGATCTACATGTAGCATCTGAGCACCATGTTAAACGCTCACGTATGTTTTAACGGCATACCCATCCCTCCGATTTTCTGCCACCGCTCTCACGCAATCATCAAAAACCCCACACTATTCCAAATTCTATCAGCCTTGTATGTAATTATAAGCCTCTCATACAGTGCTTATCCCTACATAACCTTAAGCAAGTTACCTGCCAGGAGCTGTCCGGCTAGGGGGGCCGCCCGTAGTCTTGATTCTGATCACACCCGTACTATCTTGGGCTAGAGGATGCTTTTTAAACCCATCCTTCAATGGATGCTTGGCACTTATTACAAGTGTCATCGCCGCCCCAAGCCTTCTAGGTTCATTTGCAACCCCAATTACACATCCTTCTAATACCACAGACTTTATTACTCTGACGAATAGGATGACGCTCACAATTCACATCCTCATGGTCTGGTGACGCTAATTTCATGCGGCTCGCAATGATCGTAGAATGCGCAGCGCCGATTTAGACAAGAGAAAGATGCCCCAATCGTGTTGCCATACAGGTTTGACCCCATGGTATAACCACGGATCACCTACCGACGGTTACGGCCGAGGGGTAGTTGGGCGTAAATACGTCCCTCCATCGAGTTTTACACTCAAGCATTGGTCAAAACCGCGTCAGGTGGTGCGCAAGAGGGTTTTCCAACACCAGACGACGAAAAAACGCGTAAGAACGCGTCGATATTGGTGGACGCGACGCGTTTTTGTAGCCTCGTGGGCCTCGGTTTCTTGTTCCTGCCATGCCATCGATCTGTGATCCCGTACAATCTCACCTCATTGGTCAACTTCGCTTCCACGGCCGACGGGGGAATAGGGTTAACGCCATTGGTTCTCTGCTATTATTATATTTAAATAAGGCGCCGGCGGGAGGCCGTGGCCCAGTGCTTCAAAGTTGTGAAGGGGTTGAGCATGCCCTTGCATATACTCAACGGCACATCATGTATCTCGCCATCTGCGGAAGAACTCAGGGGGACGTAAGTACTCAACGAGCTTCGGTCACAAATTGGTATGTAAAGCTAGGTTAATTAATCTCTGATGCGAGGTAACCAGTACTTGGAACGGTGATAACTATTTGCTCCACACAGTATAATTGGTAATCAGTGAACAAGGGTGCCAATGGTGAACAAGGAGACTTATCAAGTTACTTTCACCCCAAGTAAACAATGCCCTGTTGAATACAAGCAGTTGCTATGCATCCTCCCGTCTTAAGACCGGCTCACCACAATACCTGTCAATCAACAAAAGTTTGAAATTCGTTGTGAGATGTGGATTTTTGCGGATGTGGAGTACGATCGAACGCACCCCAATCCACCGGCCTCCTGAATATCAATAAAATGTCCCTGGAAACCACTACCGGACACTTTTTACCGCGAGAACAAGGGATTTAGCCGCGGCCCTTGAACATCATAATTGTGGAAGAGCCCACAAGAATTAGGTCAGGCATCTTGCTTCGAAGACCGACGCTCGTAGCCGAGGCATTGACATCATGGGACCGAAATTACACCTGAGGCAGGTGGAGCTTGCTTCCTGTTTCTACTGTCTCGAATCGTAATTTGATAGTGGGGAATCTGAGCAAGATCCAAAAGAGGAGTCGATTCACCTCCCGCCGCAGGTATCATGAACTGGGATGCACAACCTCGTGTGCGGCGACTGTCGACAAGAACATATCGCGAAGCGACTGATGTCATCACAACCCTACATGTTCAAGCGGCCTCTACAAAATTTTGACAGTTTGGCACCATCAATGTTGGGCCTTCTGCCATATTTTGACGAGATTGAAAGAGTGCTGACACGCTCGCTCAGGCTTGGGAAAATCGTATTCCGATGTCGCCATGCCCGGTGAAGGCGCGGTACACCTACACCAGATATAACATTCCATGATTTTCAACCACGTGTCAAGTAAATGTTGCGAAGTTCTCTGGAGAAAATTTGATCGTCAGTCTCGTAAGCCTCCCCACGAATGATGTGCCACCAACAAAGAAGCCCACTGTCGGGTGCGAGGCGGCCGTGGTGGTGCCAGGGAGGGGTGTGATGCCCACACTAAAGAGGAAGCAGAGGACGGATACTTGATTTGCACATGGCACGAAAGTCCTGAGATGTGCCTTTCAAGATACTGGTAAGTCAGTGATCTTCCGTGCGAACTGACATCCCCACACATCGTACATCCAGTGGCTCCACCGAAGAACCATGATCAGGACATAGAAGATTATCGACAGTTCGACAAAAGGCATGTCGCGCCTATGTAAATGGAGGGTGTCAATCAATGGTAATCGTTGTCCAAGGCCTTGTGAGGTCGTTGTCACTTGATGACATGGCTGACGGCAGGGTGGATGGGCCTCGCGAGTGACCCGGGGAGGTAATGTGAGCGCCTGCGATGCTTGAACGTTTTATCCTATTCGCTCATCTTGATGTGGCATGCTACGACGACAACGATTGAACTCTGTATGGGTATTCTGCGGCACGGCAAAGCTATGTTTGGATGGATCTGTTTAATTATAAGTGAGAACCGGCACCCCTGAAAACTAGAACCAAAGATTCCACCTACGAATCGGCTTTGACAGAATATCACGTTCGGTTCCGGCATAATATAAAGTATCACCAAAGCACACGAGAAGCTACGTATCAGCACCCGTGTCCTCTGAAAGCAACCACTTAAGTAGAATGGAAGCAGTGCTAGCCAAAGGATATGACGAATTGATCACTTGGGCTGCGGGTCGTCCGTGGGTGCGAATGGGCAAAATCTGGGCTGAGATTGATCCAAGGTGACAGTGTCATCAGATAGAAGACATATTATGATAGCTGACATTCCATTGAATTGCAGAAATTCTTGCTAGTCCGCTTGTTAGGCCGTGGTAGGCGAGTGGTGGCTGGGTGTCGATGTTGCCAGTGGTCGTGGTCAAAACTCTTTTGAAAAAGAGGAGAAGGTCGGGAGTCGGGTTTCGGGATTTGCTTGGTCCGCCGAATCTTATCTAATCATTTTACCGCATATTTCGGCACGGCACTTACTGGAGGCAATCCAGAATGTCAGGGAACTGAGCGTGGCTGCCTTGCGGTGGTGGTCCTTTGCCAGCACAACCATTACTAGATTTTCGTGACAATGTCCTCCTCTCCAACTATCTACTATGGTCCAGTAATCAACCCGGAAACTCTTACTTCCTACAAACCACTACCAAACTGCCTTTTCGCGGTCGGACCATCTGGTAACATCGACTGGATAGTAGAGGATGTTGCGGAGCATAATCTTCAAGAGACCTTGGCGCAGAAAGGCTACATAGACGTCAACATAACTACGTTGCAAGCCGGGGAGTTTTTTGTACCAGGATTTATTGATACACATACGGTCAGCAAGATTGGCTGCTGATTCTCTCATCTACTCATTTATACTAACTTCAGCACGCCTCACAATTCCCTAATCTTGGCAGGTGAGATACTATTTGATGATATGCCTGTCTTCCATGCATTTAATTTGCTTAAACCTTAAGTGGACAACAATACGAGCTTCCGGACTGGCTCAAGTATACCACGTTTCCAACGGAATCCAAGTTTTCTGATTTAGACTTTGCACGACGCACATACGAGTCAGTCGTTAGAAGAGTAATAGACGGAGGCGTAAGTGACGTCGTAGTCTTAATTCGGACGGGGGATTTACTAAACTTCTCAAAGACAACTACATGCTGTTATTATGCCACCCTCCACCTCGAAGCAACGAAGATACTTGTCGATATCGTACAAGCTAATGGCAAGAATCGTAACCTCTACTCATTAGTGATATACTGACTAATTACTATAGGTCAACGAGCCTTTGTGGGCGTGAGTATTCAATCTCTGACTTCAGCACGTGTTAGCTCACATTATCTATCCCCTAGAAATGTAATATGAACAGGGAATGTCCAGATGATTACAGGGAGTGCTCGGTCGAAGCGTCTGTGACCGAGACGAAGCAACTTATCGCATATATCCGGGCTTTGCATACAACAACGAATTCTGATTCCTTTTACCCCCTCGTGCAGCCCATCCTGACGCCTAGGTTTGCAATCTCCTGCACTCCTGAACTTTTAACTTCTCTGGGGGAACTGGCTGTACAAGATTCGACTCTCCATATCCAGACACATATATCGGAGAACAAGTCCGAGATTGCATACACCAAGGAACTTTTCCCCCAGGCTCCTCACTATGCAGGAGTCTACGATTCCTTTGGCCTCCTGCGCTCTAACACGGTTCTAGCTCATGCTGTTCACCTCGAGGCCTCGGAAATCGAACTCATTGCCCAGCGAGGCGCAGGAATCAGCCACTGTCCGACGAGCAACTTCAATCTGAGCAGTGGTGTGGCACCAATTGGAGTGTACCTAGACCGTGGTATCAAGGTAAGAGGACTCTACGCTCATTCGTACGAGACCACTCATAGAAATGTTCCACAAGGTCGGATTGGGCACAGACGTCTCTGGGGGGTTTTCGCCATCGATCCTAAATAGTGTCCAGAATGCTAGTATCGCTTCGAAGATCTTGGCGATGCAGTGTCAGCACAAGAACAATGTTGAGAAACCCCAGTTTGCCGGCCGGCAGCTTTCTGTCGCGACATTATTCTACCTTGCCACGCTTGGCGGGGCACAAGTTTGCGATATCGATAAACAGGTGGGATCTTTTGCACCTGGAAAGAGCTTTGATGCACTGTTGGTCAGCGTGCGTGATGATGCTGGGAACCCTGGTATTTGGAGCTTAGACAGTGATGCCGACATGAGAGGAACAGGTGTCCTTGACAGCCTTTTGGAGCGATTCTTGTTCTGTGGAGACGACAGGAATATTTCGCGAGTTTATGTGCAAGGGAGGTTTGTCGGGGGCAGATCGTTTCGGGCGTAGTATAAAGGGTTTATTTTCGGAAGCCTTGTGTTTAGGCACATGGGGTATTCTTTCCGACATGCGGGGGTAGTAATACATGCTTCATTCCGATTCAATCACATTGGCTCTTCTCCATCTGAGTCCTTGAAATGACCAAATTCCCATTTATAACAATCCTTGATTCACTTGTCAGATGCATTTGAACGAAAGGAACAAAAGTGACGTACTATGCAATCCTCTTCTGCTCGAGCCACTGGTAATGTTCTCCCAGCTTCCCATTCGATGTCATCTATCTCCAACACTTTAGTAATCACCTGCCGAATGACGTGTTTCCGGACATCAACCCTCCATCCAAGTTTCTCGACGGTGTCAAACACGATACTTTTCCCAAGGTGGCACCGGGTCTCAAGAGCATAACCAGCCTGTGCACATGGTGATCCGAAGCCAGTACAGGCGCCTTGTGGTATTGGATCTCCGGTGTGGTAAATGTGTGTCACTGCGACAGGGGCTACATTGGAACCATTTTCGGGCCTCGGGAGTGGGAGGTGAAGGCGGCTAGCAGCGAGGCGCTCGCCTGGAGATTCAAAAGCCACAGCGGGAAGGCCGTAAGTAGATCCGAGGAGGCTAGCGATAGCACCTCCTAATGAATGACCAACAAGCCAGATGTTCGCAGATGGATAGATATGGAGAAGATCGTCAACAAGTTTCTTGAAAACATAAGTAAGCAAAGCACCGCTTTGTATGCGCCATGAGGTAAACTCGATTTAACTTACAACACCGATGGAATAGAACAAGCTATCTTGTATTAGGGCTTTCGTAAGACAGGGGTCATCACAGCGCCAATTGTGGGCGTAACAGCCACAAACCGTGCGAAACGCCCATGAGATATCAACCCTCGCGCAACAACATGAAAATAGCCTAACCAGATCAGAATCTGTGTCTGGCATCGGAAAGATACAATACCCACAGATTATCGTTAAATTTGTCCACTTTGGAGGTGGGTCCTTGAAGAGTTGTTCCTTTTATTGACAAGATGACCGTGGAATTGTCCGATGACAGAAATACATGACCACGGAACCCGTCCCCCTCCTTCCAGCCAAACGGGAAGCTCTGATAGGTATAAGATATCGATTGATCAGCGATAAAAGCCTCCGAGAGCTAGAAGCCGTCGTACCGTATTCCATGCCATGTCCACCTCATACCAATTATTCTGACCTGGTAGGGCATAAGCGTTCCCAGCCATGCGTGCAAGTTGAGAGAGCGTGTGTTTGTCTTCTATATCCGGCCCAAGAACACTCACTCGGTCCCATTCTACTATTTCGCTTTCCCCCATGTGTAAAGATCTCAGTCGCGCGCGGTGAAGAGCCTTCAGGGAACGAGGTCGGAATACCATAGTAGGAATCGCTTTCACTGTCATCGAGGGACCATTATCGACGAGGGGCTTAAGGGTAAATCCTCTGAATTCATCTGATTGGTAATTTCTCGGTGTCTCCTGCTGTAATGTCGCCTGCGCGCGGACTGAAAGCTGACGGGGGTTCACAGCTGCTGGGCTTGCCCAGGTGACACACGTCGAGAATCCAAGATATGTGATGACTAGGAGCAGAAAGCAATTCGGTGGCATCGATATAACATATAGATTCGATAATAAGCAGCAATAGAAGCTGCGCAGCTGAGCTAGTTGCGGACTTGAGTGGTTTTCTGCCGACAGCTCTTGCACCGAGTAATCCAACTCAAAGGGGATTAGGTCAGCAGCGGTTGTACAGGTAGCTTGATCACCGATAATTTTACTTTTTTCTTTACAACCCCGAGACGTTAGTATACATTACATGCATTGCTGTGAACGAGGTTTGCGATATTTGCGGTCAAGGCATCCCCTGCCATTCAGCTCAAATCAGTCACCCCCGACGATGTTTGACTTCCAATAAAATGACCAAACACCAACTACTGTAAAAATTCCGGCATTTTCTTCAGTGGCAGTGATTCGAGTACGAGTCACTCCAGATTCAATTTGATACTTGTTAGAGCGCAATCTCTCCCAAATTATGTTAGTCACCAAAAATTCAGACGCACTGATATTTCAGTGCTGGCAATTGCGACTTGCAAGTCCAATTATGACTTGAATATACCCCTATACGTACATGTATTGGTAAAAAACCATTCTATTTTTTTTTCGGGTCTATATACACGTAGAATAGACTACGCGATATCGATGGTATGTATAGTGTCCTTAAACCACATTCATTTCCCATGCTCTTCACGACTGGCGACGGAGTTGCAAGAGAGACTTAGCCTTCCTTGTTGCCAGTTTCATCTTAGTAACGTTCTCAGTGTTTTTGAGGTTTGATACAGGCTGAACCGAAAGCCCCGCTTCCAAGTATTCAACTTCCTTAGTCTGCTCAACGATCCTATCAATCATCTCTTCAGGCTCCTCAAAAGTGACATGCTCTGAGCGGTGCCCGAGAGGCCCGAAGTAACATGCAGATTCGAGTATTGATGAGGGTGTCTGAGCAGGAGTGGAGAGAGGAGAACTAAAGGGGCTAGGAGCGGGGCTCTGGAACGGACTCGACATGGACGTGGTGATGTGTTCAGAGAATCTCTTCGTCGGGAGTGACATACGACGGGCGAATGGCATTAGCGAAAGACTCTTCGACTTCACCAGGGGCGTCGAAAGCATGTAAAATCTACGAACTTTGATATTCTCTGAAGACCGGGATGTGATTAGATGCAGTCTCAACAATATGCAAAAGTACTCCTCACCATCATCATCAATGTCGGACTCGCTGTCTTCTTCTCTTATCATGTCTTCATCTATTAACGTAGACGCCATCGATTTGACAGAGTTATTGCTCTCTGAATACCGGCGAGAACGAGGACGGAAAGTGATCTGGCGCTCAGGCATCTTGGGTCCCAAAGATGGGAAAAGCCAGAAGATGACGATAGCGAGAACACTCTGGACGATGAATACGTTAGCATGGTATGCAAGTATCCGGAAAAGTGATGTACAGCGAAGACATGAGCGTAAGTAGATATCCTGGACAACAACTGAATGCTGATGGGCAGGCGTTGTTCAACAATGGTAGTGGTTGACATTTTTATAGGAGATGTTATTCAAGTGATGGTGGATGTAAGAACGATGGGTTATTCGTATATGTTGGAGGGATGGAGGGAAGGTTTTTATAGCTGAAAGAGGGGTTGAGAGGAAGTGGGTCAGTTTGAAACTTAACGGCACGAAAAGGAGATCTTACTTGTCGAAATAATAGCACTGTAGCTTCGTAGACCTGCACCAAAGGTATAGGAGATACACGACAAGATGTAGGCCTTTTTATGACAACAGAGAAGGAGCTCTGTTCAGCTTGGTAGAAGATTATAGATAGATTACGCACTGTGAGAATACGAGAATTGTCAGAAATTGGCTCGGAAGTCGGTTTCAACCGTCTACCTGCAACGTTGGGACACCTGGCAGAACGAGATGCCTTTTTATGCTAGACGTAATACGAAAGGGCATAATAGGATCGATTGTAGATATTGGTCATATCTGGTGCACCAGACCCTGCAGGAGAACTCCATATGAGTTAAAATTGTTGATCAACGCGATCAAGGAAATCCCTACTGTGTTATAAACAGCGAGAGAAATAACTCCTACAAAACCGACCACACATCAGCGAATGCGGAAGCAAAAAAGGGACCGGGACGATACCACAGTGCGAGTAAGCCCATCCACTCGAGCTCCAACACCCGCGGCCGCATGAGACGTCTTGGAAAGGACTTGTATCAATAAACCAGGCCTCGTGGCTGGGGTCAACCCTGTCTCTGTTCCATTTTTCAAGGCAATGCGGCTGTCTACCGGGAGACAACAATGAGACACTGGCGTTTACATCTTTACACAATGGTTTCTTGGAAAGGTGCCTATAAGTGTCAAGGGGAGACGTGGCTATTTTCGCATTCATCGAGTCGGTACCGAGCGTACGGGAGAGAATTTGAGCTGTCGTTGATGATAGCAATGAAGCAAGGTGACTTTTTACTCGGGCGCGGGATTCTCCGCCTCTGTTACTTTAACTTCCTCTTGTCAACGCGCCCTTCCCGTCGCATTCTCCAGTATGCATGTATCATTGGAGAAAAAATCCAGATATGGTATACACCTCCTACAACTCTCGAATGCGACAGAAGTGGCCGGTGGGTGTACTACTAGAAATGTCAGGCAGACTGCTAGGGATTTCCAGCATAGGTACTTCAGTCTTAGCATCCTTAAGCGCGATCGGCGACATTCCCGAGCACGGGCTTCACGTTCATGCTAAATCGACGATAATCGCAGCGTTGACTGACGACACGGGTATTAGCAACAAAGGTGAGCTCCAACTTGGACGTTACGCTACCTCTGCTTTGTCTTCTGGTAAAAGTCCTCGCATATGCTTTGAAGGACAGGGTTCTGATAATAATGAGTACTGCCTCGCCTGAGTAATCTCCAAGAGCGCTCTAGTCATTGCATTGCACGCTGCCGGCGGGCGGCGGCGTTGTCATCATCATCCTCATTTCCATGGAATATTCTCTTCCAGTCGACTAGCTATAAGTAGCATCATCCGTGAATGCAACAAGAAGATATGGTATATGAACAGGTGCTATGCTTGCCAGCGTTGTTCGCGGCCTTCTGTCATTACGAAGTTACAGGTGTTTCGGAAAATGTAAGGATCGAAACTCGTGACTCCCCTTCGGGCCGTCCCTCTTTTCCTTCCCCTAAAAAAACTTATGAAAAACTTACCGGGTTTCCGATCCCTCCACCCTCTCGTTTTTCCTTCCCGCTTTCAATTCACTATAATTGATCGACGCCTCGATCTCTCGAGGCTATACAGTTAATTTTCATTCTATTCATTCTAATTCACTAAAAATTTACATTACATACACACCTCCTTAGCTACCTATATAAAGGTCCTTCTCGGTCTGTATGTAACCTAGCTTACCTTGAATCTACTGTTGTTATAACGGTTCCCTCGAGACTTGAGCTAAAATCCCCTCTCGTTGTGCTTTAACTGCTAGTCACTCTTGTCACTAGTCACTTATCGTCACACATTTTGAACCCCATACACAACTTCGACAACTCTACTTTCCTCTAAAAAATCCTACCTCCCGTCACTGGATCCCCTTTGGTCTGATCAACCGAGAATTCCTTGGACGGTAGCTATCCAAATTGACTTCAAATTTTCTCAAAAAGTTTTTTCTATAGGAGTTATAGTAAGCCATGTCTACTAGACGTGCCACCCTTCGCTCTCATGCGGCTGCAGCGGTCCCCTCGCGGATCCCTGTTCCCATAAAAGGTACGCCCTCTGCTAAAAGTATTGGTGCTGACGAATCCGCATTGACAGAATTGACTGGTTCCGAGAGCTTGGCTCTGGAAACAGCGTCGGCCCCGGCTGGGCAAACCGAGAGTTCTTCTCGAGAATCCGGTAGCACAGTACGTCGCTCGTACAGTGACGTCGCAGCATCGAGACCAGCATCCCCTGTACAAAATGAAGGCCAACGTAGCGCCTTGACTATAGGGGATAGAAAAGAGTCAGTTGAGACTCCAGCGACGGCTGGCGTAACGACTCATGAAAGTGGTGAACTCCCTTGGATGGAGGTTCGCCATAAGAAAGGATCGCGAGCAAATTCGCATTTCAGTGAAAGTGGGAATTCCACTTCTTCGAAAGAATTAGGAGGGTCTGCGCAATATTATAGCCCTATGCCGAACTTTCGTTATAATAAATTAAATAAATCATCTACATTACATCCGGATGTTGAGAATGTAGTGATACAAGCTGAGAGCCAACTCACTGAAAAACAGAAGTCCATTCTCCGAAAACGGGAGGCGGCTACTTCATCGAATCGAACCTTTGAGACACCATTTGTCATTAGAGATGGTGCCTCTAAAGGCAAAAGTGTTGATAGAACCGGTCGGGGTCCTGTTGACATTGAAGGTGCTGGGATTGATCTTGAAGACATTGATCTTAAAGCCCAGCATGAGGAATTTGCTAAGTGGAAAGCACTTCAGCAATTTAAGAAAGTAGGGAGTGAGAACATTTTCCCACCTCTGCCATTTGCCCGAAGCACGCCACATGCTGTGCGCATTCAAACTGAGGTGGAACCTGTCAAGATGACACCCAGAACAGCTGATCTTGAGCTTCAGGAAATGCGCGACGAAATCGCACACTTGAAGCAGATGGTTGAAATATCAAATATGGAAAAATTGTTGAAACAGAAAAAGACCGTGTCAGTCACAATGAGGCCATCGAGTCAAATTACACCTGACAGTTATCTCGGTCGAGCGATTGAACGGGTAGGAGGTGATAGAGGTTCATTTTGGTCCGGGACAGGCATTGATCCTGCCCGAGCTGGGGGCTATGAATCTGATTCCTCATCTCCACCATCTAGTACCAGTTTGTATGATGCTGGACAGAAAAAGCACGATCTAGGTCGTGAAAATATAGCCTACAATGAGATGGCATCATTAAAAAGTAAACTGACTTTGAAACCGGTGCCACCCACTGCATATGATGGGTCTGCAGATCCGCGAGCATATCATCGTTTCGTAACAGAGGCTACAGCATATGTTGAAGATGGTGGTGTTCGTGATGACAAAAAGGTCTTTGTGGTGTCCAGATTTTTAAATGGGCGCGCACGGACGTTCTACATGCAGAAAATCTCTCTGAATCCGTACAGCTGGGACTTGCAAAAGTTCTATGTAGCATTGTTTGACTACTGCTTCCCACTGGACTTCATAAATAACCAGCGAAGCAGACTAGAAAACACTTACCAGAATGATAGAAGTGTACGTGACTACGTCTATCGCCTGGATGAGCTGTACAGTATGGTGGGGCGCGTTTCCAGACGTGCTCGCGTCATAAAGCTTTGGACTGGCCTACAGCCACTAATCCAAACAGAGCTCTATAAGGCTCGACTTCACCCTGAGCTCTCAACTTGGGAGGAAATCGTGGCTGAAGCTGAAGTAATTGAGATGGCTCACTCTGTTAACAAACGGATGAGAGGCTACTCAGATAATCAGGGCCCACGAAAATTCACCCCTAACAAGTTTACTAAGGGGCGGGCGACCAATGGGAATAGCCATGGCACAAATGAAGTGTCACAGGGTAACGGGGGGAACTCCAAGCCTAAAAATGGTGGTCAGACAAATGACCATAAACGTGAAGATGGTAAACCTACCACAAATAAAGGACATTCTTCAAATAACTTGAAGAGCCAGGTGCCGAAACCAGGGGCCCAACTACCTCCCAAACAACTAGCTGAATATCTAGCAGCTGGGAGATGTTTCGAGTGTCATCAGCTGGGGCATATGTCCAGACAATGCCCAAGGAAGAACAATATTCGGCAGGAGGGCATGAAGCCAGGCCCCCCTGGTGTATCGGCAGCAGCTATTTCGTTAACCTCAGACTTGGGGCTATCAGCTGCAGCACTGGAAGCCACCACGGAATCTAATGACCTAAGTGTCAATGCAATTTCGTGGAGCTCAGATATATATGATGACTTACCAAGTCTTCAGAAAGTAACGGGCTCAATAGATAGCCTTGATAGTTTGCCAGCCCTTCAAAGCGTTTCGGCTTCTTATGTCTCAAGTTCTGAAAGTCTGCCAAGCCTCGAAAGTGTCCCTGACACATCTTTGCGCTCCGAAGAAGAGCATGGATTGCGTCACCTGGTAGTAATACCAGATGAGCCGTCACTTTCTGTGCTCCGAAAGATTGGGCTATGGCTGAGCTGCTTGGACTCGGAGGAATTGGATCCAAATTCGTCAGACGAGTGCTCAGATGATGAGTTGGATTCCCTCGGGGATGGAGAACGTATAATGCCAGATGACTCAATATCAATGGCGTGCTTCACTCTCCCAGTGTGGATCAAAGATGAAGTTGATGTGGACACGACTCGGCATCAGCCTGTCCTAGGTCCGAATGGCCCACTTCTCGAACTTGAGTCTGTTATGCGCGAGTTTGATGGTCCGGGTTCGGAGCTCTCCAAGGATACACCTATGAAGTTGGCGTCCTGCAAATCAGAGTCATCAGGCTTAATGAATGAAGACGATTTGCCAGACTTACAATATGTATCAAACTCTAGCTCCTATGCTAGTAGCGGCGCTGTGGCTAGCTTCAAAGAATGGGAAATGGAGTGTATCCATCGGGACATCCTCCTGGAGCAATTAAACCTGAGGATTAATGAGATGGAACATCAGACTCGTTGTTTCCCAGTTGAATGTGTGGGTGACATACCTGCCCAGAATGCTGCCCGCATTCTCTCGCTGGCAGGTTGGTACCCATGGGACCCAAGTCTTGGTTATCATGCTGGGCGTGATGGGTTTCGCGTGCGGCGGGTAAGCAGTCAACATCACATGATAGAGGCTCGACTTTCGCCAGTAGAATGGATGGAGGGCGTAAACATCCCTTCTTCTTATCTTCTCAATGCGAACTTCGACCTGCCAACATGGTTTGCATGGGCTGTAATCCTGCGCGAGCAAAACATGAGCCATAAGGAGTGCAGTGAGCGCCCCTGGCCACGTAGTTGGAGGCTTGGAAATGCCTTCGAGCACATTGTACCATTGCTACTGGAATCTGGTGCCCCATACTTGGGGGACTACCAGGGTGTGAAGGAAGTGGGACGCTTTCGTCTATCCTTAATTCTGGAATCAGTTGGCAAGGATAGGGGATATGTAGTGTTTGATGATGGTCTGCGATACCAATGCATCTTGCCCGAAATCCTGCTGCGACAGGAAGCTTTTGACATAATTTCTTGGTACAACTCCCAGTTGTCTACAGCTTACGCTGAACTTCGGGACTTGACTGAGGGCTGTGTGGAAGGAGAGGAGCTGGATTGGCTCTTCAACGAACATGAAAAACCTTGGCATGTTCGGGAATCTGACACTCAGGAAAGGCTGGCAGTTGAACTTGCTTCGCAACTGATGATTCGCGATGACCCTGAACATGGGCTAGTGGAGGTCGTGCATATAAATGGCATCCACATAGAGCCTGGTACTTACCCCGCTATTCAGCGCAATGCCGCGGTAGCACGGGACTTCACACGATTGGTGCCCAAGCCAATAGTGGTTGTTGTACACATAAATGATAAGCCCTGTCGTGCATTGTTGGACTCTGGATCACTAGCAGACTTCATGTCAACTACGCTGGCAGACCAGTTGAAAGTCAATAAGACAAACCTGGCAAAACCCTTGCCTGTCCATATGGCTGTACAGGGATCTCGTACTGTTGTAAACAGTGGGACAACCATCAATGTTAGGTATCAGAACATAAACGAGCAACGTTACTTTGATATCATAAACATATCCAATTATGACTTGATATTGGGGACGCCGTTCCTCTTTCAACATCAAGTTCTGTTGGGCTTCAATGACTCTCGAGTAATAATCGGAAGTGATAAGGCCCTGCCTATGAAAGGAGATAATGTAAAGAAATTATCCTCGCGAGCTATGGATGTTACTACGCACCGTATTGATGAAGCACGTACAACAATCCGCAGGCATGCCCAGAAGGCTATAGCGGATGGGTCCCCAACTGGGATGCCCCCACTACGTGCAATTAACCACACAATACCTCTCATTGATGAGTCGAAGAGATATTCGTGGCGAAAGGTTACTTGTCCTGAGGCTCTTCGAAGTCAATGGAACACAAAAAGGGATTCCTATTTGGAATCTGGGCGCTGGGAATGGACAAATAGTGCAAATACAATACCTATGCTATGTCTATTCAAAGTAGGAAAGCCTAAGCATATGCCCGAATTGCGAACGGCAATGGATGCTCGCGAGCGCAACGCCAACACAGTGAAGATGTCCTCACCTCTACCTGAGCCAGAGGGAGTGTTTCGTCGTGTTGCAGTAAAGCCACATTGTTCAGTATTTGATTTGAAAGATGCATTCGAGCAGAATCGCATTAAGCCGTCCGACGTCTGGAAGACAGCATTCACAACTCCTGATGGTAACATGGTCAGCCATGTAGCTCAGATAGGAGATTGCAATGTGCCTGCAACTCACCAATCAGTAATGATGTATATCTTTGCTCCGTATATTGGTGCTTGGCTGGACATATATTTGGATGACCTAGTGGTTTATTCGGATACCCTGGAAGACCATATTAAACATTGTTCCATTGTCTTTGACATCCTGGCTAGGGAGAAATTCTACCTTAGTGAGAAGAAGATGCAGATCCTTCCAGAAGAAGTTAAGCTCTTGGGGCATGTTATCACTAAAGACGGGGTCAAGATGGACCCAGCTAAGGTGAATAAAGTCAAGAACTGGAAGACTCCGACAAGTCGGGATCTTTGCTTACAGTTTCTTGGCACAGTTAGCTACTTAGCAGATGATATTGCTAAGGTTCGCATCCCAATGGGAGTCTTGCATAATGTATGCGGCAGTACAGTGCCATTTCGTTGGTCGTACCTAGAAGAAAGGGCGTTCAATGAAATTAAGGAGTACGCGTCACTCTGTGAAAAAAATAGTCGCGTACCTTTGAACTACAATGTGGATGCAGAGCGCATCAACATGATAACTGATGGCTGTAGCACTGGAGTCGCTGGTGTTATAAACCAAGGGAATGATTGGACAAAGGGGAAGATTGCTGCCTTCTACTCCGCAAAGCTGAACAAGGCACAACAAAACTACCCAGTTCACGAAATTGAGATGCTTGCTGGCGTGGAGACAATGCTTCGTCATCGCGATATTCTCCAGGGGTGTTCATTTCGTTGGTACACAGACCATAAAGGTCTCATCCATCTGTTAAATCAGAAGAACTTGTCAGGACGGCAGGCTCGTTGGATGGAGAAGATAGCGGAATTTGACTTTGAAGTCATTTTCTTGCCTGGGACGGAGAATGCTCTTGCCGATGCTCTATCTCGCTTGTACTCCAATGACGCGAAGGGCACTGTGCGTGCTCCTACTGAATACACACAGTTTGATCCTACTCAGGACCATGTGGAAGGCATTCAGGAACTTGTGACCATGCCGCTGCTCGTAGGAGCGGAAGCTGGTGCAAGTGTGCCCCCAAAGCAACAGCGTTCTGCTCGGAAGTTGCCTGAAGCTCCTGCTGAGACAGGACGCCCTGAGACGTCTCGTGAATTTGCGAGTCGTATGAAGGACAAGTTTCGGGTGCATGGTCCTCGCTCCCACCAAGTTGACGGTAGGGCAACGAGGGCCATAGAATCACCGGCACCTCTGGTAGCTGCTCCTAAAGCCACCACTGAGGAGGCATCTCCACCAATGAATCCCATAGTGCATGAGCCCGGACTATTGGATGCTCTAAAAGGTGGCCATGATGGACTTGACGTCCTGGACACAATCCGGGGTCGTTACGAAGAAGATAATTTTTTTCGGATGGTCCTCGAGACTCCTAAAGCATTTCGGAACTTTGAATATGTTGACGGAATCCTCTACATGAAGTCCAACGATGTTCGGGTATTATGTGTCCCAGCTGTCATCTACAAAGGACGAAGTATTCGTGAGGTGATAATTTCGGAGGGCCATAGTCTGTTGGCTCACCTTGGGCCTCAGAAAACCCTGTCATACCTCCGAAGCTACGTGTGGTGGAAAGACTTAACAACGGACATTATTAAATTCTGTGATTCATGCGTGACATGTCACAGGAGTAAACCCAGTACACAGAAGCCGTATGGCTTGCTCAACCCGCTGGAAGTGCCCGGGAAGCCTTGGGAATCAATAGGAATTGATTTCGTTGGCCCATTGCCCGAATCATTGGATAGGGACGCATCATACGATTCAATAACAGTCATTATTGACTTGTTGTCAGGTATGGTGCATTTGGTACCTAGCCGGACAGACTACAATGCTAGACAGGTAGCGGAGCTCATCTTCTATCATGTCTATCGATTGCATGGCCTGCCGAAGTCAATTGTTAGTGATAGGGATGTGCTGTTCACAAGTACCTTCTGGGAACACTTGCACAGACTAATAGGCACCAAGCTTCGCATGTCGAGTGCTTATCATCCTGAATCAGATGGCGCCACGGAGCGCGCAAACAGGACGCTGACGCAAATGATTCGTCAGTGTGTGAACCCTGCTCAGAAGGATTGGGTATCGAAATTACCTGGGATAGAGTTCGCGATTAACTCGTCACGTTCATCAACAACGGGATATGCACCGTTTTTTCTGAATACTGGTCGCATGCCTCGAAGTATGATCTGGGATGCTCCCTGCAAGGACGAGTACCCAGGAGTGCGTGTGTTTGCCAACAAAGTGAAGAATGCTATCATGCATGCACATGATTGTATCCTGGCAGCACGTGTGAAGCAGACACGTTCTGCTAACCGTAAACGTCGTGAGTCACCTTTCATAGAAGGTGATTTGACTTACATTTCGACAAAAAACATAGCCTTCCCCAAGGGGTTGGCTAGGAAACTTGTGCCTAAGTTCATAGGGCCATACAAGTTAGTGAAAGACTTTGGTAATAACTCTTATAGAGTGGACTTACCTGCTGAACTCAAGAAGAGAGGAGTGCACGACGTGTTCCACTCCTCGTTGTTGCGTGTCCATGTCCCGAATGATGACAGGTTGTTCCCAGGACGGACGGAGTCCCAATTTCAATTGACGAATGACCCCGAAGCCGAATGGGCAGTTGATCGGGTTTTGTCCCATTCGGGGTCTGGGGCTGAATCAATTTTTGAACTTCGGTGGAAGTCTGGGGATACGACATGGTTGCCGTTCAACAAATGCGACCACCTCGTCCAACTTCAACAATACCTCGAAGCCTGGAACGCGCCTTCAATTGGAAAATTGGGCCCAGGCTCGGGAGCGCCTCCTGAAGATGACGTTCAGGTAGTTTTGAATTCAATCATGCTTGCTAATGCTGAGACAGGTTATGATTTTGGGTCTGAGACATTGCCGCCTGGCGGCAGCCCTACTATCATAAATAGGAAGTGTCATAGGACTCGCCGCTCCCCCAGTTTTCCTCCGACCACGATAAGCTTAGACTTCGAACCGCGTCAAACTTCCACCTTCCCTCTACACCACTCGAGCCCAATGGCACCCTACTATATCCCGAATGACCAGCTTACAGCTTTCGAGCGCGACCCGAGAACCCTTGTCTTCACACATGTCGAAACCAACCAGCGCATCTCTTACACCCGAGATCAGGTAGAGCTTTGCCTCATTTATGACAATCGGGTTCGCTCGCGCCTTAAAAACCCAAAACCCGACCATACCCCCTTTCCCGAGCCCGCAGGTTATGCCGACCTTGCCAATCATATCAACATAGAACCAACCTTAGATGACAAGTATCGGCTCCTTCACAACACGGGCAACGGACCGTTTACGGATGGTGTGGGCGGCAAACTTCGCGTAACTCACCTTATGGGTCCCGCTCCAGTTCAGGCTGTAATTGCTGCGTCAGCGAGCGCTCACTCTCAAGAGACGATGGCTAAGCGCGCGTCTCTATTCGACGAGTGGGGCTTGGAGGATAATCCGGACTTCAAGAAAATAGTGGGTGCGGCCTTGATAGAGTCGTGTGCCATCCGAATGAAGAGAGAGAAGAGAAAGAGCGAGGCGATTAAAGAGCGAAAAATGGTTCAGGCGGCAAAGGCGGTACTTGGTAATAGCGCCCCGGATTCCGTTCCAAAAGCAAAGCGAAAGAAGCTCGCGGAAGTTCCAACGGTCCCTCCTTCATCGTCTCGTACTACGCCCACCCCGAACCTAACTACCCAGAAACCGACACCTCCGACTGCTCGCGAGGGCGCGCCTTACAACACGAACGACGTTTCAGCCCCTCGCGACGACGCCATGGAGGCCTGAATATTCCTTGGAGGAATATTGGAGGGCGTGTGTAAGGATCGAAACTCGTGACTCCCCTTCGGGCCGTCCCTCTTTTCCTTCCCCTAAAAAAACTTATGAAAAACTTACCGGGTTTCCGATCCCTCCACCCTCTCGTTTTTCCTTCCCGCTTTCAATTCACTATAATTGATCGACGCCTCGATCTCTCGAGGCTATACAGTTAATTTTCATTCTATTCATTCTAATTCACTAAAAATTTACATTACATACACACCTCCTTAGCTACCTATATAAAGGTCCTTCTCGGTCTGTATGTAACCTAGCTTACCTTGAATCTACTGTTGTTATAACGGTTCCCTCGAGACTTGAGCTAAAATCCCCTCTCGTTGTGCTTTAACTGCTAGTCACTCTTGTCACTAGTCACTTATCGTCACAGAAAAGCTTGTCCCACGTGCGTTTGAGCGATTTTTTAATAAAAAAAAGACGAAAAATCAAAAAATTCGAACCGGCGTCATTCACGACGTATGGGACTCCAGGACCATGCTATTTCATTGTATGATTGCTGATGTGAAGCAGTTTGTGCTCTAGCTTGTTGATGAAGGGTGGTAGATTGACAATGTTGCAGCTTTGGTGTCTCGGTGAAAAGCATTCGACACTGGGAAGAAAATTACACTTCATATGACAGCATTATTCCACCAGATCTTGGACTTAGAGAGATGTATAATGAAGATATGGATTAGACTACAATAACGAGAGTACATGAGTACTATTTATACTAGGTGTGAGTATTGTGTAAGTAATTCCTACTGGAGGGTACAACAATGGTCCTAGGATATGGTCAATGCTAAAAGAAAGAGTATAAGAGGTGATTATAACCAAAGGGAACAAGCATGACTGGTACATGCAAATGTATCAGCGCCAGCGGCACAAGTATGGGTCCAACAAGATCGAGGAGAGTGCTATAGCATCTTGCCATGGATGGAATCCAGCAATGGTCCACGATGAGCGGATGGTGGAAGGGTTGCTCATCGCCTGAGCTATCTGAGTCTGAGGGGGTTGTCAGATTTGTGCTTGGTTGCTGTCCTCGCACCTTGTTGTGAATGTGTTTGAAGATGTATGTGAGCGATTCTTTATTTGACAACTCTTAATACTGCTCTTGCCGTTTTGTTCCCTTAGCAGGTGTGCAAATCTTGAATTTGGCTTAAGTAGGTGCAGTGTGTCGAGCTTCTTCTGCAGACTTCTCAGTTATATACAACTTTGCCGAGAATCATACACACTTACCCTTAGAAATTGGACCTGTGTCGCTTTCTTCCTCTACCCCTTGCTCCTCTATGGTTGACCTGACCCCAGGGTTGGCGCCTTTGTCGCTGGGTTGTTTGATATTGCTCAAGTGGGTCTTTGCCTGCAAAACTGGCAGATCATCAAATTCTCCATCTCTTTCGGCTGGATCTTTGGATGATGGGAAGCCCAACTCATTATCCAACTCATAGTCAGACATCTAGAGTGTTTTAAGAGTGTAGAGAAGCGTAGGGCCTGTGTTGAGGAAGCATAGGTGTTTTTCTATTTTTTCTATTTATTTTATTTAAAAATCGCTCAAACGCACGTGGGACAAGCTTTTCCGAAACACCTGTATATGAATTACGTAAATTCTCTTTCAAAATATGATATTTGAGAGAAAGGTCTGTTGGGGTTTCAACTGGACATCGATTGAAGGTGAAAGTTTGTACATGGCCCCTGTGACATTTAGCGACTAGCTGGCGGACCTAGTATGAGAACCCCTTGACAACTGGGAACACCCACGTAGGACAATGTATGAACCATTCTTCCCGATCACTTCATATGTTGTGACATTGAGGCGAAAGCTTTGTACCCTATATTGATCTTCGTGTGAGAGTCTCAATTTTATAACTAGTGACTGCCGGAAGGAAAGCGGTAGTTACAGTAGAAGCTGGGGGTGGCTTTGAGAGAGGGTCGTTCCTTGGTGCGGGGGACTAGAAATGAGGGCGTGAAGAGCCAGTAGTCAATGCACTATTGTTCGAATAAAGCCTCAAAACTCAACAGTTCCGACCCCACACTCGGCAATTGTGGAGGACAATTTATTTCATAGTTTCACAGGATGAAAATACATTGCAGACAGTGTACTGATTAATGAAATTGGGGAGTGGGGCGGGGAAGCGATATGAGCCAGACCCAGAATCAGGTTATGATATTACTGTGACGTGATGATGACTGAAGACAGGGAGAAAATAATCTGTCATAGGTGATGAAGAATGGAACGGGCAGCATTGATTAGAAGGTTGAGTATGATTAAAATGGTTGACCAAACAGCAGATAGCAGAGGACAAGTTTCAGAGCCGATGAGAAGAAGCTTGGAAGACCAGAGTACCAGAAAGCCAAGCGAGTAACGGAAGAGTAACAGCAGAGGCGCAATCAATCAAGAGATCTTGCTGAGAATTCCTTTGACCTTCTTCTCGGTCGAGATATTGTCGTCCTTGTCTAATGATTTTGCGTGTCGTTCGAGATTAGCGATAGTATGTTCAACTTTTCCCGGCAAGTTTTTAAGGGTTTCTAAAGACGGCTCGGCTATAACGGGTTAAATACTGTGGCACAGGAAAATGAAAGCCGTTACCAATGGCATTGATGGATTTCTCGAATTCGGTCCATAGGCGATCGCGAGATGCGTAAGCTTCCTTCAGTTGTGCAAGAAGTTCTTCGACGTTACCCTGTCCGACGAGGTCATCAACGCTAAATGCCAAGATAATTTATGACAGTACCTGTGTTGTCACATAAGCATGAGCCAGATCGTCTTGTTCTTTTATTGCCATGGCCTCCGCTGCTTTGCATGCATTGTTGAAGAGTATGATGCCCTTCCCGAACGACATGTCGACCCTCTCTTCCAGGACGCGATAGAGAGCCTTTACGTGGTTGACAGTGGGAACAAGAGCTTCGGCAATTTCTTTCTTCAGTTCTTTGCCACATAGATCGAATGAGTTCTGTAACGAGTTAGCTAGGTGGTCGATTTTCTCGTCTTTATCATCCTCGGGTCTGTAAAATCATGTTAGTTAGTTACTGTATGCGTGTAAGAAAATCATGTATACTTACGCTTCCTCCATCAAGTCGGAAAAGAGGGTGCTCTCCTCCTCCCAGTGGAAAAAAGAATCTTCATAAAGGGGCTCTTCCTCTTCCTCGCCGGAGGCGTTGGGGCCAGCGTAATAAGTGTCTTCTTCATCCAGATCAAAAGTGCGGTAGTCGTTGAAGGGAGTCCTGAGGCGCCGCTGAACCGGGCTGGGACTTTCGAATATGGGCTGAAGGATCCGTGTTCGGGAGATCTGTGTAGAGCTGTGCGACGGTCGAGGGGCGGCGTTCCGTCGCGTAATTTCTCCGGAGTTTCTTTTGTGCCTCAGAGGAGACTTATTCCACGGTTTCAAGTCTGCAAAACATGAATAAAGGTACTTTCAGGGGCTCCACGACGCTCTGTATATCGACGTACAGGGCTTAGGGGACCTCGAGCGAACTCTGTGGCGGAAGGGGGAGGACCTGGCCATGGCTGATGAGACAGGAGTTTAAACTCCGCTGATTTGCCCCTTGCCGTCGTGTGTGGTCGGCGCTTGGTCACACCGCTGTCCCCTACTTTTACTTGCCTGACCTTCTTTTTTCCCTGCTTTGGTCAGTTCGTCTTCGTGGACAGTGTCGAGCCCTGTCAAATCTCTAATTGAATTATACTTGCTGCCAGTCTTCGAGCCCGTGGCCGGTGCTCCTCTCAGCCTTTCCTAGCGACCCGAAAAGCCCTTGTCGAACGATCATGAATGCCCGTCCTCATAAGGTGGTTTTTCATTTCAGATATTCCTTTGATTGCGCACTGACTAGGGAACCCAGCAATCTATGTCTGAGCTGAAGCTGCGCAGACTGACGGAGCATAATCAGCGGTTGCGGGAGGATCTGGCTAGACCGAGAGTGAGGGTGAGTGAGGCTAGTCAAAGGTGAGCATCATATCCTTCCCCCATGGTTAACAACACAAGATGCTGATACATCACTCAGTTTGATTCGTTTCTGCAAGACCACAAAAGACCATCTTGTACGTTTGATCCCTGTTTTTGATGTGGCTCAGTCGTATCATACGGGTCGCCCTATACCTGTCATGGTACTAATTTGTTCCATATTTTTCCCAGGTGCCGTCAGTATGGGGACCCGTGAACAAAAGTGAAGATCCATATGCGCCGCCAGCCCAAGGCTGCAATTGCGTGATAATGTGATCGTACTGCTTGTCTTCCTTCGACACCTGGTTTTTACACACGAATGGAGAGAGGTTCGCCGTCATGGGCCTTAGTTCTTGGGAGATCCATTTTCTTATATTTTTAGTGATTCCGTCCTTCCGCGATGCACGACAGATGCATATACCGTTTCTCATTACATACCTCAACAAACCCCCACGCTCTTTTTTTTCTTGTCCGGCATCCACCCTCCGTCCACCCCTCCTCCCCAAATGGATACACGATAGTGCTATTCAGTAGACCCAAACTCCCTATCCGTTTACCTCTTGGCTATTTTCGCCTTCCATCCTGCCACCTTGGGGGTTTGATATCGAGTATAAGGCTCTAACATTATATTATACTTTTCTATCCCGAGTTTTGTCCTGCGCATCTCCTCGTAAATATATCTATTGCATGCGTCCGACATGCGGATGCTCGGATTGAAATTTGAAGTCTGATGAGAATAAATGTCTGATGGGTTGCCGAGTTGGGATTGGCTGTTCACACTGGTTACCTGAACCTGACATTGACAAGAAACAGCCCGTGAAAATATCAGGTAACAACGCAGAAATACCCATCTATTGAGCGCTCATACATCCGCATCACCTTCTTCTCCGTCCCATCTCTTCCAGCTTAGAAACAACCCCTTGAGAGTTCCATTCTCAAACTTTCCTCGACATTTGGTTCTATTGTAAGTAGGAAAAATTCACGTTACTTCTTCACAGGCACTCAGCCATATTCTTAGACGTCTTGATCAACAACCTTCGCCAACTACTACCCACCCCATCCTATAATCCCAGCTCAAAATGAGTTCGCGCGCAGGTGGTCGACAGACCATGTCCGACCTGAAACTTCGGAGGTTGGTCGAGCACAATCAGAGACTACGGGAAGATCTTGCTCGGCCGAGGGTGAAGGTCAGCGAAGCTAGCGCCAGGTGAGCAGCCCCACACTATGCACAGCTTAGGAGCTCAATGCAACGCGGCCCAACTAGTCTCATTCGATACTGCAAAACAACAAAGGATCATCTGGCAAGTTTTCCCCTTTTCCCACTGTGCCTTGTAACATTACTCATCCACGTAACCACTGCAGGTTCCTTCTGTGTGGGGGCCAGTGGGCAAGTCGGAAGACCCGTACGGACCAAAAGGGAACGGGTCCTGCTCTTGCTGTTCCATACAGTGATCTAGGACAATTTCTTCCCTTCCCGCTCTTTCATTCAGCATCTCTCCCCCCACATCAGTACTCTTCATACCGGACTTGTAGACGCTCCGAAAAGCAGGCGACGAATTATCAATCTCGTCCCTTCATCATTATCTGTATACTGTACACCTAACACTTTTCTTGCTTTTTTCACACCGTCTTTGTCTGTTATGCTGGAAACACCTCTTACTGGTACTCAATGTCTACTTTGTAACTTACTTGTCGTCATTCAGTTTTCCTTTCATTTTTCTACATCATTGATCCCGAGTTTGCTGTACGCCTTCTGCCTTTGTTCGTAATACAGCGATTCAAATTGCTTACTTCATGAGATCATCTCGGACGGGTGCCCATGAAGATCCTGGTGACTTTGTAATGACGGGCATCAACGGACAGTCCAAGTGAATGACAGCAATCTATACCAATTAGCGCAAAAGGATGACACGTTATGCAGCACGATAAATATAAGTTCTGAGAGTATTAAGCTCACGCCTTCGAGAACACGTCGGATTCTTGATCTCGAGAGGAGTAACTGCTACCGAAGAACGGGAATTAAACGTTCTGTAGGAAATTCCGCACGCCAGGCTCATTCAATGCGCCGACGAACTGATTGACTGGTTTACCGTCCCGGAATGCAATTACAGTTGGAAGGGCGCGAACCTGGGGCGGATAGGTGAGTACCAGTTTACTATTTTTAGGTTCGTAGTAATATACTTTGAATTGTTGGCCCAAGGACTGTCCTACTTCACCGTCGGTGTCCAACTTGACCAGGTCTATCGGTAGTCCTGAACCAGACTTGGTTTCTGCATTTTCCGCTAGACTCTCGAGGATTGGCGAAAGCTGATGACATGGTCCACACCAGCTACAACCCATGAGAACATATGAAATTCAAAGAAATAGACATACTTACTCTGCATAGAAGTCGACCAACACAATCCTATCCTTGGCACTTATGACCTCATTGAATGTCTGTGTGCGTAGGATATTACTAACGATACTTTAAATTGGGCTGGGAAAAAGAGCAAGGTGAAGCTGAACATACCTCGAGACTTGCTTTGTTATATTGCACGGCCCAACGGGGCGTTGAGTGGAAAGGCCGGGCGCTCTTTGCTACTAAGCACCGCAGGGGGCTGCTCGCCGAGACAGGCGTGCGCTGGAGGGACCGGATTGCTAGGGAGAGCATGATAGACTTTCAAGGATTAGTGATCGTCGTTTGTTGGTAAGTGAGAAGCTGAATGAGCTTCCCGGGTAGCCGGACCGGCATTCTAGGCACGGCCATCTTCTCTCTGTTTTGCTTTGAACCTGCCACTTTGTCAAACATCAATCAATGCTTGCTTGTTCAGACTCGGACTTCTCCTCGTTATGAAATGCGATGCTCTGAGTCTGCTATTATATACAAGGAGAATTTTTGGGTCGCCATCCATCATTCCAACATCGCCTGGTCTGATATCCCACACAGCCCATTCGAACCGACGGAACGGCACCTACACTGGCACCTTTCATGGCGTCAACACTCGGCGCTCAGTCAGATTGACGATCCTCATTGTGATATGTGTAAGCAACCGACCGATTGCTCTTAGATATGTGCATTAGTCGCATGCTTGCGTGGAGGACGGTTATTGTATCAAGGCCTTTTTAATCAACCAGTCGGGGCTCTCGGAACACACGGTTGGTAGCTTGGTGCCGCAAATGTTTAAATATATCTCATGTCGTATCACAGTCTCTATGGAGATTGGCCCCAACTATTTTGTGTCAGATGTCAAGGATACTACTTAAAGGAAGCCCTACGAATCTTGTCAGTCTGAACCATCATCTTTCGTTCCATCCCAGCAGGTCATTTTTTTTTTCGTTTCAACGAGCAGCGTAAGTGGTACCCGTTGCTTCGAGTCGATGTCTCCAGCCTACTAAATCGAATTCCTATGTTTTCCAGGCTCGAAGTCTGTCCTTTGCATCGTCCCATTATTCATTACACAGAGACCAGTAATCCCCACTATCTTGATCTTCTTTAAAAATGCGCTTTTCTACCATCGCTTTTGCCCTCGCCTCTGCCATACTCGTATCTGCCGCTAATGTCACCGTGATCGTTGGTGATCAGAACAAGGTATGTATCGGCTCCGCATGACGCATCACATCCAACCTCAAACACCATTAATAGACCGTCTTCAACCCACCGAGTGTGACGGTTAATAATGGGGACACGGTCACTTTTGAGTTGTGAGTACCCAGGCAAACTATGACCTGTTCACCGGTTAACATGCCACACAGCCATTCCAAAAACCACGTTAGTTCCCTGCTTGCATTTCGCTTTAGCGACCAATGGCATTTACCATCCCCGTTTCCCAGTCTGTCACCCAGTCGACATTTGCCAACCCTTGCCAGCCCATGACAACACCCAAGGCAGGCGTCGACTCAGGCTTCCACTTGACGGCACCTGGTGCAACGGAACTCGCATCCTGGAGTTTCACCGTTGACAATGCATCAGCGCCCCTTTGGTTCTTCTGTGCTCAAACGGTCCCGGTCAAGTACGATCTCCTATTTTCTTCCAACTGAGAGCACATTATCTAATGCCTTTCCCCAGCCATTGTCAAACTGGAATGGTCTTTGCGGTCAACCCAACAGCAGACAAAACCTACGATGCCTTCCTGGTAACTTTCTTCCTCATTTCCCTGCTTCGGCAAACTCACAGAACCTCTCCAGGCTGCCGCCAAAAGTAGTAACGCTGCGAGCAACACCACCGCTCCCGGTGGAACCGCAGCCAACTCGACAAGTAGCGACTCAGCCAGTGGTAACCCCACCCCCAGTGGTTTATCAACTATTGTTGGCACACCAAGTGGCAGTGCGGCACCCGATACAACAGGCTCTGCACAGGCTGCCTCGAGCAGTAGTGGAGCGTTGCCACTGGATGGCAACACCGCGATACTTCTCACCGTCGTGGGGCTCGTTACTGGTCTGGTCTTGTAGATAAAGTCGACGGACTAATGGCGAACTGCGTACCGCATTTTCTATGAAGGATACGAGGGCATGTTTTATATATGTGTGATGTAACTTATCCGCAAGCTGTACTGGATGCACAAATCATGCAATAATAACTGGCAGTCATTTACACGGTTGTACGCGATGTATGATCCACCGTTTTGAATATCGCGGTCGAATCAGTGCTCAGCGCTCAGCGATGAGCCAATTGATCCCCATGAGTGAGGGGAAGCAGGGGTGCCGCGGTGAATGTGATCGGTTGTGACAAAGGCACACTTGAGATTGGTATTGAATATGTAGGACTCCCCGGCTCGAAGCAAACATCACCAACTTTGTAAGACGCTGGTCTTGTTTAGTCAATATCTGGTCCTCCACCTTCACCGGAACCGCTTCGCGCTCAAGAACGCTCACTACCGACGACCATGGATGCAATACGGGTATCCAAGGTTAGTTACTAGGCAAGTTTATTACTCCGATGTGCAGCTCAACAGTCAATATTACCAGGTCGAACGAGTTACGTGCACCAAATCTGGAACAACATTGGTTGGCACAATCCATTTAACAGCTCATCACCTTATCTTCCGATACGATGCAGAGGCACAGAAGGAGATGTGGGTCAGTGTTGTATCATGCGAGTTTAACAGTCGAGGTTCATCTCCGAACAGGTCCCATATCCCTTGATATCGCTGGTTTCGCGCCTTCCTCAAACCTTGCAAGGGCAGTGTCCCCTTACGTTCCACACTCGGACTTTCGAAACATTCTCTTTGGCTTTTGGCAAGGAAGGCGATGCAACAGACGTGTTCGAAAGTGTCAAAGAGCTAACAGTTGCAAGTGCGCCATTATATTGTTACGAAAATCACTTCAACCTCTGACCTTGGGGATCCACTTAGCATCTGTAACGCAGCTTTACGCATTCTTCTATCGACCCAACCCTCCTTTGGCTACCTCCGATGGATGGTTTATATACTCTCCACGGGATGAGTTCGGCAGGATGGGCGTAGGATCGCGGAGCAAGGCTTGGCGATTCACAGACATTAATAGGGATTACTCCGTGGGTTGTTCCTTTTCTTTGAAGACTGCTTATCGATAGCTCTCAGTAACTTCAGTTTTGTCCCACTTATCCTGCCCGGTTGGTGGTCCCGACGAGAATCAGTGATACAACATTACAGTACGCTTCGAAATATCGAAGTAAATGCCGAATACCTGTGTTAAGCTACCTTCACTGGGCCAACTTCGTACGTGGTTTCGCCCTTGTCAAACAACGCTTTCAACGAGATGATTGCAGGGGAGCATAACGCGCTCGAGCCAGCCGATGGTTGGCATCACGCAGAATCGCTCTATTCAAGATGAAAAACTGATCGAGGCAGTTTTCCAATCTCATTATTCACCTGATTCGCGTGCTTCGGCATCGCCTGTGTATGGTGCAACTACAACAAATCTTATTATTGATGCTAGACCAACAGCCAATGCCATGGCCAACACTGCCAAAGGTGCGGGTTCCGAAAATATGGATCATTACAAGGAGGGAAAGAAGGCATATTTGGGAATCGATCACATACACACTATGCGCGAATCTCTTGGAAAGGTTGTCGAGGCTCTTCGGGATGCAGATACTTTGCTCGCAAGCATCAATAATGACCTTTCCGACCACGTATCGGGAATAACAGTGCTGGATCGGCAGGCTCTCCGCCGCTCAGGTTGGCTGCGCCACATATCGGCGATTCTGGAAGGGACTGTACTGATCACTCGCAACGTCCATGTCAACTCATCACATATCCTGATTCATTGCTCTGATGGGTGGGATCGTACCTCCCAACTCTCTGCACTCTCACAGCTCTGCCTGGATCCATTTTATAGAACAATACGCGGTTTCGAGATTCTGATCGAGAAGGACTGGCTCTCCTACGGTCACAAATTTCTTGATCGTTGTGGTCATTTATCTTCAGACAAGTTCTTCTTGTCACCCAATGACACAGCTAATACTAGTAGTGGTGCAGATGCAGCCCAGGCCTTCTTAGCATCGGTTCAGAACCGATTCGTTCCCCAGCAACACCTTAAAGAGATTAGTCCTGTCTTCCATCAGTTTTTAGAAACCGTTCGACAAGTTCAGCGACAATTCCCAGATCGCTTCGAATTCAACCAACGCTTCCTACACCAATTATACTACCACCTTTACTCTTGTCAATTTGGAACGTTCTTATTCAATTGCGAACGCGAACGCCGGGTTGGTGATGGAGGTTCACCACCCTGTGACCGCACAGCAAGTGTGTGGGATTTCTTCAACTCTCCAAGCGAAACGGTACAGAATATTAACCCCACGTTCGACCCGTCATTGGATGATCCTACTTCGCGAGCTGCAAGTGCCGATATGGGAGTTTTATTCCCAAACCCAAAAGACGTGCGGTTCTGGCATGAACTGTATGGAAGAACAGACGAAGAAATGAATGGGAGGCCTTTTGCAGCGCAGGGCCGTGGCGTCGAAATAATCGGACCCATTGAGAGCGCTGACGACGACGTAGTATTGCAAAGAACACCAACGCCTTCTACGGTGCCACTTCCCCCTTCCCCCGCGAGATCGCCATCCGTGACATTGCTCCCATCGCGAACCTTCAGCCTAAAACCTGGGTCTCCGGACCCGAGCATGGTTGACAGTGCCCGAGGGACCCCAACTATCATATCCGACGGTATCAGCTTGCCGCCAACAAGAGCAGATAGTATACCCTTCTCTACCTCGCCTTCAAATGCTTCATCAATGCGGCCACCGCGTATCCCTTCCCCAAACCCCCAATTCTCTCCTAACCGCACCCGAACGAAGCCGCCTGACTTCTTATCGAGTAGTGGTGTTAGGTCAGTATGGGGGAAGCTTTCATCTAATGCTTCCGCGGCTCTCTCTGTTGTTCAGGACGCGTATGTCGGCGTCGCAAAAGATCTCCGAAATGTGGGGACTACCGAGGGTGAATCATCAGCCAGAACCGCCGAGTTACAGGATCGAGAAGCGTTAACGGCGTGGAATGATGAAACGTCCTCCAATACTCGAGGCGTCGAGTCCTTATCAGTTGGTACGGGCAACCCTTGGGCTACCGCAAAAATATCACATCCTTCACTTGAAGATAATCCATGGGGTTCGGTTAGATCACCGGTTGGGGGGCTACGGGCCTCAAGCTTCCTCCCTGCCGACCCTACCGTGGCTCATCCACTTCCAAGAACTGTATCACCATTATCAAATGTCAAAACCTCTTCTTCAACATCGCCATTGACGCCTAACAACGAATCGCCAAAAGCAGCAAACAGTAGCGGATCGGATCCTCTGGGGGTTGGGTTGTTGTAGATATCAAGCTTAATACACATCTTCCTTTTGGTAAACACGACAGATACGTTTCATGAGCGGGTTTAAATCTTGCGCACGTACAAACTTTAATTCAAGGGTACTTGCACCTCTTCCATTTACGTATTCAAGAATAATCATACCCAACAATGGTCCGATCTTATACGTACGTCTATAATTATGATCGTACCCGAAAAGAAGATGGCGTGATATGCTTTGATTGCTGACAAAGCAGACCATATAACTCGACAGAGAGAAAAAAAAAGTAGACCATTCTCTTCCCACCACATTCCCCTACTCCCCCTTCCTTCTCCCATTCCCAGATCTTGACGATGGCCCCCAACGGAAACGCCGTTCGTGGTGCTTTGGCTCCAGGCCACTTCCTCTTCACATCGGAGTCTGTTGGTGAAGGTCATCCTGGTATGGCATATCCAATTCTCTCGGAAGAGGGAGGCACTGATCAATTGTTCAGATAAGATTTGTGACCAGGTTTCTGATGCTATCGTATGTACTTTCTTCCCCCGGAGTTTGCTGTGCGTTAATGAACTCATTTACTTCCCGTCGCGTAGCTTGACGCCTGCCTTGCCGAGGATCCTTCTTCCAAGGTCGCCTGCGAGACTGCTTCCAAGACTGGAATGATCATGGTCTTTGGTGAAATCACCACCAAGGCCAATATCGACTACCAAAAAGTCATCCGCGAGACCATTAAACAAATCGGCTATGACGACTCGTCCAAGGGTTTCGATTATAAAACTTGTAACATTCTTGTCGCTATTGAGCAGCAATCTCCGGACATCGCTCAGGGTTTGGACCATGGGTCTTTAGAAGACCATGGTGCTGGTGACCAGGGTATCATGTTTGGGTATGCCACGGATGAGACGGAGGAACTGATGCCTCTTACGATCATGCTCGCACACAAACTCAACGCTGCAATGGCTGTCGCTCGCCGCACTGGTGTTCTTCCATGGCTCCGCCCCGACTCGAAGACCCAAGTCACCATTGAGTACAAAAAGGATGGTGGTGCTACCATTCCCCTTCGCGTCGACACTGTCGTTATCTCTACTCAGCATTCCGAGGACATTTCGACAGCTGATCTCCGGACTGAGATCCTGGAGAAGATTGTGAAGAAGGTCATCCCCGCTAACCTATTGGATAATCACACAGTCTATCACGTAAAGTTGCTTGCAAAATTACACGAAGAATATCACTACTGACTTCGATCTTCCCAGATCCAACCTTCAGGTCGCTTCGTCATTGGAGGGCCCCAAGGAGATGCCGGCTTGACTGGTCGTAAAATCATTGTGGACACCTACGGCGGTTGGGGTGCTCACGGTGGAGGAGCGTTCTCAGGCAAAGATTTCTCCAAGGTTGATCGATCAGCTGCATATACTGCTCGTTGGATCGGTGCGTATCAATCTCTCTCACCATCAAAAAAATTTAACATCAAATATTCTTGCAGCCAAATCATTGATTGCAGCTGGCCTCGCACGTCGTGTCCTCGTGCAACTTTCTTACGCCATTGGTGTTGCAGAGCCCCTGTCCATCTACGTCGACACCTATGGGACAGGGAAAAAGACGGATGAAGAACTCGTCCAGATCATTCGCAAGAACTGGGACCTCCGGCCCGGTGTGATCGGTTAGTATCGTCAAATCAATCTTCCTTTTTAGCCTCTTAATATATCTTCCAGTGCGAGAGCTCAACCTCCAAAGACCCCAATACTTGAAGACCGCATCATACGGTCACTTTGGTAAGTATCGTACTTTTAAACATAAAAAGCTAACACGTTCAATAGGTAACCCCAACTACACTTGGGAAAAGCCCAAGCAGCTCAAGCTCTGAGCACCACGATTCCTTTAACGGGTCACCCTATCGCTGTACACGTCACGTCTTGCTGCATTGGAAGTTCATCCTTCCCTCATTTATTTATCACACTGCATTGTTTTCATAGATACCACACATCCCTCTCACCACTATCTGTCCGCACCCCACAGCTATTCCCTCATCCGCTGCCCTCCCTGGAATATTGTAGAACATCCCTCACCAGCATTGCTAGCTGATGCACCCTCCATTATATAGTTATAATCTAGTTACAGAGAATATACCGCGTTCAACCGCGTATTCTGACACCATATTACGTTCGAAAGTGGATACGGCATCCGTCAAGACTCCGGAAAGGTTGAGTGATCATTTCAATTCAGGCTACCTAGTAATGGGGAGGGGCAATGATTACCTACTCCGCGTTCACAAGTAAACGAATGACAAATTTGGAGAGATTTCGTGACCCACCCGATATTTCACACTTTTGGGAGCACATTCTCATGAGATAAAACATGTCAAGCTAGTGGAAATTGAAGGGCAGTATATGTGAAGAGTTCCTGTCTTGTTTTGAGCTCTATAGAACACTGTATCAATGAGAATTTAATTATTTTCCATGGGGGTATAGTTTTGAGCTGGGTTTACAATAACATGTTTCCATATTTGGCTCACTGCTGATTAGATTTGGTATGTAATTTAGTGACTTGATGTGTCTCAGCTATCTAAATTTCAGACCACAGGCAAGGTAACAGACAACAGTGCACCATCACTGACATCTTCCTTGGCCACAATACGGCTTAACTTCCTTGATCAATCCTACATGAATTTTCAGGGGCAAGAAGGTCTTTGTGGTGGATTTTTTTGTTTTTGTTTTCTCCTTCACAGGCCCAAAAAACATATGTAATTTTGATGAATCTTGAAAAATATGAGGGACTCAAAAAATTGGCCACAAAGACCTTCTCTGGGCAAATATTTTGAACAACTTTTACTATTAGACCAATCCATTATCTTCGGTTTCTGAGCCACCAGTGATGTGGGTCTTCAAATGGTGCTTTTCCAGGCCGGACAAATAACTATAAATAAAGCAAAAATAACCGGCAATTGCCCCCACTAGTAAAGCCTTGTTACTTTTAAACGGATGGTGTTTGTATTATCAATATCTAATTGACGTTACGGACTTCCTGTTGTTGACCTCAATTCTAAGGGTATGTTGCCAATTTGCCAGGAGTGACGCACGTGTTTAATATAACCTCGAAACCCCATAAGAGATTTTACTCTTTCAGTTCCCTTTCGCGTTAAATTCATCACAATTTCATAGGCAAGTTCCCTTTTAGCCAATCAACGACGCCCTCCAGGCATCACATGATTATTTACCGTTCGCATTGAATCTACGGGCTGTGTTAAGGTCATTTCTTGTTAGCTCTGTTCCTCGTGTGCGTGCGTTACACGTTGAGCTCGGCGCATTGATCAGCTCGACCGGCCCACACTGGTCATTCACTCGGAATTTACTAAAGTCTGCCGTAATTGCAACTAAGACAGCAGCGGATCCCAAGGTACCCCGGTAAGTAACTTCAGGTAGCTTCAGAAGCCCACGGAGATCCACAACCTAATGCGTTTACGGTCCCATGGAACGGTCGCTTCGCGACTGGCTCAGGCAACTATGACTAGTTGATTGATATCAAATTTGAGTTTTTAGAAATTCAGGCTCTCACAATCTATCCATGTTACCACGTTCGTGCAAATTTTTGCAATACCTTGGTCCGAATCGGAACATGGAATCGGACCAAGGTAATTAAAGTACGTCGTGAATGTCTTTTTACCTTGGTCTGAACCACCTGCCAGCGCTTTAGGAACAGTAATTTTCTTGGAAATACCTTGTGAAGAAAGGGGGAGAAATAATGGTCAGAAATTTAGCATATAATTTCAACTCCACCATCAAAAAAAAACTGGTGTTATCCTATCATTTTTTATGCCAAAGAATTCAGGAAAAAAAGCCGTAAGGCTGATGATTGATCCTAGAAACTTGGTAAGTTGCTGAGTAGGGAGGCTAGACACACCAGAAAATGACTGGTGTATTTTATCGTAGTTTAAAAAATATGGTGAGGAGAATTTCTGGATTGACAAAAGGTTTTACCGTAAATTACGAGGTGAAGTAAAATTGTCGGCGCGGGGTATGCCGGCAGGCCGGCAGAATTTCCCGATAGAGGACTGCAAGTCTATTTAGTATCGATCGATCCTGAAAAATTCTAATGTCTTCTCCTCCTCAATATCCTGTAGTCTCTAGCCTGCACGTTCGCAGGGTGGCCAACGTTTATTCCCTGCAACTACACCCTTTACCGTGAAAATCCAATACAAGTGAGTTCCAAACCTTTATCGATGACTTCAAACTGATCGAGTTGTCTCGCTTCAAGTGTGTGGAATTCTTGGTCTTCTTTTACATGACCCTAGCATTGACGCAGCACCCGAAATCTGCGAAGGCCTCTCGCTTCTTCAACATAGAGGACAAGACGCCTGTGGTGTCATCACATGTGGTCCTGGGGGCCGATTTTATCAATGCAAAGCCAATGGAATGGTTCGGGACATCTTCGACACCAACGCGATTTCTCGATTGATCGGCGGCATGGGTGTTGGGCATGGTAGGCTACCCATATACAGAAGTGTATCAAGAGCTCATATTGCACCTAGTCCGATACCCAACTGCAGGTAGCTTCAACAACGCTGAGGCCCAACCGTTTTATGTCAACTCTCCTTATGGAATTGTGTTCGCACATGTGAGTTTGATCCGCTGCCGCCCCGAAAGTTAATGTTCTCATTACGCTGACAGAATGGAAACCTTATCAACACCGAAGAATTGTTGCACTATATGGATGCCAGTGCCCATCGCCACATCAACACAGCTTCGGACTCTGAGCTACTCCTGAACATCTTCGCAAACAATCTTCAGCAGACAGGGAAGTTCCGAATCAATGAGGAAGATATTTTCACTGCAATCGGGACCCTGATGAAGCAGTGCAAAGGAGCATACGCTTGTGTCGCCATGCTTGCGGGCTTTGGAATCATCGCCTTTAGGGATCCTAATGGCATTCGACCGGTTGGCATGGGAGTCAGGAAAAACGGGGCCGGCAAGGATTACCTCTTTGCAAGTGAAAGTATTGTTGCAGACGCAGCAAGCTTCAGTGAATGGGAAGATGTCAGACCTGGTACGTATATATATAGCTTGCTGAAATCTTACCCTTGCCGAATTGTTTGGGTTTCGTAGGTGAAGCCGTTATCATTACTCGCGGTAGAGTATCACGCCGTCAGGTCGCGCCTCCCGCCACATTTGCCCCCGATATCTTTGAATATGTTTATTTCGCACGACCCGACTCCGTTCTAGATGGTATCAGCGTTTATCGGAGTCGGATGGCTATGGGGGATGCTCTTGCTGAAAAAGTCAAACAAGTGCTTTTGGAACGCAATATCACAGTGGACGTTGTCATCCCCGTATGTCCCTCTTCATTACTCAGCTTGCAAAGGCTGACAATAGGCGTCTCCAGGTTCCTGACACCTCCAGAGTAGCGGCCTTGAACCTCGCTCAGAAATTGCAGTTACCATATCGTGAAGGTTTTATCAAGAACAGATACGTAGGACGAACTTTCATCATGCCCGGGCAACAGATGAGGTTAATTCATTTTCACCTTTGGGGTGACCCTCATTACTTAACTCAAACCTCAGGAAAAAGAACGTTCGCAGAAAACTCAATGCGATGGCTCTAGAATTCGTCAACAAGGTTGTCCTCCTTGTGGATGGTATGTTTCCTCGGATTCGCTACACCCTTATTCCTTGGTTAATTCTCTTACTCTTTAGATTCGATTGTTCGAGGAACGACATCGAAAGAAATTATCCAAATGGCAAAGGACGTCGGTGCAAAGAAAGTCATTGTTGCGAGCTGTGCCCCTCCGATTCGGTATGTAAAACACATACTTCTAAGTCCACCTTGGTTGAGGCGTGTTTTCAGATACCCAAATGTCTATGGCATTGACATGCCCGCTCGGCGCGAACTTGTTGCTTATGGCCGAGACGACGATGCAATCGCTGAGGCCATCGGCGCCGATCTCGTCATTTTCCAAACGTTGCCCGATCTTGAGGAGTCAGTACGACATCTGAATACCAAAATTACAAGGTTCGATTGTTCCGTGTTCACTGGAGAATATGTCACTGGAGGCGTGGACGAGGAGTATCTACAACACCTAGAAGGTCTCCGTGCAGACAACCTCAGGTCAAAAGAATTGAAAAGTAGTCTTGGAGCTCTAGAAGGAATAGGTGGAGGCCCAACCTCTCACAGCAGCGGTGACAGTAGCCCAACGAACGGTTCCGATGCCACGGTTGGATTGCATAACACATGGAAATCTAATTGAAGCTCCAACTTCCCAAGTGAAATTATTTGTGTATAAGATATCCTGTATTCATGTAGAGTTATGTAGGCTGCCTTTCTATTGGGGTAATATATATATGCAATATGAAAGATACAACGATTCACAAACGACTTGAACCGTAATTGACGCGTCATTTACAGTTATTTGTCCAACGACATCATCCAGGGAAACCTTGGTTCTTTTATTTTCAACCTCCACGCCCAATCCATTTTCTCCCTCTCGCCTTGATGGCGTTTCCCAGTTTTATTTTGTGCTCAACACTCGTCGCCACATTCGTTTTAACCACACTCACTCAAAGCGTTTTTGGGAAGCAATCGGCGTGGAATGGGCATACAACCCCGGGATCCACAACGCCTACAAAATTCACTCCATATTTTGTCCCATCTGGTGCGAAAAGCTATGATTCGGCGTCCCCGCTGGTCTTTTACACAGGAAAATGGACCACTGTCTTCTCGTCGGCATACGTTCAAAAATCATTGCAGTCAACAACAGAACTAAATGCAGCGGTCATCTTTACTTTCACTGGAACAGGCATCGAATGGTTCGGAAACTGCGACAGAAATCACGGAATATCTAACGTCTTCATTGACGGAGTTCTTGCAAAAGAGGTGGATGCATTCTGTGATCATGATGTAACTTTGAAACAGCAGAGAATATTTTGGGACTATCACCTTGGCTATGGAAGTCATACGATCAAAATCGTAAATACAGCGAAGAGACCGGGCGCCTTAAAGCCTACTATCTGCGACATAGACGCTTTTGTGGTCACCCGAGGGAAGGACCCACATATTCGAGACAAGGTTTCCCCGTCACGGATTGTTATTCAGCCGTTTCACGCGGCGCAGATGATCGCTCTTCCCGGGCGCGAATGGACTTTAATACAAAAAGGCACGACTGGGGTACACGCTATGCAACTGGCCATTATTTCCTCGACTCATGCCCTTATCATCGACAAAGTCGAGCACAACCCCTTGACCATATCTGGCCATCCTGCCTGGGCCGCCCTTTATAATCTACAAACCCACGCAGTAAAACCTCTTGCAATGGAGTCTAACTCGTTCTGTGCCGGTGGAACATTCTTAGGCAACGGGACAATGATCAACGTGGGAGGGAACCCCGTTGTTCATAGCCATACTTCTTCCGCCGACTTCGGAGATCTCGACGGGCTTCAAGCGATCAGAATGCTTGCTCCTTGCAACTCTGAATCTGCAGACGGTTGTGACATATATGAAAATCATTCGCGAATCAGGATGGCCAGTCCGCGCTGGTATAACACTGTGGTTAGAATCAACGATGGCAGCGCCATGATAATCGGTGGGTCCAAATCAGGCGGGTGGATTAACAACGCAACGGTCAACAATCCGTCGATAGAATTTTTCCCGCCCAAAGCGATTCACAAATCCAATGGTCTACCGATACACTTGCCGTTCCTTGTCGACACACTCAGCTCCAACCTATTTCCAATAGCTTTTGCGCTCCCAGATGGAAAGATCTTCGTTGCCGCCAACCAGGATGCTATGATTTATGATTGGACTAAGAATGTGGAGCGCCGACTGCCTCGAATTCCGAATGGTGTTCGTGTTACCTATCCAATGACTGGAACGGGACTATTGCTTCCGCTTTCCCCAGATAATAATTACATTCCTGAAATCTTATTATGTGGTGGTTCAACGGTGGACGACCAGAAGCCTGGATACGAAATTTCATCTCAAGATCCGGCATCTACTCAGTGCTCTCGTATGGTGTTGACTGACGAGGGAATCGCTGCAGGGTGGCAAGTAGAACATATGCCTGAAGCTAGAACTATGCCCGATGCCGTGCTTCTTCCCACCGGGGAGGTCTTCATCGTAAACGGAGCGGGTAGTGGCATATCAGGCTACGGAAACGTCTTGAACCAGGTTGGAGCCTCTAATGCAGATAACCCGGTATTGACTCCTGTTTTGTATGATCCACACGCCCCGTCTGGTCAACGGTTCTCATCAGCTGGGATGCCTCAATCCACAATTCCACGATTGTACCATAGTGTCGCAACCTTGGCACCTGGAGGAGATGTTATGGTGGCTGGAAGCAATCCAAATCTAGACCGGAGTGAGGTCAAATACGGCACGGAGTATAGAGTCGAATGGTTCGGACCACCATACATGGCAATGGACCGTCCAGAGATCCTCGAAGGCGCCAAGAGGCTGGAGTTTGGGAAAACCGCCAAGTGGTCGGTCAAACTCACACATGAGAATCCGGCCCAAATCAAAGGTATCTTGAATGATTTCACCTAGAACGCCGCTAAATCAGGCTTTCAGTGGCACTTATGGATTTGGGGTACGTGACGCATGGAGTCCACGCCAACACGCGCCTCGTATATGTGACAGCATCAATGTCAGTCGATGGTAAGACGTTGACGGTTACTGGGCCCCCGACCGGAAAAATATATCCTCCCGGACCCGGGTGGTTATACCTTCTAGAAGATGGAATTCCCAGCAAAGGGTTCAGAGTGATGGTCGGAGATGGGCATAGTCCACCTGTAGACAAGGGGGCATTGGAGAAGTACGATTTTCTTGCCAACCCCTTAAGAACTGTTGCTCACAAGCGTTGTTCTTTTGATTAGTATGTTGAAACACTCTGCTGTTGATCAGTACGAGAAATCGAAGGAAGAGAAAGACGAAGACCGCACTTCTGAATGAAGAGATCGTTGTTGGCATGGGTCTTGTTGTTCTTCATAGTTCCCTATCTCGTATTTATTTTATCTCTGTTTTATTCTGTACAACATACATTGATCTAATCGCCAGTCTAACTTCCTTCCCATAATATGGACATTATTATTATTCGGCCAATCGTAATTCGTTAGTCGGTATTTCCTTAACAGAAAGTTATAGGTGACAGGGCCTGGACCAGGACGACCCAGAGTGAGCGCAAAAGATATGCATCATCGAGTAGAGCTGCCAACTATGAATCACAATGCACGCTGTCTCATGCGACTGCTAACTGTCCTCAGTCCTGCATACACCTTACCCGGGGGAGATCCCAGAATAAGAGATACGATCGCGTCTCGAGCGACTTTAATATTTTGGAAAGAGCCCATGATGTGTATTTTTCTATACAATAATGATTAGTTGACCCGGAAGTAGAGATGTGGAGGTGTTTCTTACGTGTCAGCGAGAACTATGCGAGTCCTGCTGGCATTTTCGATCGTAAACTTGGTTTTACCATCCTGACCTGCGATGCGGCCTGAAATTATGTAAGCTTGGCTTCTTGGATGTTGGGTAATTGCACCTCACCGATAGCTCGTGATAGATGGTCACCGTGTAGTGTCTTCACATCTTTGATCTCAAAGGAATCAAGGTAGAGATCATCCAACCGAAGTAGCGCAATAGCATCCTGGATGGATGTAAGTAGTGCTTGGCGGACGAAATCATGGCAATCGTACATTGACATCGAAACCTAGCGCGTAAGCTTTGACAAAGTCTGCGCCCTTTTGCAGAGCCCCAATATCCTTCGTGTGCTTCGACGTCTTCGGGATGATTGAGTTCTCCAAAGGCGTTCACAGAGCTAAAAACACACCCTTGCTTCCACACATCTTCTCTGTACATTCATCCGAACTTGCAGACCCAGGATCTCAGTAAGGGGGCCAAATATATTTATCCAGTCCTTTTTTAAAGGAGTCATTCGATGTGGAGGTATCGCTATCCGTCTCGTCTCTGATTTTAATAAAGTCTTATCGCCATTGGCGGCCAAAGGAGGAAAGGCAGGTGCTGAGGAGGCTTGTGGTAGTGATGTGGGATCCACATCAATCATAAGTTCATCGTCATCTCCGTCAATAGGTTTAGAATCGACTACTGGTGGTTGGTCGATCGTGGACGTCGGCTGTCCATCCTTCATCTCTTCATCTTCGTGAACGGTTAGATCAGCGGTTCGAGAGTTTTTTCGGGTTATTTTCCTGCGGTTTTTACGAGCAGCCGGCGCAGTAGTCGATGTTTCGGGTTGAGATGTATGGACGACAACCATTTTTGCGATCCAATATGTACGGCAGGAGGAAAAACGGCCAAATTGTAGTAGTCACGGTCACAAGATGTGACGGCAGCGAATGATTCTCGAAAAGGAGAAGGCTTACATAAACACCGTTTTTTATAATTCGGTGTCGCATGCAGCACAGTCACTCAAATAAATTTTGCTGCTACGCATGTAATCTACAAATACACAGTCAGGTCTTAGGGGCAATAACACATACTGATACTGCTGGACATGCGATACACACTTATTACTTCCACATATCTTGGTACGTATACCATCGTACACTGTTTGAAAATCTTATGCTTGAGCAGATGTGACTCGAAATACTCCCGGCCAATGCTGATCCCGGACAGATGTGCCTTTTTCTCTCCACTTTGACAATGGTCATATCAAGCTAGTTCATTCATGAGCATGGAATTCACTGGTATACCTAATCATCCGACGTGTGAATTCCCCAAAGCATTGCTTCTAATACGACTATTGAGGGATACTGTCGCCCAATGTCATCCCGAAATTGGGCCGTGGGGAATTCTCCCCATCTTCCGATTGGCCTTGCATCCTCAGCCAATGCGCTTGAGAGCCGAGCAACAATTTCGTCTGCAGATGGACGCTGTGTGGGATCCTCTCTCCAGCAATCTTGCATCAACGACCAGATATCGTTTGTCAACCCCCAGTCCACCCAGGGAGGGCTTGTTATGTGGGGACATGAAGGTCGTTTCCCAAGCCCGACCTTGAGCATTACCGTGGAATCACGACTAAACTCGAAAAATGGAATTGAACCAGTAAATATCTGGAAAGTCATTAGAGAGCAACAAGGCGAAGGATGAGGTAGTTCACCTCGTAACAGACACAACCCCACGCATAAACATCGCTTGCCTTGCTATTCGGGATAAGCTCGTCACTTTCAGCGCCAAAAAGTTCCGGCGCTTGCCATCGAACAGAACCTCCTTTGGAAGCAGCGGAAGATTGAGACGTCCATTTCAGGATTTGGGGATCAGTCACGGCCGAAAGGCCAAAGTCAGCAAGCCGTCCTCTCCCTGAATCATCCACAAGGATATTTGGCTGCGATACTTCAATAATCATCTATGGCATGTTGAGAAGGGATACTCACCCCTTTTAAATCACCGTGAATGATATCATTTGCATGAAGGTAACATATACCTGTTGCAGCATCTAATGCCTGGGGCGAAGTATCATGCTCAGGCTATGCTCATTGTTATTGATGAAATAACTCACAAGCAGTACGCGGTTTGCATGAGGGTTTCGTTCGAGGAATTTGTTGACATCTCCATTTTCAACCCAAGGTGAAACCAAGCACAGTCGTTTGCGAAAACGATGGAGCCCGTAGAAAGGCAGAAGATTTGGATGTGATAGCTGTCCCCAGAGAATGGCTTCCTGATAGAAACGCTTAGGGAGTTTTAGTTTACCAAAGAATGGCCTACTGGGGTCTGAACCAAACAAACCTTGATAACATAGTCGACCTGAGATGCTTGGTAGAGCCTGATAACCTTCAAACATACATTTTTGTCCTTAACGCAACCCTTGTAAATGTCTGCAAAGCCACCCGCGGCAACGGGTTGGTCGTCGACGAGTCCAACATTTTCTAATGCAAAACAACTTGGATAAAGATTGACTGTTTTGGCTAATCTTTGGGTCGCAATAACGAGGTTATGCCTGAACTGAGGCTCGAGAATGGGACTGTCAAGCAGCTGGGGAGCATTATTATAAACCCTGGGAATATAGCTATAAACATGATAAAAGCTCACTTGTTGAAAGAGGTCAAGCAGACTTTGTGATTGAGATCTTGATCTACCACAGTTTAGAAACAGTTTGTACTGTTCAATGTCCTCGAAGATACTTTTAAGTTTTGATATGATATTTGCAGGTTGAATGTTGCTGTATTTGTTGCCGTCTCCATACCCAAAGGACAAATTTCCCCTTTCTATATCAGTGGGAGGTCCCAAAGTCACACCTCTGAAGTTACTTGTATCATGCTGGACAAGTGGTTGTTTTTGGCTCCTTTGACTATGGTGCACCAACACCCTCCTGTTTTCTGGGGGGGTAATCTCTTTCTCATAAATAGTCCTGTTAACCTGTTTCAACGATACGACCTCCTGAATGATATTCTCTAGAGCCATAAGGGTTTCAGCACTCGAAGGTCCTGCCTCCCTCGCGAGATTTCCACCGGACATGAATTGCCGTAACAAGATGTCTTCAGAGCTGGGCCTCTGTTTTCTACTGCCTGCCCTGGTGTTTAGCTGTTGGACAATCTGGACGGCGGTTAACCGACGGCAGGGATCCTGATGCCAGCATTCTTCTATCAAGGTCCACATTTCATCATCAAGCCCGAATGATTGGGAGGGCCGCGGGATACGCTCCCCAGCCAGAACCTTGATAATGACGGTCAAGTCACGGATGACTCGCGGAAATGGTTTTTTCCCGGTAAAGATCTGCGAGTTTGGGTATCATTAGAAGGCATCAGATACATACGCCGATGTATACCTCATAGCACGACATCGCAAACGCATAAACATCACTTGCACGAGTTTTTGGAACTTCAACTTCTTCAAGTAATTCCGGAGCCTGCCATCTGATTGCCCCTCTCCCTACTGTGGTGAATCCAGCAATGTCAGTGATGGATGAGAGGCCGAAATCGGTCAAACAAGCTCGGTGTGTATCGGTCACTAAAATGTTTGTCTAAAAGGCCACAAAAACAAGTTCAGGAACTTGTTATTCTGTTTGGAAAAGCTCACCCCTTTCAAATCCCCATGAACGATGTTGTTTTGATGCAAGTATGACAACCCACTTGCCACATCCGATATCTGTATTTGCGTAAGCGACAGTCGGCATAATGCAGGGGTAAACCCTTACAAGCAGGCTACGATCTGCATCAGAATTCAACGCTAAGAAGTGATAAATATGCCCGTGCTTTATCCAGGGCAAAACGAGAGCAACGCGGGAGTCACCAAATTGATGAATTCCGTAGAAGGGAACGACATTGTCGTGGGATAAGTGCCTCCAGATAAAGGCTTCACGATTGGCAATCTATAGGTTGTCACATAACATAACTATTTGGGACATAATTGTGCGGAAATGTGGGCAAACATACTCGATGCAGGCCAGCCTTGATGCCCAAGGACGCGCCGGATTTTCTATAGACTTTAAGGCAAACGGCACGGTTGTCATGGGGCCACCAAGCCTTGTATATGTCTGCAAAGCTACCAGACGCGACAGGAAATTGCCCGTCCAACTTTATATGGTCGAACGAAAAATTTGACGGGTAGATGTTCGATCGACGGGGAATTCTGAGCAAAGCAAGAAGGACAGTTCCCTTAAATTGCTCCTCTAAATGGGGATGATCTATGAGCTATGGTAGAAAGTGTTATATTCAAGACTTTAACGACAAAATGTCAGTAGTACCGTTTGCAGGCTGTCGAGAAGAGATTTTGCAGCGAGATCTTCCATTAATGGGAATTGGCCCGATGGTTGACGTAAGATGTTTAAAACCTGCATGACGACATCATCGAATTTCGTTGCCATATGCCAACAAGACCCAACTACGTATTTACATTAGAGTGAGGCATGATGGAATTTAAGGAGACACACCTCTCTTTTTTATAACCATATTTCCATCAGTTACGGGTTTGTTGCGGCTTTCCTCTTGTCCCGCAATGGAACAGTATATATAGTTCTGCACATGAATCCGCTCCCTTATGAGCTGTAACGGTGGTCGGTGCCCATATCGGTCAACTTGTCCATGAAAATCCTGCCGATCTGTCTCGGGCGTGCATTCATCGAATGTTCGATATTGAAGATGCAAGCTATCAAACGAGTCATTATAATGTGTCATGAAACAGTAGGAAGTTACATACGGGCCTGAGTTCCGACGTATGCTATCCACTATGCAGCGGTGTTCCTCTTGAAGGGCTTCCGTCCATTTCGACGAAGTGAACTTTCCTGCGGCTAGAGATCGCTCGAACCCCGCAGTGAGAAGGCGGAGATAGTCTACAGAAATGGTGGTTGGGTTGTTGCAGTTGACAGCCATGTCAGTGACCTCCGAAAGAGGCCAACGTTGAGATGAAACGATATGATTGCATGGCATATTCCATCCTGTCTTTTGAGCGTACTGCGGGCGCTACACCGCCCACTAATAACCGCATTTGTTTTGACAGAAGATGAACCTGATGAGGGTATAATTTATTAGAAGGGCTCAGGGAATGGTTTGACTCAGTACAATGTTCGCAATCAAAGGCCAGTTACTAGCTGTACATGTATTGGTGTTACATAAGTCAACAATCCACTGCACAACCACGAGATTCAAGTGTTTTTGCTCATTCATAAATTGAAAACTGTCGACGACTCGTCCAATGGCGCGAAAGATTCCTTGACGACCCTTTCCAGACCCATCCTCAGGCTTCCTGCCAATGGGTATAAAACTAACATCAACCGGTGGGGCTCGCTTGCCGACGGCACATCCAGCGCTCCGCCATCTGACATCTTAACAAAGATAGGCGCGATCATCTCAACAGCTTTACAAGGTCTGGGCCTACGAGGCTGCCTTAATTTATTCGTTTCGTCACATAGCATTATTTTTCGCCGCGTCTTATCACCTTTTGCTCTCGCGTTGCGATGCTTGAGCTTGCTAATATCTGGGACCTGCTTCGAGAACTTAGAAGCTAGAGCTTAGTCTGTTATATATGAAATCGTCTGGAGGGTGGCCACAAGTCAGAGCGACATAACATCTAGCGTCTGAGTGGCTCGATGTTTAAATGATGGCAATGTCACCGAAAATTCAATTTCGACTTCCTCCCCAGGACTTTGAGAGGGGGCTGCGTAACAATGGGAACCCTAACATGTGTATTATCCACTCTCTGTCGCCTTAAAGGGCCAATGCCCTGACTCTAGGCCTTCAATTTCAGTTCCGGCTCCCAATGCAGGCGACCAACTTAAGGCACAACGTCCTCCATACCCTTTCCCCTACAGACCAAGCCCTATTCTCCAAGTTTGGCCTTGGGGACACGGTTGAGCTTCCATTCGAATGTATACACCACGCTTTCGAATTTCGTGCTCGTAATCAGCCAAACTCAATCGCAGTTCAAGACATCGACGACAAAACTACTTATGCAGAGCTTGATCACCAAGCGAATTCCGTCGCAAGCTGCCTTCGTAAATTAGGAGTCACCCCAAACTCTCGCATCGGGCTCTTAGTTGAGCGTTCGATTTTCATGGCTATTGGAATCCTTGGTATTCTTAAGACCGGAGCCGCTTATGTTCCATTGGACGGGAATGATGTCTCCAATGACTCGCTAGACCATGCTATACAAGACTCCGGTTCCCATATCGTTCTTTATCAAAGCAAATTCGCAAGTCGACTCATCAATACTTCGGCATTATGTCTCGAAGATTCCATCTGCCCTCACCCTTCACCAATGCACTGTCGCAAAACGCAAGACCTGGCGACTGGTGAGGATAGTGCTTGCATAATCTATACGCAAGGTGGATTAGTCTTTTACAAGTTTCAGTAAGAACCGATATTGAAGTCTTAATAGATTCCTCTTACAACCAAAAAGGTATCGACCTAACTCATAGGAACATCATAAATCGTATGTGTTTCCCTTCTACTTTCAAGGCATTTGTAACCTCTGTCAGTGGTTTGTATATCTCCTGGAAACCTTGGCATGTGCCAAGGGCTTCGTGTTTCCCAAATAATGAGTGTTTCTTCTGCTCTGGCTGTTTGGGTACAATCATTCTCAGTCTTTCTCCGTGGCATTGAACTCACTAGTTCATGATTAGGAAATATTGGGGAGTCTCTGCAACGGCAGCACCCTCGTCCTTGGAGGAACCTCTATTCGAGAATGGAATTTGGTTATGAAAACGGTGGACATTGTGATCGCAACCCCGACGATGCTCTCCTTGTATGATCCGGCGGAACACCGTAATATCAAAGTCGTCGCTGCTGCAGGAGATAGGAATTGTTCCGAAGGTAAGCGTGTCCGTGTGGTCACTATGACTTTAAAGTAACTTGACACGTTATTACAGGGCTTATAAATATTTGGGCCAGATTTGTACAATTTTATACATGTCGGGGATCTACCGAGGTCAGTTCGAATACTACAGGGAAACTACACAAACGAATTTTTCTCCAGACAACAATCGTGAACACGATGCAGCTACATTCACCAGAAAGGAGCGTGGGCCCCAGCAAGGTCATACCAAACAATGCTGTCTATATCTTAGACGAACAGAGGCAACCTGTGGAGATGGGAGGTGCAGGCATTGTATGGATTGGGGGTACTGGAGTATCGCGAGGTTACCTGAACCTCGGCCGAGTGTCATCTCTAAAATATCGATATGATCCCTTCCTAAATAATGGGTTAGTGGATACCTCATTATCGAATTTTCTCATCTCACTGGTAACTTCAGAATGTCAATGTTTGATACTGGGGAGCTTGCGTAAGTCAGCTCTCTGAACGTTATTCACCGGTTTTAAAGTCACGATGTTGACAGCCGTTGGCGTCCCGATGGGAGCCTGGAATACTCTGGTAAAGATGGTTGGCAGGTATGATCCAGTGTCCTTTGAACAATTTCTCGTATCCTTCCTTACACTTATTTTCCTAGGGTGTTATGACACAGACGGATGACACGGGTCAAAACTGGATCACTCAGTTAATTTCCTCCGACTCTGCCTCGACTGTTAGCACTAGAATCTCTGGCGACACCCTGGTCGACATTCCTCTTACTGCTGATACCAAAGTTAGTCCCAATTCGTCCACTAATAGGGACGCGGAGTCACGTCTCTGGGATGGGTTGAAAAAAAGATACCAGTACGGTGTCTTTGGCCAACATAGAATCTCCAGAAAACGTTCTGCGGCGAACGTTCAGACTATAGCCTCCGTTATGTAACAACATTTTTGTTTTTTCTTCCTTGCTTTTGCTTTCCTTGCTACCCAAGAAGAAGTGAAGGGCAAAGTACTATAGATTAACCATATGCATTCCATTTTGTAATATGTACAATAGCTATCTGGTACTCACTATGTATGATTAATCGGCGCCTCGGTTCGGACTTAAAACGCTCATGTTCCTGTAGTTACCTCCACTACCACCCCCACCCACAACAAACAGTATCCATAACGGAAGAACTGCAGTGTCATCAGTCAAATCTGCCCCTTCCACGCTCTCGCGTGGTGCGTGGGGGTCTGTTGTCGCCAAGAAAATCTACGAAAAGCTCAATGAAGGCTTTGGGCAACATGGGCGTATCCATAGAACTTCCGGCTGAAACATGGTGCCTTATCTTTGGCTTTGCGACTTTCATTCCAGGCGTCTTTTGTACCACAGATGAAGCTGCAATGGTGGCGTATGCTCGCGACGGATACAATATCTGTTCAACCCAACGCGTCCGTCAGTCAATGGACTTGAAACTCGTTATCGGGAGCGTGTGCTCGAATTGGAAGCGCTTTGTCTCCCACCTACTCTTTGAATGTGTTTCAATCAAAAATGGACAGCAAGCGTTACAGCTGGCGAAACTTCTTCGGGACACCAACTTCAAAAGTAACCTCTCCAGCACGAACGCAAAATCATGGTGGACTAAACGGATTGAACTCGTCATCGACGGTATGGTTCTGTGGACGACAGAACATACTAATGCAGTCATAGAGATTCTACGACATTGCCCCAACCTTACTTGCTTTTCTACTGCATTCAGCACGTCGGATCCATATATTTTTTATTCTCCCGCACTCGTCCTCGCATTGACTAAACCTGGCATAAAAACAAAAGTAAAACGAATCGAACTCAAGGCGACCACAGCATTGTTTTACACCATTGTCACAGCGCTCAGGGGTTCGCTAGAGGTCGTCTGGGTCCTACCACCTCGCAGAGCGCATTACAAGATTGACTTACAGAGGCAACAATTTCCAAAATTGCATACATTTATCTCTGACGTTCAGGATGGAGTATTTGGATCCTGCCTCGACCTTCCTGCGCTTCGGACTCTCGTTGCACGCGATACTACTGAACGGACATCGCACATCATGAGAAACGGCAACACCCTCCAGTATCTCAGCGTAACAGATTTTGGCTCACCTATTCCCTACCTCGCACTCTGCCCGAACCTTCAAACCCTTTCCCTAGGTATTCACGAAATAACCATGCTGCGCACCAATGACTTTCACGAATCGTCTCATTCACACATTCATACCTTGGTCATTGAATGCGGCAATATGTTTAGACTTTCTTTGATGGGAGCCGGATCAAACTTTGCTCATCGATATCTGCCCAACATTCTTTCCGACTTTTCTAATATCAACTTCCCAGCTTTGAAAAGAATTCGCTTTGTTTTCTTCTCGGACCCTGTTACCTGGTTAGAACCTTTTTCGTTGACCATGTTATCCTTGTGGGAAGGATGGCTCGAAGAGTGTCGCATTCAGGGCATCTCCAATGAAGTCTCATATGGTATTGAGCAGTTGTCTTCTGGTATCTGGCTACCCCTCACACTGGATCTGATTCAGAAGCACTTGTACGATTCGTTCCTCTCGTTCATCTGCATCCAAGCTGAAACCCCCCCACGTAGGTGACAGATACAGACATAATAATAGGAAGATGACGCGAAGGAGAACATACAGAGAGCGACATCAGAGTGAACTCTAAAGTTGAATGGGTAGTTCATAGAGATGTAAATAATTCAATGGTGTACCTCGACTTTCAACTCTAATTCCATACGTCCGTCAGGACGTACCTCGAGGGTGGGTGATCCACCCCTGATCTATCTTGAGTGACCTTCGTCGAGTTCTTGGGTTTCCTTTCTATAGTAAATCGGGAGTTGGTGTTGGATCCAGAACCCTGGTGCTAATGAAAGGTCTGGTCGCTGAAGCAGTTCCATCGGAGCATCATGGCTATTTGGGAGCGTAAAAAAAAAAAAGGAAGAATACGAAGATCTGAGGGCATACATAGGCTTATGTTCCATCACCACGTCTGAGTCTGTTGAATTTCGGCAACATCTCCCTCAAGTATTCCGCATGTTTTCTTCGAAGATCTGCCTCTTGCACCTTCCCTCTCCCACTCCATGTTCTCCTTTCCGCAGCGGGCCCGTAAGTGACAGTATAGTCATCCAGGACTTCGTCTTCCGTGGGGACAAGCAAACAACCTGCACCGACGACACAATATGAGCCGATGCGAACCGTGTGATGAACTCTCGCGCGTGTCGATACAGTATTAAAATTCCCGACCGTGGGGGATTCAACGCCTGAATGTTGTAAATCGTCAGGGCATTCTGGGCACTATTACCCATAAGCATAACGTACGACAACCAATTTCAAAGAGATTGTCGTCGCCAATCCTCATGACCTCCTTTCGCCTGGGAAAGATAAGTCTATTCCTCATCTTGCAATTGGATCCAAAACCCACCTGTTTACTATGATAGCCCCCTCCTCAATGATACAACCAGAACCGATCACGATGGGTCCCGCAATGGCGAAGATGGTTGCTTTGGGGTGCACGATCGTGCCTATTCTCGTGTTGGGTGTGTGACAACGTGTAGTCGAGCGTATAATGACGAACCTGAGCCAATCGTAATGTCACCTTTAAGCTCAACATCCTGGCAAACGATAGACTTAGAGTGTATTGTGTACTTGTCGCGTCTATGGGAGTGTCAGGGCAAAGCGCAGGAAAGCAAGTTTCGGAAATTCTCACATCGGGGCCATATTCAAGGCATACGTTACGTGCTAGGAGATCTGTCCCAAGGCCTGGTATTGAATATAAAAGTTGACACAAAGCCACCCACGCGACACACTTGGGTGTGGTATTTGTCGATGCTTGGTGGGGCTTCAAAAAGTTTACCATTGTTGTCAATTCTTTTCCTCTTATTCAGCGATTCGCAAGTCCTTCAATTTCTTATCCTAATGGACCAGGATGCTTCATCGACGGTCATAAAGGGAACACTCATCATATGCAAGTCCGTCTTCCAACTTTAAGGCGAACTCATCTGAGACGTGACTTACGTGATTTTCGCTCCAATAGCTGCTAGTAGCGCATTTCTCACCGGGATATTTGGCATCGTTGCGAAGAATGCCCATTATGGACTCCTAGCTGGTGCTGCTGCAATAAACAGTGGAGTTACTGCTGTCACTTTCTTCGGTACGCTCACCCGACCTTGCGCATGATGGCCTGTGGTAACCCCAACTTAGGTATCCGCGAATTTGCGGTCAGCCCGGTGCTGGTTTCCTCCCTCCCATGGCCCCAATATGCAAGACGCAGACGGGAGCTGGGCATTGACGATAATCAGCCTGGCGGCCCTGAATTATCTTGGTCAGATTTACGGAAGCACAAAACACTGGATAGCGGAATCAGTGGGTTTGCAGCGGGAGGTCTTTTGCGAGGTTGGAAATGTGCGTAAATGAACTCTTAGTGCCAAAGCATCCCACCTTACCTTGAATATGCCCAGCTGGTCCAAGAGCTATGTTATCCGGAGCATTAACAGCTGGTGCCATTTGCACAATCTTGCAGGTGGCATATAATGAACTGGGCGTAACTCGTCTGAGATACATCTCTCGAGTGAACAAGGAGAACTCTATACCAATGACGCCGGGTGTATCTCCTATATCACCACCCGTGTCTCAAGAAGCTGCGAAATCATTCTGGGAAAAAATTCTGATAACGTTTGGACTCCAACCAATTTCGGACGAGGAATACTTGGCTAAAATGAAGATAAAGAGAGAAATATATCTCAAACGGATTGCGGAGCTGGAGGCACAACTGGAGGTAGAAAAAGTAAAGGTAGACCCCCCACCCTAATACATCGACTAACTATATCACACTTTTAATAAATGATTTAATTGCCTTGCTTCCATATCTCAATAACTCCTTTTCCTTTCGCTGTCAATCCACCGACAATAATCCTCTTCTCGTCCACAAGCAAGGCGTTGACCTTTTCAATGCCCGTCCGGATGTCTTGATGCCATGTTTTGTCCAGCCCAACACCGCCATCTTCATCGTCAAATTTTAATTTGAACCTCGTTAACATGCCTAACAACGTGGAAACAGTGAGGACACCAGAATCATCGAAGGACCTGGTGTAAAACGATAAGGTCATCTGACTACCTCAGTATGTGTGGGCTTACATGGCGACGACTGGACCTTCCGCTATCTTGACAATTAAAGCCTCCTCCTGCTTCAGACCCTCCCATTGTTTCGTGCGCTTCTTTTTCGTACTACCCGGTGATAGACGCTTTCTCCCTCCGAGACCTATCCAAAGTCGACCGTCAGCAGTACCAGCTGCCATAATTCCTGCTGGTGATAGTGATGACGACATAATAAATGGAGGCGCGAGAGCCATGGTCCCGGCAGCAGTATCGGGGGCAGCTGGGAGACCAAAGGTAAACTATTTTGGAGTGCATATGTAGATGGGGTTAGGCTCACGCATTTTCAGTGATGATAGCACATCGCCTTGCTCAAAATCAAAGTGAAGGAGGGCAGTATCATAACCGCCGCTCACAATCTCCCGTGAGCGATCAGGAATGAACTTGACTGAGCCGCAGACCTGATAAAGGCTGTAGAACAGAAGGTAGGAAACGGAAAGTGCTTACACTTTCATGTTTCGTTTTCATCCTCGACACCACCTTGGTGGACAAATCAACGACGCCGACCACTCCAGAATCCGTGCTGAACGCGAGATGGCTTTTAGTTATATTTAACGACAGCTGACTGATTCCATTGAGAAATCCACCCAGGAATACGGAGGGATGAAAGTGTGTACCTCATTCAGGATATCATCGTCTGATTCGCCCAACTCGATTATTGACGACGCGTCTTCGAGAGTCTGTATCATCTTTGGCGTATCCAGTTGAAAACTCAGAGCCTACGTTGAGGCATGATTCAGTTCCGCGCGTTGTGTATCAGGACCAGAGGCTCGATTACCTGTTTGCCACATCCCAGCCAGGCATCACGAAGTTCTGACCCAGGCCGCTTGAAACAGACGATCGAAGACACCTCTGTGCCCAGTCCTCGGATAGCCCTCACAACTTTGAAGGACGATAGATCGTAAACGCGAACGGAACCATCATCTGGCAAAATCCCCGTTTGTCTATTAGCTCGGCCAGTTAGCTACTTCGAACTCACCTGAGCCTGCGAAGAGATGACCGGCATGTCCGAAAGCGAGACTAGATATGTGGGACGGTGTTTCAAGCGTTTTTAGGAGGGTGAAGGTTTCAATAGGCGCAAAAGAGTCCATCGTAATCGAGAGCAAAGTGATTCGCTGGCAATGGTGAGTGAAGGAGTTGAGGTTTTAACAAGTCCCTCGGCGAAGGTTCGGAAGCGGAAGCGCTGGCCCGATATTTAAACGAAGATCAGCTGCAACAGACGCCGATGGATGACTTCAGAGGAACCAGGAAAGGGTCATGGGCATCCCCACAGGTCAATCAATTCAATTTCGGTCATGCCACGATTACGCTCTGTAGGGCTAACCAGTAATTTATAAGTCTCCATCCCGACATCTGCATTCGCGGTGCCACACCCAGAAACACCATGACAAAGAAGGGCTACACTAAGTGGTCTTACTTGAACCGAAATATTTTTTGTTTCTTTCCATTTTGAACGGCTCGCGACTAGTCAAAAGGTGAGAGGGAGGTAGCCTAAAATATTCGATCGTTAGTGAAGAGTAACAACGAATCCCAGATGCACCTCACTGAGCTAGTCTTGTTCGACAAAAGTAAATTTCGCCAGAAGGCCGTAATGATCACTGGCCCAAATTGGCCGATTGGGACCCAACCGTATACCTGGGGGCCTCTCACACCTCAATCCTACTCCGACACGTCTGATCTCTTCTGCCTTTACTCCCCCGATAAAAAGAATTTTATCAAGCCTCCCTGGGGGAAACCGTGATGGTGGCTGATACCCCCAGGTATAGCTGTCGGCCCCGGATGTTTTTTGATTGGCGAGGGGTTCATCAGAGCCTGTTTCCCTTTCCGGTGATGCTGGGGTAGCCACAGCGGGAGTGGGATGGGTCAGAACCCACACATCTGACAGCCCGACTTGTTCAGGCAAGTGGAGGTCAGAAGACGATATCGCGTTCATGTCTCCACCTACGATACCAAGATATATTTCGGGTGAAGAAAGTAGTTGAGATACGGATTTCAGCTGTACTGGCCTTGCTCTGTCCCCGTGACCGGGTAAGGATTCAAGATGCGCGTTTGCAACGCGTATTTTGATATTTCGCGTTTCCGAATTGGTCGGGCCAGAGCCTGGTCGTGAAAATTCAAAGTCAACGTAGAGGGCATCACGACCCATTCTACTGCTCGAAAAGGGCGTCCGGAAGACAGAAACAATTGACGCGATTGACTTTGGAATGAGGGTCACTGTCCCGTAATGTATACCGCCAGGCCAGTCGGATGGAGAAATATCTGTTACTTCGTATGTGGCGCGCACATATGGGTGGGAAAGCAGAGTATGAAAACATGTTTTGTGTACTTCTTGAAAGAGTATTATGGTCGGGAGAGGCGAATCTGGATTTGGGTCCGGCAACAGTTCATTCTCGAGATAATTAAGTACGGTTTTGAGGCGGTGGGTGGGCAAATCGCGCGAGAAATCAATGTTCCATGTGAGAATGGCGAGGGTAGATGGTACCGACAGTGGCGCACAGGTGGCATTTGTGGTGTCAGAAGCCTGCCATGTTTCAGAATCGCTAGCGTCGTATTTATACCAAGGTTGAGGTTTGGTATGAATTATAGATTGGCTGGGGTTTCCATCAATGCTGGATTGTATATCAGAGCTAGAGGTACAGGGAGAGAATGAGTGACCAGACATGACAAAGTGGCGGTAGGAAGTTATAACGAAGGCCGGACGAGATGGAACGCGCTCACGTGAAATAAAGGCATCATGACGGGCCTTAATTTGGCCAGGGCCGCGAGACACTTTCACAAAGAGCGATATATCAATTGTATATTCCATTCTATTTACTTCTTACAACACCAGCAGAATCATCTAAGCACCTCTAGGAGATCCGCCAGACAGTCAGAGTTCTGTACCCAACCTGGAAAACCGAAATCGCAAAAATATATCAATAATTTATTCATAAGAAAGTTATTTGGAAGACGGAGAAGAGGAAAAATAGGGTATTGAGAACGCGGTTACAAGAACCAGACAAGCTATAGCAATAGCCGGAAAATAGGACGTGGAGGTGACTGCCTGGGCTGGAGGATTCCACTTGGAAGTCCGCTGTTTGCTGTACGACGAAGAGAATACTGGTTCAGACCGGATAATCTGCACGTACCCGATGGATTTGAAGCCATGAATGCTGTTATAACGCTCAGTACATTGGTATAAAAGGATAATTAGAAGTGACTGACTAGTAACCCTCGAGATTCCGTTTAATCTCATCCTCAAGCCCGGTCGGAACGCCGATAAGGGAGAACGTGACTTGAGTAGAATCAGTTGACTGTGCAATGGTGGTTGTCAGTGTACCAATATGCCCTAAGCCGCACAGCATTGATCAAGAAAGTCCTTTAAGACAAATGTCTGGCGATATCTTACCTGACGGCCATGTAGGACTTTGTAGTGCCCATGTTTGCACGATCTCGCTGGGCTGTGTGAGAGAGATATATTTCCCTTTCACACCACCGCCGAAGAGAGAGTACTCTCCACCTGCCTGCGCAGCTGACTGTAACCGAAAACATTCCCATCAAAATTTAATAGTCGGAGGACAGAAGGGCTGTGTGTACCTGAGCAGCGGCACGAGTCCACATCGGAATGCGTTTTTCGTCGGTGAGGAGCCCAAATAAATCTTCTGCAGAGGCCTGGAATGTGGCCTCGACTTTAACAGTTTCGGTGTTGATGGGTTTCGCTTCGATCTTTTTCGGTTGAACTGGGGCCGATGTGGACGCGGTCGCTGGCGTTTTAGAAGCAGCTGGTGCTGGGGTTCCAGCACGACTGGGGTCTGCACTGATTGTAAGGTCCTTGCCATGTGTATCGACGATTGCGACCGGGAACTCTGCAAACTTGGCCTCGAGAGCTGCTGGAAGGCGAGACTTGGCGAGCGCAAAGAGGGAATCAACTGCTGGAGAGGATGCGGTCTTGATAGTCCATTGATACTATAGTAAGGTCGAAAAAAAAATTTGAACAATTACAATGAGAGAGGGAACAGGGACACTCACGACATAATCAGACAACCCATCTAGAGTAATCTCATGGGATACTTCTGGAATGTTGATCGATCCAGTCACTTCTGTGCCATCACTCGCTGTACCCGACCACTTTAATGACATGTTACAGTCATAGATGGTAATCAGCCTGTGTTCGTAACGTTTTCAGGCCAGCTCTGTCGCAGAAAAGCGTGTGGCCCTACTTTGATTTTCGTTGCCCGAGTTCTATGTCCCCATCCACGTCCGTCACACTTGAGATTGATACGACTTCTCCCTCTTTGTCGCCAGCAATGCTGATGGTGACGAGCTCCCGTTCGAACCATTCCTTGCCCCAATTCGTGACATTCTTATTCTTCCAGTGCCAGTTCGCGGTAGAGGGTGGAAGAGCCATCTGTGGCTAGATTCTATAAGTCTAAAGTGGTGAAATATCGGATGAGATATACGACGACGTTGATAGTTTCGGCTAGGCGGAACGGAGAGTTTATTTGTTTGCCTCATCTCTCTTCCACAACCTTCCAGCTCTTTCTCTTCACTTTACCTCTTTTGGCTACAACCATCTATGATTTTCATCCATCTACGAATGCTTTGACTTAAGCCTCAACACATTTCAGAGCAAACAGCCAGCATCCGAAAATTGTCGCACTAATAGCATTTGTCCAGCTGATGGATCACCTCCCCAGCCCACATGAAGGAATGATCACCGCGCTCTTGGTCAGGTGGCTACGATCGTGACATGAACAACGCTTTCTTCCAACCTCAAGAACTCAGCCATCAATGAGAAAGTTACTACACTGACATTAAAAAGGTACCTGTAATTCCTCGAGGATCGCGTCCTCCAGGTGCGTGTTGCAACCGTGCTTTCGCATTGAGCCCCTGTCCTGTGTCCTGCCAGGATACCCCCGTCATCATTTTGCACATGGTAGAATATCCAGCATCAACATGCCGGCGTTCACGTCAGGCATTGCGATAGAATACAGAATCTCAAACTGACGTTCAATCTTGTCATGCTTGACATCGGAGATCCTCATGGTCAAAGATGTCCCTCCCACGTTATTGGACGTATTGACAGCGTCTCCAAATATGCCTCGACTGCGGACACTAGGAGTAATTACCGGCAGATCCCAACACGAGTCTTTCGTTCGGAAGCTGTGTTAAACTCATTCCAGTGAAGGCCATGTGCCTGTTTGTAGACTGTCCCTGAAAAAAATATTGGCGTTATCCTCAATGGCTTACTTTACGAATGAAAGTTTCTCCTTTCTTTAGCAGATAAGCCCCGCGGATCTTCCTCCATGGGCAAGCTCATACAAGAAACCTTCATCTCTAGAAAGTCACCGTGTCACCTCCTTGACAGTAACTTCACTAGCAGCGAAATGCTGATGCTGTCGATGGTCGAAGTATCTAAAATATATACTAGTATGTCTAAATCTGCTTTATTCAACTGTTTTTCTGCCTAGCACTCCCAACACATAATCCCCCTATGTGTCATTGCCAAGGCCTAGGCGAGGTAGTTTTCAGTTTAAACCCGAATTCAAGCCACTATGCCGAAAAACTCCACGGAAACCAGATGGTTTACATTGTGCACCATGTTCCATTGTTTCTAAAATCTATTTATCGCTCACCAACCAATTTTTTTTTCCTTGACAGGAGTTCATAAATTGCCGATGGCAGGCGAGTGGTGCGTTTTCGATGCTAAATTAGGGTTCCCCGCTCACGATAGTTTCACGTGCCACCATCGCTGTCCGTAACTGCACGGCCTTGTCCATCGGCTTTATTATTGGATTATTCCAGGTGATATTCCAGCTCTTTGGCGACAATGGAAAACTTGCGCTCCACTGGTAGTCAACGTAGTACAACCACCGATAGATCCCTTTTGGTCTTGTTCTCTTTTGTCTTGACAGATCCCTCCTAGATCCTCTTATATCAGTCTTGATGCTCAAGTTGTCTGAAACTTAAGAGAACAAAAGACAAGGGTTTGGCGGATCTTCATCGAGATTCATATGAACACATTCTCATAACTCCATTATAACCCCTCCCCGGATTCCCGTACCAATTCCAGGAGTGTAGATACACGAGGTTTACAAGGGTTTGCGGGTAGGCGTGCGCCCTTATAGACCGATCGAAATCTGATTTTATCTTTGCAGATTCACAACTGATAGATCAGACTAGCTGGAACCTTCCTTCCATATTCAGATTCATGGATATACCGTAATCCAATCTCCTCGCAACTCGGCGATCGTAACGTTACTTTTGTTCCGTCGAACGCACACTCCCCGGCGAGGCTTCTGCATGGCAAACGTCAAAACCATTGACGAGGTGAACGAGCTCGGAATATGACTCCTTCTTCCCACGATTATCTAGCTCGTCTCGGCCTCAGTAGATGAACATCAAATGCACGCAAAGGAATATTGGATGCAATACACGTTGTGGCTAGATTTCTACGGGCAAATCCAGTTTCTTTTGTTCTCTGGATAGATTTTGATTTCATATACCCCTCTCCCACCTGTTCTGGCACGATTTGGACCAAATCGACGGCCAACAAGGCCATCTCCACATATCAATATTTTATGCCGATGTTGTGTTAAAAATCAAACAGGGAAATGGAATCATAAAGGGCCTAAAAATTTGACAGTGGCCCACGACCCGACTCAACCGGTCATTATCTCCTTATTCCTTGGCCCTAGCCGTAAACGAATCGCGAGCAGCGCGATGCATCGAAGTCCGAACCATAACAGATACACCCCGATCGATATTGGCCTCAAGTCCTTTGGGCGCACATATATAAATACTCGAGATTCCTCGAGGTTAAGCCTCACACAACCCCCCCCCCCGGCCCTCTTCGCCACCTGCAATGCTTACCCCAAGCCAGCCTACCTCGTTCATGCTCCCGGACCTCGTTGCGCACTGCACTTTCCCTCTCTCCTACCACCCTAACGGCGATGATATCGCCCAACAATCAGTCACATGGCTTGACTCCAACTGCCCGGACTTGACGCTCAAACAAAGGCGCGCGCTCCGCGGCCTCCAAGCTGGAGAGCTCACCGCATATTGTTACAACACAACTAGCCCCGAGCGTCTGCGCGTTGTGTCAGATTTTATGAACTACCTCTTCCATCTGTTAGTATCATTCTCATTGCCGTACATGTAATCTCAATATACTAATATGAATGCCATAGGGATAATATTAGTGACGGAATGATGACGAGAGAGACTGACGTACTATCGGATGTCGTTATGAATGCCCTCTGGTTCAGTGATCGCTACCGACCTACCTGCATGCCTGGCAAGGAACAACCAGAGGAAGAACTCAATCCGGGAAAACTAGCTCGAGAGTCAGTATTTCCCAGACCTTTGCGCAACTTGATTATTGACGGTGCGTTTCCGTTATCTGTTATAGCTTCTGGGCTCGTTGCATCCCGGATGCTGGTCCCGGCGTTCAGGGGCGCTTTAAAGAGACTCTCGAGCTGTTCTTCGAAGCTGTCAATATTCAAGCCCGAGCTCGCGATGACGGTATCATTCCTGACCTCGAGTCTTACATCGATGTCAGAAGGGATACTTCGGGTCAGTAAATCTCATGGACTAGTCTCGGGCCCCAGCTTAATTGCTTTCATTGTAGGTTGCAAACCTTGTTGGGCTCTTATTGAGTAGGTTGTTTGACTCCGAGCCTTACTTCCGATATTGACAAGATCTGTCATGAGATATGCTCTCGACATCGATCTTCCAGATTATGTTGTCGAACACCCTATAATCGAAGCCCTTAATCAGGGAACAAACGATCTCGTTACTTGGTCGAATGTAAGGCAATACATGCCTACGCTAAAATACTCTTAATCATGATTACTTAGGACATATTTTCGTACAACGTCGAGCAATCTCGCGGAGACACCCACAATATGATCGTTATCCTCATGAAGTATCATGGACATGATCTGCAAAGCGCAATTGATTATGTTGGAAATTTATGTGCCCAGACTATCGACGCGTTCAATGAGAATAGGAGCCGCCTTCCGTCCTGGGGTGCCGAGGTCGACGATATGGTCGAACGGTACCTCAAGGGGCTTCAAGATTGGATCGTCGGGTAAGCAACCACCCGCTCCACATCACTTCAATCTACTCACTAATAAGATCAATTACAGCTCGCTCCATTGGAGTTTCATGACATATCGGTACTTCGGCACGAACGGTGCGGATGTTAAGAAAACTAGACTCGTCAAGCTCCTGCCATGCAAGCAATGAGATATTTTCACTCTTCTCTCTTCCTTGCCTATAGTTTTTCAACTATTTTTACCGTGGGTGTTTTTAGATCACGGATTGTTATTATAAAATTTCGGGTTCTCATTATTCATTTATGCCTTGATTATGATTATATCTTAGAGTAAATGTAGTACAGTATGTGTTGACTGACGCAATTTAAATAAATCAATGTCGAGTTACGTGGGATCTAAATTTAGTGGCTCCTTGAGGCATGACGTCATCTTCCCTGAGGTCTCAGAATGCGTACAAAGGACGCTTCACCCCCATCTTCTGCCAACAAACCGCCATGAATATCATTTCTCGCTCCCTTGCGCGCTCTTCCGCTCTCAGAAATCCCCATTTCACCTACCCAAAGCTTGTGGGCCGTCCAGCCATAGCCAATGCCACAATTTGGCATGCTCGAACAGTAGCCAGCTCGGTCACCAATAGACCAGGCAGCCAGACTCTTGAGCATGCAACAACGAACATCAAGGAAGAGATTGGAAACTCTACCGTAGATCTCGCCAAAGTCATCGCGGGAGCCAACATGACCAAAGACAATGTCGCCGAGTCGGGGAAGGCTTCGTTCGTGAGTCAAGGACATCCCCATGCATAAAACAAGTAACCAAACTGCGTTCCTCGAATAGCTTGGTATCACCAGTTTGATTGCGTCCGAGGTACCCAAACCAGTCATGGTCTTTGGCCTTGCAGGTTTATTTTGAATTTTGCTGTACATGCTGTCACCCCTGAGTCTCTTTTTTGCTTTCAGGTGGACTGCCTTATCTCGGAGCTTCAGCCACCACCATTTATCTCGCCCATTCAGCTGGCCAGGCTGCCAGTGGAGTCGCCACAAATATTGACCCTGGCGTCGCGCTCACTATCTTGGATCAGGCGCTCAATATTCAAGTAACTTATGGTGCCGTCATGCTCTCTTTTCTAGGTTAGCCTAGCATTCCTCGGTTCCTCGTACCTTGATCACATTTAACCTTTCTTCGATTCAAGGTGCTTTACATTGGGGGATGGAATTTGCCGGTTACGGTGGTAAGAAGGGATACGCTCGGTTGGCCCTTGGGGCTGCCCCCGTCTTGTTCGCTTGGCCTACACTGGCATTGCAGCCCATGACGGCCTTGATCTGGCAATGGGTCGGTTTTACCGGGCTGTGGTGGGCGGATGCGAAGGCTACCAGCCACGGATGGGGTAAGTGCCCTTTCCACCTGATTCTGGTGAAACAATAAATTATGCTGACTTTAAAACCTTAATAGCTCCCAAATGGTACTCTCAGTATAGGTTCTATCTTTCTATACTCGTTGGCACTTGGTAGGCATTTAGAATTCATCATGTCGGACCGGGACTGACTTGGATTTCCTGAATCAGTATCATTGGATCACTCGCGGGTACCTCGTATTATGGACCAGTCGCGGGTCATGGGCTCGTCTCGCACGACCTTGATATAATGCGAGAGGAGAGAAAGAAAATGCTACCTCAAAGATCTGGCGTGATCCCTGGCAATCTCGAGGCTGCCCCTGCAGGAGAACAAGCTGACAACTTTGTCCGAATTCACAGGAAGGAACATAAATCTCAGGAGGAGGGAAATAAAACAGATGCCAAGTAGGAGCCGAGATAAATAGCCTATTGGCAAGGGTGGAGAAGTATCGTTGTATGGATCGGACACTTGAAACTGCTAGTGGAAACCTGGTGAAAACTGGATGGTAGAAATGTAAATATACACCGTGTACTTGTACCCAAGCGAAAAAAAATATGAACCCACATGCATTCTCTGCGAGTTTGAATATGTTAACGCTATCATAGGGTCCTGGGTGGCGGAGAACTTTGCAAGGACTTCTCGGAATTACTAGGATGGGGAGTGGCCCGAGGTGGCCGACTTATTGTTATAAATTTGAAATGGGGACCAATGTCATGCTCGGATTATTCCGGCAGGATCTGGACTTGAGATTCGAGTGGCACATGGGAGCGACCAACAATGCTCTTTCATGTACAATGAGCAACCGGTAGTATCAGTACTGATATGATACATGAGGGCTCATTTACCGTCCTGGGCCCATGACATACTGGACGCAATAGTTACGAATTCACTGGAATGGACCGCGTTACCTGGTCTGTAATATCGCAGGAGTCTCGAGCCCCCTCCTTACCCAATGTAGGTGGCAGTATTCATGCCGTGCCTAGTTAGATCTTATTTGTCACCACGTACGTACGGCGGGCATGTCTCCTGCTTCGGGCACCCCGGTCGAAAGTCCCACGATGTCCTGGTAACCATAACGAGGGATATGTGTTGCAGAATAGCAGATGATTAAGGTGCGAGTCATGCGTGCCAGGACTCTGTCCATGCATTCAATGATTGGGCACAGGTCGCAAACACACATTGTACAGCAGAGATTTTGGGGGAGCAATTATTGATGACGAGTTGCTGAACGGGGATTAAAGCACATGCGACTACACCGGTGTACTTGGTTGCCCTTCGAAGCCACGCAAGAACGCCCTTGTCTTTCGAATATCTGAAAGAGTGATGGATATATTTAGTGGTTACATTGTGTAGGTTCTTTGATCTGTTATTTACGAGCTTTTACGCCAAACACCTCCAGCAAACCGGTCCTTAGATGCCTCGGGGGACCCAGCCTTGAACTGTCGCGGAAGCCAAATACTGGTCGTACTGGTTGGTATTTTTTGAATGTCATATGAACGTTGAATTGTCAGTGCCGGGTTGTGTTTGTACATAACCTGTGGTATACATTTTTGTCTATTCGGCTTGGCATACATGGCCGGGATCATGTCGCTGAGGGGATTGATCTATGGGCGTCGACGCCGAATGATGGAGAGGTTGGCCATGAGGCGAATAGAATGAGAGAAATGTAGGGGAAGTATGTGTGCTAATGTACTGGCAAAAAGGCGGAAGCACTCAGTGTTGCTTAGTCGGAGACGAGACTTTCTTTAACGCTGTTGAGGCCTGTAAGAGAAGGAAGAAATACCGTACCCAGATGCCATTCGCCCGCATGGCAGTACGCCAGGCTGATGCGCATCGTCTGATTTCACTATGTTTATAGTTTACGCGGTGTTGTGGTCAAGGACAGAAATGTGATCAGACTCGATCGTCCTGATCGATGTCAAGGCACTTTCCCACACTTTTCAATGGAGTTGTGTGCTAATATACTACAAGCCTGCCTTTCCTTGTCTCTGTCGATGGTTCACTAGCGTTCTCCTTTTCTTCTTTGTCTTTAATCCTTTTTTTCTTTACGCATCGTTCGTGTCCGACGACCCTGGTCGATTGTCTTTGTATATCCCTTCCAGTGGATATTCACGTTCTTTTATGCCCTCTTTACTTCCCAATTTACAGATTATGCAAGGACGTTCTCCTGCAGTGCGGGCTCGCCATGGGAAGCGTCTTCCTCAATTACAAGGCGAAACGATAACTGGGGACGGGGACGGAAATGTTCCTAATTTCTCTTTTCCGATTACGGTGACTATTGTACAAACTCGACAACCCTCACCGACTCTCCCACCCACCACCTCCATCTCACCTACCGTCACGGTTTTTGTCCCTCCTACTACGTCAATTCCCGTTTCTACTTCGAGCCTACTTACGTCTTCGACATCCTTGGGCTCCCCATTATCACAGGGTATAACACAGTCCTCAAGCTCTGCGACTTCTACAATCCAGAGGCCGACGCCATCAGCCTCCGCAAACAACGATGGAAACAAGAATGAGACGAGTGGACAATCTAATGCATCTGCGTCCCGCGAGATACCCATAGGCTCAATTATTGGCATTATTGTTGCTGTCGTTGTCGTCTTCCTTGCAGCGGCTGTGTTTCTGATAAGGAGACGGTCGGTACGGAATAGGTTGAGGATGAGGGGAGGTTGGGGGAATCAAGGTGCCAACGGGCCATCGTTCCTCTGGATTGAACCTGTAGAGAAGTCTACGCCTAGTCAAAATCGTAGTGGAAGAAGTTCTCCGGGTGATGCATTTGCTAGAGCACAGTCCCAAGCCTTACCTTACACGACATCTAAGTTTCCTTATATTCCTCCTCCCCCGCCTCCCCGCCCCCCGCTGGCGTATGGTACGAGCGATACTGATTTTGGCCCTTCCACCCCTTCAGCTCTCGGCCTTTCTATTCCCGCAGCCTTGGTGCCTGGAGGGAGAGCTACACCAGCGCCGTCGGCTTACTCCTCCCCTGCTCCCGGAGGGTACGGCCCGTCCTCGGAAAGTGCGACAGTCAAGTCTACATTTATTCCTACTCTACCTGATGAACTGTCGATTGCCACCGGAGAGGCTGTTCGTATAGTGTCCTTATATGATGATGGCTGGGCGCTTTGTTCGAATGCGCGGGGAGAGATAGGAATGGTGCCTTTGGAGTGCCTGGATCGGGCTGTTGCTTCGCAGGCTCAGCAGGAGGGAAGAGAGTATCGAAATCTTAGCAGGGTTAGCAGTCTTGCTGCTTCCTCCAGACCGTATGGTGGGACAACAAGATACTAGGGTTCGTCGCTGATATATACCTTTCCCGACCTGATTGATTAACTAAACTGATCATTATATTGTAGGTTTTATAGTCTCGTATTTCATTCGTGGTCCTTCAATAATTATCTTCCTTTCCATTGCGCAGAGTACCGTTGGGCCTAGAACACCTTTGGTTGGACTTCATGTTATCGTCTTTCTTCGCAGCATCAGTAGCACACATTTTGAGAAAATTTCTTGGAACAGATGCTAACCATCATTACCCTCCATCTATCTTGCGTGGACAGACGTGGACTGTTGGGATATATGTAACTGGCTGATATGTAAACCAGTAGCAAGGCTCAAACGCCCTATAATTGAATTTTGGATCGAGATAAGATCTCATCAATTCCCCACAGAGATCCGCCTCGATCGTCACATGTGGCAAGCCGACTGGTTACCAGTCGCTAACCTTCGACCAATAGTGATACGACGCAATCCCACCGAAAATCCCCAAGTTCATTTCCAATCTACGAAACAGGACCACCGAGCCTATTCAACAACCGTTTTCGAAACATCAGCTCTTACTCGGGCCACCGGTCTACAATGGCGTCTGTGAATGAACAAGCCACCACATTGAAAGGGGATGGCGAAGGCACTCCCAGCATGGGATCTGTGGAGGAGTGTGAGGGTTGGTAATCTCTCTCAGTAGATCGTCGTCAATGCTTACCGGCTCCCAGAGTTGGCATACAAGCTTCTTGTATCTCTTCCCAGGTCTCGTCTAGCAACGATACAAAGGAGAATCGCACCACTGTTGCAGTTCGACGTTGTGGGTGTATGTGGCAGCATTTTTTAGTGCCAGAACCCAGCTCAATTTTCTTCCTAACAGTCACTTCCAGCAGAAGTGTCTCTGCAGATATTTTCAAACCTCCCATCCCAGACCCTACTAACTTGTGCGAGAGTGAGCCACAGGTGGCAAACCCTCGCAAACGACCAAACTGTTTGGAAGAATCTCTGTGCCACACGGAAGTGGGAATGGCGTCAGCCATCGCGCATACATACATTCAATTCACCCCTTGTCCATCACGGGCATACATGGGACGACTCGGATGACGAGGGCATGGGGGATTCGGATGAAGACGAGAGCCAGGTCATCATTAACGATGTCGACACTGCCAAAGCTGAGCTAACTCTCATGCATGCCGAGCTAGACTCTGGATTCGCATCTTCACTGTTCGCAGGACCACCAGTACTAGATCCATCGCCCTCCTCTCCCTCGACGTCCCGATATACTATCTATCCTTCGCAAGGTGGAAGCGTGTCAAGTCGCGCTCGAGCGCAGGCGCGCCACTCCGCACCATCAGTCCTCAAGACACTAGGACCAGCATCGTTCCTCAAGCCGAATTATAAGCTCCTCCATCAGACACACACCAAGCTACACAATCGGTTCCTTTCTTCATCTTACAGACTTTCCGCCCTTCAAACGCGTGGCGCACCGACGAACGCGCATACAAACACTATATATTGCCTGCAGCTGTATACATATCCGTCAGGGCTTCAAGTCCTGTTTACTGGCTCTCGAGATAAAACGGTCCGGGAATGGAATTTGTCCACAGGACTGGTCGAGAGAGTGATTAGCGGGGTTCATGTCAGCTCGATACTGAGTATATGCGTGCACAACGGATACGTTGCCAGTGCCGGGAGCGACAGACGAGTTGCTTTGTGGGATCTGGAGAAGAATGAACTCGTTAACGTCATATGTGACCACGAGGACAGTGTCCTTTGCGTCCGGTTCGATGATGAACGCCTGGTGTCTTGTTCTAAGGGTAATTTCGGCGTCGCTAAACAATATGTCTTACTTACGGGTACATTTTGCAGATCGCACTGTGAGGTCATACTCATTTCCGGATATGAGGCCACAGTTTATCTTCACTGCTCATCGGGCTGCAGTCAATGCCGTTTCCATCTCGAAAGATCTTATCGTATCAGGTTCTGGAGACAGGTCAGTCCGGCTGTGGGACGCGAAGACCGGGAAATTGCTACGTACTTTTGAAAATCATCACAGCCGAGGGTAGGTCCACATTATTTAGGGGGTGGTGTCCACGTCTCATAGTTTCTCTCAAGTATCGCGTCCATCGACTTCAATCCCCCTTTTATTCTCTCAGGGTCTTCGGATAGGCACATCCGCCTCATCGACATGACGTCCCTCCAGGGCTGGTCGACTTCCCCAGAATACCAATATGAAGCCAATCCTCCTACAAACGCTGCTCCGCTTCCTTTCCCTTTCGTTTCACCGACAACAGCGGTGGGTGGCAGGCTCAAATGTCAAATATGTGGCAGCGAGAATGTACACCATGTGCCGAACAGAACTGAGCCAGAAGCCGCGTATGTGCATGGGGATCTCGTGAGGAGCGTAGCCTTAGGAGAGGACTTTGTTATCAGCGGAAGTTATGATCTCAGCATCAAGGTCCGTTGCTCCTACTCACCCCTTTCCTCGTTGCATCTTAACATCTGGAAAGATTTGGAACCGGAAGACTGGGGCAATGGTCGCTGATTTGACTGGTGGCCATACTGCACGAATATTTTGTATAGGGTTTGATTGCACCAAGGTATGGAATTCTATCGGATATCAGGAGGCAGACATTGATGCATCTATGTTGTTAGATTGTTTCGTGTGGCGAAGATCAGGTGAGATACGGCCTCTGCGCAGATGATGCCCCAGCTAATACTGATACGTTTCAGAGGATATGCATCTGGGATTTCGCACATGGGATTGACACATCTTTCATACAACTAAATATGACATAACTCACGATGAGCGCAGCACAGTCCCGTGTTGCTTTGATAGTTACTTAGCCTATGGACACGTATTGAAAGACAATACATACCGTCCAGATGATGCTAGGGTAAACGAATGTGTTACATTGTCCAGGAAAGTTCGATACAAAACGTAGTCCATTCATCCGATCTAGTCCGTACTACAACCTCGCTCTTCTGCCCCGACGAGCCTCACCAGTCTACTCATGATCTTCACATTCGACAATATCGAATTCAGAACTGACGTCCCCAGAGTCCCCGAAGACTGAAACCCCGGGGTCAAGTTCGCGCTTAGCACAATAAAAAACGCTCCACGCACGGGTTATCGTGTATTTCCCTGGGTTCACACGCGGTACAGTAACTTGAACTTGACCATCTCGGAGGTTGAAACCTTTGGCCAACACGCCGACTAGAACGTAAGGGTCAGTTCAACTCATACGGTCACGTCGGCAGCCGATGGTGGAGTCGTACCTCCATTGAGCACGACGGATGCACCGTTGGAAATATGTTCAGGCGCATCGGATGTGTCCCTACGAATGACAGGTCCTCAGATGAAATTTCCACCGCGCACAGGGCTTTTACTTACCAGGTAACAGTCTCAACCTGGCCCATTGTCCAGGTTGTGTTCGCGTTGGGCTGGTAGATGGCTGGTACAAAGACATCCAGGGCCGCCCTGTGAATTGCAGCACCTTGAGCACTGATGGCCAAAAGAAAAACAGAAAAGACTGTAAAGAATGACGTGAAGAGCATGGCGGCAATGGGTGATGGGTGGAAAAAGTGAAAAGGGAAATGAAGGGTTAAACTATGAATGACATGTTCAACCTAAATGTATTTATGCCTCTCCGCGTGAGAGCTGTCGTTCAGACGCTCATAGGGAGCATCACGGTTCAAGGACAAGTATGGTTTAGTGGGATATCAAAGAAGCAGTGCGAACACAAGAATGGTCAATTTTCCTGTCGTAAGTTGATCATGTTTTGGTGGAAGTGGCGCCTTGTACACTAAAAATAGCTTGAACCACACCGCATGATATCTTTGATTTTAAGGGTTCGAGTAGTTGGGGGCCTGATTAACCGGAATCTACTCAGCGTCGCGTCATCTCAATTCGTTCTGGAGCTAACAACTCAGTCGCGTTAAATTCGTGAAAAACAAACATAGCATGTTCGAAAGGTACTATCGTTCCAACTTTTCAGAATGTTCCCTTGATTGAATCAATATTCAATGGTAAACTCAGGGCTGACATTTCCGGAGTCTCCCAAGACTAGTAGAAGCAATCAAAATGAGAAGAGATGTTTGCAGATCGGAGGTGAGATAGTACGTACGGATAATCTGATATTTTCCTGGTTCTATATGCGGAACGACTAGGTCAACGCTGCCTGCACGGAGGTCGAAACCCCGTGCCAAATATTCAAGAGCTACGCGGAAGAGGATGTCACCAAGGCGCAGAGGAATCCCTTGATCAATACAGCGGACGTACTTCCTTTGAAAAGAACTCCGGAACCATTGGAAATATGCTCCGGGGCATTGGATGTATCCCTTGATGGCAGTCATTTCAATACTTGTGCATGTGGCGATCGATAATCCCACTTACCACCTAACGGTGGCAGTCTGGCCAATCTTCCAGACCGTCGACGCGGTTGGCTCGAGGATGGGGGGGACAAAAACGTCGAGGACTCCAGCTTCAGCCCTTGGAGCGACTGGAGTGCCGCTGACCAAGGTTGTGCATGCGAGGAGGAGGGCAGCGTATGATAGTCTGAAGAGCATGATGTTGATGATTTGCTGTGGTTGAACTCAAAAGCAAGAAAAGTTGCTTTTTGGTCGGGGGGACGATCCCTCTTTTATACTTACCGAGGCAATGGCGAATGCTGCCCGCATTGTGAAGTTGCGACTGTAAACGTAGCTTCTCGGACGTGAGTGACAAACCAAAATCAGGAAGGTGAAAAGAATTGATCTCGGACCATGGTGACGTTGTATATTGGAAGCCGCATTTACTTCGATCGTTGTATGAGCATGAGGTACCATAGGTGAGCCACAGGGTCCGCTTGCGTTCGGGGGGGGGTTGATTTGTAACGGGTGCCGCCTCAACTTGAAGACGCGAGAAGTGAAAGAAAAGTCCGTAAAAATTGATTAAGATGTACAAAAACAAACCTATACATTGCCAACGAACGCTACTCAAACCGTACCCCTTTCCTCTTCTTTGGTGGCGGCTCAGCATTAGACGGGTGCGGGATTGACATTATGGGATCATCCGCTCGGATATGCCTATAGGGTGACGTCTGCTTCGGCAACTCAGACTCTCCGCTGATGGCCCCTTGTGTAATGAGTAATGGTACATCTACAACAGAATATCGCTCTGGGGCTTGTTCCAGAAATTTCGGGTTCTGCCAGGGAAAGAAGATCGTTGGAAAGTGTAGGATGCATGTCAGGTGGGATACGTACGGCAATAAAATGCCGCATGCCACTCTCCTCGATCAGCTTTGGGAGTTTTTCCTGGCGGTCTTTGAGGGCGTTTCGCCTGGTGACCATGTTCTCCTCCGCAGTTCCACGTATGGCAAGAGTTTTCACTGGACCAGCGGTCAAAAATCCCCATGTTACATCATAAAACGAACAACTCACCACTAATTGGTCTCGTCTGACCGATTCGATGCGCTCGCTGCGAAGTACGGAGAAGCTTAATCGGTGGTTCTGGGAGAAAAAACAAGCCCAAAATACATGCCTTGATTGCCTGGCTCTCCACATCGGCCTGCCAAACGGGTTCGCAAAATATTACTCGCGACGCAGATATCAGGTTTCTGTGGACCATAAATAGCTGAGTGATGCCCCGTGGGGTAAAAAAGGTCAACATACAGGCCACGAGCACCATGCTTCAACTCCATCAAGAATATACGGTATGTTTCGGACGTCTCAAATGTCAATACCATCTGTTCACGATGTCGGGGCTCAATTAAAGTAGTAAATCGGAGGTATTTGACTTGTATGAGCTCCAAAGCTTCGCTTAAATGTGCGAGCGACAGCCCTGAGTCGGAAAATATCAAAAATTTCTCAGCGGATGCATGTTGAATAACCTTTGGTTTGAACAAGGGTTAGTGTGTCCTGTCATAGAGCCAGTGGAGGCCCAGCACTGACCTCGTTGATGATATAATTGAGTTTGCTTGAAGCTGAGGATCCCAAGCGAGATTTTCCCAATAGGGACCTAGCAAGGAGTTCGCCACCATGGAAAGAAGGTTCGGAAGGCATTTTATATGGAGACTCCAATTCTCCGTCTTCTTTTTCCATCTGGGTCATTGCAACATCGAGTTCCTTTTGCATTTCTTTAAGCGTGCCTCGGTCTTTTGCCTTTTTAGCTGCTGTTTCTGCTGTTATGCTTGAGTTGCTATCGTCAGTGTTTAGAACGCTGGATCGACGTCTTGGTTTATGACGGTCTTTTTGTGCGTCTTTGTAATTTTGTCGATGTATCCTGTCCTTTTCTGAGACAGATGCTCCCAGTTCGACGACTCGCTCTTGCGAGATTAGAGGCCGGCTAATGACTTCTGCACGGATCCTCAAAAGCCTATCTGCGTGCATAAAATAAACCAGTTGCGGGCCCTGAGTTGATTCGGGTTGGGGAGTCCTCGTCCATGCGTCGAATATTGGCCCATCAATACCATAAATTCGATATGGAACGTCCTCATGGTCTTGCATAGCTCGCCACAGTGGGTCTTCTACTGCTAATCTCCTAAATGAACAGTATGTTGGATGTCACACTCGCATATATATTCGCTTACACGTGTCTAAAGGCAGCATCCAGCAGTGCCATATCTTCCGCAGGCCTATTTCGTTTGATTGCCGAGTCCGTTGTTTTCGAGGCGTTCATGACAAGCTCATCAACATAATAGAGTTTATCATCTGTTGACCAAAACATGAGCCTATTAAAGGTAACATAAAATTGCGTGTTTACAGCGGCCTTGAAAAGGACATACTGTGACATGTTCTTTACGGTTAGCTGTAAGAGATCGGCATTCTGTTGGAGGGATAAATTACATAAGTATATTTTCCGTGAATGAAAGCAATTACCTGTGGGTGAAACAGATAGTCCTTTGCGACACATGATCAATTCATGGTTTATAATGGACGAAAATATAGCAACAAACCTGATCCGTTCGCTCAGAGTCAATGGCATTAATGGCGATCGCAGCTTGCATGGCATTGTAAGATTTGATGACATAGGGGTCAAGGTCGAGGAGGACTGCTTCTTGTATGACAGGAGGGAGAACAACGTCTTTCTCCACGTCCTCGATTCTGCGGAATCGGGAGCTTGAACACAGAAGGATGCGAAAGAAATCTCACCGATGTCGAATCATTATCATCTCCATAACTTGGGTTAGAACTTGGATGGCCCCATGGCGAGGCCCTTCAGGATCCAGTAGAGGTTCAGTGATGTGCGTTTGTACAAGTTTAGGTTCAGCACTGAATTGTGGAACGGCCACGAAGTGAGTAATCATTTTTCCAAGTTTGTTGAGATCTTCTCGGTCATATTTATTCCAAATGCGTGGGGGGAAATCTTCGCCAGCAGGCGTGCCGGTGCGAGAACGAGATGGCGTGGGCTGATATTCCGTATCGAGAACGGGGTCGGCCATGGCAATGTCTTCTTGCAACTGAGCGTCTTCGCTGATTTTCTTGCCCAAACTAAGTCCAAGAAGGTTCGTCGTAGGCGTTCCTGTAACAATCCACCGACGTTCCACGCTTAGGAGTTTGGTGAACGGCGTTAAAATGGTGGATAGTGATGCCGAAACATGACCTTCGTCAATAACCAGGCGTTTCCATCGAATCTGCAGCAATGGCGACACGTCAGTGCTTTTACAATGACAGTCTGGCACCCGCGATCCGCTGTATTCGGGGCAACTACAAGCAATCCATGACTGAAGTTTGCTTTTGTCCTTGAAGTTATTTTCGGCCGTAAATCCTGTAGTACCGCGTTAACACATCAAAACAAGCAAATAAATGACAGACGTTTGTATGTCATTAAGATGATCTATAGAGTTAAATGGTAAGTTAGTACCGGAAAGAGTCAGCAAAAATGGGCGTACATCGTAATCCGAAGCTAGGGAAGTCGCTGCGGGCATTGGTGTCCCTGATCTTACTATCAATACGCGTAGAGGATATTCGCAGTGTTTCTGGATCTCTCTATCCCATTGACTCAGTAGATTGGCAGGGACAACGATGAGCGTGGCAGATGTCAGATAAACAACCCTCGGACCTGGTTGGCTTTCCTTTCGTTGCGCGCGTCCATAATTCGTCGGGTTTTCCTGATAATGATGATAAAATGGGGTGTTTGATTTGAGAAGTTCCCCTGGGCGAATCTCTTCGACTTGTGCTTCGATATTGCGTCTGCGTTCAGCTTTTCGAGCGGCTTTACGAGAGCTAGTGTTCGATATAGTTGTGTCTGGCGTAATTCGATGATAGTGCATCAGCAACTCAACCAAATTTGGGACGCGTGAACTTTGTTGGGTCAAGGTGTCTTCTCGGCCACGGAGAAATCGTTTGCGAGCGGCAACGCAGTCAGGCGAAGGGAAATGACGAAAGGACAACGGCGTCATCACAGGCCGCTCGTCTACAATGGATTCTTCGGGCTGAGAGAGTTGATTAACAGTCGCCAGGACCAGCGCCAAAATCATGACAGTTTTTCCAGTTCCTTGGTTTGAGGCTATTGTTAATAAAATGACGGAAGCACTGATTGATGACCTGCCTAATTCTTCGCAGAGTACACCACTACGACTGGGTGAAACCATTGGACGCTCTCGCAATATCTCCATAGTCCCCGGTTGCAGATAAAACACCTCACCTCCCATGGATGTCAATGGAATAAAGAGAGGATCGGGAGTGTCACTCAAATCCAACTCTCTATTAATCATTGCTGTGACAGAGACTCGCTGATACTTGTAAAGTTGACTCCTTAAACCGAAACCCCCAAGGTTATCTTCTAAGTCGAGAAGGCGACTGGTAATTGACTCCCATCCTTGGGTATTCGTGACTTGAGGGGATTGAAGATCTCCATATATTTCCGCTAAGGTTCGACGGTCCTAATAAATACATTCTACATATACCGTTTTACATAGAATGGAAAGGAGCATACCTTCTTATTGGAGATGAGACTTGGACCACTCTCTAGTAGGGTCTGACCTTGCCAGCTTTCGGTGTCTTGTGTGATCCGGGGAAGTAGAGCCTTGAGATATCGTCGTGCAGGGGTAAGCACAGCCTCCTTCCGGTTTCGCAATTTTCCTTGAACATTCCCAAGATCGTATGGTATGATATAGATCCGTAGGAATATTGTATTTGGACCTCCAAGACGGTAGGTAGCGGATATGAAATGGTGTTTAATGAGGAACTTGATTCCTAGATACAAACTAGTGTTGTCGGCGTTTAAGTGTTCCCTGAGGAGGCTGCTATCAAATGGATGCCAGTCATCGTCTGCATGAATATGGCCGCAGATAAAATCTTGGACCTCGGGATCGAGACTAATGGTGAGGGTCCCTGCTGGCAATAGGAACTCCAACGTGTACGGATCAGAGGTTGGCTTGCTAGACATAGTTCCGACATTTTTCTCTACACATGTATCGCAGCATGATGGACAGGCCAAAGCCATTGCCTGACGAGCTCTTCCAGGCCTTCTAATACAGGTGCGCTGGCCTGGTCTGAGCCTGAGTCACCTTGAGCCTTGAGAAAGTGTAAATTAGGTTTCGGTTTTGGGAAATTGATCTCGCGTCTTCCGATCAATAGGTAACGTGACTATTGAAGATTTGTCGCTGCAGGGCGGCGATGTTCATTCGTGAAGCCAACTCTCATAACCATGAATATGCTCGGGACACGCTGTACTGTTCGCCCCTTGGGATTACCCTCTCGTTATGTAGGAAGACAACTTTCCCGGAAACAAATAACTGGTTCGAGGCCCAAGACCACTTCGGCAGGTCAGACCGCCAACACAGGACAAACGACAGAGAAGCTCAGTTGGCCACAGTACCTGGCGATACGAGGGGGGAAAAGGAAGTGGCAGACGGTACGTTAGATTCAACGCAGTCCCGTCGCTTTCCTCAAATTGACGGGACAGGTTGTAACCATCCCTTGCGCTCTACTTGGGTTTTTCGGAGGAGCAGCGTACTTTGGATCTCTCGAAACCGATCCTACGAAGCCTATAATGGTTCGTTCTTCTGAATATAAAATGTCTTTGCTAAACGAGAATGTCTCCAGGGAATTGATCCTTTCTTCTTTTACGGTCTTTGTACTGTCGGTTGTGTTGGTGAGCCTGAGGGAGTTTTTACTTACAGAATGTATCTAAAGGCTTTCTAGGGGCGGGCGCTTTAATTGGGCCAACTATTGGGTCAGCAGTGTGGCGATCAACGCATAGAAAAAACCTTGCTTTGATTGATTCAATGGATCGGGAGTTCTACCAACGGATAGCCAAAAATCGAGTTGATGCTACTCTTCAAAGTCCTACAAACCCAGTCCCGGACTATTATGGTACGTCACTTCTTGTGCACAAAATATGTCCTAAATGTGTTTCCTACAGGAGAAAAGATTGGATCTCTCCACCAATACAGACAGGTAGGCCCACAATACCTCATATATATGATTATCCTGAGTCTTTGTTAGTGGTTAAGGGACCAGGCGAAGTATAAGCGAAAGGCGCTACTACCGGAAGAATAGTTTCTCAGTAACTTGTCTCACAATAATAATATATTTCCTCTACTGTCCAGTGCTTGACCCGACGATTCTTGCCTCTAGGCGCCGGGACTTGACAGGCATAAATGTGCTGCAATCCGAACACAAAATCTTTCAAGTATGGAGAAGTCTCGATTACGTCGACTCACACGATCTCAGTTAATTCTGTGTTTTTAATGTGATAATCGCGGATCATTCGTTATAAAAGTGTTTGCAAGACACCAGGTCTGGCTGGTAGAAAAGCAGTGTAGGTATGTACATGTGCCGGTTCCCCTGTGCCCAGCCAGGTGGGTTCTGCGGATATCGATCAGCAAAGGTATGATAAGTCAAGTAAAATGCGCGAAAAGGATATTAAAGAACTCGAAACTAATAATACTATGAGCAGTGTGGGTTAAAAGGAGGGTAATTTATCAAAGAGCGTAAGTTTCCTGAACAGGAGAGGTTGGGTCAATGGGTGTCCGAGTTTATATATATGTATGGATGTCAGATGATACCGTTTTTCAACGCCATGATTGCCCTGTGAGGGAGCTAGAGGAGGATTTGTGGGTAGGCACCACTCCTCGACGTTCCTGTAAACAAAAGCGGGGAACGACGCCCTTCGGCGCGTCAATGCGCCCTACTCGCTGAACGAGACACCATCCGTCGCGATACTCTTCAACCATGCGGATGGTATCTCCCACTTTGATGGCGAGCTCATCGCCGAGGCTCGGTGTAAAGGTGGTCGCGACGGTCATGAGGCGTGGAAGTTTCTGCAAGCCCGAGTCATCGTTGCGAGTGTCTGCTGATTCTCGGGGAAGCACCATATCTTGAGCGGCAAATGACTCGGAACGCGGGCTGGGAGTCGGCAAGGGGATTTGTTCGCTCAGATGCGAAAAACTTGATTTAGTTTTCCTGTTCGCGGGGGGAGTAGGGGGGGTGGGGGGATGGGAGGTTGATGTTGGAGGAGAGGGAGGAATAGGAATCGTCGGGAAAGACTGACCCTCTGAGCTGCGGTTGCTGGCATAGTAGGATGGTGGGGGGGATGCAATGTCATGAGGCTTTTCCGCATTGGAGTCAATAGTAAGGTGGGTCGAACGCGATTTCTTCGCAGCCATTGGTTGCGGGGAGGCCACCTTAGCTGCAGCACCATATGGATGGGCTTTGATTTGAGGAACCCAACCAACCTGATTGTCAAAAGATGTGGGTGTCAAAACAGCCTTTTCCGGCTTTTCCATGTAAACGGAAACGTCCTCGAGGTCAATGTGCTTGACATCATAATGTCGCTCCTGTTCAACCACGACCTTTCCTGCCAAGGAAGGTGCGCCTCTCGATTTCTTCTTCATAGTCGTGTATTTCCATAATACCAAGACTAAAGCAACAACATGAGCATTGTAGCATGCAGATTACGAAGAAGACATACGCAATATGACAACAACACCGATCGCGGATATAACGCCTGCAATTGCTGGGATATGGGTAGATGCTTTGGAATATTCTGTGCTTGCTTGAAGGGACGGCTCCGAATCAACAACATTAGATGCCGCTTCTGGAGCACGCGGCCTAATAGCACGGTGTCTACGTCCCATTGCGTTAGAATACATAGCTTTGGTGGTCATTATACTGCTCAACGGAGGAAAAAAAGAGAGGAAAGTGGTCAGAAAGACCGAACGAAGATGAAAGAAGGAGAGAGGAAGAACGACTTTGGGGGTCAAACACGTCTATCTGGATATTTACATAGACATTGCGACCAGATCAGTTGATGAAACTTCAGAGATGTCAATTTGATGTCGCCGCGCATCAAGTACCAGAGATGTTTATTATGCCATTGAGAGCGCGCACGATCGTGGATATGACCGAAGGCGGTGACAAGTTGTTTTGATGGATCCGCTCGAAGCCTTTACATCAGCTGACATGTTTCGAAATCAGTCCTTCGTGAGCAATGATCAAATGTTGTCTACCAATTGGTTCGATACAGCCCTGTATAAAGATCTCGCACCCTCAGCAGATGAATAATCTGCCAGTGCCCCATTGACCATCGAATCTACAACATTCGTCGGCAAAGTGCAAACAATGTCTCCAGCAATTGTATGCAACGCCTCTGAGCATATGGCACGCTTTTCCTCCAACGTGAACGGAACGAAAGGCAATACCGTGGTAACGCGTGAAAGGATAGACGCCTAGTTAAGTAATAAGTTCCCTGCGCGTATACATTTGTAACAACCCAACTCACCCCAAGCCGTCCTGAAACCCGAGGTCGCAATAACCCCATTAGTTCGATATATTCTTCCCGCGTCATCAACTCGTCTGGGGAGGCACGAGCCTCATGATGTTCGAAGACTAAATCGTGCCCGACATTCGATGTTCCGAGCCAGATCACATTGCGGACATCAATATGGCGGCCATCGGCATCAAATGCACAACGTCCAAGCTCCCAAGGCATAAGTAGAGACCACAAGGTCTTCTCGTCATGTGTTTTTTCGATCTCCTAAAGAGGCATCAATATAGGTACCATCGAAGAAAGTGGAGGTAACGAACGTCCAAGACGACTACACATCGTTTGCCTTCGTTGTTGATCAAGAACTCTGCCAGCGTACATGTCGTAGGGGTCTAGGAAGCGGGTTAGTAGAGAGGAGAGGAGATGGAGACAAATCTGACTTCGTAAGGGCTCATAGAATATGATTTCCAAAGATCATCGGTTGATTTTAATGTCGTCATATTCACAGTATGTGTTGGAACGTCTAGGAGAGAGCCAACTAAGGAAGACGTAACGGTTAGTCCCGACTAGACATAAAATTTATCAACAACGCCTACACTTCCGCGCAAGCAAACTCTTGCCATGACCACTGGGTCCTAAACGGCCTGTAAGTTTAGAACATAAAAAATGTAAGTGGTACACACCGCATAGCAGCACGACAATCGGTGTAACAGACAGATTCCGTGAATGGATGCTGAGAACCCGGAATAACTGTTCGAGGGCTCGGTCTTGCCCAACCAGTTCGTATCGCACACGGGTCAACGGACGGAAAAAAGATCTGTGAATAAGTGCGGATGTTCTACGAGTGTGTGGAGCATCCGCCCGCTCTACGTAGTACCTTTTGGAGATAAATTAATTGGGTATTCACATTATTAATGAACTTAGCAAAATACCGAGTAGCAGGGTCCATTTCTGCCATCAAGGTTGTTGGCAGCTGTGCTGATTTGACATCGTTAATGGACTGGGATGATGCTTTGGAGTGTTGCTTGAGCACAGTAGGGTCCGCCCCATATGCTAATAACGTTTTCACAATTTCCATTTTATGCGTGAGTTGGTCATTTGTTAAGGCAAATGCAAGAGCAGACTGTGGGCCAACCGGATCATTGGGTCCCGCATCACCGTTCTCTAAGACCTGTCGCACTTGTGTAACGTCATCGCTCGCGATGGCGAACATAAGAGTTGGTGGTGGCGTAGCAATGGCGTACATCGGGGGGCGCATCACCGATGCCGGGCGGGTAACGGGAGCCGTGTGTGGAAGAGAAGGTAGAGATTGGCGAATGGTTAGATCATGGGAGTTATCCTCTTCATAGTTGCCGTCTCCTTCGTCTTCCATCTCATTCCCGATAGCAGGCTCTGATAGTCGGCTCGATGGGCGAAAAACATGTCGGATTGCTGGATTATTACCAATAGCGGAGGTACGCCAGGATGATGGGGTTGATATGGGAGCAGAATGAGGCTCCTCCACGTGTTTTGAGAGTCGTGAGTAATGCGCTGGTTGGTAAATGTTGTGAGATTTGGACAGGGTATTACGAATATGTTCGGGTATGAGTGAAGAACGTGCAGATGAAAGCTACCAGATGAACAAGTATCAGCAAGGATGAGAAATGCAGTACAAGATGCATACCAAAGGATTGTCTGATAAAGAACTGTCTGATGATACACTTGTAGATGAGGTAGATGCGCGATTGATATTTCCTGGCACGGAACTTTGTTAGAATGATCATCAGAAAAGGGTATGAGTCAACAAACCAGATTGACGATAGCTATTGATAGAGAAATTGGAACTACGAGATGGTGCTGAAGATGGTTGAGAGTGGAGAAGCGTGGACTATGAAACTCTAAATAAAGAATTATGCGTTATACGAATACCGGGCACGTACAAGTCTAAGGGGTCTAAGCCCTCCCGAAGCAGGACTTGTGGGAGACGCTTCAGGTGAGAAAGCCCGATCACTCTGGGAAGAGTTAGCTTGAGAATTTGAGAATGATTCAGGTTTGATTCGAGACAATCTACTAGGAATGGAATTAACAGCGCCTCGCTGTAAGATATCACTTAATTGTCTTCCCACATATATTGATGGTAATACTCACCATTGCAAGGGAATGTCGGAAACCAAAGGAAACTTTCTTGGACGGTTGAATTTCCTCTAGTTCGTCCTCTTGACTATCAGGGCTCCACGCAGAGCGTGCCTCTTGAGAGTGTTGAGAGTGGGACGAAGCACGCCCACGAGAACTTACATCGATCGGGATTGACGGAGATGCTGATGAGGTCGGTGAAACCGACTTTCCGGTGACAGTCGTAGATCGTTCCCTCGCCGTGGGCGGGGGCGTGAAAACCCGTTCATGGAACATGCCAGGGCGGGGGAGACTAGAGCTGGACAAAGGACTGGCTGTTCTTATGGCGGCGATCTGTGGATTTTGAAGAGGCAGATCATTTCCATTGCTTTCAGGAGAGAAGCCAGAATAGTCGTCGTAAATTGAATGAAGAGTATCGTTTTCAGGAGGAACAGCAGATGTGTTAGGACTGGTCAAATAAGCGAGTTGAGCCGTAGGACTGTCATCCAGGAGGCGTTCATCCTCATCAGGGTCATCCTCATAGATAGAGGTAATCCCACCCATGGAAGATGAAGTCGAGAAGCCTTGAACATCTGTCATAGTTGAGTTATCATCCAGAAAACCTTTTCTGTCCAATTCTTCCTCATCAGTGGAGATGGTTGTGTGTGACGGATGGTAAAATTCTTGAACATCTGGCTCAGCGAAACTGTCATCCGGAAAATCCTCTCCATCGATTACTTCCGCATAAGTGGAGGTCGAGGTCGTGTGGGGCAGATGATAAAAATCTTCAACATCCGATACAGCGAGGCTGTTACCCGGAATTTCCTCCCTGCTTATTTCTTCCTCATGGGTGGGGGTGGTTTTCTGGGACGAATGATGAAATACTTCAACATCTGGTGCAGTGAGGCCATGATCCGGAAGACCCTTCCCGTCAATTTCTTCCTCATAACTGGGGGTGGTTGCCTGGGACAAACGATGGAATATTTCAACATCAGGCGCAGCGAAACCGCCGTCCTCTGTGTCAATTTCTTCCTCATGAGCGGGAATGGTGGTGTAGGACGAATCATAGAATTCTTCAACACCCGGCGCGGCAAGACCGTCATTTGGAAGAACCTTTCTCTCAAATCCTTCCTCATAAGCAGAGGTAGCTGTGTGGAACGAATGGTAAAACCCTTCTACATCGAAATTGTCATTCTGTAGGCCCTCATCGTCATCAAATTCTTCCTCATATAAAGACGTAACAACATCCACCGGTGATGGAGTAGAGTAACCTTTCGCATGAGACGAAGGATGGCCCTCATCCATAAGATATTTATGACCGAAAGCCACCGCACCTACCGGTAGCGAAGGTGAGGACCCGTCAAAAGTTGGTGCAGTGGGGCCGTTATTGTGAAAGGACTCTTCACTGCATTCCCCCTGATACGAGGAAACAGTATCATCGATGAATTTTGAAGGCGTTAGCTCGACAGCTGGCGCAGGTGTTCCTTCGACAGCCGGCGCGGGGGAGCTGTCATTGAGGGTATGATCATTGATAAATTCTTCTTGATACGAAATATCCATGGGTGGTGATGTGGTTTCCTTGACAGTCGATGGTGATAGGCTGATAGGAGGGCGCCCATTCTCGTCATACTTTTGACGAGATGCAAAGACTTCGTCTACCGGAGGGGAAGGAGAGAATCCTTTAAGAGACGATGCGACGGGGCTGCCATCAGTACATTCTTGCTCATATTCAGAGGTAACCTCATCCGTCGGTAATAAAGGCGAGGATTCCATAGTGCCGGGCTCATCTAACATGTCATTTGGAACGGTCTCATCTTCGTCAAGTTCTTCCTCTTGAGTGGTGGCGGTAGGTACTACGGAGGACAGGGGCAAGGATCCGCCACCGCTGCCCAATATAGTTGAACCAATATCTTGTGAGTGCCGGTCTTGAGGATCTCCTTCCTTATAATCAGAAGCAGGTACATCCTTGGGCGATGAGGAGGATGCTTCTATGACCCCCAACAACAAAGGTGAGGAAGGAGCAGAGTCATTGATGGAAGAGTTAGCAGCCAGTTCATCATCGACGAAATCAATAGATTTCTCCAAGAAATGAATTGGCGTTGAACTTGATATCTGCATCGCGCCAGTTACTTCCTCTGGTGTAAGAGGTGGCACACCAAGATAAATAGAAGTTGACTGTCCTTCCGTATCCCAGATAGCGGTAGGGCCGGACCCTGCAATGTCTTCTTCAAACGCCTCTTCCTCGAGATCATCGTCGGACGCTCCATCCGCATCCTCAGCATCATCAAATATAGAGCATTGTTCAGATATGAGCTCAGTTTCAACTTCGATTTGAGGTGGCTGGGACCCTGTGGATGAACCGACCACGGGTGAATCCAAGCTGAAATCCGTCGGTATGTAATCCTCATCTTCAATTGAAGCGGCTACACGGGGGGAGAGTGGGGATCGTGATATGAAGGCACTGAGACGCGGCGACAGGACGCGCGCCGAAGGGGATCCGAAAGGAGACGAAAGAAGATCAAACGTAGAGTTCATGGGGCTTCGTGGTGGAGACCTGACAAAAGGACATGGTGTTTTCCACGTCTCACTATATCCTGAATCTATGACATCCCCATCATGTATTGGGGCACCAAAATCCATCGAGAGAGGACCTAAATTTAAGTGGGACAGTTCGACTGGAGAAAGAAGGTCGTATGACGGTCCCGTCGCAATGTAAGAGGTGGGAAGTTCTGCGACATCCGGTGAACTTTGGATAGTGCGTATTGAAGGTTGGCCCTCAATTTTGTGAAACAAAGACATGTGTAGAGGCTCTTCGTCAGCCACAAATTGCTCCACCACTCCTGTCGAAAGACTGCCAGAGCCGTCGACGGGTTCCTGAGCTCCCGAGGGAGAATGGGAAAGATGGGGCTCATCACTGACTTTAAACTCTCCGTCTGTCTCTCCCAGATGGGTGGGTTCCTGCGCTGTCGGAGGAGAATGGGAAGGATGAGGCTCATCACTGACTTTAAACTTCCCGCCTGACTCTCCTAGAAGGGTGGGCTCCTCTTCGTAACAATAAGTTGCGCCATCCATCACGGGCTCCGAATCATCGTCCGGATCTTTACCTATGACATCTTGTAACACGAAAAGAAGGTTTGAGAGGCGAGGCGACCGTGGAGGAGAACGAACGGACTGAGGAGACTGAACAGTGACAAGTGGTGGTTTCATGGGAGTAGCTGGTGCGGGACTTGTAGTCATAGCGCTTTTGGCCGACTTTGTGTGCAGGAAATTACAAGAGTCGGAAAAAAGGCAACGACCTTGTTGGTAAAACGGACATGGACGTGCTGTAACTTGGTCAGAACCTCTGCAAGTTACCTGAACAACCAATGTTCAATACATACTCTGTACTCGCCATGCGGGTGCTTGTAAAGTCATCTCCGAACATTGACCTGAAAAAAAAAACGACTGAAGAACGAAAGAAGGGAAATACTGACGACGAAGGGACGGCCCTGGTCGCGATAATTGTCGGTAACCAACGTCAAGTTCGAGTTTGGGCAAGTCCAACGTCACGTGTCCGCACAAACGCATATCTCCCAGGCTGGGAGGGTCCAGGCTGGTAAAGACCACATAAATATCACAGCCGTCCTATGATGGCAGCTGAAGAATCCCGTATTTAAACCCTCATGGCCTCCCGAATATCTCGAATTCCCCGCTTGACTTTATTTTCTGGCCCTAATTGCTCCCTTTGTGACGTGCGAATCAATTTTAGCTCTTAGTAAACCCCATCCAACTCGACTAAATCTTTCAGACGGCAAAGGCTGAATTAGCTAAAGTTAGACGAACGGTGCGTGGCGACAATGGAACTCAAAGGCCAGGTGCTGACGTCGGCCGTATCTATTGCCTGAAATGCAGCGCGACTTTCAGCTGGACACTATCAACATACAAGACCCTGGCCAAAACAAGTGGAAAAAGAAGTACCTGTACTGGATCCCAGCTCTCCACGTAGAAGGGAAGGAAGTTGCGAAAGGCAGGTGGGATGCCCAGACAGTGAACAAGGCTTTGGACCAATGGGAGTTACTGCGGACGAGTGCAGAGGGTCAGACGGACAGATAATCGGCGAACATTGTGGATCAGGCACTTCTCAATCACATACCTCTATCTTCGTTGATGACGACATCCCTCAAGGATGGGACCCAGCTGGGATTTACATACGGGATTGTGAATGCATTCTCGGAGAAGACCTTCCTCCAGTTTTACCCGATCTTGGAAAATCCCGCTGCTTCAACTGCGGGTCACCCGACCACATTGTCTCTGCTTGTCCTTCGCCCGCAGACCGCCAGGTTATTTCCCTCTCCCGACAATTATACAATTTCACCCAAGCATCTCGGGGTGTTCTCGAGTTCAAGCGAATCCATGTAGTTGAGGAGTGGCGACAGAAACGCCTTGAATGGCTTGAAATCTTCGAACCCGGAGAAGTTCGAGGGCCTGAATTGAAAGATGCACTCGGAGCTAACGAGGGTGAGTGGCTAAGGAATATGGCGGTCTGGGGATATCCTAAGGGTTGGGTGAGTGTGTGCGACCCCAGAGAGCATGTCAGGCGATTAATCTGGAATGAGAGCTCCGATGGTGGCGGCGATGACTTTGAGTCAGAACCTTTCTTCATCTTCGGCGACAACAACAAAGTCGAAATTGTCGATACCAACATAGCTGTGAATGATATAAGCACCATGAATGATGATGGGGCTAGTGCACCATCTGAAGATAATAGCACCAAATCCAACTCAGATCGCGCACCCACGCGATGGGCTCAATACCCAGCTTCACACTTTGCTTCCCATCTTTTGCCCGTCTACAATGGCCTCCCGCTTCCGCCCATATCCCATAGGGGAAGTTCTACATACACACCTGACCGCCAGGAACTTTGGCAGCGCATAGTTGCAGGCACGGGAGGCTCGCGAGTAACGCCGCCTTGGAGACTTCCACATGTATTCGATCCTCAGCAGGTTGGTTGGCCTTATCCAGCAGGAAATAGTGTACCACCTCCACCATCCAGCGAACCTCCCCCACTCCCGATACAGCCATCCCCACCCCCGCCTTCTGTAGAGCCACCTCCACTTCCTTCCATGCCCCTACTCCCGCCGCCGCCGCCGATATCCCAAATTATACCAAGTAATGATGACGAAGATACGGACATGGATTTCTCAGATTCCGAGTCTGATTAAATGCAGGATTTGGTGCCTAGCAGTGGACCCACAACTTTACTCAAAGGGAGTACTCGCCCTCGTTGGAGGTCTCTACACACAACTCAACTTTGCGAACGCCCTGATCCAGCACAGTGTTCATGAAAAGCATTCCTGTCGCATCGTCGGTGTTGAGCAAATCTTCCCTACCATAGCAATACTACTAACTATGACGTTTATTGGGATCACGTGTTTCGAACTCTCCAGCTGCGGCATATTGGATCTAGACTATTACTGTTCTATCATGTATATTGTAGCATGTAATTCATACGACCCAGGGTCAGTGAAAGCGACGATTTTTCCTGAGCCTATGCCTCCCGCCATTCATGCTGTGTTGGCACTTGGTACTTCAATTACCTCTTCTGAAGATAGGATAAACAATCTGGAGTAGTATAATACGATTCCAGCCTAACCAGTTGTGGGAAATCAAAATCTGTCGGCCTCACGAACGTCGGATTGACTTGTCCGAGCCCGTGGGATCGGAGCTGACCGGATTGGGTTCGGGCCGCCTTGTTAGATGACATATGTCATTTGGTTGGGCTGCTTTGGGCACTTGACTGTTTCCACTTTTTCATTCCACAACGTTCACGACCATCTTACTTACACGACGCTACCAATTAAACTGATAATGCTGACAGATCTCATATAGGTCGGGCATATCTTTCCATGTCAAGGCAAATGAGGCATCCGAATGATACCGATCCCGTGTCACCGGGGTCCGGCACATGATTCGTCATTTTTGCGGCACAAGTCCTCCCATTGAAGCACCGCCCAAAAACGGAGTGTTTTGGGCTTCGCGCCAAACTACCATGATGATTGATCCTTTCCGGAAGTTCTTTATTTACTTTCAGCCTGCCAAACCGCTTCCATCGCTGCTGCCACGTCTCCCATGATGGCTCCCTCCAAGACTGGCCAGGGCTTTGCAGGCTGGTACTCTCGGATTGCCGCCTTCAACGTCGAGGACCTATTCTCCCAGAAGCGCGATCCTGGTCCACCGAGGACGGTTTATGTCAATGAGGCCTTACCCGATCATTATCTCGACCACAAGGGCAGACCCAAGGCTGAGCACATATACACTACGAATCAGGTCATTACCTCGAAATACACCATCCTCACGTTCATCCCACGGAACATCCTGGAGCAGTTTAGGAGGGTTGCCAATATGTATGTTGTCGATTTATCTCTAAATTTTGTTCTCACATACGTTCGGGCTATCACTAGGTTCTTCCTGGGTATTGCAATACTTCAGTTCTTCCCCAAATTCTCAACGATAGCCCCCGGAGTGGTCATCCTACCACTTTTAATTATCTTAGCTATCACAGCAGGTAAGGACGGGTACGAGGATATCAAGCGTCACCAGTCCGACAAGCGCGTAAATCATAGCACAGTTCGGGTGCTCTCAGGCGGTGCATGGGCAAACCCGAACAGGATGCACCCGAAAAGCAAGACATTCGTCCGAGGACTAGTCCCAAAGAATCGATCCCCGAAGCCTGGTGGACATGAAGATTCTGATTTTGAGGTGGACTATGAGATTGAAAAGAGTCATATTGATGACTCTGACTCACCGCCAGCTGGCCCACACTGGAAGAAAACTCGGTGGGAGGATGTTCGCGTCGGGGATTTCGTGAAAATTATGGATAACGAATCGTTCCCGGCCGATCTCCTTATATGTGCTACCTCCGAAGACGAGGACGTAGCGTTTGTCGAGACGAAAAATCTTGATGGGGAAACTAACCTCAAATCACGTCATGCCGTTCCGGCCCTTTCGCACCTACGAGACGCTGCCGCGTGCGAGGCGGCAAAGAATGCATTCCGAATAAACTGCGATCGTCCTGATACAGATATGTACAGGTTGAACGCTAACGTCGCTGTAGGCAATGAGACTTCTCCTGTCGACATATCAATGACATTCCTTCGGGGAACTATACTTCGAAATACGAAATGGGCAATTGGAGTTGTCCTGTACACCGGACTCGATACCAAAATAGTTTTAAACTCGGGAGGCACGCCAAGCAAACGCAGCAAGGTCGAGAGACAGATGAATCCACAAGTGTGAGTAGAATAATTTTCAATACTTTTGTTTGCTCAATATATCTTTGACCAGATTTTTCAATCTGCTTTTAATGGCTACCATGGCGGTTGTCTGTGCAATTGCGGACTCCCGACTTGAGGTTCAATATTTCCCGTTAGGTGCACCTTGGCTCTACGGAGACGATAAGAAGGATGATAACCCCCACATCAATGGCTTGATTACATGGTTTTTCTCTCTCTTGACGTTAGTCTTTACGCAATCATGGGTGGATATTGTCTGATCTTCATTCAGGTTCCAGGACATTGTACCGATATCTCTCTATATTTCCATCGAGTTTGTGCGCACATGTCAAGCGGCTTTTATCTACTTCGACGCAGATATCTACTACGAAAAGACGCGCCAGGCAACCATTGCCAGGAGTTGGAATTTATCAGACGATTTGGGTCAAATAGAGTACATTTTCTCAGACAAGACCGGTACTCTTACACAGGTTCGTACTATCGCTTCCCCACCTTAGGTGTGTCCTCAACCCCAAACTGCAGAATTCCATGGTTTTCCGTCAATGCTCTATCGGAGGGAGAGCGTATAGAGGCGACCCCCATCCACTCGACGATGACTCCGAAGACGACAGTGCCAAACCTCTGTCGGCCAAATCGCTTACGGAGGGGAACAACCAACCTGTTGAGGTCAATCTCTGGTCCATCGCGCAGTCCTCAACATCTGCCATCGCTGCCGTACCCTCACACGAGGCGCCCAACCCCCTACCCGCATCAGGGACGGATGATCCCGAGGAGCACTTTCGGGACGTTGAGCTGCTTCACGACCTGGAGCTTGCTGTTGCTGCAAGCCCCGACTCCGAGCATGCGACACATTCCCGCTTGCTCAATGGCTTCTTTACCGTCTTAGCACTCTGCCACACAGTCCTGACGTCTGTCGACCCTGCCACAGGCGAGATAGAATACAAGGCGCAATCGCCCGACGAGGCTGCCCTAGTACAGGCAGCGGCCGATGTCGGGTTCGTGTTCTGCGGCCGAGATCGGGAGATCCTCACCCTGCGGACCCCGTCCTCGACTCCGGACGTCGAGAAATATGAACTGTTGAATATCCTGGAGTTTACGAGCGCGAGGAAGAGAATGAGTGTCGTATTGCGTAAGCTAGGAGGGGAGGATGAGCGGCTGTTTCTCCTTACGAAGGGTGCGGATAATGTCATATTTGAGCGTCTGAAGGATAGCGAGGGGGAGCTGATGGTGGACACGGAGACGCATTTGAATGAATTTGCGAACGAGGGGTTGAGGACGCTGACTTTAGCGTATAAGGTTATTGCCGGTACGTCTATTTGAATTGATGGTGATAACGTCAACTCAGATATCTGGACATATTCGCAGAGGACGACTATTTGGCTTGGAGCGAGCGCTATCATGCGGCAACTGTTGCTATGGAAGACCGAGAGGCTGAAATTGAGTCGGTGTGCGATGAACTTGAGCAAGGACTGCGGTTATTGGGAGCCACAGCGATTGAGGATCGATTGCAGGATGGTGTTCCAGAGACAATTGCCGATCTCAAGAGGGCAGGCATCAAGGTCTGGGTGGCCACTGGGGACAAGTTGGAAACTGCCATTGGTGAATATTCTTTCATTCAGTCTTTTTAGACAATCATTCACCCTGGTATTCCAAGCTATTGGACGGAGTACTAACCTGATCGCTTCCGACTCGAATATCATTATCATTCGTGGGGAAAACGAGCAAGGCCGACCTGTATACCAACAGATGATGCACGCGATGGAAAAATTCTTTTCGGACGGAGAGGCTGACAATGCTGTGCCCCCACGCCGGTCAACCTCGTCGCGCAACGCTGACCGGCATCAAATTCCGCTAGAACGTATTAGCTCGGGAGTTTCCTCTATCGTGGGCTCTGGGAACGGCGACCTTCCAGGAGGATTCGTCTTAGTCGTTGACGGCTCTGCACTCTTACAGGTATAGCCTTGAGTACTCTCACAGTAATTGATACTAATAAGGTTCCCAGGCTTTCTCGGACGAGGAGAACAAGAGCTTACTCCTTCGCCTCGCCACACTTTGCGAAGGGGTTATATGTTGCCGTGTATCTCCTCTACAGAAAGCTCTTGTTGTGCGACTCGTCAAGGATGGACTGGGTGCAATGACTTTAGCTATTGGGGACGGAGCCAACGATGTTAGCATGATACAGGTAAATGTATTCTGCGCATGATATGCTTTTCTTTCTGACCAATCTACTAGGCTGCTGACGTTGGTATTGGTATCTCGGGCGAGGAGGGCCTGCAGGCTGTAAACTCTTCAGATTATGCCATTGCCCAGTTCCGTTTCCTCAAGAAACTCCTTCTCGTGCATGGTCATTGGTCATATGCTCGCAATGGCACAATGTAAGGTTGATGGCTTAACGGATGAAGCTTCAACTCATCAACTGTCTAGGATATTGAACTTTTTCTACAAGAACATTATATCTGTTGGCGTATTGTGGTGGTTCCAGATCTACGATGGCTGGAGTGCGAATTTGTGAGTTTTTGTGCTAGAATGATCGAGCTGGTTCATTAACAACTTATCAGTGTATTTGATTACACCTATGTGCTCTTCTGGAATTCGTTATGGACTATCGCCCCTGTTATCGGAATCGGTTTATTCGACCGTTTCCTAGGCGAGTTTGCAAGCTGGGTCATAAAAGATCCTATCTGACCGATTGTTGTAGATTCACGTGTTCTAATGGATATACCGGAGATATATCATTATGGCCGTAGGGGGACCTGGTTTGGAATCAAATCGTTCTTAGTTTACATGCTTGATGGTGTTGTTCAGGTGAGCTGCCTTATCACGACATCTCATCTCCCTTACATCTAACGATCGGTGCAGTCTGCCATCATCTACTTCCTCATCCTCTATACGTATACAGCCCCCACGACCCGTAAAGACGGTTATGATGTTTATCTCCATGAATTTTCCACAGTAAGTTCTTTCTTGAGGAGAGACATTCCATCATATCTGATTATCTACATAGACCATGGCAATATCTACTGTGATGGTGGCAAACATCTTCACAGGATTCAATGCAACTGCATGGACGGCCTGGGTATTCTTCGCGGTTTTTATCGGAATCGTAATAGTCTGGCTATATACGGTACGTGTACTTGTCATCAGAAGTCCGCGATCTCTGACAAGTTCGCAGATCATATACTCTCTATTCACCCCAGCATACGCTGCCACCGCCCTATACGGAAATTATTACTTCCTTTTCACCTCGGCGTACTTTTGGCTGTGCCTTCCTCTCACGTTCCTCCTCTCGCTGGCCCCGCGTTACATGGCGAAGGCCTGGAAATTTGGATTTTCACCTGATGATCTGGACACCGTGCGCTGGATCAACAAGAAAGACCCATACCGCGACCTCGCTCAAGAACCACGAGTCAACACCCTTACAGGCATTAGACGCACAACTTCTTCAACATCCCGGGTGATATCTCGATCTCGCTTAAATGATAGTGTCGCCACCCTGGATCTGCGCCGGCCGTCCGTGGATGTGCGTATGGCGAGTAGGACCGATATGTCAACAGGCCTTGTATCGATCGATCGTGGATTCGATTTTGCAACCGAGGAGAATGGTGTCGCTATGCGTCGGATGCAGACCAATATATCGGAAAGAAGGGCAAGTAGTCGTAACCTCCCTCGAACCTCGTTATCCAGGAAGGGGAAGGAGACGCTGTCGCAAGTATTCTCGTTGCGGCGCGTGAGGCGGAAAATGTCATTGGCGAGAAAGAGCGAGTAGTCCGCTACCCATCAGATGTATCTTACTATCCACATTCTTCGCATTTGTTGTATGGACTTGGATTTATTTATTATGTATCACTATATGTACACTTTTAGATTGCAAAAGATACCATGATGATTTACAGATGTTATGATATAGTTGGCAGATTGTATACTCAAGAATGGAACCTAATCGAAGTTTAGTTCAGGACTTGCTGCATCAACGATGGAAGAGAATGCTCACAAGGACTATATGTCAGGTAAATCCCTTGATGATACCATCCTGGAAAGGATCACCAATTTCTGGACGAAACTATCAACCACACTTCCACAAGAAAGGACGTATGATCTATACCTTTTCTCAGATACTCCACGAGGCCGTTGTCAATTAGATCCTCTTTCTCCCGTCTACCCGTATCCTTCGGATTATCCCAACCACTCCCTCCACCGCCACGATCACCCCCCTGCGCTCGTCCTGTATCGCCTCTTCTCCGTGTTTTGGGATCGCGAGTGGATGATGAAGCCCCATATCCTGATCCCCCTGGTAGGCGCCTCTTCGAAGAGCCCCCAGCAAATGTTGATGTAAGACGGTCGGTAATAGTGTTCATAAATTGGGCTGAAGCGCTTCCCGAGGCTTGTGCATTGATCTCCTCGGGTGGAGGGGAACCTGATGAAGGCGTCGATAGAGATGGCGATCCTGGATCAGGGGGGGAGTTCATTTTTAAGAGATGGCTGGAAGAATCAAATATGATAAAGAGGTGACGCTTGATGAAAGCCGTTGGCTAAGAACGTTAAATATAGTCGAGTAGAGCGGCATAGTGTGACATTCGCCACCATGTGTGTGACGTGTCGCACGCAGGAGTCACGCTTGGACGCGTCCTTGATCCCAACTTTGACTCCTTCTTCAGCGCTAAATAGCCTCATCCCCACTCCTACGACATCTCAAAAAAGAAATTTATTCTCATAGTGGACTGACTCGGGCTACCAGCGCCCTATATGACGAATGTTCGACGAAAAGCATTCTTGACCCGGCCTAGCGCCCATTGAGCAGTTCTTTGGCGCTTCAGCCAAGACCATCCACGAATTTTCTTACCTGATATAGGCAAATAATGCTCCAACGTCTCATCGCACTCTCACGTCGGGGCACATGGGCACTCTATTTTATTTTTTGTTCACAGAACATATGTCTTTAATTATATCAGGTGCCCCATGCGTCCCCAGCTTTCGGTATGAACTGCGGTGTGATAAGCAGTTCGTCTCACTGTCCTGGTCCAACTTTGCCAAATGGTGCGACTATAATCCCTTTAAGGAGGAATGTTTCGCTAAGATTTGGCTCGAATCAGCGCCAATCCCCTTTTTTAGACCTTTCGGTTGACCATCAACTGAAGTTGACCGATCAATGACATCCAAATTCTGCTCGATTCCGGATTGCAATATCTTCCTACTCGCACATGTTGGTCACCCCCCCACCACGTGCACGGGACAGTACGAGCGTCTAATTAAGCTCACCATGCCTATATAATGCCTCCCTCCTACTCCCTACTTCCACAACTGTGCATCGAGGAACATGCTTCACCTTGACGACTTCACTGCTTGGATATCTCTTAATGGTGTTGCTGCAGAAACTTATGCCATTGAACGCTCGGCTTCCAACTCTGTTACTTGCTGGATCGCTTCTGAGGCTGGAACGGTACAACATCTTCAAACGCACTTGACCGAAGGTTTACCACGTCTTCTGATAGAAATTCTCTGTAAACTGGAGAAACAGTACTCGAAACTTTGCAGTTCAGGGTGTCGTATCCATCGATGGACTCGAATGCGATAACCATATTATGCTCGACGTGCACAATTACCCTAACCGACCAAACGCCGTCGGCGTTTGTTACGCCAGAACTTCCGATTATACTTGTCGGGACTTTATGTTTTCAGCCATTGAAGTCACAGGCAATATACCTCTCGTCCTTGACATGCACCTTCTCAACTACCTATTTTTTATATCTAGATGACGATGAATATCTTCACACGTTAGGGCGCACGTACCAATTTGGCACTATAACGCTGGATCTATGGAGGCTTCAAGTTGTAAATGTTGTCACCAAACCACTCGAACATCAATATGGTGGCCCTGTTTTGGAGAGTCAGATCGTTCACGAACGATCGAAGAAGGCCGGAACCCACCATGTGAAGTATGTCACGTTGGTGTAAGCCGTAGTTCGCACTAAAACCTTATATCACAGGTATGGTGAAGAGTACGCATCCCCACCTCCTGTGGTCGATATGGTCACTGGTTACAAACTGGACCAAGTACCATGCGCGAGCTTCACTTTTAAGTACCGACCACTTGGTATGACACAATCAGGACATCATCAGAATCTTACTTAAAACCTTATCCAAGCCATGCTGATGGCCAACGGAATCATTCCCCGGCCAGTGATACCATTTCATAACCCAATGGCATCACGCTTCGCTGGTAGTTCCAGACATAATGACTGGGAGGCTGAGATCCGTAGTTCAGAGGTATAGAAATTCCTTCGTCCATTTATCATGCGTGACTTATCGTAACGGCGCCCTAGACCAAGCCGGAAGCTCTCCAGTCCAAATTCAGACATACGGATAGATTGATGCTACCTCCCCTTCGGAGAAGGACTGTCAAGACCGAGCCGAGAAGGCGATTGGTGCAACCGCGTGAAGTTATTGACCTTACTTAAAGGAATCACTACAACGAATGTTCGTTGATTTATATTATCCAAAATCAGGTCGTGGGGCCTTCGCCAACCCGCTAATGTCAAGTTGAGTTGCCACGTATTCACCTGTATTGCATTTGTGTACATGTAATATATCCTTTCCAGTCACTTTGTCGTTTATACATCATTTTCTCTGCTGATCCGGACTCGAACCTTGCTCAACATAACCAAATGCCACTGCTGTATAACGAGCCTCTAGGCTCAAGACAACGTTCCCTCCCTTTGATGTTATTGTATCTCGGAGCCGTGATGATCGGGCGCTGCCGTGTGGCTTCTTCGTATATAAACTTGACCTTTCGTTCATAATATATACCGACACATATTGAAATCCTTGAGTCCACAGTAGGCTCCCAGGCTCATTGCGTGGGAATATACGTTGAATACACCATATAGGACCCTTGAAGCCGAAATTCATTTCATTAGCAAACGTCAATATTTGTACAAGCACGAATTCGAGTGCATCAATTATTCTGAACATGGGGGCATAGCTCAGTTGGGAGAGCAGCAGACTGAAGTTACGAGGTGTTCTGAAGGTCCCGCGTTCAATCCGCGGTGCCCCCATCAGGATAAGTCGTTAAGGGACGATGTTTTTTTGTTTACTGAAGTTCAGCGAGTTGTGGCGATATCCACGGTCGAGGTCCATTTATAGTTTTGTTTTCCAACTTCAGCAGCCACCTTTTTTGAGATCCTAGCGGTTCCCCTAAAAATTCGGTGTTTTATTCCAGATTACTAGGCGGCCGACCTCTCGCCTATCTTTTTTCTTCTTCTGATGACCTAGCATTTTGACTCTAGTTCTTATCTGATCAACCCCCTTGTGATAGCTTCCGAGTGGAACAGACATAAACAACCACTCACGCTCCTCGGATCGGGGTTCGGCACGACTTATTTGAATTCTCAAGAGTTCGATGTACCACATCCAAGTATCACTCGTGTTTTACCCGCAAAGCCACTATGCTCCTTGCATGACAAACAATATCGCAACACAGGATCCTGATACCAAACGTCATGCTACTTTTTTCGTTAACGCCATGACTCACATGGATTATCAGTTGTGAAACAATCTCCAGCTCACCCAAAAGTTAGCTCTTTAGATGTGCAAATTAGGAATTAGATTCTGATTACCGTCTTCATTTATAACAACCCAGGATCTGACGTTCGTCAGCATGAGGTTTCATCCCCTCGCTATACCTATGAATGGTCAGGAAACTGGTGGTTAGGTTAATTCCTGAACTTCCTGAATACTTGCACGTCATCGGGGCGTGTCTTCCAAGTCAAATCGTGGAATTTAGTTGTGTAAAAAGTGTAAAAATGGTGACCGTATTGCGAGTAGGTGCAAAGGGCCCAAAGAATAATGTATGAATTAAGCGTTACGTGTCGTAAGGGGATGAAGGGGTTAGGTATGCTGATTGATACAATTCGCAGACAGTACACAAAGAAGATGCAAAATAGATACGTTAAAGTAGTGTCTGATCGGGGAAAAGAGATTAATCTGCATCTTTTGGTGTTGAGCCTTTTCGCCGTAGGAAGCCGCGTCGCACAGAAAACACGTGAGTCAAGGTGCCCCTTCTGCTCCTTGATTGTGGCAGGGGTGCTAGGTTTCGACTACTCTGCCGTCGTTCCGACAGATTACTCTGCATCCGACGCATCGCCACACCGTGCTCCTCCGTCGAGAAATCGAAGCCTCGGTGGACAGATCTAACACCAGTCGACATGTCTGTCCTACTTGCAGAGCGCAAGTCAACTGATTGCCTGGGTCGAGCCGATGCGAGACTCTCCGTGCGAGACGTTCTCCGCGAAGCCATGGACGACGATCTCCCTAGTGCTTTCAGAGCTCCTCCAAGCTGGGCATCGTGAGCGACGTCACGATCAGGATCTGTTTTTCGGATATATCGCATGATATCGATGTCGTCTGGAGCAAAGCCGAACTTCCATGCCTTCGCCATATACCGTGGAGCTAATGCCAGACATATAGTCAAGGGGAGGCAAAGCCAGAAGTACGCTGAGGCGAATAGGAAGTGGTTATTGCCCCAAACTGGAGTAGCGAACCATCCAGGGGATATTGCGGAGTATACAGCCTGCGTGTCCATTGGAGCTTCAGTGGGCCTCGAATCGATCGACGAGTACTCACGGTATAAACCCACAAGAGAACAATCCCAATAGAGACTGCAAAGAATACCCAGGCCGTCCAGACGTTTGTGTTCAGTCCATTGAAGAGGTTGGCCGTTATGACTGCAGCAAAGACCATGGTCTATAAAAGTCTCCTGTGAGTGACATTATGTAAGGAGTGGGGAGAAGACGAACTGTGGAGAATTCGTAAAGATAGACATCAAAGCCATCGGTACGTGATGATGGTGATGTGTATGCATAAAGGATGATGAAGTAGATTATGACGGACTGAGGGCGGACGGTCAACGTTAGTCAATATAATCATCTTCAGACAGACCTGTACAACGCCATCAAGCATGTATATTGCGAACCACTTCATTCCAAACCATCTTCCCTCCCTTCCATAGCGATACAATTCAGGGAGGTCCATCAAGACATGGTCATCTAGAGTATGATAAAGTTCAAGCCGGGGAGAAATCTTCTAAATCTTTGAAAACATACCGACAATCCGGTCGAACAATCCAATACCAATGACAGGTGCAATTGTCCAGAAGGAGTTCCAAAATAAGAGATAGGTGTATTCGAATACGCTGAGAAGTCGTTAACCGTCTCCACCATCCCATGTATGATGAAACTTACTAGTTAGAACTCCAAGCTGCGTAAATCTGGAACCACCATAGGACGCCAATACACACAATATTCTTGTAAAAGAAGTTGAGAATCCTGAAGGATAGGTTCTAAGATCCTATTCGATGACACGAATATATTGACATACATGTTGCCGTTGCGCGCATAGGACCAGTGACCATGGACGAGAAGTAGGCGCTTAAGGAAGCGGAACTGCAAGCCATCAGTTTCATATATCGTTCCAAATTGCTTCATTACTCACTTGGGCGATGGCGTAATCCGAAGAATTGACAGCCTGGAGACCCTCTTCACCGGAAATACCAACCCCAACGTCAGCCGCCTGCGTATTTTGTATCAGGTGGACTTCGGGTATGACAAAATATAGGGGACGAACCTGGATCATACTAACATCGTTGGCACCATCTCCGATTGCGAGGGTTATTGTATTTAGTCCGCCCTTTACGAGCCTGACTACGAGCGCCTTTTGAAGGGGTGATACTCGACAGCATATGACGCCTTCGCACAAGACCGCGAGTTTAAGCAACAGGCTCCGATTCCTCTCGCCCTCCAGGGCCTGCACGAGATATCAGTCCTTCCAGCACGGACATTTGATGTGGGATGACAGGGACATACGTGAGTCAAGGCTGCTCCATCGATGACGAGCACAAATCCTCCTGGGCGATCACCGTTGTTGGAACCCACGATTGACGATATCCCGGTGTCAATCCGTTGTAAAGGGTATTCTGGAGGTTCGTCTGGGTTACGTATGGGGGTTACTTCATCGTCCATGGCAGGGGAGTTGTCACCGAGGATCCCACTTTCTGGGAAGAATTCTTCGACAGCGTGCACCATCTGTTGATACACTGGCCGGCCATGTTGGTTCCCACCGCGGATGACAATGATATTGGACTCCCTTCCTATCAAATTTGTGCTGTGGCCGATGGCTAGATAGGAGAATAATCAGCCGTGGTGGCGGAAGTGAGAATGGGACCTGCGCACCGATGGCAGTCTCAAGCTTATCACCAGTAGCAACCCATATTTTGATACCAGCCCGTTTGAGATCTGCAATAGTTTCGGGAACACCATCTTGGAGACGGTCTTCAATCGCAGTGGCTCCCAGCAGCCTCAGGTCTTGTTCTAACTCGTCCGAAATCGCCTCGATTTTAACGTCCCTGTCCTCCATTGCAACCGTGGCCTCATGATACCGTTCGCTCCATTCGTGATACTCGTCCTCTGATATAGTTCGACGCAAGGTCAATACAAAAATAGCCAGGCGCCAATGTAAATGACGTACCGTTAATGACTTTGTATGCCAAGGTCAGGGTTCTCAGACCCTCACTCGCAAACTCTCCTAGCTGCTTCTCCGTCGTATTTTTTAGATCCTCTCCACCAGGCTTAAGACGCTCGAAGATAACATTGTCCGCGCCCTTGCTCAATAAAAACAACCTTCCATCCTGTCCATCCAATTTCCTCAAAACGACACTCATCCTCTTCCTAGCACTAGTAAACTCCAAGATGTTCAACAACTCAAACCTCTCCACCTCATCCGCGAACGGCGTCTGCAGCATCAGAACTTCGCTGTCCCGTCCCCTGAACACAAAGCCCACATCTGCAGCAGCCTGTACCAGCGCCGCCTCATCAGGAGACTGTGCCTTGTACTCAAGTGCGCCCGTTTCAGGATCGACGGCAGTGAGGACCGTGTGGCACAAAGCGAGCACCGTGAAGAATCCATTCAGCGACCGCGCGTGACCGGCGTTTTCGGATTCCGGGTCTGCGTGAATGGCTAACGCGAGATCTGCTTTAAGTTGTGCGTCGCTGAAATGGTACAAGACTTGCTTCGAGAGTTTCACTCCTTCGGCGGCGAGCGTATCTGGAACTGCGGTGGGATCTTTGTCTTTGGACCCTGCGGCAGTTGAAGAGTCCGCGCTCGACAGCTGGGTGTCCCTTTTGGTGTCGACCCCCAATGTCGCTGGTATCACCTCAGGTACTTCCTCTCGGACCTTCTCAGGGTCTCCCTTATACACTTTCCCCCCGATTGAACACCGACGAAAGATCATAGAATTCTGCACAAAACTTAACGATAAGTTATCTAACTCTGATTGAGATTATACTCTTACGCACCTGAGTTAAAGTCCCCGTTTTATCCGAAAATATATACTCGATCTGTCCAAGGTCATCCGACAGATTCCAACTCCTCGCCAACGTTGCTTGATTAGTTTTTTCATAACATATGTCCGAATCAAAGTAGATGAATGCTGCCTGACATGTCCGCACGAATTCTATAGATATGTACAGGGATATTGGAACAATGTTCTGAAACCTGTTGAGAATGCGCATTTAGCAATTATTTGTTCACTGGTGAACGCGGAGACGAACGTGATGAGTGCGAAAGCCCAAGTAACGAGGCCATTAACGGAAGGATTGTCGTCAGGTAAATTGTCATTGTAAAGCCAAGGCGCGCCCCTGGGAAAATCACGGTGTTCAAGTATAGAGTCCACGATTGCACAAGCGATGGCCATCAGGGCAAGTATAATCAAATTGATAAAGCTGAGGAATGCAACGTATATGTGAATGGTTAATGTAGTGATGGGAAGGATAGGTAACGTACACTTGGGGATTCATCTGCCTCTCAACCTTGCTCCTTTTACTAGGTGTCCCCCCCGAATTCATCACAATCCTTGTGTCTTCTCCCGTGTACATGACCACACCAATCACCCAACCCGTATTCCGCAAGACAGTCCCACGCAAGAGCGTCATTTGCATATCGACGGGGAAAACATCGCGCTCGCTACCAGCTTCCTGTCCCTTCTTTGAATTATTTAGGAGTAGAGCGGCGTTCAGCCTGTACATGTTCACATCAGGCCTGTCACAGTCTAATCTGAAATTATTCGCCATGTTCGCACAATCCGCCGCAGTGCGCAAGTGGGTGAGCGATGGGACAGCATTACGGGATTTCAAATTAGTCTCTCCATCCAAGTTTTTAGTCTCGACATAGGCAACATTCTCCTCTTCAGAAGTCGCACAGATGATGATGTCAGCTGGGAACGACTCGTCGTTCTTGATCTTGACGAAGTCCCCGACACGGATATCCTCCCATATCGTCTTTTTCCAATGCGGTCTAGTGTGATCCTGATGATGGGCGAAAAGATGGATATGATGTCCCGTCCCTTCCTCATGATGGTCATCGAACTCCACGTCTGTTTGAGTATCCTGATCCTCGGAAGGGGCTCCTGCATTTTTCTGAGCAGCATTGATTTTGTCACCCTTGGCATTGGAGAGGATCCCGCGGACGAAAGTCTTGCTCTTCTTCGCCATGACGTTCGGGTTCACCCAGTCACCACCGGAAAGTACACGGACCGTGGAGTAATTCACACGTCGGTCGGACTGATGCCTTTTCACATCCTCGTATCCATCCTTGATGGCGGTGATACCGAGAACGATAAGGAGGGGTAGGATGACAAGACCAGGGGAAATAGTGGAGAATTTGCTGAAAAACTGGAGGATTGCGATGCCGAGGAAGAAACTGTCACGTAGAAGCAAAAATTTCATTAAATTAAATCTCGCCAAAGAAGTACGACGCACATGTTCGCAATACGCCTGAACTGTTCCAGCAAATTCCTAGGGAGGAATGTGATGACGGTGTACTTGGATGTGATGACCTGATTCGTGCAATAGACATGGTCAGGTTTGACTCTCCCCTTGTGGTCTCGGTAGTCATCCGGTAAATTCTCGTTCATGAAAACGGTGCGACGAGGGCCTGGTTCCCGTTTGCGCACAAAGAGGTTTTCGACATTGAAGGCTGCGAGCTTGGCGTACCAGGCGCCGAATCCGGACTTCTTTGAAGCAGCCATTTATTAAGGTGCCACAAGGCAGGCTGTCGTTTCGATTAGGATTCGTGAAAGGCAGTCGTCTAAGAAAAGGGGAATGGGAGTTCAAACAGATTGAATGGACATGGCAGTGGGATGAGAACCGCGGTTGTGATCAAGGTTTGCGCTTGGGGGTATGCGTTTCTCACTCAGGCTCAAGGCTGACACAACAGAACATGACACAGGTCTGATGACCGGCTCGCTCCAAAATACGGGAGTTCTCGCAACAGTCTCACAAATAAATGCGCCGCAGCGAAAGTTAGTCCATCTACGAATCATTTAGTCGTTCCGAGGCCACCATTGAATGAATTTAGGAGAAAAGAATTTAGACTTGCAAGGACAGCTCTGCCTAAAATGATCGCGAGAAGGTCAGCAACATTTGTCAGATAGGTATGAAATTCGGTGATTATCCGGACCCCGAAATGGTGAAACCCACACTCAGACAAGCTGGAGGCGGAGGAATTCAATTGCCACCGCCGAATCTCAAACGTTAACGGGCGTCGTCGGAGGAATCCTCACCAAACCGTCCGAATCGGGCGGTAAAAAATCGGTGGACAATGACCATAACGAGTGTGGCGGGTATGTATTATAGCAAGCGGTGGAAGCACAAGAGAATGGTAAGACCACAGGATCTACTAAGTAACGAAAACAGTCAACAACATTCCGTGGAAGAGATAAAGAGTGTTCGGGTTCGGAGGGGTATCATGTTTGGGTCCGGATCAGCTCAGAGATCCTCACAAATCCGATCGACACCCAGTGGACAAACCAAATATCAACAAGAAATCCCGACCACTCATCTACTGCCGTTCTGCGGGACGCTGGTTCACATTATCTTTGAGGGCTATCAGCTGCTTCGAGCGGAAAGCCTCGTAATGGATCTGGGCGGTCGTCTCGATCAAGTCTTGCAGGTGAGTCCTACAAGAAATACATCAATAAATTACGCTGAAATGAATAATACCCCACGCACCTGGTGAGGAAGTTGCGGAGGTGCATGAACTCGCAATGGTTTTGATCCTCAACATTAACAACTCCCCAACGGTTCCTGCGGCCACGAACAGATTTCCCATCAATAATCACGTTGTTCTCTGAGCCAACGATAGCGAAGGGGATGATATCCTAGGGAAGATTATCAATTTCAGGGTTAATGGTGAGTTGACGAAAGAGGCGTACCCTGATAGTCTCGTTCAATTGAACTTCCTCCTCGTCATCCTCATCCGTGTCAAAGGGGTAAAGGCGGATGCTGTTATAGACCAGCTCTTCCCGAATCTACAGAGGCCTCAGTACTGTTACCACTTGATCAACCATTCAATATGACAGACCTTGATTTTGAAGTTATCCCTCTCCTCAATGGTCAAGCTGTCCGACTTGGCAATAACAGGGACAACGTTAACGACCTCGCTGAGCTTCTTCATCACAATAACATCAATAGGACGGAGAGCATGTCCCGTGGGGTTGATGAAGTAGAGACAGCAGTGGATACGCGTGTCCTGGATGTAGCGGTCCCGCATTGCTGTCAGCTCCTTGCGAAGGTACGCACTGTGCTGGTCCTTGATGTACCTGATTATGGGGTCCCAGCTGGAAGGTGTCACAAACACGTAATGAGAAACGGTTCTCATCATTGGTTCTGTAAGGCGCAACTTACCAGTTTTCATTGTTGACTTGGTCACCATACCCAGGTGTATCAACGATGTTCAATCTCAGCTTGACGCCATTCTCCACAATCACTGTATAAAATTTGATTTAATCCTCCATTTGCATGGTTATGTCCCTGAGTAACACGTAGAAAAAGGCGTACCATGCGAAACAGCCTGAATCTCCGTTGTCTGCCTTACAGGCTCGTCGGAAGTGAACCGTCCCTTGGAGTCAATCAAGTGGGACGCGAAGATGGTGTTGACAAGGGTAGACTTTCCGAGCCCAGTTTGACCTGTAAAGTTCGAGGTAAAATGGTCGAAGTGACAGGGCAGCGAAAAACAGTTGTGATATAATAGTCAGTAAATCTGCCTTGTATTAACCACTCAGACGACGAACCAACGACAATGACATTGAATTGGAAACCGCGCTTCAAGAGCTTGTGCTCAATTTGCTGCGTGATAGAGTCGAAACCGACATAGGACTCTGCGCGGATTTCTTCGGCAACGGACATTTTTTATGTGAGAGCAGGCTAGCCTAGGGAGAGAAGGTTTTTGGGGGGAAAAAAGGGGAGGAAAAGGAAAGGACGACAACGAAGGCGACGACTGAGGTTCGAACGATATTCTCAAGGCAATTTTGGCTTTAGCACAAATAGTGATAAACAAAAATTGTGGCTCTCTTCCCTGCTTTCTGTCCTTCATCGTGCCCATGCCCCAAATATACCAGCAATTCTCTAGGCATAACGAACTCATATGCGCCATGAACTAGGCCATATCAATGTTAAACTGAAAGACAAACTCATACCAGGAGAGATCAGAAAGCTTCGCCTAAGCGGAAAGTCAGACTGATATCTCTATTGATCTGAATCTGATACCTAGTGGGTTAAGTTTAGAGTGGAGACAACGATATTTGCTGAACTCGACCTGAACTGACCGAATCCGTCAATATCACGATGGCTAGGACGTGGAAACGCCTGCTGCGAACTGATTACGCTACAGTGCCTCTCTCTCCGGCGGCACGGCATATTATATTATTGGGAAGTCCAAGGTTGATCGGGATTCAAGGCATCTTGACAAACTGACAGTTGCAATCCATCTACTTACCCTCAGCGCTCAGCACTCTCCCGTCACCCAGTTTACGAGAGTCGCACGTCTTCCCTCCAACTGAATTAGGAATCACTCTGGATACATTATGATTGACCACGAAATGAGTAGAAGTCACTCCCTACACACCACCACTTTTACCTCGTGTACCACTTGGTGTATTTTTGAACATAAAACGTGTCATGGCTTTATGTAAATTTACAACATGTTCAATTATAGAGATGTCCCTCACAATACAACGATCAGAAACACTGTCATGATTTCGCGGTTGTACATTCTAGAAGGACTATCAATCATACAAGCGGCGGTTTAGGAGCTTGGTGATGAACCGTGGTGAGCGCTTGAAGCGGTTACAACACGCCGCTTTGCAATCATATTTCAAGTTCAACCATCGCGTCACGCTAAAGCTTGACCACTGCTCAATTACTAGACCCCGCCCTCCCCGCATTATGTCCACTAAGAAATTCGCGTCCCTTGTCACCTCGGTCACTAACCGGTTACATCCACGCAAGCCAACATTTCGGAGTGTTGTAGAGGAAGCGGTCAGGGCAGCAGCAGCAGCAACCCGCACACACTCCCCAGGCGCGACGTTGCCGCTGTCCAAGGCCCTCAGCGACCAGATCCCTCAAGAACTCTTCGAACAGTTCATCTACTATCTCGGCGACGATAAACACGCCCTGTCAGCCTGTAGCACCGTTTGCCGTGCCTGGTTTGCTGTGAGCAGATATCACCTCTTCTCCCTGCTTGCCGTACGCCCAGTATACCTCCATTTCGGCAAATGGCACATTATTAAATGCTCCGTTCCACTTCGTGAGTTCGGTCAACTCTAGCCTACTGCATTTCCTAATGTGTCTACTCGACACTTAAATAGGTGGAGGGAAAACGATTATTTATGGAACCGACGAAGGACTTTATCGCGTCAATCTTGATCAAAAGAGCATCCCTGTTCAATTACTGGCGTTACCACTTATTATACAAGTCGACGTGCTAGAGGATCATAACACAATTGTCATCCTTGCAGGTGCCAACCAGTCACCATCTGTACTCTTTAGACAATAACCCATCTCTTTCTACTGTATTGGCAGATCAGCAGGTCTTAACCGTTCCTCTCGACATCCTTGGCAGTAACTGGACTGGGGATATCACAACGTGCACTCGCGTTTCGTCCCACGTCTCTTTCTTCAAAACTGGCGCGATTCAGGGAAAGTGCCTTGTCTGTGTCGCCAAAGTGAAGGCCGGCCTGTCTTCTACAACATTCAAACTATTTGAGCCTATCTTATGCCAGACACCAGGAAAGAAGGTTAGTTTCAGCCTCCAGGTTTACAAGGTATTTCCATGTCCATCCAATACTATGAGTACGAGCAGTGACGCACGTTGAATATTTATTATAGGAATTGTATATGAGCGAACGAGCCGTGTCTATTGATTTTCTTCGAACGAAACTAGTGGCTGGTACTGCACGACATGGTTTCGAAGTGATAAGCGTCGACACATTCGAGACACAGGCTCTTCTTGACCCAGATGGACCTCCTATTCCCCAGAGTCAAGACAAGAAATCAAAATGCCTTGCTTTCTACCGTCTGGAAGACGAATCTCTCCTGTGTTTCGATGGTCATTATCCAAAATACTATCCATAATGATATCTCTTGTTTAAATTAATTCAACAGCATTCGCCATGTATGTTGATACATGGGGTCGGGTTTCTCGGACTACCGTTATGAGATGGCAGTTTCAACCTGCAATCAACTTCGGTATGTCATGCCTCCAACATAGCCGTCACGGCAAAGAGAACTCACAATCAGATAGTATTCCATGACCCATACCTTCTCGCCTTCAGTGAATCACACATCGAAGTACGGCATGTTGAAGATGGTTCTCTCCTTCAGATCGTCAGAATCAACTGCAGACTATTGAGCACCTCACCAGAGCTCATCATGGTTCAATGCGATGATGGTCAGGTGATCGGTTTGCGCTTCCCACTGTGATTCTGGGTTATCGCCTGGTTCAGGGAGATACAGTTGGCACCTTCCATCCTGCGCCTCCATTCAATGTAAGTACCATTTGTACCTTTATACACCCCATTCATTTACAGTAACACGATCAACAGGCTTCACCCTATAAGATTGGTGTGAGATTTGAGGGTCGAGGCAATATGCAATTAGTAATCTATACCGATGCAACTTGCACATCAATTCAGGTCAACTGGCTGAGGCCTTGTGTTGCCGAGACAGGATTTGTGTCGCTGGTAGTAGCGCGCTACGGCGCGAGTGTCCTTCGAGAATATATACCGACCTGTAGCTCCAGTCAATGCACACAAAGTCTGCAACTTTTCAACTTGATGTTTTTCAGTTTCCCCATCGACATTGTAACCGTCGCCTGAGGATCCCGGGAAATGATAGATTGTAGCAAGTAATGTGCCCAGCAAACTTGGAAATAGAAGGCATTGTGCCTCAGTGAGAGTCGAGAGAGGATGCAGATGCAGCGATGGTCATACAAACGTGGGTGACATGAAGAGAATACAACATGATAGATGAACTAATCAAAATCAACTAAATAATAAGATGCAAAGCAGATAAGACAAGATAGCGAATAAAAAAACAAGTATAGCAACATCTTCCTTAAGCTGTTAATGGCTCTATTATCCTCCGCTTCTTCTTAGGTCGAATGCCCTCTGTGAGCTGCGCTGATAAGGGCGACATCGTTGGAGGTGACGGTTTATAATCGTCATCATCTGATGTTCGGCTACGCTTCCTGACAGGAAGCGGCGAGTTTATTGAGTTTTCAGGCTCGAATCGAGGAAGCTGGTCGTGATGTTCGCCCTCGGACTCTGGTTCAATACCATGATCTCCTAACTTCGCCTTGGCCTTCGATTTCTTAGTACTTTTCGGCAATCTCGTTTTACCAGCATCGTTCTCGTCGATGACTTTGCAGACTTCAACAGCGGCGCCGGCGCCAAGGAGAGAGTCAAACCAAAGCTGCATGTTCTTATTATTAGTATCCGGGGTGGCGGTGTGGAGCACTTCTTGCCTTCTGATTTTCTTGGGCTGAATCACCAGGGCCCTTGACCTCGACAAATTTACATTCGAGTTTCGCAGCATTCCAGACAACCAGATCTGGTACCCCGCTTGACCTTCCGGAATAGTCTTCACAAAAAAGGCGGCATATGATGGAAAGGGGACCGCCCCCAAGACACTGTTCGACAGCTCAAGCAGAGGTTTTTGTAAAGATGAACAGTATGCAGCGCACCTCGACTATTTCTAGAAGGTCCTGCTTCTCGCACATGTCCCACAGCACGCCGACGCACCAAGTCTTTTTCTCGCGGTATTTGTCGTCGTGCCTTTCTAGTATGCTCTGAGCCATTCCATCCTTGACTTCGGATAAACGGTGTTCAATTAAATCCTGTCGAGCGTAATAAAATGAATCCTCGTTCAAATCTAGTGGTCGATCTTGGAATGGGGTTTCGAAGGCTCCCGGCACCTCGGCGAAAATGATGTCCCAAAAAAGGAGGGCAAAGATCGTCGTCAAAATGCGGCTCTCGGCATGAAATCTATAAAACAATCAGAGAAATCAAAGACACAGAGAATTAATTCACGGACCCTTTATATCCCAGGTCCTCATAGTAGTGAAGCGCCCGGGTTTCAACGTTCACGTGCTCGCCATCTCTGCCTTTCCATATAGACTTTCCTTTCCATTTCCAGCCTCTGGCGAGGGTCCTTTCCTGCTGAGCAATGTCACTCAATATTGGCTCACGGAAAGGCAACATATCTCACTTTGAGTTCATTGTCGTTGATAGAAAAAGATTGGACCTTTCCCACCACTGGTAAGTAAGGAATGATGCCCACATGGCCGGAAGGTGAGCCGTCGTTTTCGTTGCCCTTGCGCCTAGGTCGTCCAGTCGCATCTAGGTCAAGGCCTGTTTGCACGTCCCACACTCTGACAGCACAGAAAGAAACAACGTCGGCCTTCTTGAGTTCTCCCTCGTAGCGACATCTCTCATGTTCCGGCACTTTAAGCTGTTTCTCCAAAGCACGAAGGCGACGAATGAGCTTGGGTCGATGAACTGTACTGTGCATATCAGACTATATACAATGGAAACCAGCTGTTTGACCTACCTATACCAGTGTCATCGTCTTTCAAAGCTTCTTGTATGCCCTCCATTGTTCGACGAAGCACGCGCTCATCTTTGCTTTTGTCGCCCATGACACAAAGATATGTCGTGTAGATCAAAGCCCGCCGTTCGTACCATCTCCCTCTCCTGCCTCGCCGCCAGAGTCGCTGCCCGAGTAATGCTTCTAAAACAGTGGCTTCAGCAACAAATTCCTTCAGCGTCGCTAGTGCTTGAGTAACTTTGCCAAATATTCGAGTGTACACAAAACCTTGATTGGAACACAGCTCAAAATAGATATTGTAATGGAGAATAATACCACTAACCGGGTTCAAACCGTTCCAATCCTGGAGTTCTCTTCCTATACTCTTGGCCTTGCTTTACGGTCACAAGATTTTTCCACTTTGGAAAAAGAACGGTGTCGAAAAATCGTCTGACCCTCTTCGCTTTCTGATCTTTGATGGACTCTTCGACGATGCACTCCTCATCCACCAAGTCGTCCTCGGGATTAGTTTCCCCCTTCACATGTATTGGAGTGACTGCTGCCGGGGTCTTTGAAGGTGTGTTCAGCGCCCCGCAGCTTGGTCCTCCAGTCGCAGGGGTAGCAACCTTGTTTCTGGCTTGTGGGAGAGGTGTTTTGGGGGCACCCATAGTTTTTCCCGGTTCAAGTTCCTGTTCTATTACAGTATCCAAGTGAAGTGCTTCTACATATCGAAGGATCTCGTCCCGTGTACACCATATAGTACCATCACGGCTGTACGTGTACTCGGGGTATACACGTATCTTGAGTGTGGTGAGGATGGCAGGCAGAAGCAGCCCCTTTGGATAATCATTTGCTCGATCATATATGATATTGACCCGGATGATAAGTTTATGAAAATCCGGGTTTACTCTGATACATTTGCCTATGGGTAATGGTGTCAGATGGGGACAGCAGTGGACGAACATCTGGGCGTACCCAGTGCCATTAAAGCCATTTCGCGAAGTCGCTTTTCCTGCGTTTCCGGTGTGGGCTTAGGTTTGCGTTGCATGAAGAAAGACAGCTTTGTTTGACGGAGACCATCATTCTTGCCTTTTCTCGTATTCTTCGACTTCGGAGAAGGTACACAATCATAGTCAAGTACAGTTTGAGTAGAAGCATGGCGAAGGAGGGTGTGTATCATCCAGGGTTTCTAGATTTAGATAAGCCTTACAAGTAAATGAGTATGAATGTGCTTCACATACGGTAGAATTGGGCGGTCTGACTTTCATTGCTTTAGAAAGAGCCTTTAAATCCTCGAGCTTGAGTGTCCAAAGAATTTCGGATAACGACATAGCCCCTTCATCTTCACAAAAATAGTCAAGTTTCAGCGTCCCAAAGTCAGTTGAATCTGGGTGACTAAGAATATCGTCTAGAGTTGGGACTCCGAGATGAGGGTCAACAGGTATGGGAAGCGGGCTATCGACGCCAATATTTTCGGTGTCGTATGTGAGATCAATGACCTCTCGCTCCTCCTCTTTGATGAGAGGTTTGACGTCCATAGGCTCCACCTTAACTCCATCGTTCAAAGGCTGGCATAGATCATTTAGCGCACAAACGAGCCCCTCTTCTCCGACTTCTCTCTTGAATTTTTCCATTTTTGAAATGGTATGCCATTTATCGCATTTGCGCAATACCAATCGCACCAGGCAATAACGCGCATGGTCTGAGAATAGCTCAGGTTGTCGATCGACTCAAATGAAGGCAAAGACGCACAAGATAGATGGCCGTATCGACTGAAGATGAGCCATTCGTCCTCGGACAAAAGGTGGCTTTCATGTTCGCGGACCGTGTTAATCATTTCTTTTGGTAGGTTTCGATGGTTCACATTCTACTCCAATGCTATATAACATGGGACATACGTTCGAATGCATCCACGTATATTGATGGACGTTTGCATCCGTAGAAGACCTCGCCAGTCTCACTTTGGCCATCTAGCTCGATTCGCTCGATGTCATCCTCGAGGACATGTAAATCCAATTCACGACTCGAGGAGAGCTTGTTTATGAGATCCGTGGACAGAGAGTCGACAGTCATATATATATGGCGATAGATCAATGCAGAACGCCGACTGCAAGGTCAAAATAAGAGTCGAGCCGGGCAAAGGATTCTGGGTATTGTTTGAAGGCCGCTAAGGTGTAAAGTCAAACCTTCAGGAATGTGACAGAACGGGATCACATGTTTTGTGACGAATGCACGAGACTTGACGCGTCGACTGTGCCGGTCCCACGAACCGGGAACACTAGCATGCTAGAGTCCAACAAGTTGTTACTGAGCCAGAAAAGATCGTAAAGTACATTTTTAATAGACCCCGCCGGGTGTGAACAGGACCCAACAATAAATAAAATAAACTGTCAACAGTTTTGTTGAAAACTAACTAGGGGATCTTGTGCTGGGATGTCTTGAAGAGTATCCTGGAGGAGGTTCATCCGATAATCCCTGCGCCCATGGCGATTGTTGTTGCGCTTGTAAATATTCTATCTGCTCCTTCATTATTCGGATCTGCTCCCTCATATCCAACATCTCTGTCTCCTCGCTCCGACCCCCAGTGGTAACTGATGCTCGTGTTGCTCCCGTGTGAAAGTCCGTTTTTAAATCTCTCAACTCTTTTTTGACCGCATGCATTTGACGGTCGATTTCCATCTGACGTGACTTCCGAACCGTCTCAGTTGAGTAGTTTTGTAGGGAGTCTTGTCCTGAAGGTACTGGGGCAATAGAGCTCCCCACAGAGCCTGTACTAGTATCGGCAGACATCATGATCTGACCACTTGGCAATGTTGACATGATTGTTGGGTCCATTGGTGCGTGCTGGTGCATTGTGCCAAGGGAGTATGTACTCTCGTGTGTTGTCGAAGTTCCGTAACCTGTGGACTGAGGGGCTTCAGAGCGTGTTGTGGGAGAATAAACAGTCCTATTTTGAGCAGATTGTGTGTCCGGTCCGTCCGTATAGGGATTTACGAACGGCGTGATGCCCATGAATCGGGCATTGGAATCATTCAATTGATACCCTGTTGAGATGGGGACTATCGTAGGAAATTCATCGTCATCATGTCCTGTATCCCGCTTTCGTCTGCGGCAGAAAAGGAATAGCAACAACAGCGCTGAGAGGGCAATGAATCCACCCACGACACCGCCAGCTATGGCACCAATCTGCGAAGGGTTTGACCTCTCGGAATTTGTCAGAGGTGGCGGGGTGGTAGCTGGAAAGGAAGAAATAGGTGTAGAAGGAGTGGAAGGCGTTGATGGAGTTGACGATAGGGAGGAAGTGGATGTATTCGACAAAGAGGACGAAGATGAAAGGAGAGTGGCTGAAGAGGACGGCAGTGGCCGCGGTAAGACGGGTGCATCGTCGGCTCTGGTAGAGGAGAGCTAATTAATGTTGTTCTTTTGAAGAAGGGAGGGTGGGAATACGAACGTATATATTGCATAGTCAAATTGACAAAAATGTTACGATCCAAGCCTGAAGTGGAGATGCTGAATTGGTGATCGACATTTGCCAAACTGCGTCGTGAGAACACTAGCGCATTGTATTGGAAGTCTGTTGTCAGACTAGGGACATGTTCAAAATTCCCCACAGGCCGACCATCGAGAGTGAAATTACAAGCTGTCTCCGTCGTGATTCCGGGTGCGACCGTGTTTGCAAGGATGAAAAAAATGTAGATTGCAGTACCTAGAAAGTGTGTCAACTCCTCGAAGAAAGGGACTATGACCTAACCCCACCTTTGAAAGACAGTTCTACTGACATCGATTCGAGATCAGGGTTATATGTGGCAGCAGTCCAGGTCCCTTTAAATGCATATACTCTGTCGGGTTGTATTGCACAACCTTTACAAGTAGCATCCTCCCAAACACCTATGGTCTGTGGTAAATAAATAGGCCTTTTGCCAGTAACCGAGTCCCCTGTGCTATCGTCGATAGTCCGGTTGACCTCAACCGCTAGTGTCGGCCTCTCGAGAAAAATAAATAAAAGCAGGCCTATTGGTACGAGATATGAGAACATGAGAAAAAAGCTGAAGTGAAGACGGGTATTCCATGGTTGCCTCTTGCACACATGGCACACATACGTTGTGATGGCGAACCCGAACGAAACTCCACTTTGTAGCCTTGGGCTTGTGAGGCTGGGCTGGTTCGGTAGCTATGAATAACAAATGCAGGAGAGGAAGCCTGGTCGTTGTCAGAGTTACGATTGATTCAATCACAACTGAGGAAATTGTATTTGGGATAACTCCGCGAATTAGCGATCGCGTGATATGAATCATGTGATCTTCTGGGCTAGCGCCTTGGACGCGTTTCTGCCCTCATTGCGGCAGGGCAGGCCAGCGTCCCGAGACATCATCGCCACTGGCAAAGACGCGATAAATCGACCCGTCTGGTGTAGAAGACACATGGCCAAGGTCCAAGTCTCGAGAGAGCAGACAAGGGTTCATACGGGTAACACGGCATAATTGTTGGTCATCATATAAAGACTTCAAGATCTCAAATTACGCTGCAAATATGAAATGTAGGAATTGTTGATTAAGATGGTATATATAATAGAGTTCGAGTACTTGGTTGCTGCTGCAACCGAACGATAAGGAGGGTGTAATAGCAAAGGAAACTAATGTAAGATCATAGTCGAACAGTCTAGTGGCTAGGAGAGGCTGCCGAGTAACCTGGAGGTGGTTCGTCTGACAATCCCTGAGCCCATGGAGATTGTTGTTGTGCCTGCAGATATTCGATCTGCTCCCTCAACACCCGGATCTCGTCTTTCATACTCGACATATTTGTCCCGCCACTCCGTCGACCCTCGGCTGGCCTCCGATGGAATGGACCAGTGGCTTTCAAATATCTCATATTCTGCCTCAATGTTTCCATTTGGCGACCAATCTCTGCCTGCCGTTCCCGTCGTACCGCCTCAGCTATTTGGTCTTGCAGGGGATCTGGGACAAGTACTAAAGGCACAAAAGATAGAGCGCTTTCTTCCGCACCTGCCCCAGTATTGATGGGCATCCGATTTTCTTTTGTTCGAAAAGTCGGGGCGTTTGTCGGTGCCATTGCTGGGACCCCACCTGGGAAATCAGGATGTGTTGCGAGGGGGAAAATAGCCAATGGTTGGGATGATTCTGGATATGCCAATGACTGGTCCATATAGGGATTGGCGAACGGCGTGACGAACTGGGCATTAGAATCGTTATACTGGCGTATGGGCGAAAGGGCTATAGGGAATTCGTCATCGTCCCTTGTGACACGTCGCTTTCGTCGGTACAAGAAGAACAATGCTGATACCAACACCAAGAGGGTGACGAACGTCCCAACAACAGCTCCAACTATCACGCCGGTCTGCGAACCTGGCCTTTCAGAACGCGGAGGTGGTGCGGATGGTGTACTCGGGGGCGTGGGAGATGTTGCTTGACTCGGTTGACTCGATGATGAGGACGATGGGGGTGGTCGCGACGGGGTATCGTCAGTTCTGATGTGAATATGAATCAGTATTTTTTTGATTTCAAGCAAGTAAAGATGTAAAGATACGAACGTGTATATCGCGTAATCAAAATTTACCCAAACCTTACGATCTAAGCCTGACGTTGAAATGCTGAGCCGGTGGTCAATGTTCGAAAGATTGTTTTGCGAAAATACAAGCGAATCGAATAAAAACTCATTCGTTGGGGCAGGTAGGTGCTGGAATTTCCCAGCTGGCAGTCCATCAAGCGTAAAATTGCATGCTGTCTCAGTAGGGTTGCCCTGCTCAACGATGTTTGCGAGGATAAAGAAAACATAAATCGCAGTGCCTAGAAATCAATGTCAGTTCTAAGAAAGGTGGTGATGACCACATTTGAGTTGACCTTTGAAAGCCAGTTCTACTGACATAGAATCAATAGTGGGAGTATATGTTGCAGCAGTCCAGGTTCCATTAAAAGCTAGAATCCTGTCAGGCTGTAAAAGACAACCCTTGCAATCAGCGTCCTGCCAAACACCAACGGTGCTTGGTAGATAGATAGGTTTCTCTCCAGTGACAGAATCTCCAAGCGTATCGTCGATAGTACGGTTGAACTCAGCCGCTGTCGATGTCCCGAGAAAAACAATTAAAATCAGCCACTGCAAGGGGTGGTGTTGCCAGAACATCAGAAAGAAAGAGGACGAGTTGACGTGGGTCTTTCGACATTGTTATATGATATACGTGAAGCTTCTCTGGTTACCCCACACATCACGAATACAAAGCCGTCGAAAAGTTGTTGATGTCGTCTAAGTCACGATGGACCAACCAGAATAATCTATAGCCACAATTAAAGCTCCGCGGCGGTTTGTTCCCACCCTTCGACAAATGAATTGATGGCCTCAACGCAAGGCAAATCACTCGAAACCGAGAGCCAAAAAGCCGGCCAGGTATCATCATGGTATACCGAGCACAGCCTATATATACATGTCAACCCTTGTTTCAAGAATAACGAATCGAGGGTCTCGGGACGTGGAACGAAAATACAAAGCATTACTCGTGGAACCCCACCTGGAGAGACTGACCCGTGCTACATCACTTCCGGCATACGCCTGAAACAGTATATTATAAAGGGTTGAGAGCTCGGCGCTCAGGGTTTAGGCGATCACCTGTCGTTGAGATCAGACTATAAAAGGGCTATAGGTCATAAGACTCATAACCGTTGTCTGTTTGATAGGATGGAATGGAAAACAGAGCGTGGGGTCAGCGATGAACACTCAATTGCCCGGTCGAGTAGTCTGGAGGTGGTCCTTGTAGTAGCTCATGCGCCGACGTTTGCTGTTGTGTTTGCAAATACTCAATCTGCTTTTTCATCATCCGGATCTGCTCCCTCATATCCGACATCTCTACCTCTTCGCTGCGACCCTCAGAAGTGATCGGTGTCTGACGACGAGCTGTTGTCACATAAAGGTCCGCTCTTGAATCCCGCATTTCCGTTGCGGCACGCAATTGACGATCGTGTTCCGTTTGCCGTACATCCCGCAATACCTCCGTTATCTGGTCCTGAGGGGCGTTTAGGCTCGTTCTGATCAGGGCAGGGGATGCAGAACTTGGTGTAGAGCCTTCGCCAGTACCAATAGATGCCATAATCTGGCCGCTTGCTGATACTGGCATAAGCGTTGGATCCCAGGTTCGGTGAGCTGTATTGGAGTAATAAGAGTTGCCGATCGTTGTTGAGGGGCTAAATGCAGTCATTGGAGCCCCTTGGTATGACGCATTGGGATGAGAAATCAAAGTTCTGTTATCTGAATCTGGACGACGCCAATGGGGATTGATAAATGGCGTGATGAACCGAGCATTAGAATCATTGTATTGGTGTCCTGCGGAGGAGGGCGAGACTGCCACAGGGAATTCTTCTTTATTACGTTCGGCATTTCGTTTTCGTCCACGGCAGAAGAGGAACAGTAAGAATATTGCGAAAAAGGTAGCAAATCCCCCCACGATCCCCCCAGCGATTGCACCTACGCGAGAAGGGCTTTCCGAATTTGTCGCCCGTGATGATGGGGTAGAAGATTGGGAAGACGTTGGAAGCGCTGAGGACTGCGTTGATAAGGTTGTTGATGATTGGGGTGATATTAACGGTTTTGACGACGAAGATAGTGAGCTTGATTGTGGTGGCGATGGTGCATCGTCAGCTCTAATGTAAGAAAACCAATCAGTATCCTCGGTTTAAAGGTAGGATACCCAAGGTACGAACGTGTATACTGCATAGTCAAAATTCACCCAGACACTACGGTTCAAGCCCGACGTGGAGATGCTGAACTGGTGGTCAACATTGGGCAGGTCGTGTTGTGAGAACACCATTGAGTTGTATAAAAACTCATTACTCGAGGCAGGGGTATGCGTAAAACTCCCAGCAGGTTGCCCATCAAGGGTGAAATTACAGGCCGTCTCTGTTGAGAGGCCCTGTTCAACGATATTTGCAAGAATAAAGAAAATGTAAATTGCGGTTCCTGAAGGATGCTTAACTTCTTTTGAACATAAAAACTGAACATAATGAAACTCACCTTTGAAAGCCAGTTCAATCGACATTGAATTTAAACTGGGATCGTACGTGGCGGCAGCCCAAGTTCCTTTGAATGCCAATATTCCGTCGGGTTGTAAAACGCAATCCTTACAGGCAGCATTTTCCCAAACCCCAGAAGGTGGAAGGTAGTTGGGTCTTTTTCCAGTAATTGAATCGCCAAGAGTATCGTCGATAGTCCGGTTGGATTCAACAGCTATCGATGCCTCAAGATATATGAATGAAAGCACCAGGCAAATTGGCCCACGTTTCCAGAACATGGAGAAAAATGGTGGCATTCGGACAGATCTTCCATGATATTATAGGCTACATGCTGGGAACTTCCCTGGTTGCCTCACACAAATTAGACACAAGGTCGTTACTGTCCGTGTCAAAATCATGACAGATTTCAAGTGTTCGACCGTTCCAATTTGATGGCGGTTGGAATTTTTAAAACTCCGCGGCAACTCTCACCCCTCCGCTTCCGAACCGCGTCAAAACGACGAAGACAATAACCTTTCCCACACTCAACCTCGAAAATATAACATCCAAACCGATATGTGTTGGGATAGATACAAATTAAAATACTGGCCATAGCCCTAGTACATTAAGGCGGGGAACAACAGGAGCACAAGCCATATCACTTCTTCGCTTGAAGGAACTGATCCGCAATAGATCCGATAAAGCTATGGATTGTACGTGGTAAGGACTAGAAACGGCCAGAAAAGAGCCTGAAATCTCACTCGATGCCAGCCTTGCGGAAATCGTCCGCCACCATGGACGACTTCGCAGCAGTAATCTGAAAATTCTTGCGTCCAGCGGAATACCTCTCCCACTTGGGATTCTTGCCGTAAGCGGGGTCGAGGTTATGTGCGAATGATACCCTGCATTTGCCGCCTTGATTGATGAACCACAATAGTCACATACTCGTAATTGACGAACCAGTATGCCAGCACTTGCTTGGAGAGGTTGTAAAGCGATGTATCTGACGGGCTCACCTGCATAAAGACAAAGGGATTTTCCGCCGTATGCAAGACTAAACAGAGGTAAAGAAACAAGAGAAAGACAGAGTGGAAATTGACTTACCTCCTTGCCAGGCCTCATTTGCAATATTGCGCTGATTGAAAATATATGACCACGACTTGATACCCTTAGACACTGCTATATCAAGGAAGTTGCGTCTGGCATATTGGAAATGGATATCTGCCACGATCAGTGAGAAGATGCTCATTCGCAGGAGTGATCTGCTTACCGCCGTAGATCGCAGCAGTGCGCTTGAATTGCGTGCCAAAGAAAACTTCATCTCCTGTTCCGAAGGGTGATCCAAGGGCGGGGATGGCAGGATAGAGGAGCTCTAGTTTGGCAATTGAGGTAAGATCGGTGAAGAAACTCGCATTGCGGCCGACATGATCTTTCTCGATGAACGCCAGGCACTGTGCAGTGGTACTGATATCTTTGGGATTCACGAAAATGGTACCCTCGTCCATCACATTACCTGTAATGAAAGGAATGCTGGCACTGTTTTTGGTGATTAATCAAGAGTACGAGGGTGCAAAAGTTCGCTTACATTTTCCCTTGAGCAGTACGGACTGATGGGCTGGCTGGGATGATGTCCCCGTCGATAGCAGCCGCAAAAGGCTTTTACAGAAAATTCAATGATTAATTCGCGTCGCATATACGAGTCACGAAAACACACACCCGTCTGCTGTACAGTTCGGTTTGGCTAAACATGGCGACCGAGGCATTGGTGATAACGTCTCGAGGAGCGGTTCTCAGACATTCAAATGTATTTGGCGTGCCAGAGCATCCAACCCGTGCTACCAAAGCGTCATAAACGTTTTGATATGCCTCAGGAGCCAGAGCTGGGACAGATGTGGTGTTTCCGGAAGCGAGATTCTGTGATGAGAAATTAGTTTCCCTGGAAGGTGACCGTGACAAGAAGCGAAACTTACAGCACCACGGAAGAGTTTTTGATTCACGTCGAGCATGTGATATGCGATTGACATGCTAAAATAAGAGTTGACATGGGGAATAACCTTTTGTTCGAACGACTTACGCTCCTGAAGACTGTCCGTAAACAGTAACCTTACTCTTGTCGCCACCGAATGCCCCGATGTATTTCTGGATCCATTGAAGGGCCGCCTTTTGGTCGTATAGGCCAAGGTTCAGGGCCCCATTGGCCGTAGCCTCCTTTCCGCCTCTGCAAAGGTTTGTAAGATATTGTGAAAAGCACGTTGAGCAAACCTAAACTCACAGGAAACCCCAGGCAGCAAGTCGGTAATTTATAGAGATTTGGATGACGGGAAGGCCCTGCTGGACGTGTTAAAATCCGGAGAGGAATACGGATGGATTACCTACGATGTAGGCTGACTCCTTCACCATCCCAGTTCCAGGGAAGTGGGAGGCGGCGCCCTGGGTTAGAGCGCCACCGTGGATCCAGACCATGACAGGTAGGAGTTTTCCTCTCGGCACTGTGTGCGGCTTGTATATGTCCATAACGGTGCAATCTTCATCGGTACCATAAACTGCGAAACAATTGATTTACGGCGTTCAGCGTGGACAGAATGTGAACCTACTTCCGTAATCAACGGCAAGAGAGTTCTAGTGTTCGGTCATGAACAGAAGAAATGACACCGAAAAGAAAAAGACAAACTGTTCCTGGAATCTGGGGGCACGCAATGCCGAAGTGGGACACATCGAACGTTGCAGGGCTTGTGTAGGTTGCGAGGGTGGCGCGCTTGAACCGCTGCGCTCTTGTGTATTTGACACCCAGAAACTTATCGATTCCTAGGCTAGCGTCAAGATCGCCTTTGAACGTTGCTTTCTCGACTTGGACAGAGATGGGGGTAGCACAAACTAGTGTGATGGAAGCAATGACGGGAATTAACGAGAGCAGCATGACGCCAGGCAAGAAAGGGCAGAGAGATAGCTCTCGGCGTCCTCAAAATCCGGGGAAGATGGTGGGCAAACAACATAAACGATGGTCAGTATTTATCATATCCCCTTGGCTGTGTGATGGCTTAACAATTAGAAAGCCAAGGAACCGGTTCATGGCTGAATAATAGATCCTCAGACAACGTCCAAGAGGCTGTAGAAGCCTACATACGCAAGGCTGCAATGACCAGTCGCGACGGTTTGCAACTAATTGCAACGGCCCGCCGGCTTGACGATCGTGATCAAGCCTTCAAATTGGGATTTGGTCTTATTTGGTGGGTGAGTGAGCGTTTGTAACCGTCAACGAACGATAGCAACTGGGGAGGGCTTGTTTGGGCGAGAAAAACTCATGCACCGGGACGTGCGGATTGTACGTGTAAAAAAGATTCAGTCTCAAGGGGGATGAGCAGTTTGGGATCTCTAAAGTCCGGATCCACATTGTAGAGGAAATGCATATGTTGGCAAATGTTACATGCTAATAAGCGACGTTAAGCGAGATGATAGATATGCTTCATCTTTTCGTACCTAATTATCTTCCACACAGGGGCCGGATGACGGGCACATACTTGTTAGAACCATTATCTAAACGATGAAGTCGCGAAACAAATACAAATGATGGAGGGTATGCCGGATGTTATTTGATGGCGAATTAGAATGAGGTGACGGGAAGGTGCTACTGTGAACTCGGAGGGTTCTCTTGGCGTTACATCAGGATCGTCTGAGTTTGGAGCTTCAGATCGCAGTACGCATGTAGGGGCCTCTGGGGTATTATTTCAGCAAGGAGTTGAGTCGTTTAGCTCCGGGGGTCGACAGTGTCATTGGGACACTTCCCAGTGTGCTGAGCAGCATACAGGCGGGCAATAATCAATTTAACCGGAGTTGCAGAATTGGATTGCGTCAGGGGACAGGACTCCACAATATTAATCAGCGAATGTCTTGAGAGATCAATGGCTTGGAGGGCAGGAAGGTTCCTGTGCATGTGGGCTTGCTGGGGAGGCGTTCATGGATGAGCGTGATGAGCATTGAAGAATCAGGGAGCTCCCACTGGGTGGTAATTGAGAGATCCACAGGTGCTGGCATAATGATATAAGAGCACTTGCCAAGTTTATACCTGGCTGTGTCCGGGAGAAAGGCTTAAGTTCTTCCGAGTCAACTGGTGTCGCTTAGAGAACAGGATCACGTGCAGTTCGTGTTCTCTTTGTTTGTGTTCGTTGACGCGCCTTGAACTTGTCAGTGCACATTTTGTTCAAGACTTCAAGTGGCTGCACCGTTCCAATGCTTGCCGTTTCTTCCACGAATGCTCTCAGCTTACTCGATCCGGTACTTTTGAAGCGCGCACCCTCATCTGCACCATCTTGTCTGTCTCTAACAGAAAAGCCAACTTCAGCGGTTTGGTCGTCAGATAACGCCTTTCTTTTCCTCGCCTCGGCAGAGGTCATTTATAGATATGATGCCTCGACAAACTCGTTGAAAAATGTCTTCTCAACATCGGGGGCAGGTTCTATAACCACCATAGTGTCTAGAGACAAAGGAACTCTCATCTATAGTGCAGGGAACAGGATCGATATTTTGGAGTGCGGGTTGGTACCTAAGGTTTCTCAAACATTCGACTCTCACAAATCTTCGATCACCTCCCTATCCTTGTCGAATGACTCCACCTTGCTTGCGTCCACATCTCTTGGGACGGTGCATGTACACAACCTCTCCCTTGGATCACATACTGTACTGAGGGGCCCAGCGTTGGCTGGTCAAACCATCACTACTTCAGAATTCCACCCGTACTCACGGACGAGACTCCTCTTAGGAATAGGAAAACAACTAGTTGTTTACGACACGACCAGGCCGTCTGCACCAATCAAAACCATTGCTTTGAACGAGACAACCCCAGGAGAAATAACGGCCATTGCATGTAGCCCATTTAGCAAGACTCTTGTTGCGGTTGCAACCACAGGTGGAAGTGTAGGACTAGTTGATCTTGATAAGGAAAAGGGGTGAGTTGAGAAAGAATTTGTTTGATTGGCACTTATGTTATTGACTCCTCAAGGTTGTTCCGAACTATTGGTCTCAAAGTTCCGCTGACATCCTTAACCTTCTCTACTGAAGGAGGTGCAATTTATATGGGTACGGAAAATGGGAAGCTTTTGATGATGGATCTTCGTGCGCTGGACAAGCCGCCTAAATCTATTGTGATTTGTGACTCAGGCAGTCGGATTGAAACAATGAGCATTCAGGTGCGTCACGCGTTTGAATTATACCTACCTTATCACGACAAGTCTTCAAAACTATTCAGAAAAAGACCAAGGGTGGCGTTGAGCCAAACACCAGGTCAGCCACTGAGGCGACGACTCTTAAATCAACTGCACAACTGCCCGAAGTCAATACTGTGAGACGACCTTCCACTCAATCACGGGTCTCCAAACCTGTATCAAAGGCAATCCCCTCACCTGCTCGCGCCCGCATTACGCGGGCTGGATCCGGAGCCTCCCCTGCTCGTCGCCTCCCGGCCTCGGTGAAAGAAGCAACAGTGAAAACATCATCCCCGCTGGCAAAGCGGAAGGCGGAGGTCGAACCGAAGAAAAAAGTGTTCTCCCCGGTCAGAGACCCTCTTGGAAATAGTGGGAGTGCTGGCGACATATCTGGTACGAGTGAAGGCTCATTGTAGAGCTCTACTAACTAAGCGATGAATTCACCTACAGTCGAAATTGAGACCCTCAGTGCCATGAGAGCCGCAACCAAAGCAACTCCTTTAAAAATGGAAAGAATATCATTGACATCTCGCGCGCGCCCATCCCCTTCTCCAAAAGTTCTTTCTGGTCGCTCAACGACGACCAGCGCTAGTGCAAAATCGGCCCAAACGGTGACAGCTGACGCGGAACCACCACGTCGCGCGAGGACAATGCCTACCGCTCATCGAACACGGAAAACTTCAACAACTGAATCCATATCAGCAGCTCCCACCTCTAGACTCACTATACCCAACGACGCACTCCTTCAGCCTCAAGAATCGAGCAGTGGGGCTCGGCCACGTTCTCGTGCAGCTTCATCCGCTTCTCGTGCCGGCTCAGAATCTGCCTCTGCTCGTTCAAGGCGTCCCGGCTCGTCAGGCTCTCGACCAGGCTCTTCCATGTCGCGAATGGCGTCATCGCCTATCCCCCCTGTCCCCTCTCTACCTCTCAGTCGGACGCCATCTCCTGATTTGCCTGGTATCGGTGCAGACCCGATCACTCCAGTGCCAGCAGGCAAGAGAGGCTTCGGAGTCCTTGGGCTTGGGACGCCTGAGGTTGACCTTTGGATTCAGGCAGGGAAAGGCGAAGGGAAAGTAGTGAATGGGCGGAAGGACAAAGGGAAAGGCAAGACGGTGGGCTTCATGAACGAGAGCGAAAGCGAAGAGGACGATAAATCGGATGCGGAGAAGGCAGAACGAGAGCGTGAGCGGAGCCTTACGATGCAGATCTCCCCTGGCCGGCCAGGCACCAATTCTCCTGCTTCATGGGCACCATCCCCGCTGCGACATCCCATGTCTGGCTCACCCGCCGGTGTTGGCGGCTCAGCGCATGACTTGTTGCGGACGATTGTGCAGGATGTCATGTTTGATTTCCAGCGCGAGACAAAGGCTGAGATGACTGGGCTCCATCTCGACCTGGTAAGGATGGGGCGGGGTTGGAAGCAGGAACTGCGGGGCTTGATGGATGAGTATGTGGGGGACTTGAAAGATTTAAGAGAAGAGAATCGTAGGCTGAGGGAAGAGAATGAGCGATTGAGAAGAGGATACTAGTCCTTGTTTTGGATTCGTTCTTCGAGGATACTCGCATACCCTTATGTTTATTTATTGCGGCTAATATGCTGTTTACAGCGCAGAATTCTACCTCTAATATCATGCCCTCTATTACGATAATATTGTGATAATGTTTCTCTTTTCTTGTGGCGAAATGAAACAGGAGATCAGGGCGAAAGTTGCGTTTCCAGTACAACCTACTATCAGTGGCCCATCATTGCCTATGGGCAGGGTAATGCTTATTTTCATTTTGGCCACTTCCACCACTCCGTTTGCCTCAAAGAAAAACCCATAGCTTGCTGCATGTTATCGAAATAATATCCTCAACTCAGAACAATGAATAAACATCCTGTGATTTATGGGGAGGCTCGAGAAGGTGGTTACAATCAAGTGCATTGTCTTTTCATGGTCAGGCCTACAACTAGGGGAGAGGTCACAGGAAATTGGTTGGATACAAAACTTTCTATGTATCAATGACTCCTATTCTAGATATTTTATAAGGGTATAGAGCGCGAGATACCATGGCACGCTCCAGTTTTGTTGCTTACAGAGGTGAAAGTGACAAGGACCCTTGTGTTCATCGTGACATTTTCAGATCCCGCTATAGCTCGGCAGTTGACACCGCATGTTTCGGGGTATGAAATATGCTTGATTTTTGATGTGACAACAGTGACGAAAATAAGCAGTACACGTCTCATTTGCTGAAATCGAGCACGTCGTCTCGGTCAACGCCCGCCACATTTTCTCCCCCAAAAAAAAATATTTGAGGCAGGGCAATCTGTCCGTAAGAACCAGTTCTATATACTCGTAACTTCATGAATCCTCATTTTTCTATTTCGTAGCGTTACGGGGGAGGGAGTCAAAAATCGGCATTAGTGGGCCACCCATAGTATCCCAAATGAACGAGTAACTGATCCTGTATCCAGCCACCTAAAACTCTGTTGAGAAACAAGACTTCTTGTGAGTAGCGGATGGTAGAGCCCAATGTGCGTGCTGGTGGTCCGGGGAACACTGGAACGGTAATCAAGTAGCGAAAGCTAACAAATAATAACTTGCACCTACATAACGTACCGTCTGGCATCTGTTGAGAAGTTCCGAGGTGGGTCGTAGCAGTATAATCATTGTTTAGTACGTACCGACCGCAGGCCTTCAAATTCGTGCTGATGTTACAGGTTGGTAGCCCACAAACATCCCAATTTTTGGTGAGCCGCCTAACACCTAAAACTTCTTGTCTGAAAGAAGGCTCCCTTGATAGGATGCGCCAGACCCTCGCGCACACTCGACCCAAAAAACCATTTGGATAACGTCGCCCCCATTTTTTGAGCCAGGGTTGTAGGGCATCCTTGGTTTCATTGGATACGATGACCCACTGATCAAGTTCTTTATAAAAGGTCGTGAGCAGTGAGCCCAGCAGTTGCAATGCAGTCCCCATAGCAGCGGTAAAGTGGCCATCCTCTGAGTTTCGGGACTCCTGGATGATGTATCCATCCCACGTTGGTGCGAAGGAAGCGATCCGTTGTGCCAAGATTTCGGGCAGTTCCTTTCCTGCGGCAGCGATCGGCTTAGACGAGCGGAAGTACTTGAAAAAATATGGGCTGTGTTGCAGCGCTGCAAGCATCTCGAAGTAGGCATTGTTGAGCTGTGTGCCCAGCGCCGCGTCAAGTGGTCCCACTGGGATAGTCATGAAGCCATTCACCGTGTTCGGCATATATGCAGCACAAAATCCTGCGAAAATTACATCTTGGCTGTCTTCCGGGAACATTCGGTTGCGTCTTAGCTGTAATCACAGGATCAGTGGAAGACTCAAATGTAGGCAATCTGTGATCAAGGGGATTGGACCCACATGCATATGGAGAGCACCCAACCTGCCTTGCTCATTCATCGGTGGTGGGGCCGCTGGGTTCTCTTTGAAACCTAAGGACAAGTGTTATCGGTAAACCAATTAGCCTACAACCCAAGACTACATAGCTGAGCCTTACCGAGCACGACCGCAAAATCATCAGGCTGGAAGGGTGCGAGGGGGACTCTCGGACGGGATATAGTAGTGGGTTGGAATCGAGAATCTGCCATTGCGTGGTTATGGTTGAGATGGGGGCAGAGAGTAAGTACGTTGTGTTTATGTAAAGAGAGAGTAAGAGATAACGGATCATCGGTCAGAAATGGTCCGATATACGCAAAATCTCAGCACGTTTTTGGCACGATCATAGAGGAATAGTGTCGTGAACTGGGGAATGTATATGCTGGGCATTACGCTTATCCCTGTTCCATCGCGTGTCTGACTCCACGTCGAGCACGTGACCGCGTGACCGCCCACCCAAGAGGCATGATCGACCGTCAGATTTGAATTTTACATACACTTGCACGGAAACTACCTGACGGCTTTCAACCGCATTGTGTCTGGTTGAACCCCCTACAAAAATTCAATGTCCAGGAGCAATGGACGACCTGAACCTGAGGTCATCGTGAACGTATGTTTCTCCTGTTTTTGTCCAAGATTCCCCGCCAGATAACATTATTGGATTTCCCTTAGTTCGCCGACGGTTTCTCATACGCCAAGGGAAAGATGGAGGAAGCGTTTCGTGCAGGGGGGCTTATGGACAGAGCACCTCCAAAACCAGCGAAAGACCATGCAGCGGCGGCTCTCAAACGAGAGGACATCGATCTTATTGTACATATCCTAAACCTCTGCTTCAGTACAATATCTTCTGATCTACGTTGTGAATTCAATTCAGGTACATGAGTTCGAGATTCCTCGGGCTCAAGCCGAGAAAGCACTGGCGGAACATGGAGGGGATATCAGCAAAACACTACGGGCGCTTGTCAAACCATAAATACAATCGCTTCCCAAACATAATATAACCTCGGAACCTGCAGAGTTTTGTTCGAATCTCAGTCCTTGCTCAGCATGGCACTGTATCAGCAACGTCTGATTTCCGCAATGCCACAAGTTAAAGTATTATATTTTGCGTAAATATTATAAGCCCCCCACGCCCCCACCCGAAGGCCATCACGGTTTATTGTTGCCTTTCCCAACGATTCCTTGCAATGTGCTAAGGATGCTTTGGCTGTCTTGAGGCTCTCTGCTATCCTTCTGGAGCAGGCCCGGTTTTTGTTTAGACCAAGCTGTTGCCGTGATTTTCTTGGGTTTCGGTTTGCTGAAATCGTGAGGTGCTGACCTCAATTGGGGAGGGTCTGCAGCGTTATACTCGACACTTCCGGGAGGATGTGGGTTATCCCTCCCAAATTCCGCATCCCTCGCGTCTGTAGTGACGTCTGCGTGTATCCTCACGGCCTTCAAACCCTGTGCCCGGCGACCAACAACGCGTGGCGGGGCTTGGAGAATGAGACCATTCGGAAGAGGCCGCATGTCGACGATGCTCTCCTCTATTCTGGACTGATCAATACCCTCTTCCGAAGCGGGGTCTAAAAGGGGTCTTTTTCCGCCTGCATTTTTTTTTTTGAGGACAGCAGCTATGCCACCGAAGTTGGCTACGTAGGTTTCCTCTCGTTTCGAGGTATTGAATGTTGCTTCTAGGACGTGGGAGTTGAGCACGAAACCAGGTTTAGGTTTGGTCGTTAGTTGCGTGTCGAGAGGCGAAGGATGATGATATAGCAATGCTGCGTTGGGATGCGGATGCTGTTCAAATTTAAGTGACTCGCGATTGGCGAACTCTTTCGTTGTGTGTTCCTGCAAGAACCGCCGATGATAACCCGCCTCCGTGTTTTGCGCAAGGGCGTATAAAGACTTGTTGGCCAACACCGGGTTTTGCTCAACCGCGGCGCGCGCCTTGATATGAGCCTGGAATGCGGGTCGGAGCTCTCGTAGAGTTCTTAGGTAGCGCGTGAACTCTCTCGTCGACATGGCATCGATATTAAGCGAAACGTGTGCTGGAGCACTAGAGTCGCTCTGTTTTGCCTGCCTTGGAGGCCCTCTCTTCGCACCATAATTACGAGGGCCCTTTTTACCTAACCCTTTGAGTTCGACCGTTATTGGAGCAGGGTTCTGCTCAGAGAGTTCATGCCCCTCGCCAGGGCAAAACTCTGAATCCATGAACCATTGCGTTCTGCCCTTCCCCACTGACTTGTACCACGGAGTCTGGCTCGCCGCCCGGGGCATGACGCCCATTTCCTCAATCCTACGAATGAATCGAACCTGGTTCTCTGCGTTGTTCCACTCGATGAACTGCGCTGGGGACTCGAAAGACGTTAAGGAAATGAACGCATTTCTGCGGCGGAGCGCAATGGGACGTTTGAGGCCCCAGTCCCCCTTGTGTGCGTAGGCTGGAGGGGCTGAGTATGTTTGACGAATAGCGGGGTCGAACGACGCGAAACGCGAACGACGGAGGAGTTCAGCGAAAGGCGACGCGGGGGGGTGGAAAGCAACTGCATTCGCGGCCTCTACCACGGCCGTGCGTGTCGACGAGGCAACCGCTGCTGCCATTGCGGAGCAGCTGAGTCTACGAGAAATATCAGAAAATGAGCCTCGGCCTCGTCGAAATTTCTTCTACATTCAGGAACAACAGGATCAACATTTGTAAACCCCGATCGGAGTTACCCGGCTTCTACAAAAGGACGGGGTAAACTGTTTTTTCAACTTCTAAAACTACGACGTCCAAATTACTATCCTGTCCTCCGCCTTTTAGGCAGCTCATTCGTGCGCGCAAGGATGGATGGTCCAGACAAACGTCGGAGAGTATCTCTGTAACAAGAGGTGATTCTCAAAAACAATCTATGCTGATTGCTCCTCCCTCTGGTTGAGGGGCCAGGACGCAAGATCACCTGGAGCTTTCTCACATCCATTCCTCCATACGTTCATCGTGTCTTAGGTTATTTCAATGATATACACCTGCCATCAATACATCGTGTGGTTCCTCCTAATCCGCTGCGTTACCGTGAGTCCTACGTTTCTTATTTCACGGGTAGAGTCGATGAAGAAAAACCTGGTAAAAGCATGCACCCCGCCCTATTCATAAGGGGTCCCACTACAGCTGGGTATCTTGCCCTCCCCCGTTCTGTCAGGATGTGGTGGATCTCGGGCTTGATGGTTGGGTGCACATGGAGAGTTAAAGGCGAGGCTGAGGCTCATCTATCCTTTCAACATATTGTTCTTGCTTCAGGCTTGGGCACCATTGCTGACTTCTTCCTTCCAGATACGTATAACAGAGGAAGGTGGGTTTAAGTACGCGCGCAACTTGAAGCACTGGAGCAATTTGAATAGGCTTCGGACCATGATTTGATTGCCGTTTGGGAGGAGAGAACGTTGGTCGGCGCCATTTTGCTCGTACGACCCTTTGTCGGTCATGATGGTCACGGCAGTATGTACTTACATACTTCTTAATAAAACTATGGAGCGCTTTAGTCTGCTTTTGAATGGAGACCATTGAAATGTACCCTGAAAAAAAAAAAAAAAGGCGCTTATTACGTGCAGGATCTAAGGTGCAGACGCACGTGGGAACTGATAACTTTTTCGCGTGCTTCGGAAATTTACGACAGGCGACGCTTGTGTTGTCGAAGCGAAGGCTGAACAGAACTCTGGTCAAGTTCTCTCCCCAGTCCCCTCCTCCTACAGCGGTGCTTAGATTCAAGTCCTACACTCCATAGCAGCATTTTATTCGATACCTTAGAAACATACCATAGGGCCACAGGTTAGTCCCCATTCAACCCCTGGACCGAAATACCCTTCCATTCGAACAGGAGCTAATGCTTTTTCGTTTCCTATATATTCTCGTTGACAGCTCGAACCGCTGTAATCAACTTTACTACACTCCCCAATAAATCCCTACCACGCAACTCTCCAGCGCTGGTTTATGGCTCATACCCGGCCGGTTCCCAGAGTTTCAGCAGTAAACTCCAAACCCTCATCACCAGAGATGCACCATCGCCCACTACCCGTCGTTCGTTCGTCGTCGACATTGAATGTCACCATTCCATCTAGTCAGAGTACATCTCCGAGGGCGTCGCCATTGCTTCCGTCCGCCACCCCGAACTATGTCGACAAAGCCGGCAGTCCAACAACTGGCAACGTCGCGTACCACCAGGTAGAAAGCCTAGGTGTACCGAGGATATGTGGCATGCCTCTCAAATATGTTTCGTGAGTCCTTATGGCGATCATCGTGGCGAAATCCGTTGAACAGACACGTTCACAAATAAGGTTGGTCACATTGGCCGTGCAAAACGCCGCGTTGTCCATCGTGATGCACTATTCACGTGTCTCAACCCCACCCGCGTTGTCCTACTCTCCCGCGACAGCCGTTCTTCTCAACGAACTGCTCAAAGGCTCAATTTCGTTCATCATCGCGCTCTCAAGAGTACGGGAAGTGGCAGAAACACCGTGGCACCGGAAATCGCTTTGGGGGATCGTGTGTTCCCTGCCCTATCCGTGGACTGCACCGTTTTGGTCACTATGTGGCGATATATTTAGTCCAGATTGCTGGAAGCTTTCAATTCCGGCCATCCTCTACGTTGTGCAAAACTCACTGCAGTTTGTGGCCATTAGCAATCTTCCTGTCGCTTCCTTCCAAGTGACATACCAAATGAAGATTCTGACTACCGCGGCGTTTTCGGTCGCTCTTTTGCGAAAGAAGCTTAGTTCGACGAAATGGTTGTCACTGTTTTTCCTTGCGATCGGCGTCGGTATTGTCCAGATCCAGACATCATCGTCATCACACACAGGCCCCAAGCACACCACAGTAGGAAGCGCGCACGACTTTCACGTTCATGTCATGAACCCGCTCAAAGGCTTTGGTGCCGTCACTGCGGCCTGTTTTACGTCTGGCCTGGCAGGCGTGTACTTTGAGATGGTCCTTAAAAACTCGAGGGCAGACCTTTGGGTACGCAACGTCCAATTATCATTGTTCTCCCTCATTCCTGCACTTCTCCCTATCCTCTATAACTCCAAACCGACCAACTCTCAAGGATTCTTCTTTGACCTGTTCCGCAACTTTGGGTGGTGGGCATGGGCTACGGTCGCGATCCAGGTGTTTGGAGGTCTTGTTACGGCCATCGTTATCAAGTACTCCGATAATATTATGAAAGGATTTGCTACAAGTTTATCAATCATCTTGTCCTTCCTCGCATCGGTCGCGTTATTCGACTTCAGCATCACACCATCATTCGTCATCGGAGCATCGACGGTTTTGAGTGCGACCTGGATTTATAACCAACCCCCAGGGAAAGAGCCGGTTGTATTAAAAAGCCAGTCAGGAAAAACCGCCCCATTCCCAGGGACGCCGGTCGTCGCAAGCGAGCCTATCCTTGGCCAATTCTCGAGGAAGAAGCCTTCGCCGTTTGGAAGCCCTCGTGCCCTCGCCAGTGCTCTTGGGATGAGCCCGACGGAAACCACTATGAACAGCGATGGGCTCTTTGCCGAGACCCTGGACACTGCAAGATATAACCAGGCACCGTACGGCTCCCCTTATGCATCGCGGGCTCCTTCGCGCGTCCCGTCACGTACAACAACGCCCCTTCCCCCCATTCCCTTCAACCCCGATGGCAATAAGGGAAGCCCGTAACATAAACGTTGACCTTTCTCTTTTTTGGATTATTCTGAGATTTGTTATTTCTTGTGAATGCCCCACCGCCCACGCTTGGCGACGATAGCTTTCTGATGACAATATTTTGCAAGGCCCATTTTCATTATCGCTTTCTTATTGAGCCTCTACCCTAACACGCACGTACTATTCACCCTTCTTACCTAAATCCTGCCTACTACCTCATCACCTTATCATCCACGCACAAAATGAGACGTCGTAAATCATTATTTCATCATATATACCCCGAACCCGCCACATTTCGTTAGAATCGTCAACTCGCAGATTCGGATTGAACATTGCAAGTGCACCGACCCACCCGTACATAGTGCATCCACCCCTTACAACAAGGCCTCCCCACACTCCCACTCCTTTCTCCCTTCCTCATTGATTCTGATTCTTGGATATTTGAGCGTAAAATAAGTTAGGTAGTAGAAGAGTGCTTCACTGTAATATTTAGAGAGGAAAAAAAAAACCCGCACATGCTGCACGTTACAAGTTAGCTTGTCCTATGTACATACTTGGCCCTTAAAACCCTGCAAATATACAAAGCCCGATTGATCTTTGACTACGCGTTCCCTTGCCCGACTTGCGGGCACCCTAAATTCAGTTCCAGTTTCATAGTTCAGCGCTCAGCACCTAATGACAGACAATGTGCTCCCTCTCTATCACGAAACCGCAGAAACCTCCCACCCTCTTATCTCTTCCCAGAAGTTCGTACGAAAGATAACCGGTTTTGAACCTGCGTCCACACTCCGAACGTCAACGCGTTTACAACGTACGCCACCGAAACAGACCAGCATCACATGGACGTCCTCCAACTAATTCAAGCGTAATCAATCATCCCCGCGAATCCCAATTGTCCGTTCTCTTTCACTGGCTCGTGACGGCGTTTGTGATGGCCACATGATGGGTGCTTGAAATCCTTAACCACGGGGAACTCCGCATATCACTAGTGGTACTAGACTTTTGGCGCCTTGTAGCTATTCTGCGCCCTCCCAGAAATAACACTAGCCACGATCGGACATCTATAAGTCCTCAAAGTATGCTTCCGGTTAGCTTCCTCTTTCTCAACTAATGCTTCATAGATCATGACGCCGGATCGCATGAACCCCAAAGTGAAGAAAATGGTGTCGGAGACGCTAATGGGAGGGCCCCAGTACCTCATAGACCTCCAGAGTCCATCGTTTACGCTAAGGTCACGGAACGAACTTTGGTATACTTTACCAGACAAATTTTACGAAGATACTGCGCTTTTGACTCAAACAAGCGATATCGCTGGTCGAGTATACGAACAATTGTCGTATGCTGTCTTGTCTCATAGGTGGGGTATTGGGGAACCCGATTTCAAAACCATATCAGAAATGGGAGGGGTTACTGCCGCTGTGAGCGATCCGAGATACGCAGACCTTCCGGGATACAAAAAACTGCAGAACTTCTGCCTTAAAGTGCAGTCATTGGGGTTTGATTATGCCTGGACAGATACCTGTTGCATCGACAAGAGGAGTAGCGCCGAGTTGCAGGAGGCCATCAACTCCATGTACCAATGGTACGACGACGCGTCGTTCTGCATCGCATATCTAGGCCAGGCAGAAACTCCGGAAGAGTTAGTGCAGGATGAGTGGTTTTCGCGGGGATGGACTCTCCAAGAGCTTCTTGCCCCAAGCTTTCTTGTATTTTACAAAAAAGACTGGGAGCCACTAGATCCGGATAACGTTGGGAAGGGCAAGGGAACTAACGATAAAGTCAGCCCCAAGATGGCGCCATATATAGAAGCAGCGACAGGAATCAGTCCAAAGTTCCTCAGTGAATTTTTTCCCTGGGGCAGTAGCGTAAAACTCATCATAGAAATAATGGGCTGGGCAGCTCGCAGGACGACCGAGAGACCAGAAGACATTGCATATTGTCTTTTAGGGTTATTAGACGTTACCATGCCTATCCTTTACGGCGAAGGAGAGACGGCGTTTTTCCGCCTTCAGAAAGAGCTCATGAAACGCAACCCCGATTGGACCATATTTTTCTGGGGAGGACAACCGTCCCGTCAGAACACGATGCTCCCCTCCCACCCACGGTGCTTTATCCATACTGACTGGTCGCCACCAGCTATCCGTATGCGGGAACTTCTGGTCACCCCAACAGCGAAAGGACATCGTAGATATTCTCCACAGGACGTGGTGGATGCCGCACCTCATACTCTCACACAACTAGGTATGCATATCGAGCGAGACCTTTTTGCCGTCGAGAGCATGTCTCGCCAGGAGGGGCCTGGGGAGTCTCAGTGGACCTACATAGTCAAAGCACCAGGGCTGTCGGAAATTACATTCCGCTCGACCACCAATTTTACTGAAATGGACAACTGTGGTGGCCACGTTTATCTGGTAGCAGTTAGTACGCCCATAAAAAAGTCACCGCTCATTGCATTTGTGCTTGTGTATAATCTTTACACCACAGATACTGCAAGATATAAGATGATGACCACTCAGGAACCCATAGTCGCCGAAAAGCTTTCGCGACCGAAGGCTGTTAGTAGCATTCGAAAATTCATCTATATACACTAATCCTTTGGTTCTTGTGGAAATTCGTGTAACGTCGATTACAGAAAAAACAATATCAATGCTGGTTCCAAAATTTGAAGGACAATAATTCCCTCTTCATCGGTCTGTTATTCTACCTCAAGCCCGTATCTGTAGTAAATTTCGTTACCATTATCTCTGAGTTAAACTGGTTTACACGGTGGCATCCAGGTAAAAAGATCTGCTAACGCCCTCGCCTCCTGGAAGTTTTTCAGCAACCAAAGGTTCTGATCTCAACAGCGGGATTAACTTATTGGCATTTTTTACCATTATGTTGAACATCAGCCACACAGGAATCATAGATGCTCCTGGGGACGGTGGACCAATGGATGCCAAATAAAAGTGGCCCCGAACTTTTAAAGGGTCTAGAAAACCGGCGGTCGAGCGGAAATACATTTCCGAAAGGCCTGTTGCTTTGACCCTGTATATGAAATTTTTTGTGTGTCTGTTTTCTCTGCAGTGCAACTTCTCAACTGGATAAATGTCCCACTGGACACGCAAGCCATTCTGGGTCAGAACGTGGGGTGGTGTTATAGTCTCATCCTCCGATGACCCAGGATGATAGCCAACGCCTTCTCCAGGGAGAAGCGACTCTCTCAGACGGACTGCCTCCTCATTCCAGTTACGATAATCAAAGCTGCGCGGGTGGGTTGCCAACAGGTCGCTGTAACTCGATTGTAGACCACCCCAGAAGAATAATGTCCAGTCGGGGCTTCGCTTCATGATCTCCAATTGGAGGCGATGGAAAGCCCTTTTGCCTTCTCCATAGCGGATGGGCATGGCGATGCCAAATATACCCAAGAGACAATAAGCAATATCTTCCGGTCTTTCTGTCTTTCTCCTAGATGCCCATCCCATCAGTTCCATGACAAGCTTGGGCTGCTTGTCCGACTTTGGGTAGAATCCATCGAGGAAGATAGGTCTGATCCCTGTCGTTTCTGCAATTATCGGACGAATCTTGACGTTGAGTTTATCATTCACACCCTTTCCCTTCCCCAAATGTTCTGGATTCAAAGGTGTCCAATCGCCCTTGTAGAACACAAGGAATTTTGGCGCAAGGAGTTCCTGAAGGGTCCACCCCCTCCTAAACCACTCATGGCCCCCGAGTTCATCCAGAGTTTCCAGTCCTCTGAGGTACACGATGCAAAGGGACGAGTTCGCATACCAAGCATACATAGAGTTGACCGACTCCTGCCACTCTGCGCTGCTGCGCTTGTCGATGCAGCAGGTATCAGCCCAGGCATATTTAAACCCAAGCACGCGCGCCTCTAGACAGAACTTCAGAAGTTTTTGATACCCCTGGAGCTCTGACAAAGGCGAGTCATTGACAGCAGAGACGACTCCACCTTTCTCGACGGTTCCAAAATCTGGTTCCCCTGGGCCCCATCTGTGGGAAAGAATCGCGTATGAGAAGGCTTCGCGCGCTCTATTATGCGCGCTGGCTTCGTCATCCATCGAGGCGATTTCATTAGAAAGTTCATCCCACACCGAATCCTTGATTTGATTTCTCGATTTCAATGGGAAAGATGGTTCTTGAAGGTCTATAAGGTATAGTGGGATATTCACAACTACCTCTGATACTAGGTCCTTGGCGATCTCCATTTTCGTACGGGCTCGAGACATTCCTGTGGGATTTAAGTCATCAGGGAGCGATGGATTAATATGACATGTACTTAGGCTTTATTGCTCGTGGATGTAGGGAATGAGGCTTGCCGAAGCCTGGGCCTAACTCGATCGATCGGTGACCTAAATGAGGTAAGCCGCCATTCTGAAATTCTCTCACCCTCATTCGAACTCCTCTACCATCTCTGGCCCATCTGTATTTTTATCATAACCTTAACGACTTTTTCCTTGAAGCTAGTTTCTCCGTCAGTAGGACCCGAACTTTCTGCGTAACGATCTTAGGGAATCCAGGAAATGGTACAAGGGACAAAGGTCGAGGGTACTTGCTTTTTTTTTTTTGCAGTATGTACACCACTGTATTTACGCAAAAGCTGTAGGACCTTCTCAAGCCGAACAGTTACTGAGAGTTACTTCGGGCATTGCGGCGGAGCTGATTAAGGCGCACGATAACAATGAAACCGTCTCTTTAAACGAGATCCGTGCTAGGATCAGCAAAAAGTTTGGGTTTGGAGGGGTCCCAAGACTGGTTGATATTATCAGCGCAATTCCCGACGATTACAAAAAGGCTCTATTGCCAGCACTGAAGGCCCGGCCTATTCGAACTGCTAGCGGGGTGAGCATTGTGTTACTTCACATTGAAGTTTAGCCTCTGAACGAGAAGTTAACTTAGATTGCCGTGGTTGCTGTGATGTGCAAACCCCATAGGTGTCCGCATATTGCTATGACGGGCAACATTTGCGTGTACGTTTATTTTTGGCTTAGGGAACGAAATCATAATTAACGACAATTGCCAAAAGTTACTGTCCTGGTGGTCCAGATTCAGACTTTGATTACAGTACCCAGAGTTATACGGGATATGAACCAACAAGTATGCGCGCAATTCGTGCCCGATATGATCCCTATGAACAAACGCGAGGACGTGTTGAACAGTTGAAGAGTTTGGGGCACAACGTTGACAAAGTACGCTGCATGGCTCGCATCCTCTGGATCCTTTTGTCCAATATCATCTTAAGGTTGAGTTCATTGTGATGGGTGGAACATTTATGAGCATGCCGGAGGACTATCGATCGAAGTTTATTGCTCAACTGCATAATGCTCTTTCTGGATTTACGGGGACCGACATCGACGAAGCTGTACGGTAAGTTAACTCTCAGTTGCTTAAGCTTGTGCTCATCCGCACCAGATACTCCGAACAGAGCAAGGCGAAGGCTATCGGCATCACTATTGAAACCAGGCCTGATTACTGCCTTAGACCCCATCTCAGGTGAGCCCGCGGGATGGGTATCATTTAATCCATACTAACATGAGGATAGCCAAATGCTACGGTACGGTTGCACGCGCTTGGAAATTGGTGTCCAATCTGTCTACGAGGATGTAGCCCGTGATACGAATCGAGGGCATACCGTTCGTGCCGTGTCTGAATCTTTCCACCTTGCAAAAGACGCTGGTTTCAAAGTGGTCGCGCACATGATGCCCGATCTTCCAAATGTTGGGATCGAACGCGATTTAGAGCAGTTTAAAGAGTATTTTGAAAATCCTGCGTTCAGAAGTGATGGATTAAAGATCTACCCAACGCTTGTTATCCGTGGAACGGGTCTTTATGAACTCTGGAGGACGGGGAGGTACAAAAATTACACGCCTAACGTGTTGGTGGACGTCGTCGCAAGGATCTTGGCACTTGTACCGCCATGGACACGAGTGTACAGAGTGCAAAGGTATGTCTGAAATTTCCTTTCCTGTGCGCCTTCTGTACTAATTAGAACAACAGAGATATCCCTCTACCACTTGTTTCAAGTGGCTGCGAAAATTCTGGCAATTTGCGCGAATTGGCACTTAATCGTATGAAAGATTTTGGTGCTGAGTGCCGTGACGTTCGGTTCCGTGAAGTCGGGGTAAGGATACTCATATATAGCCTCGAACATGCCCACGGCCAGCCAATTAAATACAATTATCCCACAGATCCACGAAATTCATCATAAAGTCCGACCGGAATCTGTAGAGCTTCTTCGCCGCGATTACACTGCTAATGGAGGGTGGGAAACCTTCCTATCCTACGAAGATCCTGAGCAAGATATCCTCGTAGGCTTGCTTCGTCTTCGGAAGTGTTCTGAAGAGGGTACTTTCCGGCCAGAGCTCGTGACAAAAGAAGGTGACGAAGGCGGATGCAGTATTGTACGCGAGCTGCACGTATATGGAACAGCCGTGCCTGTTCATGGGAGAGATCCTACGAAGTTCCAGCACCAGGTTCGAAATTCCCCCGCCTGTCGCAGTTTTGGTGCTCATGCTTATAATTGAAATAGGGTTTTGGCACATTGTTAATGGAAGAGGCCGAAAGAATAGCAAGAGAAGAGCATGGTAGTATCAAGCTTGCAGTCATTTCCGGCAAGTCGATAGCTTCCGTGTTGACTGGGAGCAATATTGATTTGTTGTTATTTTAGGTGTCGGGACACGCGACTACTATAGGAAACTGGGATACGAGCTGGATGGTCCATATATGAGCAAGTCGTTATTATAAGAATATATGTATTGTTGTACCATTATATCATTTTATATCTCCTGTCGTCATCTGTATCCGCTTCGATTGACGCCTCCAGGACGTCCCACACTTTCATTTTCACTGATCTCCCATCACCAATGTATGGAAATTGGGGAATACAAGCTCCTCCTCCACGGTCTTCCGAATGACATCCTGGATGAAACGTTCCACGCGCGTTACGTTCTTCAAGACATGCTTGTCCGCCTGACCAATTTCGCTTTCTATGTAGATTGATGGCAAGAGTCGTTGCCCGACAGGGAGTGGCTTCGATGGGCGAGTGGGAGCGCCCGTGGAAGGCGACTCGTCGTCGAGTTCAGGAGGTGTGCTACTAGTGGAGTCGCGTTTTGGCCGGTCCCCCGCGGGGCCATATGGATCAAGATCATCGAGGATACAGATGTGAACTCGCCGGCGTTCGCCCTCGTATGCAACAGCAAGTTCTCCATTAAATACCAGGCCTGTGACAGAGAGCTTAATGGGGAGAGACATAAACATAAGAGATGGGTAGTTGATCAGAAGTGAAGTAGTCAGGGTGATCCTGAGATTCGAATGCCAGTTCACGTGGAGATGGGTTTGGAGGTTGGGGTGTTGGTTTGGCGGTGGCTGCGGCTGCGGTATATCAGATTGTGTGTGCGAAAGGTCCGTGTTTGCGCCGTGAGAAGACGATAAGGGCAATTTCATGGGTATGTCATGATCGTCTGCCTCGGGATTAATAGATAATGTAGGAAATGGTGTAGTGGGTGAAGGGCTACGGTACAAAGGAGTATTCGGCCATGGGGCGTATGGTCGATAGTCCGTGAGGGTTGGCAGGCTCATGCCAGCATTCCAGGCGTCCATGGGCGAATGTAGAGGGGGTCCTGATGCAAACATGCTCGCAGAACCGTATCGTCCATACCGCACATGTGGAGGAAGATGCTGATATGCAAGTCCTTCCTCCCTTCCTGCGGCCCTTCTAGACACCCATTCAAATCCTTCATCATCCTCCGCACTTTCTGTCACTTTGACAGGGCCCTGGTCAGAATTATCGTCGTCGTCCTCGAGAAAATCGCGGTATATATCACGAAGATCCACGAGTTCGACATCGGGGGAGACAGAACCGAAGTCGAGTGAAGTGACTTCGATTGGTCCTATGAATGACGGTCGTTCAGCGTTCGTTAATTGCCGGTTGAGGACGTCGATTAGGTAGGATGAGAGGGATGAGTCCAATCTGCCCCATTCCAAGTCAATAGACATCGCAGACGAGCAACGAATCACATGATCCTTCTTCACTCGCGCAACACGCGGTGTAAAGCTCAACCCATATATTCTAGTGGGAAAACGTTACATTGTACGTATGCAAGGGGAAGTCGTGATAGTTCTCGAGGACACGAGGCAGGTCATAGTCCGAGGAGGTCTAAATAGAAAAAATCTCCATTATAACAATATTCAAGATCGCTCTATTCTGTCACGCAAGGCTTCGTTCCACAAATAGCACTCGTGGTTAAGCCACTCCCCATTGCAACCCACTGGAGAAAATCTCGTGGATCCCCCCAGTAACCGTCGCGTTGGGTTAATGACGCACTGAGAAAGAGTGCTGATTAAGTGTCATTCTCCCCACCAGACCATGAGGGCTATGATATTCCTCTCAAGCCATAATGGATACATTTCCTTCCGCAACCATAGCATCCGACGGAGGCATCGGCATGACCAACAGACAGCACCCACCTCCGAATTCCTCCAAGAGGGGAAGAGGAAGTCAACACAAGTCCAGTTGCGTGAACATCGGTATTATAACCTTGTTTCGGGTCAATGCCCTACTCATCCTGCAGAGCTTTTTGGGGGCTTTGGAAGCTTCCGATTCGAGATAGAGCCGATGGGCGTGGAACCATTATAGATAGGTTCATCTGAGAGGTGTTGCGAGATCGTGAGCTCAAATTTTGGGGCATGTGATTATTGGTGGTCGTAGTGTCGTCAATGAATCCCGGCACAGGGGAAGAGGATCGTGAGATAGAGCTTCGTGTGTATTGGGTTGAGCTCGCCGTCGTGTCAAAACCGTTAGGAAGCGAGTAAGATCTCGTTGGACTGGCTCGTGAAGGGGGGTCCGTGTGACGTGAATTGGGGTTATGGAGTGGTGCGGTAGCACGAGAGAACGATAAGATGCGGCGAAGAGAATTAAGCCAAGGTTTTATTGCTGAGGTTGGGGAAGGAATGCGGGAGCCGCTAAGGTGTTTGCCGTGATGGAAGTAAGTTCCTTCCTCGAGCGAGTACACCTCGCCACCCTTAGTTACGCGTCGGATAGAACGAAGACATGAAGAACGGAAGTGGCGACGGAAGGGGTATGCTAAAAGAATTAGCAAGCAAGAAAAAGACACCAAAGCGAGGAAAATAACGGGGGAGAACCCAAGTGATGTCCTTGTCAGAACAGTTGGTAAATGGGGCGCTATGCGATCCTCCAGGCTGTCCAAGCTGTAAAATGGGCGGATTGGTTGAATTGGCGAGTTTGCCGGAACGTCGTCTATCGGATCCACAAGTGGGCGGTCTGACTTGGACGCAAGCGGTATCTCCTTGCTTGCTTCAAGAACCATCTTCCCCAACGTCCAACTAATGGCAATATCACCGACTGTGTCAAGGGACTGAAATGTTGGTCTTCCCAATCCCTTCTTTTCAGCTTCCTTCACAACTTTTTCTGCCCCGGACGTAACATTGCCTCCTAGGTCCACGATCCTGGGTATACCGATGCCCTCATGTAAAACATTGGCAACCCAGGCAGCTTTGAAACACTGCATTTGCAAACGCGAACGTTCAATATTCGGCTCCCATTTACCAGCATCGACGATTTGGCCGTCTATTTCAACCTCGCCATCCCCACCCAGCTGATTATTCTTCCGGGACTTATCATGTTCCTTCAGAATCTCCGCCCAATCTTTCGAACAAAACTCCGATGCTGCACGTTCATATTGGACAAAATCGTACGCTCCCCCAAGTCCGAATATGTGTTCCGACGAGTACCAATACTCGGAGACACCGATGAAGTGTGAGACGGAAAAGTCAATTGGTGGCACGTAAATTCCGTTCATCAGACAATGTGTGTCTGGACACGGTGCATTTTTGTTTAAAAGTGATGCGGTATTTTGCATACACTGTTCAAAAGAACCAGTCCCCTGCAGTTGATGTCGCTGGCTCGCGTGGGCAGTGGGAGACAGAGTACCGACCGGAGTCTCATCTAAGCGCAGATTTTTTGGAAGGCATGGATCAGGAACGATGTCAGGTTGTTCTTTTGTTCGTGTCCCTTCAAATTCAGAGATCGCCTTGCCCACGTAACGTTCTCGCGCTTGGTTGGTTCCATACCCCAGCCAAGTCGTCACGAAAACTTTGTGGTTGATCTCTGCACCTCCGAGCAAGCGAAGCCTTACGTCAACAAGGTTCTTCGCGTCTCCTTGATTCCGAGGATCAGGCTCGAAGGCAATTTGGGTTGACGCGCCTCCCATGTCAAGAAACCCATAAGTAGTGCGATTTTGGCCTGGACCTGTAAAGCCGTTCATGAGGTAATTTACCGCAATCCATCCGAAGAGACCCTCTTCTTCCCCGGTGATTATCCGGACGCTGGAACCACAAGGACCTGCAGCAGTCGGGGAGTCAATCTTGAAGGTTGAATGATGTGTGAGGAATCGACACGACTCCTCGAGAATCTTGGCTTGCTTGATTGGTGACAGGAGACGCATTCCTGCAGTAGCAAGCAAGAAAATGGGTGTCTCCTTCTCCAGTGACGGTGGTATATGTTTTCTCGCGTGATTCAGCAAGGGTTTGAGGTGATCCTCCACCCCTTCTGGATTGTTCGCAAATGACGAGATGCCTATAATATAATATTAGTATCAACTAGGTTAAGGTTTTGAAAGACCTCAAATAGTATACACACCTGGCTCGACTTTGTGCACCCAATCTTCCCCATGCTGCGTCCCTTTTCCAACTACTGGGAGGGTGAGGGAGAGATCACTCCCCTTCTCTAGCGTGATTGACCGAGGATTTATCCAGCTATATATTTGAAGCCGAGAACCTGACGAGCCTGCGTCAATTACGATGCCAAAGTGACGTCCGTGCAGCCAAGGGTCAAGTGCTGAGGGGGGAGCCATATTTCTTCGTCGCGCTTGGAAAAGCCAGCAGGCTTAAGCACAGATGATTGCGAGAAGTAAGAAGCGCGTGTTAGGCGACAGTTGACCGACTGCTACGTATCGCAACCGTCGGACTGAAACCCACGTTCGGCTCCAAAAACGGAGGATATTAGCTTGAGGATGGAATAAAGCCAAACAACTTCGCGATCACAAGTAGCGGGCGCCGGGTATCAGTGCAGATGTTTCTTGACGCTACCACCATCGTCTTGCTTTCCTGCTTCTAATCGACTTTAATCATTTCTTGAAACTTGAAGACGTAGAAATCCCACTAGGACCAGATCGCATCGCCTGCATTATATTTACATAAATATGTAATCAAAGATATGGCACGTTCTCGAATAAAATCGTCAGACACGACGAATCCTCATGCCTAGTCAGGCTTGAGGAACTCGCCAAACTACTGCTATGCTAAACCCCGCAGAGCACGAGGTATGTTGAGGGATACTTTGCCTCAGTCATCCTTGCACTCAAGGAAACTTGCTCTGAAGCTAGTCGAACTGGTGCATGGAAAGAGAAAGTTCTGTTGCTCTTTCGGATTTTCCCAAATGTGGCAGCGCGTCTTTCCTAGTGGTTTATCGAGCAAGCTACTAGTAGTAAGGAGAAGGAGACACCCCGCGGAGGAATCTGTAAACCATGGGAATCATATGCAGGTACATCGAGCTATTCTAATAAGCCAGCTAGCGCAGTTTAATTGATCAGGCATTTAGCCAAGTCACTCCACTCCGCTGGTAGGAACGTTGGGATCGGAGAGAGAACTAGCGAGAAACAACTTGGACCATGAGGTACGTTCACCAATGTTCTCAGTAAATACTGACTGCGCACTAAATATACATGGTTCAGCCGGAACGGGGGCCTATTTCTAAGCAAGGGCTAGATTCTCAGCAGCCATGGAAGCGGATTTTCTCGTGTCCCCTCACTCAGATGGCAGGGAAATGCCTCGACATCACACCTTATGCAACTCCTGCTCGTTATCGAATGCTATCACTACACAACCTACGTCGGTTCGGAGACTTTGAGATCTTCGAGTTTGACGAGCTGCCACAGCCAGATGTCCCGCACATCCCAGCCTACACCGCTATCTCATACGTTTGGCAAGGAATTAATGCGAACAATGAGCTACCTTCATCTCAGAGGGCAAACTCGAAGGGTGAATTCGCAGTGAAGGGCGAAGAAAACGCCAGTCCAATCAGCATCGCCGTGATCGTAGATATCGCTTGGGGAGCACTCAGGAATAGTGCCAGTTCAGGGTGTGGACCAGATCGGTTCCTCTGGTTGGATCAATTCTGCATTATGCAGACTTCAAGGGAGGACAAAGCATGGCAAATATCGAGAATGTACACAATATATCGCAACTCTCGGTGCCTTATACTTCCAGGTGGACTGACAAGACTCGCATCACTGGAAGACGCGACTCATTGGATGTCCCGTGCTTGGACCCTGCAAGAAGTCCTAGCACCTCCCTTCATTCTTAGTCAAGATGTCGATACCTGCGTTCTCTACATGAACGACCCACAAACGCATAAAATTATAGAGGGCATTGACAGAAAAGAATGGGGAGACACTCCGTATCTCACCGACGGAACCATCGCTTGCGCACCACTGATACCACTTCTCGACACACTCCTTCCCCTTGGCCGATCCCTGTTTGGGTTCAGAGATGAACAGCTAGACACATTAGTCGGCGCTATGAACAAAACAATGGACGCCTCCAAGGTTCTCATCTGGCGATCCGCCTTTTCTCGTACATCGTCCAGACCAGTTGATATGATCTTTAGTATAATGCAATGTTTCGGGGTCACCCTTCGTCCACAAGAATTCGATAATAACGACCGCGTTGGAGCTACGATTTCTCTCGTGCAATCGATATTAAATAAGCCAGGTGGTCGAGCATATTGGATTCCCGCACTTTATTTTCTTCCGCCTGCTCTTGAATTATCCATCTTCCCTCGATTCCCCCAGACAAGCGTAGACGGCGCTGCGGTCATTCGTATGCCAGATGGGTCTACGAAAGATGTTATCGACCTTCTGACAGATCACAATATAGTCAAACTAGATAATACCTCGCACATTGCACCTTCTTTCGAATGGGACGGCTCTGAGATGATGAATAATCAGGGATATTATTCGTTTGTTGCCAAGCGGGCTTATACGTTGAGAAGCATGCTGGATGATCCTGGGAGTATCCATGACCACGTCCTCCGTGCTGGAGATGGTTCTATATGGGCCGTCACCGAAGATTCAGTAGAACCCGACACCAGAACTGCGATCGACTCGATGGAGTACCTTCCTGATGCTGACGACATCGAGGGAGATGTTCTGGCTGTGTTCATCGGAGACAAACGCGAAAACTATGTTTATATGTTAGTGAGGAAACACGGACCCCGCAAATATCACCGGTTCACCTATCTTATTGAGAACCAGTCGCTTTCCGAATGGGGCGCTTTACGCTGGAACATCAGGATTAGTATAGGTCCATTTCCAGCAGATGTTTCAGTATATTCCGACAGATAGTGATAATAAAGTATGATGTACTACATCGAGCATCCAAATTACTCCCTATACGACTTTGGGGCATCGACGTTCCTTCTCGGTCTCCCTGTCGTTGACAGGGGTCCTAGGGAAGCGCTTCCCTGACTTGTCGAGTGGGTTCTCCGCAACTGTCTGAGTTTTGACGTCCTCAGACGTAAAACGTCATAAACCCAATCTCTTTCGTTGATCAGGACATCTCCCTGATCATGCAATTCTTTTTCCTCGCTCTCCGAAAGCAGCCCAACGGAGGTACGCAGACCCGCGCGCCAAAGAAGAATTTGAAGAATAGCTTCAGGGAGGAGAACGTTAAGACAGTACTAATTCAAGAGCGTGAGTTGAAATCCGGGATAGGGATCTATCGTGGGATATCTTACATCGTTTTTCTCCCTCCTGCTTAGAGCCTCAAAAGCATCACAGCCGCGCTGGCGAGGTAACCCGAGACGAGACCCAGCCTCTCGTACTGATATAGAGTAGTCAACCACATCATCCATTGTCAGGTCCTTGAATAACAAATGTAAGCTCATTCTGGCTGGAAAAAAAGCGAAGCCGAAAGTCACCATATCCACAACTGGTTGGGTTGGAGTGTCCCACGGAGAATTCTGGTTTTGATAAGATCATGTCAAGTTATAATCGTACCTGAACAGTCTGGTAGGGTACATACTGCAATCGAGCTGGAGGTTAAAGGTAGGCTCGGCGGCGGCGCTTCTATCTCCTTTAATTATGGATCGTCACTAATCAAGGCAGTCCAAAAATATACAACATACCTCCATTGTACTGTAGGAAGATAATGGTGGTACATCTCGGGGAGAAGATGTCAACGAAACATCTGTAATCGAAGAAAAAGGTGAAAGAGACTGCGTTAAGACCTCCTGTGTTGCATCGAGATGATCAGGCACGTCTTGAGCTATAGGGTCTGGCTCGCTAAGAGTTTTATTAACAGCTGACCCACATCTCTTCACCTCATCTGCCTCATCCGCAATGAAGTCGCCTCTTCGTTCGTCCCTTAGACACCACGCGATCAGATGCTCCTGAAGCTCTGCCACGTGTTTTGGGTCCATTTTGCCTCGAAGCCCTGCCTCGTCAACGACGGATTGCCTGGCTTGTCCGCCTAGAATGAACCTATTGTGTCTCGTTCGAGCGGGGGCATATCCTTCATTGAGTATTCCTTGAAGGACAGGCTTAGTATAGACAAACTGCTGCCGTATACCAAGTCGTGTGAAAACCGCAGACGAGGGAGGGGGATTGCGTGGTAAAGGACTAGGAGATCGCTCGCGATTATCCTGATCAGTCGACGTTCCTTCCTCATCGTCGTTCAAAACGTCCTCAAACTCACTCTTCCATGACCCCACCTGCAGGAACAAAATTAGTCGAAATACCCACTCAGGAGAATTAAAAACGTACCTCGCAGGTAGCGAAGCCGTCCTCGTCTGTGGTATAGAAAATATCACGAGGGATAGTTAATTCTTTTCCGTCCAGAAATTCGACAAGGTACTTCGGTTCTTGCGAGCGTTTCTTTGGGGGAATGTATTTAAGTATTCTCGCGGGCCAATAAGTTGCGTTGGGTCGCTTTTCACGAGCAAGTACCAGTTCACCAGGGATGGTAAGTGTATCATCCGCAGGGGGAGGGGACCAGCGATCGACATGAATAGATCCGAGCTCCAAGTACGCGTCCATGCCTTCATCTGAAATTATTTCACTTTTTCGCCGCACTTTTCCTTTCTGATTCCCATTGGGAGTTTCTTTGGCACTCTTCGTTGGACTTGCTGGGATATACTTAAATTCCAATGTTCCCACTTCTGGTAAATCATCGCTACTCTCCTCTTCATCTGCCTTGTTCTGAATCATATCTGCTACGGCTATACTCCAACGTTCCTCCAGGTCGCCCCTGTCGCGTTTGTGCTTCTTCCGCGGTGACTCATGCAGATCATCCACGTCAAAATCCGAGGGTATGATAAATGTGGGGGAGTCAAAACGTGGCCGATGTAAAGGATCGTTCAAGGACTGGACGTTGAATTCATTAGGTTGCTGGATCTCGACATTCTTGACCCCAGGAGAAGCGTTCCCGAATAGACGAACTTTCATAGGGGACATCATGGGAGAGTTTTCGATCTGTATTTAATTGGATTCGTCAAGTCATCTTCTAATAAAAGATATCCTTACCTTTCCAGGCCACCAAAGTCGCTCTGTGCTCCTTCCCGTCGTAACTTCCGGGTCAAAAACATGTGCACGGTTGTCGAGCAGAACCCACACGTATGTTCCCAAGTTTGTACGACTCCATGCCTCATCCCTCATTAAATGCCATGGAAGCGTCGAGGTGCTCGGTGATGGAGCAGTACGACGTTTTTGGGAGCCTGAAGCTTGTGACGTTTGTTTTGGCGAAAGGGGTCGCGTTACTTGTTTAGATGATTCGATAGGAGATGGCAGAGGGGTCAAATCGGAGACATAGCCATCGCCGCTCACGGTAGGGGATGCTGGTTTCGGGGTGTTGGGTTCGGGCTCTGCGTCCACAGGTTTTTTTTTACTGAAAATTGGGCGAGGCCGAGGTCGTGTAGGTGTAGATATCGGCACAGATATGGATGTGGGTGGTTCCGTGAATGATGCGTGTAAAGGACGCGTTGATGAAGGTTTTAGTTTGAGAGATGTTGGCTTCCGCTTTCCCTTTCCAGAATACTTTATGGTAGCCGTTCCCTTCTTCCCCTGGGGGCTGTCGTTCTCTGACTCGTCGGTAAGTGCCTCTGCATAATTAGTAATTCGTTGCGCAGCGGCTCGACGAACGATACGATCGACCATTGGCAGACTGCAATGACCCGTATATATCGAGTAGCCTGCAGGATATAACACGTTCAAAGCAGCTGCGCTGAGTTGAGACGATTCAAACAGTAGGTCGGCCCACGTTGATGATGACGAACTCGAAGGTATCCAACTATTTCCCAGGTATGCCAAGACAATCGGTATGTCGCGTCTGGTCACAAAAATCGTGACAATTATCCCTTTCCATCCTCAGTCACCGCATTCCACTGAACGCAGAATTTCCAGCCATAGGCCAACTCTGAACCACATCCGATATCTTTCCATTTCCGGGAACAATTTTCCGCGAACCAGAAATAATAAACGAGCTGATTTCCAACATCGTCAAATGAAAATCAGCCCTCAACAGTTTGGTATTGGACACTGGCGGACTGCTGCGATCATGACGGGGATCATTCACCGCCCGAAGAGGTGCCATTCTTATCCTTTCGCTTTGGGGATGTATCTCTACCTTGGCTTTCATTAGACCCCAACTTCCTGAATCCAGAAGATCGATAGCGGCGCGCGCCAGGATTCTTCTTCCTTAAGGTGCTTGGCCCAGAGTCCTGCTCGTGGGGTACACTGGGAGCAAACATCCTGTTTCGACCCAACATACATTGCTAAAGCAGTGCACCCGGATCATGAGACTTGCTTATCACTAGCATTCGAGGGTCGTGGCACAGTACAAAAATGAACATATCAAACCTTCTTACAGTTAGGGGCCCCACTACGACGATCCGGCCCTGGAGGTCCGATGATCCATTGAGAAACGTCTGATTATCGCTGAACGGAACGCCACGGCACGAAGTCAGAACACGGAAATGTTATGCATTGGTTGGTTGTATGTTCATATGTGGTGGATATCAACGTGATACAAGGCAGAGTAGGAAGGGAGCGTACATATGTGGAAAAACAAAATCTAGGGTACAAAAGCAGTGATAAGACATAAGGTAGGCATATTCATAAAAGGTTATCTTATTGTTCTTTCGTGTGTCATTGTCCCTGCGCCACGACAACAGGCCTACTTCGAGCTCCTCCGGTCGAGTGTCTCCGTTGAAGTCGCCTTCCGCCACCCGCAGACGACCCCTTTGTGGAATTAGTAGAAGAAAATTTCCAATTGAAGAGACGCTGGAAGAACGCTCGTTTTTTGAACGACCCAAACTGAGGCGAGGTGGGCGATTTGGTGGTGGACGTTGCAGTGACAATCGAGGGTTGTGGACTGGCGGCCTGGAAAATCAACATGAACATTTCCGAAGATGCCCCGAGTTTCATGATCACTTACAATAACGTGTACCTTTTGACCAGCCGCCGGAAGAACATAGTAGGTACTTCCTGAACCCTGGCTATTAAGCGACGAGGTCGAAGCAGATGGACTGATGGCCAGCGGTCTCGCGAAGGACAGCGATCGAGCTCTTTCGTGGGTCTGGCTTCTACTTCGGCCACCTCGGGTTTCCTCATGTACTGAAGATAAGTGTGGAGGCTGGCCGGCCATAGGCGGGTATGGCACAACGCCCCCTTTTGACGGAAACTGTGCTGGTGGAACGGAGTGGCTGTAAATCATCCCATTGGGTCCCATTTGTGGTGGGTGCTGTAATAATGCTGGTGGAGAATAATGCGATCTCGAATGGTGAGAAGGAGCATAAATAATCGAGGGGGGTTGTTTCTGTGGGTTGTACGGTCGTCCGCCGTGCAGGTGCCATGGCTGTGGCTCGGGTCGAGAAAATGTGACTTGGGGACCCTGGTTCGTAGGCAGGGGTGGAACAAACCCGCCCGGCTGTGAGCGAAGGTCTACGGATCTCGGAAGTGACCTAGAACGAGGTTGGTTGGAAGAGGACGACGACTGGGGGATTCCAGACCCATGAGATGGTAATATTCTAATTTCTTCGGGAGCAGGGGGTGACCGGTCGAAGTCCGGCTGACGGGAATACGCCCGAGCGAGGGGCGAGCTGCCATGAGAACCAGCCCTTGCACGATGACCTGGCACTTGTGGAGGAGACATGGGCTGTCTGGACGCTGAATCTTGACGTCTTCCTCTTCCGCTAGAGTGCGCCGTTTCCAGAGGCGCGATCGGAATGTCTGGCCGACCATCCCCATAACGCAAAAGCATCTTTGGCGGGACCGAATGAGAGCTTTCTGCCTCTGACGGGGGCGAAGATGGGAAGTCTCCGTCAAGAATAGAAGGGGGAGCAGAGGGGGAATAGAATTCAGTCCGGTGTGGCGAATGTGAACTGACCCATCTTGCTGTCCTGGAAGAATAACTCATATACTCTCGATGTGCTTGAGAAGAGGTTGTGTATTCTGTCATATCACGCTCGCGTTGAGCTGTAGCCAAACGAATTACGTCGAGGATCGAGGGAGAAGACGGTGTGAGCGGGACTCCGGTTTTTTTGAGGACACAAAGGTTTTATAAGTGGGGAATAAGAAGCATCTACGTTGGGGCGATTTATGATTAGCATATTGCCGGAATCCACCAGGGGCTAGACAGATTATCAACAAACTCTGGATAAGATCAGAACGTGTGCACCTCGAGGCAAAATAGGCAGGGTTCAGTGCCTCGGAGATTTACACAACCAATCTAGCACCGTGGGATACTTGAAAAGCAAACGTTGACTCTAAAGGCTGTCCTTTCCACATCTGACTCCATGCTGGCTTGATAAGATCGTAAACCCTATGCCCTCACTGTGCCAAAAAGTAGTCGCCGTTGTGGACTTGTGCAAATGAAATCGCGATGGCGATGGGTCTTGACGAATCTGAATAAGGTTCGAGTCATGCGTAGGATTTACTATATTGAAACCATTACCGGGGGTTGAGTGGGTTAACAACAGCAAGTATTTCAGTTCTGCCGCGTGCCATGGCGCGCAGTAGTAAGAGATGTATTTGCGTACTTCTATGATGACTTTGAATTCCTAAAGCGTGTACGCGCCTCCAAATTGAAGACGTCTAGGAAATTCGAATTGATAGGTTGGAACGTGCTGGGTCAGCAGACGTATTCAGAAGTCGACGGCACGAGGTTGGCAATGGGAACATTGGGAAGAATATAGAAAAGAAGAGATTCGTCACCTTGGACCAAGCGGCGAAGTTGATTTAGACTTCTCAACCAACCTAAGTTTCGTACATGCCAAAGAGCGGTCAATAAGCAATAAGCGAGGAACGGGGAGCTCAGTGTCAAAAGTACGACAAGGGTCAGATATTCCGCCCTTATACCGACTAGCAACAGCATTGAATCTGTCCGATCTAGTGGAAACCATGAAATGAACTGTCATCGTCAAAAAAATTAAAATGAATTGTTGATCACACACCGGTAGTCCTAAGTCCGAAACCACCATACTGACACCGCCTGGGAGCAGTGTCCATCGAAAGAGGTTTGTTAACCGCCATATTTCCACCAATAACGATGCGGTTAGGGCACGCGTTTTGGATGGAAAGGGGTACAGATGATGTCAGTTTCGTGCGTAAATCGCATTGATTCAGGCATGAGGCGGGACAATGAACCAAGCAGTATAGGTAAAAGGTCAATTTCCGTGAAGTTTGAAGGCTTGAAGCCGAAGGTAAAAGCTTATTTATAATAATTGACAGCAAGGTTCAACAAAGTAGGTCAATATAAACCTATATCGTCGATATCTAAATGATATCAGATGAGCATAGCCACCATGGCGATCGTAATCGATAAGGTTGCAATGTAGGGCCTCAAAGATTGGGCGCTTGAGGAATTGGTCGGTTTAGGCGCCGAGTCATCCTTAGTGGTTTCCGAAGAGACAGGTTCCGATGATTTAGACGGGGAGGCAGACGGGCCTGGAGTGACATCGGGTGTTTGAGCGGCGGCGGCGGCAGTCGTTCCCGCTTGTACAAGGATTCGGCTGATGGTCTCTGTTGCAGTCGCAGCGTCTGCCCCAGTGCCCGTGGAACAAACAGCAATATCCCCCGACAGGGAACAGCCCATCCCCATGGTGAACTCCGGGGCAGCGAAAGTGAACGACATATCGTTCGGCCCTTCCACCAATGTTGCTGAGAAGAGACTAAGCTGAAGATTCCCTGGTATACAGAATTGAATGTTACGCACCGGTTCCTACAAACCCGGCATCACCGAATGTGTCTGTGGGTGCACCTTGGTGAATAGCCCATGTTGTCCGGCCTTGTGCGTCTACCCCCAAGATGTCTGCGCTGATGGGTTGTGGGTCGAACCCGGGGATGAATAAAGAGGTTTGCGCAAGCGCAGCTATACACAAAACAGTATGAGCAGTCGAAAGAAGCGCGGATGTTGGATGAACCTCACAGCTAGAAAACAGAGTAATCAATGCCAAAGAGAACGATAGCATTTTGTCAAAAAGGAGAGTAAGAGGGTTGAAAGAGCGAGGGGGCCTCAAGAAAGTGGAGATTTTCTTTCAGGTACAGGGCTGTTTATGTTATTATTTGAAATTTGAAATCTGAGTCGTCATGCAGACGGTATTTTTGTTGGTTCCAGGCTCGTACGGCACAATTGAAGGACCGTGATCGGACGCGGCATCTTTAAAGAAGCTTCACCGTGCAAAGACCATATGTATGTTTTCCAGCGGTTAATGATGCCCTGATGACAGGAAACAAGCAAGCTGTCGGTCATGTCAGGCGCGGCATACTTTGGCAAGCGTGAGTTTCTTTATGCATTGAAATAGGAACAACTCCCTACTTAAACGTTAATCACCCGAGTGAGTAACCTTGAACTCTCGATTAAATCCAACAGCCATTGTTCGAACTCGTCCACCAAAGCTCTGTGTTTCCAGGTAACTCTTTCCTCAAGAGGTCTCCTATCTTGTCTGACAGTTTTACCTAAGAATGTTTAAAATGAATAAGGTAACATAATCTAATTAGAGGCTAGGAAGTACTGATGGCGAGACGTTGACGGAGACTAGATCCGCGAAAACATTGGTAGTAAACTGTATACTACCGCGAGCACCATTGCTACGCTCACACCTGGTGTTCATGTCACCCCTTTGTTAAAGAACACTATGGATGTGCTTCTCAGCGAGCACTTCGAAAATATGCCTGCCCATATCTTACATCTCCCTGAAATGACTGTGATGAGCAGGGACGTTATGACACAACAGGTTAGGCGTTCAGTCAAGGCAGAGCTCAAGATAATGCTTCTGTCCCATACCGATGTCATAAAGATTGTAAAGCATGATGTCCGCAAAATCATCACGGAAAAATCCCGATACGCTATATTCTCTCACCGATGGGGCGCTCGAGAGCCAACTTTCCAGGAAATGAATCAGTATTCCAGTATCGTGGGGAGCAAGACATTGCTTAGTGCCGTCGCCAACAGTGGTAATATGATCGACCAGGGCATTCATTCCACAGCATCGTTACTGACCGCCGAAAACTCTGAGATGCGAGCCGTAGCAGACAAAGTCGGATCAAAATTCCAGGAGTTCACCAGTCCTGGGTTCTCCAAGCTAGACAACTTCTGCACCATCGCCAAAATCGTCTACGGATGCGAATAGGCTTGGTCAGACACTTGCTGTATCAATAAATCTGAGCTTTCCGAGCTAGGCGAGTCCATTAGCTCCATGTTCAGATGGTATCGAGGCGCCACAGTGTGCATTGTTCATCTAGGCGGCACACGCTTATCAGACTTTCAGTCCGACTTGTCAGAATACAAGTTACTGGCCAAAGACGCGTGGTTCAGCAGGGGCTGGACACTTCAGGAGCTGCTCGCACCGAAGATGATCAAGTTCTACGATAGGGACTGGAAGTCACATAGTGGCTGGGCGTACGGTTAGCGAGAATGATATAAAGAGGGACAAGGAACTGTTCTTGGAGGAACTAGCACTATCACAAAGATCCCCGTCCTCGACCTACTTGATTATACCCCCGGTGTTGATCAGGTCAGAGAAAGAATGCCTTGGGCAGCGAAGAGGCGGACGTCGCGTGTAGAGGGTCGAGCATACCTTTTATTCGGAATCTTCGGTGTCAGCTTCACAGTCGCTTATGGGAGCTAGCATGAGGCATTCCTCCAGCTGCAGAAGGAAATCATGATACGCACCGACGACCCATCTTCTCGTGGTCGGGTACCCCATCCCCTTCGATTAGTGCGTTCGCCCACAAGCCTGACAGTTTTGGCATCTATGAAGGCGATGAGAGTGGTAGTGGGGAGGAGGAGAGCGATACCGAGCCTGAGGATGGCTCTGAAGATAGCAACAAAGTAGATGGCAGGGCTGCTGAAGATAGTGTCGATGGAGATATTATGGAAGGTGAGATTAAAAGGCTGAATACCGTATTGACTCCAAAGTCTATCCGCTGCCTTCCGGAAATAGCGTTCCTACGAGGATTCGTGGCACTCGGGATGCCGGACAAACGGGGTGTGACAATGAAAGTGCCGCTGTACACCATTACCGAAGCCCTCAAAAGCTCCACTGCCAATGCCGAAGATTGGTGGCGGCTCAAAGTCGACGGTCTATGTGATCTGGATGTCCACATCGCAAAGTATCAGCTCAAGAAGCTGAGCACATTGCGTGTTGCAATCCTCGACTACGAACAAGATGACCATAATCCAGACGATGCCAGCCATGGAGTGCGCAATCATATATCACGAGTCCTTGAGCGGCAACACGCCATTGAGGAATATGATCAGGCCCATGTGGACGATCTCGTCAAAAAACTCAACGATGCAAAAAAGCAGATGGAAGAGGGCAGAAAGAAACGCGCCGAACAGCGCCAACAATAAGAGAAAGAAGACAAAGATGTTAAAAAAGCTGCCGTCGGTTTCACAGGCATAGCTGTGGGGTAGCCCTTGGGGAGCTCCGATGATGGTGACGGGTGCTACCGTTGTGACCAAAGCCCTTGTCTCTACCGCTGTTTGTCATGCTTCCAATGGGGAAAGCAGCCAAGCGCCAGGTGACGGTAACGACACCGTGAACACTATACGTTCGTACAGAGTTTTGCTGCAGGGGCGCCAACAGCGAATACTCCAAAGTGGCCATGACGCGCTTGTGAAAGTCCTTCTGCAGACCCGAATGGAGCGCAAGTATAGTGCTGTAATCCTGAAATCCTCTTTTACTTCCGATGCCACATTCGGGAGATTACGAACCAAAGCTCCAGTGAATGTAAGTCGACCTACTAATGGGTGGAAAGTTCCAGAAGAGGTGTACATCAAGGATTGTTTCGATGATTCCAATGACGATGACTGAACCCCATGTTTGCTGCGGACGGGGATGTGCTCTTGGGAGAAGTTTTTGTACTCAGCTGACGTATACACGTAGTCACAAATGTATATCATGTTCCTCGTTCTTTCAAGTGACCCAAAGATAAGTTCCGATCTGAAGGCTACAAGCTATGTGCACCGCTGATGAACTGCTGATTGAGGTGGTCATAGGACAATGTCACTGGGTTGAGTTATATGTAGACCTGAAATATAAGTAAGTATCAGAATTAACATGAATGAATCTAGAAATCTAACAAAAAAATCAACTAGACCTGAATATGGCACAACGTGACTGTGATTGGCAGGGCGGCTCTCGATTGTATAATCTGTAACGCGTTGGGATTTCTATACGTGTCAGATGTAAATGGAGTCTCGGAACATAATGATACTGCAGAGACAGGTACGTATCGAGATTGGTAGGCGTTTAGTTGTTTGCGAGACTCTGTCCATGACGCGCTCATTATCTCTGTGAGTCCGCGAGTGATCGGATCTACTAAGATTAAAGCCTTATAGTCTACCTTTATACCTCGGACATGTTCCCAAAACTTGGCGGCTGATGCTGTAAGGTCGAAAGGAGGAAGCCCAACTGCCGAAGGATATGACAACATCGGTGGAGCATGCAATGTGGTCGAGTGCAAATCCTGATGTCTGGGGTGCTAGGTACACTGTCAGGAACATGTTCACGTCTGGTACTTCGTGAGGCGCAATGTGTGAGACCGCTCGAAAAAGAGCTGAAGCGCTCGTCTCCATCGAGATCTCATGTTTGGCAGGAGGCTCGGGCAGGAACACCCAACCACGATGTTCGGACGCTAATTGTGGGTGAAAGATCTTGCGGTGCCGACAAAAGATTCCCTTTGCAAGCCTCCGTGGGGATGCGGGAATTTTGCTCCACCACAGTTGAGCGATACGAAGCTTAAACCTTCGGAAACTCCGCGAGTGTCTCCTTCCGGGAAGATGGCCCTCAGCTGGTCTATTCTGAATTAGACCTAACATAAGGAGAGTAAATGGATGGATTTATTGTGTTGTTACATCGAGTAAAACTCATTTTTAGCGCTTTTATATGTGCGTGATAGATATACTATAAGAGAGAAAAGTAATGAACCAACCGATACACACAGACAAGAAATCGTACCACAAGAGACCAAAACAAATAATAACTAAGAATCAACCTTGACGTCTTGTAACTGATTATCGAAGGCAGCATTAATGCTCATTTGGGTGAGCGCACCATGTCCTCCACGGGCGGGTGTATTACTTCCAGAGTGTATTGGTGATATGCCGAGACGGGGTGTGATTAATCCGCTCCCACCTGCACCAAATACGAAGCCGCCGCTGAGGCCATCCATGCTGTTGTAACCTGATGAAGGAGAAGTATCACATCAGTACATAGTTATGTCAATCATTCGACAAAAGAAGACATACCAGGAACCAGAACACTATCCCAGAACCCGCTGCTCAAGATGTTATCCATAGTTAGCGATCCCATGTTATCCTCGGGGGGGTTGGGAGCCATCGTTGGGGGGAATGTGGACATATCCGCCACGGGGCCCATCTCGCTTTCGAACTGGAATTCACCGAGAAGAAAAGACGGATCTGTTGCGTAGCTCGACTGTTGTTGGCCGTAGCTGCTGGGCGGAGGCATTTCTCCGGAACTGCTGCTCTGATACCCACCTTGCACTTGTGGAGTGGAGGCATCTCCGTTCGACGACGCGTTGTGGTTTGCCAGAGAATTATCAAGCTTTGCAGAGACGAGAGCTCGAATCAACCCGCTATAGAGCGCAGGTGTGTGAAGAGGGTTGGCAGCAATTTTTTCGAGAACATTGGCTACATCTTGCACCAATGTGAGAGTTTTTTGCTCGTTATCTAAAAATGCCTGGAACTCGGGACGAACGAGCTACGGGGAACAACTTAGAAAGATCTCAAGCATAAACATGTTACGAACCTTGAGAAGACTCAAAACAGCATATGATGTAAGGACAGAATGCGAATCCGGCGAATATTTCATGAATCCACTGGGGCCAAGATCGTCCCGAACAAGCATGGCGCATGCGGTTGCGGAAGTGTGACAACGAGCGAAGAAGTGGCCGATGTCCACGGATGAACGCTCCAAAGCGTTCTGAAGACCAAACGAATTTAGAACGAGCATGGCATAATGGAAATAGAACTGCGAGATCAGCTTTTTGTATTGAGTCGATGGAGCCGATTCGCCTATGGCAGCCGTGTAAATATTTTGGATGAAAATATTTAATGGATTAGCTTACCCTCCCAACGACGGAAAGAAACCCAATGTTCTCTCCATGATAGCACCTGGCTTTCGAAAGTCTTGATCACAAGCATATAATCACAATGGACCTGGAGGCCGGACGGCGTCTCGGTACCAGAATATAAAAATTCAAGACATCTTGACAGAATGCGTTGCAATTCCTGATGAGGATATTGTCAATCTCCGCATTGACTGATATCGGCGGCCGTTACTCACAACATATGCTGTCAGCGAGAAGTCGGAGGGTACAGCTACCGCCGATCGACACCATTGCGCGGCATTGCGGATGATCGAGCTATTGTCACGTGTCAGAACATCATGCATGAACCCCACGGGCGGTTTTGCCACTCACTCTTCCTTGATTGAGTGGGGCTTTCCCATTTGAGCGCTAAAGCTCCGATCCAGGCAGAAGCACATCAACCACGTCCGTTCCCGATTGTGTACCTCCAAGTCACGCGCCTTGCCTTCTTGGGTGTCTTGACTGGTGACCGCTGTTTTCCGATGTAGATTAAGGTCAGTTGCCATTCTGATAGAGTTCGTATGTAATTAGTAGAGTTGAAGGTGAGAAATCAGGGGGCACAAACCTTATGGCCATTCCCAGAAGTAGCCAAGTTTTGTCTTGCTCATAGCGTTCCACGGCGCCGCATCCCCATAGAGAAAGAAGTAAATAAGCCTGAACAATTTCCACAGACTTGTAGCCTTGTGCAGGAACACTGAATGAAAGCTTCTTCGCCAATTCAGTCAGCTTGGGATGTAAATCTGGCTTGGCGGTGTAAAATTTGCTCGAAATAGAGCAGACTGTATCATACGAATGAATTTTATGACTCTTCGCAGGAAAATAAAAAAATAAGAACGTACTCGTTGTTAACAAGAAAGGAGAACGAGAGCAAACGAGCGAGGGAGTATGGAAATTACGGTCTAAAAGATTACAGTGCATCTGTGCTGGGAATGAGCAGACTGAAGCGGTAATATCGGAGCCTAGGCTCACGTTGATGTGGTCAAAATAACTGAGGGAGATTAACGGCAATTAGGACATGAAAAGGTCACGGCACGAGGGAAAGCTCACATATTGAATAACGCTACAACGTCCTCAGTTCCGACAAAACTGAGCATTTCGGGCTGAACCTGACGTTCAATATACAGGCGACGGAGCGGCAAGATCGTCATTGGGCCTGACGAAGAGATAAGGCAAACAACACTCATAGCAGAGGTCAAACACTTGCCAGGCTTAAAATAGTTATCGCTTGCAACACCCATCTTGGGGCGGTCACCAGACTCGGTATTTCTGGCCGTGAGCGGGCTGGCATGTGTTCCCTGCGCTCTGCGATTCGCAAGGCTAGCTTCTGCGAGCAAACCTAAAGGATTCAATGCATTATCCGGCAAGGAGTGGAGTTTGGGAGAACCAGATTGTAGATTCTGGTACGAGGATGACGATTGCGGCGGTGGGGGAGATGGCGATGCGGCAATAAGGGCCTGAATTGTCGCCGTTTGCGCAGAGGGCGATGGCGACCGTGACACCATGCCTGATGCAATGCCAGGATTGCCAATAGATCGTAAGACGGTGTCCAAGGTCCGTTCCATTTTTCTCAGGGATCGCGTAAGAAGTTCGTGTTTCCTGGAGGGCCCCGATTGTCAGAATATCAAGATGATGTTGAACTGAAGCTTACTTAGATGACCGTTTTCCGCGGTTTGACTCCTCGAATATACATTCGTGGTTGCCTGCAGTGCATCGTTTACAGGGACCCCCTTGTTCTGCCCCTACACACTTCATCTTTAAGCGCCGGCACACCGTGCAGGCACTGTATGGCAGGCAGTGTTAACAATTACGTTTTATAAAGATCTTGATGACTAACCGTGAACCCCTGGTTGGCTTGGCTTTCGTCTCCTCCTTGTCGGCGGAGGGGCTGTGAGCATCCGATTCATCATCCTTTCTATACTTCTTTCTGCTGTCGGTAGTACCGTTAGATATTGAGGAGGCTGGCCGCTTCCCATTCACATTTCCTGATGATGATGAGGGATACATGTGTTCCGTCGGGGGTGTACCAAGAGTGTCCGAACCCTGCGATGACGGCGACGAATAATTTGGCGGAAGCGACAGGTGTTGAGGGAGGTGATGTTGCGGCTGATGATAACTGTAATAGGGGGGGTAGAGCGCAAGCGCTGGGTCAATAGGAATAGATGGAGAGGGAGGTGGCTGCATGGACTGTGAGTGCGACATGGATTGATCGTGGTGGGGCATAGATTGGTCGTGTTGCGACATTGGATAGTCCTGATGGTGATAGTGTAAAGAAGGCAGGTGGTCAGGATAAGGCAACGACGAGGAACCATGATACGATGAGTAAGCAAAGGGTGATGACATGTCAAGCGACAATACAGGCGACGGAATGCTTAGACAGGTGTACGTATTTCGTATCCTCAGGGGGGGGGGGGGGGGGCGTATATGCAAATTTCAAAGAGATTTGAAGAGTTACTCACAGGTTTTTAAAGCAAAGAACGCGATCGACTGACCTCTCCTGGGATTTGCGGGGTTGATGGGGGATCAGGAGCAACTCTATGTGCGCGTGGCAAGCAATAGTGTTGTGAATGGCACCCCAATAATGGGTTCTCTCGAGAACAAGAAGCCTAGATCCAATAGGATTTGGAAAGAGGTTGGAGAACCCAGGTTAAGACCAAAGACTTACACGGTCCTGCAACAAGAAGGAGATCGGAGTTTGATTCAATCTGATACCGTCCGCAGTGGTGAGAAGCAATAAGAAAATGTTGACAGTACAGGAGGCCTGTTTTCGTCAACAGTAGTGATATGTCCGACTCTCAAATTGACTTGTTCGTCGGAATGTTGGCCCCGTGCACCCCCCAGACCCTGTCACATGTCACACCTTGTTTTCTTTTTTTTTAACACCAACTTAACAGGCTCTTTCCCCTCCTCAGATCTGTCGAATTTATAACATAGTCCATCATACAAAACTCGCCCATACATACCTTTCATTCCTCGTCAAAGGTCGTAGCCGCCGTTCCCTTCTTGGTGCAACAACTTTGCGCTATGAACCCTTGGGAAACTCCGACCACTTTATCCCACAGACGCACCTTCATAGATTAACCTGAAATCACCATCTGAAAAGTTTAACCTCAGTTTCTCCGATTACAATCATCGAATTTAACTCAAGGGCAGGCATTGAACTCTACTTGCCCAATTGTTTGAATGCTCAGGTACAGTCCGCTTCACGAGAAGTCTCTTGGCAAGTTTGATTGTGCCCGGCCCTGTCCGCTGGTTCCTCACCTGCGGCTCCTTTACCAGAATTTCCTGCGTGTTTAGCCCTGTTTTTATGTTCGCTCCCGAGATGCTGGGTGTGTCCGCTCAAGACGAAGCCTATAAAGGACAGTTTATCTTTAGACAATCAACGTCCTCGACCACTTCTCCGTATATCGTCAAAAAACTACCAGGAAGCTTCTGTAACCGTTCTCCGTGTTCACGGCTGTCGGGCTCTTCTGGGAAATCGGAATCTTATCGCTTACTTTCTACACCATGGTCCGAATCGCGGATCGTCCTGTCCTATGGTCGAAGTGACCCAATGAGAGATTACAGATGAACATGATGGAGATTTTCGTTTCTCCTTTCATCTCACGGCCGGATGATAAGGTGTTGAGAAAGCTAAAGCACCTATCATACTATAAGTTGTCTTGAAATCTCCACCTTTTTTCAAAAATCGCTGATGCAACTTTTAACGCACGATGCAGTACTTTTAGAAACCGGTCTTATTGAACGTGTGCCGCTGGTCGCTTCATCATAGACTTTGTAGAATTCCGCACTAGTCCAAGTATACTGTCGCTGATATCGATATTCACCCAGCTACCCTCTCCCAAATCATATATGTTTTTCAGTACTCGATGACTGAAGGTTAAAGGCATATATTTCCTGTCAACCGTGTGGGAGCTGGTCGACCTCATTTTCACCTTCGTTGATCGAGTTAGCATCCGAAGCACTCCCTCCTCCGCGTAATTCGCGAGCAGACAAAGGACAATATTCCCACTGCGACGCGTGGATTTAAAACTTCTTCATAGTTTTCGCAAGTAAGCCTTCAAGAACGGTCAAAGCTGAGGACAGTGATGGAGGACATCCGCTCGATCGGTTCGTACCACAGATTCCGCGCGGAATGAACGTTCAAACGCCACTCCGTACATCCTTTTCCTCTTCGGTGACTGAATCCCACTCCACGACGTCGGACAAGGCACCTTTATTGCCCTCGTCCATTCCCAAAATTATCGGAATCATGCCACCCGCCTACTCCTCAAATTTCGTCTCATCGGGAATCAAACTCCTTCATGATTTTCGCCAAAGGCTGCCATGGATTCCTGCTTATATTGCGATGTATAACATGACCTCCCTTCAGATACTTTATTGAGCTACAACTAACAAGCAACCAGCAGCATGAGCTTCTTGCAGGTCCCCATCAGCAATACACCATAATAATACTTTTTCGGAGGAACTCGAGCTATGTATACGTAAATCCGACCACCCGCCATCGTCTTAAATTTGAATGATTGTACGTCTTCTTCGGTGGTATCTGGACTGGTGCAACAAGCTGATTGGCTAGGAAACATCACGTGTAACCCTGTTCCATATGCAAATCGAACATGCATACTAGGATTTTCCGTTCCATACATCCAGTCTTATTTCGGGCACAACGCGACGATCTTCAATCCTAAACGCTGGTACACTTGATTTTGGACGCATTCCTCGAAATGACCTTCTATTGGTCCCTTGGTCCAACACTATCACCTCTCCAGATCGCGCTTGATATGCCCACGGAGGTGGGTTCATTCGGAATGCCCAATTACCCGTCAGCGTATTCGCGATTCCCGAGTCCCTATACCAGGGACGCCTCATTTTTCACAGGACCCAAACGAAGAGTTCCAGAAGTGAGACAAAATAAGACCAACACGCCCGCCGTGATCATACCGCCTTTCGATCGCGTAGAATTGCAATATCTTATTGTCTATTTCGACAAGAGCCTCTGGCTTACTTTCATGCGTCGTTATAGCCGTTAAGTTGACGGTTGACGGCAGGACGCGCGATGTGATAATTGCGCGTTCTGGAGTCCCTTGAGTAGAACCGACTCCTCCAGCTCAAATCGGATGCGCTGTTGAATGGGTATCGCAATTTTTGTTTCGACAGTTTTAAACGACTCTTCCTGTAGTCGAAGGCAATATGCACGAACCTCCCTGACAGTCAAATCCCCATAAAATTATTAATCGAGGTCAGTGTTCTCTCTGTGTACTCATGCGCGATAACAACCGGACATTCACAAGGAATCCCCAATGCCACTCACTAACTCAGGCATCCCACGCCCGTTTAGCCATTTGTTCTTCCTCGACATGGGCACCGATCCACCGCCACCCATCCTTTGCCTTGAGGCCAACAGGCTTCACTGCTTAAGTGCATCTGCGCGCCCGAGATATGTGAAGTTATGCGTCGAAGCATTCTTTGTTGGGTCTAACGTGTCAAATGTCAGATAAGCGACTTGCGTATGGTTCCAATGTCTTCCTTGGTTCGCACCCAGCACACGTCAACCGGTTTCATGGATCACCCGTCACTCAACCTTCGGTCCACAGTTATCCTATCAAGGCAGATTACTCTCGCCGATGAAGCTGGACCAACGATCTAAACTCAGTGTTCTTTTCCGACGTCGATAGCCATGACCAGCTTAGCGGTACCTCAAATTACTTCTATTGGCATATTTAAGACATGGGTCGAAGACACAAATGTGCTCATGTTTCCGTTGTTCACCAACACCATGCAATCCAACCCCACCATGTGGGGCGAAACTGGCAAACCCACTGTAAAGAGAACCCAGTTTTATGTACGAGTCTCTTTAGTATGTATTCCACATCCAATGTCCTTTCCGGCTTGAGCGGAAAGGTATATTTTGTCGTGCCCCCATACTTGGCCTGCCTTGTGTCACATTATGTTTCCAGTCTATGCCGATTATGTCAAATGTTATCAGGACTTGTTCCTTTCCCCTCTCTGACGTTGAAATGCGACCCTTGTGCAAAATCTGTAAACAGTGTTATTTGGTGGATGTACTTAATAGACGCCGGCTGCACCGAGAACATTGGTACTTAGATAGACCTGCTTCTCGGCCGGGTCTTTTCGTACTTCCATGGTGATCTATTATTGTCCCAGCTCGGTCAGCAAAACTTCCGGCGTACAACGAAATGAGGTGCTCCGAATAGGCCGCCGCATTTGCTCAGTTCGTAAGGCAACCAGTGTCAGTGTGGCACTTGCTCTTCCCAGGATTGCCCTCGAAACCTGTCATCAGGTTGTTGTAATAATAATGCTGATCTAATCAAGCGCCGTATTACATCCAGACAAAATAGACTCTAGTGAGGTGCCGCGTATAGAGACGGAATCCACCGGGCCACTAGTGGCATTCGGAGCGGCTATAATGATCATGCACTCCCCACACGATGTCTAAAAATTCATCTGGGTTGCAACACATGGACTTGGCCGCAATGTTGCAGGTTGTGGGTTTTTGTTAAGAAGATGAGAATCCCTGACACATACTTATAATACGCAATAAGTACGATATTGCTGAAGTCAAGCCCGCGACAGAGTTCCGAGAGTCAAGCCTTGCTTGAGCGGGGATGACACCGAGTGACAGATAATAGATGAGCGGCGCCAATACGACCAACAGGAAGGTTACTATATCTGATATTCTTTTCACAAGTAAAAGAATATCAGGTTAGGATTTCTGATAAATTTACCTGCAAAAACCGATCAGAGATGGTAAATATACAAGAGGCTTGCATGGCGCAGTGTTGCAGCGGACCGTTACGGCCGCCTCATCGAGAGCAAAAAATACCCTTAATGGTTCCTAGGAGTTGATTATTGGATTATCGTGTTCTGGCACCCGCAGCACTGACGTCAATGGTGTTTGGAGTGGATTGGCAGTAGGCTGGGAAACCGAGGATTATATGCAAAGAAGCTAAAGAGCAGATCCGTATCGTAAAAGAAAATGGGCAACATACACACGAGCGTAGAGACTGGGGTTCCTTCGGCTCCGAAATTCGTTACCTAATTTTAATTGGGGAAAACTGACAGGAAACCGCGGCCGCGGTCACAATTGTGGACGCATGAGTCAGATGATGGAGTGTGTGCACCTGGGAAATTTGAAAAGAAGTCTAGTCATGATGGAGCGAAAGAAAAGGCGCACCCAGATCAGAAAAAAATCCCCTACTAGATTCACACCATTGATCCAACGATAGCTCAAGCCAACGAACAAGACACGAAGATTCGCCACAAGGAATAAGTAAATCCGAAGGGTAGAAGAGTCCGCGGATAACTCTGACTGGGTAGTTGTCACAAGACAAGTTCTGGGCTAGCGCGAGGTCAGGTAGAGTGCGTTACTACTTCCACATGATGAGACCATCGTACATGGTTTGGCAGGCAGGTCCCGTTGTCATAGTTCTGGGCACATTCCTGACGGACCACGAATTGAGGGAAAGTATTACTCTGAGATCCGGAAATGATGTCAAGGGTGGTCGCATACAAGGCACCAAGCATTGGATGCGGAGCGATGTCACACTACGTGATCATAATCTAGTGGGTTCTTTTGAGTATTCGGATACATCAGAATTATTAATGGCGCGCCCATCCGGAGAAGTGGTGTAGCGTTGTGGTTGGATGGTGAGGAGCTCAGGCATTTTCCTCGAGATATACAAATATTATAGCCAGTGTTTGGCGAAAATGACGTGATTAGGACGTCCTTCCTTCTCCTTTCTTTATTTTTGTGCCGGCTAGTGTATTGCTGGTCCCATATAAGTAATCACTGCAATGTAATAGTTCTTCTCTTTGACGAAGTAGAAGACTTGTTGTCACGTCGAAAACGTAGGGACGATAAGCTGAAGATTTTATAAGAATTGAGGGTTTGCCAAACGCACCAATCGGCCGACACCTCGTACGAGCCCGAGCCTCTTTCGGGGCGTAGCCAGGCACCCGGAATTCAGAGATTTCTGCACTGCCACATGCAAAACTGCTTCGCCATGGACATATACCTCGTGGAAAGAACACGAACCTCGAAAGGGGTTGTTTCTATGACGCTGATCCTACGTAACTGAAGAGTAAAGACGACTATCAGGAAGTGGAACCATCAGGTGCGCTCCTTCGGAGTATCTCTGGAATCAAACAAGTTCATGAGGCGGAGAATTGAGAATGACGTTATAATATAAATTTCTTGAGAATGCGAAGGGGCATCTATGGGCGAATCGGAGGGAAGACTCGGTGCACGGCGAGGTTCCTAATGATATGCAGTAACCCAGCGGATAAACTCGTCGACAGCTGTTGAGGGTTCCTCCTGCGTGTTGGCTAGAATTATTATTCCATCATTAGCGAAAATGGTGTGTTCGTGATGGGACACGTGTTGCGAGCTTTCTCGAGATCAAGTTCTCACATACCAGGGAAATTTTGTCCTTCGGAATTGGCGTTGGGGCTGTAGGTGTAAATTTTAAGCCTGAACATTGAACAATGAAAGCAATGTCGATGTCGCCATGAACAGAGTAGTTGTTGTGGGATTTTCCGGATGTTTTCAGGTCCGCCCATCCACTGTCAATCTCCAAGTTCGACTTTGGCCTTCCGAAACTTTTTGTCTGAACGGTGACCGGTGATCTCGAATGACCAGCAAGGCTGGTAGCTTCAGTATGCTGGTCGGTACCAACGGCGTCCAGGAGCAACCTGTGTCATCCAAAGAATCACCTAGATGTCGACTCGAAGCTCGTTTACCAAGATCCTGCTCGGATTTTACAAGCTTCTTCAATGGAAGCATACTGAGATCTAACTAAGACTGGTTTCTTCTCCTTCGATTTCCGAGATATTAGGAGAATTAGCAAATGGTGGAGTCTTCCCTGGCCCCAAGGCCCCACGATAAAGCGAATTATGCCCCAAGTGCGGTTTCGAAAAATGCGCATCGCGTTCACGCCCACGCGCACTCACAGAACAAGGAGTAACAACCTCGTTCACCGGCAATTTGCGTTGGACTGCGTACCCATTCTTGAGGATGAGCTCGTTGCGGGCTGAACAAGACCGCTATAGCCGTTGTTGTTCGCCCTCTTGGTTCAACCTTGAAAGTGAGGAAACTGTTTGCTATAGATGATCTATACATTAAATGTGTTTGCTATGTTTACTATATTGATATCTATCTCCACTGGTGAAACCTAAGGACGTGCGGAAGGAATCGCCTCGGTAGACCAAGTGAAAGAAAATCAGGAAGGTGAGAGGAAGCCGCCTGGAAATTGTGCCACTCGATGAGGTGTTTTCAGTGAGTCTATGCTATTTAATGATCTTGTCAGCTTAGATTTTTGGACTGCATCATGCGTGCTCCTTACACTTAGGCTATAAATAGATGACCATAAAATTAATCCAAGAATAGGATGTGCCCGGCCCTTGCTATTGCTTCAATACACGGGATATTTTATGTACAAGTTTTACCCAACTCAATACGATTCGGTTATTCATCGTTATAGCCACGGAATGTGACTTTCCTGCGGGCACCGAGCCTCAGTGGGGCGATACAGCAAATGAGGAAATTTAAGTGAGTTGAAGTCATACCAGTGTCATTCGCATGAATTTATACAGGTACCTATCTCTGTGTGGTGGTTTAGATGTTGGAAAATGTAGTACCCAGATAAAAATAGGATCTGGTTCGTCAAGTTCAACGGCCCGCGCAAGAAACGGCAAGTATAAGTAGCAGATCAAAGACCCTCGACAGAGAAGCACCATTTATCATCTACTCCTCCGACTTGCCATTCTCCTCGAGTCCGTTTCGGGCCTTTGTTCAGGGTCATGCCACGGCCCGGTGGTAAATGAGTACAAGGTAGTTTCATAGTTAAAGGCTGGCCTCAAAGATGTGTTTAGAGACCATTCAGGCAATCTAATGACAGTGAATAACATGAATATGATGCCACCTGTTGGGTACGTGGCCTGATGATGGTCAGAGAGGTTAGTCGTGGTCGATAACCTTGAAAGCCGTATTGTTTGGCTGTGTGTTTAGAACCCCGATTACTGGTATTTGGCTGTGGCTTGCTGTTGGGTCTTTCTCCTCCCCCACCACTCGCCTTTCACAAGCGTTTGCGCTCGAAATGAGTGCGAATCAACGTCCTCGGCTGGTACTTCAGCCTTCGGTGAATACGACAACGTGAGATTTGGCCGTTTTAGTCCGATTTTTACTGACCAACTGGTATCAACCATTTCCCAGCGTTGTGACGACTACGACAACGACCACTACCTACGCGCCGATACACCTTCCACCGCTGCCACCTCCTTTGTCACCAAAGGACCCGAAGAATTATCCTTTACTCCATGCGACTCTCCCCCAATCGCTTCGTCATTTTCCACTGGTTTTTCCAGGCGGTGCGCGCGCCACATTCCGCGATGGTGAGGGGGGTGATCATGAGATGCAAGAAGAGCAAGAAATTGCCGAGGGATTTGGCTGGAGAATGCTGAAGCGTGGTGAAGATCTTGACGAGTCGAATGTAGTCGGGCTCGCAGAGGCTGTCGAGCGCTATGGGAAGAAACGATCACACGGTGGCTTGGACATGATGGAAGGCGTTGAAGCTACATCTACGAATGCTTCGGCTCCGCCAAGAAAGAAAGCTCGAGCTGCTGCATTGCCTCACGTATCACCGGTGAATGCTGCGGCGCCACCCTCGCCCTTGCCATCGCCCCGAGGATCGCCAGCGCCAGAAAGTATTTGGCCCTCAGCACCTCCAAGTGGAGCTTCATCTCCGCTTCCACAAGCACCGTTCCAACCGGATATATCGTTGACAACCCTTTTAACTCTACCATCCCTGCTATCCCATTTCACGGGTCTACCCCCCGCTCTCCAATCTCACTTTCTTCTTACCCTCTTGCGACACTCCCCTCTCCCCGTACTCCGAACTCTACATTCAGTTCTGACCCCAACACTGGCGCGCGATTTTCTCACGTTGCTCCCACCAGAGCTTGTATCACATGTCTTGAGTTTTCTTCCATTTTCAACACTCGCGCGTGCATCCCGTGTTTCAAGGTCTTGGAGAGCCACCATTGATTCCGACCCTGTACTATGGCGTGATCTTTTGAAAAGCACTAAAATCTGGTTTGGTGGCGATTCGGAGAACGCATTTGCAAGCTCGATTTTCGCAAGGCGCCGGCATGCTGAGCAGGCAAGGTCGCGTTCACTTCAGCACACAGCAACTCCATCCATTCCCAATTCTCTCCCTCTCCCTCACCCCTACAAAATCCTTTTCAAGTCGAGACACCTCACGCGTACACGTTGGGTCAGTAATCCCGAGCCGAAGCATGTCTCCTTTCCCGCTCATGGATCCTCGGTTGTTACATGCCTCATCTTCTCCCATGGCCGTATAATCTCTGCCTCCGATGATCATTCTATCCATATCTACTCCCCTACTACTGGGGAGCTTATTCGTTCGCTCCAGGGGCATGAAGGTGGAGTATGGGCCTTGGCTGCGAGCAAAGACGTCCTTGTCAGTGGATCCACGGACCGCACAGTTCGCATCTGGGATCTCTCGACGGGACGATGCACGCATGTATTTGGTGGCCACACGAGTACAGTAAGGTGTCTTGCTATCGTGAAACCCGAATTGGTGGACGTCGAACAGGAAGGAGGAGTGATTCTAAAGGAGAGGTGGCCAAAGAGACCTTTAATCGTCACTGGAAGTAGAGATCATTCGTTACGTGTATGGACCCTGCCCCGGCCTGGAGAACCGGAATACAGATGTTTTGGAGCCGATGAGGGCGAAGTTGATCCTGCGGAAGTTTGTGTAAGTGGTTGCCTCGTTTCGTGAAATCAGCAGAGCTGATGGGATCTATTGCAGGACGCGGATGAGAATCCATATCATAGAGCACACCTAGAAGGCCATGATCATGCCGTCAGGGCTCTGGCTGCTCGAGGTAGGACCCTTGTCTCCGGCAGCTACGATTGTTCTGTTCGCATTTGGGACACTATAACCGGGGCTTGCAAATGGGTACTTGTAGGCCACACCCAGAAAGGTACGCTAACTATCATTCGCTTTTACCGTCGAACTTAAAAAGGGCAATCTAGTTTATAGCGTCGTACTCGACCCAAGCCGTAATCAGGCTTGTTCGGGTTCAATGGATGGAACCGTTCGTGTCTGGAATCTATTAACTGGCCAATGCCAGCATACATTAACGGGACACACGTCTCTGGTTGGCCTCTTGGGACTTTCACCTTCCCACCTCGTTTCTGCCGCTGCTGACTCGACATTACGCATCTGGGACCCCGAGACGGGCGAGCTTCGCCATACCCTCGCTGCCCATACCGGGGCAATTACATGCTTCCAGCATGACGAATTCAAGGTACTCAGCGGGTCAGATGGAAACTTGAAGATGTGGAATGTGAGAGACGGGACGATTGTCCGGGACCTGCTGACTGGGATCACGGGTGTGTGGCAAGTCGTTTTCGAAGGCAGGTGGTGTGTAGCCGCCAGCAATCGAAGTGACGCAACTGTGCTTGACGTGTGGGATTTTGGAACTGAGGAGGATGATGATTGGATTGGCGAACCATCAGGGGGAATGTATGATGAAGATGGGTTTAGCGAGGCTGAGGACGAGGATGAGGACGAACTAGGAACGGCGAGGATTTTGCGGATGACTGCCGGTGATGAAGACGACGATGACGAACAGGAGCAGGCTGATGTAGATGCTATGGATCAGGATCTGCTTCTGCCTTCCGATACCGAATCTGTGGATATCGACATAGATGAAGAGGAACAATCATACCACCGCCAGCACCGGCACCGTGGACATGGAGACCCAGTAGATGTCGATGATGATGATGATGCCGAGTCCATGGGAGCAACAATGAATCGTCGTTCCGACGGTGTGGAGGCATCGAGATGGGCACCTGCTACCACAACTACAACGTCCACAACGACTTCTCGTTCGCAAACACATCAAGCAGGAAGGTCGGCTCGTGCGGGTGGCGCCCCTGTCGCATCTTCATCGCGAAGGACCGCGTTCGACGCGGCAGGAATACCTGGCCCTTCAGCTACTCTTGGACAACGGACACTACCGGCTAACGACGAGACACCTACAAGGCCCCGTATTCGTCCACGAAGACGCTGAGCGCCCTCCGTTATTTCTCTGAGACTCTTAGTATATCTCTGTCAATACATTCAATCCTGATAATCGCACACTGTACAGTGTATTCTTCAACCAACTGCTGTCACCAACTAGTACTATTATTCTTCTCTTACTTTACCTGGGCTTCTCAATCTGGATCTGTTGTATGCTTGTGATGATAATTTTGACGCAATCTGTAGAATTATTGCTTTCCAAGATTAAGGCGCTGGAGTTGGCTCAAATTAGGGCTGATCTTGATTTGAACAGAAAGATAAGGAGATCACCAGACAAGTCGAACGAGACAAAAACGGTAAGTTCGGCATGAGCATTGTCTCAGGCCGTTCACCTGATGATCCTGGTTATTGGAGAACACCCACTCTCTCGGAAAGCCGGAAGAGGCTTATCAGATAAGCGTTCCATGGCATGGATAAGAACAGGGGACTCGAGTTCTTCGGAGTCAGTGACTGCTTCGATTGGGTGGAGTATGGATTCAGTAAGTATTAAGTTTTCTGGTGTGATGATACAAGCAGACATATATAAGGTCAATGTCGTTCAGAATATCGACCCTCGGGAGATTTATGCGGGGTGCCGTGACGGCAAAGGCAGGCTGGGCCGATTTGAGTTCAAGCCAGCCGTGCCTTATGGATTTTGATGTCCTCGCGGGGTCTATTACAGTCAGAAAAATGCCGCTGAGACGAACGAGAGACTGACCGGTCTTGCGCATCAACCGCCACTGCTCCCAGTCGTTGGACAACCCTCATTCCTGAGCTTACTCGGCCAAATATTGTGTGTTTGTTATCCAAGTAAGGCGTGGGTCCCAAAGTAAGAAAGAATTGTGAGCCTGTGGGAGATTATTATCAGCATAAGAGAGGATGAAAAACGCAACATACAGCTTACCATTAGTATTTGGACCTGAATTCGCCATGGCGAGGATACCTGCACCTGTGAACCTCAACTGCGGATGTATTTCATCTTCACTATACCGTAGAAGGATTAAAGATAATGGCACCGATAAGCGCCGCATTCACTCACAACTTCTGGCCATAGATACTTGTTCCTCCTCGACCAGTGCCAGTGGGATCACCACCTTGGATCATAAAGTCCTAATTTGCGGCATCAGGGCCCGTTTGGACGGGTATTGGACTGAAACGAACGGATATAACACGATGGAATACTACCCCGTTATAGTACCCCCGCTTTGCGAGTTCGGCAAAGTTTTTGCTTGTCTACAGCTCACATACTGATTTTAACGTCGTTAAGTTCAAGGAGAGAGATCGATCAACATACTCGAGGGGCGTGATCCCAATATAACTCTAACTGCACATCCCCCAAACTTGTTTCGAGTACTACTGATTCCATGAACAACTCGGCCTGGTCCTGGTAGAGAAAGTGGCAAGTCGGTAAGAATTGAACCCAAAAATAGTCACGTGAAGTGTGTGACTCGGTCCGAGAACCGGGACAACCACAGATTTCGCATCGCACATCATTTAAATTTTGGCACTTACCACGAATTCGAAAAAACAAGTTCTGACTCCTTCAAGTATACGGACTTGGCGGTATCTCAAAACGATCATAATGCGAGCAGTCGTACAGCGTGTCACTTCTGCCTCTGTATCTGGTAAGCCTCGTGGCCACCGTTGCAAAGGCTTCACTGTTCTCATTCCAATATTGGACGTTCGCCGCTCAAAGTAGATAACCAGGTGATTTCGCAAATATCGAAAGGTCTCATGGTGCTTGTCGGGATAGGGTCAGACCTGGCTCATTGCTTCCCATACCTGCTTTGATTTTCACACTGGATCATCCTATCGTCCGCACAGAGTAGATGATAATATGTCCGATGTTCTGACACTGTCGAACAAAATGTCAGTACCTTTTTGAAACAACATCTACCACACTATCAGCCCGAGTTTATCCCCTTCATTCTCCCGAGCCCCCGTGGATAATCACCCCTTCCTTCTATAGACTACGGATGGCCTAACATATTTATCCTCGACAGCCTTGCTCTCAGAGTCTTCTCAGATCCTGTCAATCCGGAGAAAATGTGGAAATCCAGCGTGAAAGATATTGGTGGGGAGATACTCTGTGTCTCTCAGTTTACTTTGTTAGCCAACACCTCCAAGGGCAATAAGCCAGATTTCCACCGTGCCATGGTTAGGAGTACTCAGTTATCGGATCATACACTCAAAAACTTACTTGACATTCAAAGGCCTCTGAACCTTCACGGGAATTATATACTGCATTCTTAGAACGCCTGGGCCAATCTTATCAACCGGATAAAATTCAAGGTAGGACACCATCAAATATTCTATTTCGCCTACACTGAGCAACATTAAGACGGAAAGTTTGGGGTCATGATGAATGTCAACCTAACAAACGAGGTTCGTACTCGTTCACTGTCCAATACGGATGTTTTAGTGTTGATCCTATTGACATCGATGTAGGGTCCAGTTACTTTCACATTGGATACACGCAAGTTCAAATATATAGACCCGCCCATTCATAACGTTAGCGGAAGCAATAAGACTGCTGCACCTTTACCCAAGTAAGGAGTAGACATGTCGTCGATGTTGTCGTAGGGGCGGTCAGCTGTTTGTCCATTTCATCTTACTTGCTCGGGCTCGGTTGATCGAATCCTCATGGCGACCCATTCCTAGCTAATACATTGTATCAATCGGCGTCCACCACGCCCACAACGATATTACACCCACACCCTTGTCAATCTCCTTCGTGAACTGTCTTACAATAACGTTGAGCTGTTTGGACTTGTGATGGACTTCTGATTCTCCTTGAAGCTTCCTAGCTTCCACTACTTCTTACATCTCACGCGTCCAACTGTACAACATGCTCTTGGGAACTCTCGGAAAGCTCCCTGTCCTTTCCGGTATTTCCATTTTTCAAAGCCATTAGGTCGTATTTTCCCCCCAAGTGTTGTATATACCCCGAAGTTATTCTAGAACCTGCATCAATTGTTAAAATTAATTTCTCGGTGCCTTCTGGGCCACCGAGACGCGTAATTAATGCATGTCCACCAGTGACTGTTTTGATACAAACATCGTGGACTGAGAAAGGGTCGATATTCAGAAGTACACAGCGTAGTACAACATGCCCAGAATATCATCTTTGTTGTATTGATATCAAGCGCCTTGACATTCGAAACAAAAGGGCTTAAACAGGCCCCAGAAGCTCTCCTACATGTTCGGGGTTTTTTATTTCCAGGGCAAGCCTCAATCTGCTATATGGGCCGGTATTTATGTCATAGAATATAAAACATAGGAATTTTTGTTTCGAGGGAAGAGCATGGAAAAATCTCCTGAGGAAGGTCCGAAATTCGCTATATATTGGCCGAGGATTCATGAGGCTCAAATCTGCAAAAAATCACGCACATGTAGAGGGGCTTCCGGGAGCCTGCTCGAACTAGACTACTTCCAGTGTCCATACAACAACCTTGACGTTAATTATCAGCAAACGAGGAGTACATCGTTCATTGGGAATTCTCAAGCGCAGCTAGGTTCATTATCATTACCTTCCCAATACTGATCGTCGTAGTCAAAAGCATATACTGACACATCTCTGCTCGCACAGTTAAAATTGAGAAGCGTACTCTCCGCAGAAGTAGAGAGGTCGGCCCGCACCTCGGCCGCATCATTATGTCTACCGCGAGATGGCCACCCAGACCCATTGCAGGATTGTCAGAAACTTTATCCGGTGAAGCGCTTCCCCACGTAGTCCGTAATAATGGTATTCTTTCCAGGACAGAAGCGTCTGAGCGATGGAAGCACAACTGGGGTGATAGATTTTCCTGATCCAGCTAGTTTGACCGTTTTTATCAAAGAAGCTGTTGTAAAGGTGCCAACGTATTAAAAGCGGAGTTCTACATAAAATAGACATGAAATAGCGGGGGAAACTTGCTTCGCGTTTGCGCCGACAAAGCTAGCAGCACAAAGAGAAGGGTCGTCACGAAATTCACCCATGTATAAATAGTCGATACGGTGTTACCACTCCGCAGTTTTTCAGATAACCTAGTTAATCAAAAGTGTGATTTGTCGTACCTCGATTGTCATTGACATATGTGTTTGACGAGTCTCCGTACGTCAGAGCATTAATGTATGATTTCTCTCTTCATGGAACCAGCGTAGTGTTGGGCACCATGCTCACTCAGGCAGCGCGAAAGGCTTGGATATCTTTTCTGATTGGCACATTTTTAACGTCATATCACACGAGAAACGACAATAACCGTACCTAATATAACTTGACGCAACGTTCCTTGGTAGAGCAGTATTATTCAAGACGGGGATGGTGATATATTTTGCAGAGCTAACCGAAATATATGTTCTGGCTGAGACAGTAATACCATATCTTTCGGCAGCATATGCTTTTCCAAGGTATCGTAATCGAATTTGACGGTTCAAACCGAAAGGGAATCCATAATTCTCACATATTCGACGACAACATTCCGGTAAATGCCATTAACTTTTGGTATTATGACTTATAAATAAATATGAGACTTGCCTGAGCCTGTGTTCGGCAATTGTAGAATTTGGCCCCCCCCAATACCATTGAACCCAGCCTCAAGTATTCCAGTAACATAGCTTGGCCACACGAATCACTTTACGTGGCTTATAATCCGCGGTCTCCTGAGTACAAAAGTAGGTCTTTGATGTTATAGAATGATAGGATTAGAGGGTAAATCGACTTGATCTTGTTGATGGTGTAAATGAACAGTCTGCGCAGGAATCTACCATACTGCATACCAGCCGTAACAAATTTCATTCAGAGCTCTTGTTAGGTTTGTAGAAGAAGATTTTTAAGGCTCATGCATGATATGGACCACAGCACACCATTCAAAAGGCTTGAGCTAGTGCGGACCTCAAGATGAGCCACTGATTGATTGGTACCTGTTAAAAGGCAAATATGGCTGTGAACGTACGCGCGAGTTTACAGCCAGTTCATGGTTGTCTCCCAACATGGGTGGTGATTTCGAGAGTCGGAAGGATGAAGAGGTCACCTGCCTTGGGTTCTTGGCAGGGCGCTGTCAGGAACCCATCTTTGCATCATGATCGGGCTTGGATGAGTTTACGTAAACATGCCAAAGATTTGGTATGTAGCCAGTTGCGCTCGGCAGCTCAAACTTTTCACTAACCCTTCATTTCAATCCAAAACACTCTATCTCCACCTCTGTACCTCAAACTGCGCTTCAGCATTGGCAAAATAAGGAACTCTGCCTTTGCGAGGTAGGGAAATGCTTAACATAGTTTGTCTTGAAGATAGGCAGATAATATCGACGAACTTACTTTCTATAGGTCATAGTGCCTGAATGGCTTTCTCGCGACGTCAGGCCCTTTTTACGGCGCCGTTGATCTACCATCCCACGATGGCCACTCTTTACCTCAGATTCACTATGTGACAAATACCTCCAACCAAAGCTCTTACAAGGATTCCGAGAAATTCAGCAATAGGATGCCCTGATTATCGTCATTTATGACCCTCACCGGAATAACCAAGCCTGGTAGGAGGTGCCCAGGATTATGGAAACAATTGAAGTTGGCTGCAAGTAGCCCTGCCCTGCATGGCTTGTGTCTATCTCGTCACGCACTAACTCCCCAATCCATGGGGAAGTGGCTGGCGGTCCCATTATATACCCAAAGTGACACTTGTCCGCCCTTCAACGAAGACTTCTAGTCTTCATTCTAGCCCTTTCGAAATGTACGGCCGTATAAAAGGGATCCTCTATTCTTTTGAAAGATTAGCTATCTATCAATGGCTATACATCGAATACTCGTCGTTGTGGCACTGTATATCTCCGCAGCTGCTGCACAGGCTACTGTGGTTCCTTCTTATGGATCATGGGTTGACCCTCAATGTTATGCGTATGTATTTCAATCACAAGGAATCGTGAGTTGAACTCACTTTCGGCATCAATCAAGCAATACCCCGGCGCCATTGATCGTCTCGTTTGGCTTTCAAGATACAACAATGACAATCGAGAAGTGCCTCAATGCGGCAACCAATTCTGGGTATAAATACGCTGGAGTTGCCAACGGCGATCACTGCTGTACGTCTGTTCTTCCGTCGGATTTCAGCCTTGCTAAGTGATGTGTAATCAGTTGGAGGTAATATCATCCGCGCTCCTGTTCCTTTGGCACTATCTGCCTGTAACAAGCCTTGCATCAGTAACTCTGCGCAAATATGTGGCGGTATAGACCGCATCATCATCTATCGCAATGGCCCGGTTATTGTACCTGCGCCATATACAAACATTAACGGGTACAACTGGATGGGGTGTTTTGTGTATGTCTCCGTGGGGTTTCTTGATCATAAGATGATATATTGACAGGTTGCATATATAAAGTGACAGCACCACAGGTCAATCTTTAAGGCATGCTGTCCATGCTTCTGCATTCATTGGTACTCTGGATTGTATTCAAGCGTGTTCTTCGCTCAATTTCAAACTCGCTGGTATCAAGAATGGCTACCAATGCTGTACGTTATTCCATACGGTATCATCTATTTATTTTGTTCTTTTCTGATGGATGTCTTACCATTTCAGTCTGCGGGAATGCTCTACTCAATAACGCTGCCATGCTGACCCAGTTCGGGGGGCCATGTAATTCGGGATGTGAGGGGAATCCTTACGAAGAATGTGGTGGCGCACATGCGCTTACTGTTTACCGACACGGCCTTGACCCAATTACTAGTGGGCCTGGGCAGACAATACAGTCATACAATGGCTGGACGTTATCTGACTGTTACACGTATGCTTTTGTGTGTCCTCAACGAAATTGAGCTGATCGTATATGTTTATCAGTGACTCCGTATCGAGTAGATCTCTGCCATCTTTGGTCTCATTTCCGGGAGAAGATATGACTGTGGAACAATGCCTAGATGCCTGTCATACCCGGGACTTCCACCTTGCTGGTGTAGAGTATGGACAGGAGTGCTGTACGTGTCCTGCCTTGATTCCCTAAATACTGAAACTGAAACTCTATCTCTAAGTTTGTGGCAATGCTATTCAGTCACCCGGTACCGTGGCTACTTCTGGATGCGATGCGATGCAATGTGTGGGGAATGCCAATCAGTTCTGCGGTGGCCCCAATCGTCTCTTGGTGTACCAGCATGCTTGAGATGATCAAACATCTCACCAGGTATGTTGGGCAACATTTTGGCATTCGTTTTCTGGTACACTATTACTTCAGGGGTATCGTGATATAAAGACATGATTGCGCTGTGTTTTTATTTTATTTTCTTTCATAAACAATTGTATATGACGTGTATTCGGTGCACCCGAACATAGAAATTCTGAGGCTGAACCGAAATTACGTACCCATCAACCCCACCTGTGAAGTGTGACGCTGACCCCACAGCATGCGGTTCTTTGATAGAAATGGGGTAGGAACGCGCACGCATCATGATTTAAATTTTATGTTTTCATCCCTTGATAGGTGTGCAGGTTTACTAGAGTGTGACTCTCCTATCCGGATTCCTAGCGCTCGCAGTCGTGAGAGCAGTAAGGAAGACACCGAATGCCTACCTGTTGGTCGTTTCAATCTAGCCGCCCAGGTTTTCGGACCCAGATCATTATCTCACCGCGCTTTAAACCCCCATTCAATTAGAAGCAGCTCAAATGAAATAACAGGTCTCCATTCACAATGGAAATTTCCCAACCCTCGTGCCTGGACACTTCGGCGTCTGTGGTTACATCAAGGACCCTGTTATGCGTATGTATTATCATATTCGCTCAGATACCATGGTGGCGATGATAATAGTTGTATCGATGTTGACTAAAGCAATGGGTCAGTCTGGTCAACTTTTACCAACCTGGTGTTTTATATATCTAGTATCCTTATCATGTATCTGCAATTGATAATGTTCGACCCGGTTATCCTATTTTTTGGAATCCCTTTTATTGATGCTCTTAATCCATATATGTACGGTCTGTATTCACCTACTTGAACTATCAAACAAGTCATGCTGATCCATCATATTTTAAATCGCGTCGAAACGGGTGGAACGACAATAATCATGATCAGTACTTACTCGACAAAGAAATTCCTTTATCAGCGCGCTATTTTTGTACTATGTTAGCCCATTTCGTTAGTCCGCTTTGTTCGCCGCTAAATAATATGACGAAATACAATCTCGCTCAAGTCTATTCGTAGGCATTATCAAGTAAACGTAACCATAAGTTGGTAACCAGTTTTAGAATTTTATACCCCAGCTGCGGCATACAACGCCTCCCTATCTCCGCTTTCGTCTACAAGGGAACGGAAGAAACCGTTCTCTTTCTTCAGGAGTTGACTTGGGTGATCAAATTCCACCTACAAGGAATATTTTAGCGTTTTTCAGGATATAGTCATAACTTAGGACTTACAATGCGGCCGGCGTCAATCACCATCTAGATAAACGGTACGCCACTTAGTGTGACAACATAGGAAACATAGTAAAAGAGTTCTCACTATTTTATCAGAATCCATGATGGTTTGTAGACGATGAGCAACAGTAATGATGGTTACATCCTTCTTGAGCTCGTTTCGAAGAGACTGCTGAATAACAGTATCTGTTTTGTAGTCTTCGACGGCATTAGGTTAGCGCAAATGCCAAAACTTCATCAGCTTACCGATAGCCGACGTGGCTACAATAGTTGGTATCGTTTCAGCTTGGGTTGGATTCAAATCAGAGAGGGACAAACCTTCATCGAGGATGAGTAATTTGCTTTCCCGGACCATGGCCCTCGCTAACGCGATTATCTGCCGCTGACCGACTGACAAATTACTTCCACCACGAGCAACAGCACTAAGCGATTGAGATTGAGTGAATTTTATAGTCGCAATGTCGAGGACGCGCAAACCTGTCTAGGGTAATCCTGCTATCATCATCTTCAGTCTGGGTAGAGTAAAGCCCGGCATCGCGTAAAGCCGCATTCAGAACGGCGTCATCTATGATATCGGGGTGAATATAGTTACAAAGAAATATTGTTTAAAACTCACCAAATTGGTCAAAGGGGTCGAGGTTTCGTCTTATGGTTCCACTCAAGAGTTCCGGCTGTGGAGAAGGACCTGTCATCTTTCAGAACCAATAAGAGACACGGTATTGCATACCACTTGTGGTATGATCGTCACTTGACTCCGAAGGGCATCAAGGTTGAGAGTCGACGTTGGAAGCCCATCATAGAATACTTCTCCATTCGTGACGATACATCGGAGGAGTGACAATGTTAATGAGCTTTTTCCACTGCCTGTCCGTCCAACAACACCGATGCGTTCGCCAGACTTAAGATGGAAAGAAACGTCATGAAGGACCACTGGTCCATCCTGGACATGGCGAATCAGATCCACCGAATAAATGTGGAAGTTTTAAAAGCCTACAGAAGAGTATTTCGCGGAAAGCTTCTCGACGCGCAGCTCGCCACTTGAAGGCCAGTGGGCAGGCGGAAGGCCACGCTCGCTCGGCTTTGGTTCCTGTTCTATCACCATGTACTCCAGTAGGCGTTCGAGACTAGTAGATGAAGCGAGTAAGCATCGTCGTTTCTGGATATATTCCTCATTAGTTACCTGTTGCCTGTTGCTTGATTAGTCGTCAGCTTGGGACCAGGGCCAACTCAACTCACCATTTACTTCAAACATGTTAAACACTTGTACAAACATGAGAACCATGCGACCAAATCCAACCGCCATGGCTTCCTCGTGCTTTTAGAAATTGGTAGAAAGCTAGCAGGAAGAGCTCACTCAATGTAAAGGCCGAGTTTGAGGTTGAGATGCCTGTTTTAGGTCCGTACACAAAGTACCATCCGAGTAAGGCTGCAAACCAACCACCCAGAGCATCGACACGGATACCAATCCAACTGTGGAAAATATAAGATAAGGAAATTAACTTCTCAAGATGGCTTACCGAGTCAGGTCGTTGAAAATTTTTGAACTACGAGTATAGTTATCAATGTTACGCAATGATCTCAGTAACACAGCATTTTGTGCGCCATATGCTCGGATTGAGACTAAAAAAAGTATAGATTGATCAAACAGTCTGGTTGGTATGAAGTATCCTGACCTAGGCCTTCGATGGATGCCCCAAAGTGCGCCAAGACTGGAGCCTTGGCTTTGCTCATTTCGCGTTTAACAGAGAGTTGGCTCTTCATGTAGATATTACCAACAACGCCACCCACGAAGATGATCACGAAGCCAAGCATTCCGACCTTGGGTGTGTAGAATAGGATTGCAATAAATCGAACAATCAATATAACTCCTAACTCGAAGAGAAAAGAGAAATTATCGGGTATTTTTGTATCAACTTGTTCCGGAGTAAGCATAGCGTAACGTAGCTAAAAAGTGGTTTACTTACCGGCTGCGACATCTTGTGTAACACGAGTAATAACGCGGGAGGTCGGTGTCTTGTCAAGCCACCTAAATGACTAGATAAGCTAATGTGAAGTCAAAAGGCGAGGGGCATATCACCTTAAAGTTGTCCCAAGGATAGAGTCAATGAGGCGCCTATGTAACGAACCAGATGCTCGGAGTGCACCCATGGTCAATACCAATTGGTTGATGGAGAAAACGAAGAGCATGAGCAAGACGAGGCCAACATAGCCTGAGAGGTAGCTGGAAAATCATATCAACACAGAATCCTGCCATGGAGGAGAGGATTGCTGACAAAGCAACGTTAACTTCTTCGGGAGGAAGCTCCTGATATTGGGTGGCCCAGGCGCCAAGTAACCAGGGTTGGAGAACCTCTATGGCGCACTCAAAGAAGGTGGCTGTACTGAACACAAACCAGAATAGTATCCAATGATCACCCCCCAAAGCAACGAGGTACATCTTGACTGCCAAAAACGATCAGCAAGCTGTCTGGTGCATAGTCGTGTAGGTATCACGTACTAGAAGCCCAACTGATGTGGCCCTCCGCCACCTCTTCCTCAACAATGAGCTTACCCTCTGCCTCTTTCTGAACATCGACTTGCTGAGTGTCTATCACTTCTTCTGCCTTTTCTTGCATCTCAACCTCCGCTGCAACTTCGAGTTTTAGACTCAAGTTTTTCTCGAGGGCATCCGAGATAGTGCCCTGGCTAACAATCTGGCCATCCGACCCAAGAGAAACCACGAAGTCCGAGATGGGAGCCACTATCTTGATATTATGTGCCTTCCGTAAAGAGTTAGTAGCATTCACGAGATGCAACTGCTTTGTGCACTGAATCGGACCTACCACAAGTAGAACAGTTCTGCCTTGAATGAGTTCTCCACGGAAACACTTCTCCACGATCCATCTGGCCGTATGAACATCCAGAGCAGCGAAGACCTGTGTTCGACGGTAAGTTAGTTTTCACTCACAGACGTGCTATGATGCTGACATCGTCAAGAAGAAGGATCTCAGCCAATGAGTACACCGCTCTAGCGAGCGTAACACGAGCCTACAGGAGTTGTTAGCTGGGAAATTTTCACATGCATCCCAACGAACCTTTTGGCCACCGCTAAGGGTCAACCCTCGCTCTCCGACCTCCGTGTGGTCCCCAGCATTGAAAAGCTCCAGGTCACGAGTGAGTGCACACTGGTATATGACTTCCATACAAAGAATGAAGAGGTATTTTAATGAGGACAATAGCGGCACGTACCCTTGTTATAACGCTCTTCATCATACGGTGAGCCGAAAATGATATTTTCCTACAAGGACGAATTCATGAGACAAATGAGGGGTAAAAACCAGAATAGAGAGCAAACCCTGATAGTAGCATTTGTAACCCAAGATTCTTGCGAGGCATAGGCAACACCTCCACTCCGGGGGAGATTGAACCATGAGTTAGGCCCCCGAGGAAGGAAATGCATCTCGCCTGCGAAATACTGTGAGCTACATTTCACAAAGAAAGGGGTGGTTCTACGAGATACTGACCAAGAAGTGCCATAAGCAAGCTCGTCTTTCCAGACCCTGAATCCGCTGTAAGTCGGGGAACCTGATATTAACTAAGAGGTCGCAGACCTGTGGAGCCTACAATAAGGTTGACGCAATTAGGTTTGAAGATCAACTCGTCGTCGATGTGCAGTCTAAAACGCCTTTTTGACGGTGTAGCTCCGCCTGCAGGACTCTCATTAGACCATGAAAAAGCAGCTGCGCCGAATCCAATTTCGTTCCTATGATTGCCTGAAGAGTTAAGATAGACCTCTCCCCCATGATCTGCGGAAAATTCATCCAAAAGTTCGGTCTAACAGCAGCAATGGTGTTAAGTCAAAACAGCACGCCAAAAGAAAGGGATTTCTCACGCTCTCAAGGAAGTCACCGACTCGCTGAAGGGATACATGCCCTTTAACGATCATTGGTACAAACATGAAAAGCCGCGCCACATGGTTCCTGAGGAGGTCAAACACTGCATACGGAATTGTCGCTTCACGAGAAAATAAAGGAGGAATCTAGACTCTTACGTGCAATGGAAGAGAACACCGTTGCCGCTGTGATTGAAGCATGTCAGACACAAAATCTCTGTAAGATGGTCCCTACGAACCATCGAGAGTGCGTTTCATCCCGAGGGCCTATTTAAGGTTTTTGTGAGATTACATTTATTACGATGACAAATAAGGGGGTAGGAGGTACTCACATAGAAAGAGAACGTAGAACACATTGTCACAGCCGGGATAATAAAACTTCAAGGTAGGACAAATATGTTCAGCCAAGGATCAATGCGGAAAAAAAATCCACGAAACTGGAAATTCAGAGTGAAAAGGGAATATATCTTGTTCCACAGTACCCAATTCAACTCAATCTCTCGCTTTTCATCAATCCGCTCCGACATCTTCCTCTCCCAGCCAAACATCTTGACCATTCGGATTACATTCATCGCTGACGGAGATTACATCCCATCAGTGTCTATATTAGACAAAGGTTGAAGGGGGTGGTTGGGGGGCTTACTTTCAGTAACGGTCTCAACGCGGTCGTCGCCTTTCTTTGCCACTTCTCGCGCTGCTCCCTGGAGCAACCGTGTAAACAATGCCGGGATCGGCATCTGCGCGAGCATTACCCCAAATCCAACCAAGGCGCTACGATAATTCGGCAACTAGAGACAAAACGGGAAGGTAGGACGTACCTCCACCCTAATATTGTGTATAAAAACCCGACTGTTAAGAGAATCAGGATTGGCCCAGCCAAGAAGACTTGCATGAACTCGGCCGCTTGACTGATGGACTGCATGTCCGACGAAATCAGGTTGTTCATCCGCCCAACTAAGGATTTCCCGGCGTTGGCATTGATGGAAGATAGTGGTGTTGCCGGATCAACTGCAGTTGACGCTGACGCTGTCTCAGTATGTTCAGAAGGCGGAGTGGAAGAGCTGGAGGGCGAAGCAGCTGTGGTAGATGTAACCGTACTCGGGTTCACACTACGTGCGGCTTCTTGTGTACCCTCCGCTACAACGCGGATTCGGAGGGCATGTTGCAGGATCAGTTGTGTAAGGATGGCTTCCAGACGAACAGTGATGCGTGCCAGCACCATCTGGTATTGCTGTAACATCAGTGTTGCTGTGAATGGTGCAAGGAAAAGCTGTGGAATTTTAATGTGTTGCAACGCTAGTAGCAGGGAGGGTACATACGGACAAAATCCAGACCCACGGCCTCACAGTTGCTCCTTCACCGTTGTTGCCCATATATTCGAGCAACTTCTTAAGCCCATAGGGTGACAGAAGAGTTGCAGCGGTGTACACAAGCAATATTAATGCAATGATGGCAACTTCTTTCCGAAACACAGACATTACAGCCCAGAAAATGTTTTTATGACTCGATGGCCTCTTCGACGGTCGAGAGACACCACTCTTAGTATCAGGATTGTCTTCCAAATATGGGTCTAGTTGGGGGAAAGCAGCGCGTACAAGATTTTTCGAATGGTCCGAATCTGCGAGTGGAGGAAGGTCGGCGAGAGGGAGGTGTGGCACTCGATACGCTTTCCACACGGTCACATCGACGAAACCGAACAACATCAATGATAGTGGGGATGCAGTCTGCTCGGGACTGGGGGGCATCGGATCCTGGGTTTATATTAGTAGCATGTTGAGGGCGATAACGACGATAACTTACAGATGGGTCCAACGGGACGTATAGACGTGGTGTGACAAGGGGGAGAGCCACGGCAGTAAAGCTCAATACACCGATAAGTTCCCAAAGCATGTATAAGGGATCAGCCGGGTGTTGAGTATACGTCATAAGGGGTATAACGTTGCGGACAAAGTAGACTATCCATGAGCTTGCCAGGACAGTGGTAAGATGGTGCGAAAAAACCGCGCTCGGGTTGGGGTTGAGGACCACAAAAAGGGCGAGGAGGGTTGAATAGGCCTAAGAAATCGCGAGTCAGCGCTCACCGACTTGAAGGCACAAGACATATCACGTACAAACGCGACGCACGCGGTCCCAAGTATCGGACACTGGATAGCAAGGTACCTCGATACTGATACACGCAGGAGCTCAAGGCAACCGAACAAGCGCAGAATTTCCATCGCGAAAATAACATTACCACCATGGGCCTGGATACGGCTTACCTGCTGGGCCTGGGGAACGTGATCGCGCTCTTCTGCTAGGCCAAGGTGGGCAAGAAAATGGTTGGTGTAGGAAGAAGTGATAAGAGCACGACCAACGATAAAAAACGCTGAGATGCCAGAAACGTAGGCCGGGATCGCGTGCTCATGGTACCAGATACTCTCACCAATACTATCAGTTATTACGGACAGAGCACGGAAGGTGTTATCAAGAGAGGGTAAATCCTGGTAGGAAAAGGCTGAGGATCCCATTCTGTGGTTGGTGGGTAGAGTCAAGCCGTCTCTGGTGATAGAATTCGAGTTAGGTAGTGGGGAATGATATATATACAGAAAAACGCGCGTCGGTCATCAATCGGGGGAAGTAGATCGGGGCCGTGGCAGCTTTATTTTTGTCATCATCCGTTACTGCAGGGAATATATAAGTTGGTAGGAATTGCAAGCAAATGCTCACCTCGCTGCCTACATATCAACGTTAGTTCAACTCAGACACGACTCGATCTCGAAATGCAATTTACTAGCCCAGGCGGCAGAAGAATTCATATACCAACCCGATCCTGGATATTTATGGTCAAGCATGACCAGTGACGTTGTGTAGTTATAACATGAAGGAGCTCTGGAATCCATGTGCTTGCAATGAGCGCCTAAAATATTTGACTCGATTGACTGACTCGATTGATGAGGAGCTCAGGCTGTGCCTTGTCATGGGGGAATGATTGGATCAAAAAGGGTTGTGAGTACGAGTTTGAATTGAGTTTGAAAATATCTTCACAATTCTTTATCAGGAATCCCGGTCCGAACGGTAATGGCGTCGCCGCGTGATGCGGCATCTACATCCCTATACCCCCTCTATTCTACGAACCTCGAGAGACGTTGTATGAAAAGAACAAGGAGAATTGAGGACGACCACATGCTTGGGGTAGTACGTGTCACATTCGCTCAGACAATCTACCACATTTACCTTACGTTGTCTGATGCAGGTTTGCATGCGACATGTCGATCTACCAACATCTTAAGTTGCGAGCTGAAAGTTGACTGGTCGGCAATGAACGCCGGTTCAAACCAGGCTTTCACCTCTCTCGGGTCTTTCGCCAAGAAATATGCGCCTCACGCGAGCCCAACCGCGCAGACATCTTGACGCTGGTGGGCTCAAGTAGCCAGACATCCCAGGTTTTGCATGACCTCAGCGGCATCCTGATGCACAAGACTAAGTGGGAGCTCTGCGGATCTTAATAGGAATTGGAAACGGATGTAATACTTTCCTCTTGCATGTGCATCAGTCCGTGTTGTATTCTAAGGGCATCCAATATCCAAGCCTACACAATATCTACCCCAAACTTGCGAAGCTCATACCATTCATCCGACACTCCACATAGGTTGCTTCACCACAAGACTTCAACGAACGTCCCTATACACCTGAGGGGTACCGCATATCCTTGCGTACCACAAGAAGCGAGAAGACACCATCAATGGGATCTTCTCAGTATTCATTGCAGGAAACAGGATCTGGTGCAATGAAGTAATAGATACAGGATAAACTGTAATGCGCCGAAAAGCTTGCGTCTGCGCTAAGATATCCAACTTTGACGTGGGCTGGAGATGACTCGTGTCGACATGGGGTAACATGAGGGGCCGGGAAAGGTGAATTAGTGCTGATATGTGCAATGGGTTTGATGCATCCTCTATGCCCGTTTTGATATTGTGTGTAGGAAAGGACGCGAGGAGTATGAAGGAAGGGGTGAGGAAGCGAGGTCCTAATTTGGGATGGTAGTGGCGGGATCGTTGGGATGTGTTTTCTTCAGTGAATATCTGTTTGGTTCATCGGTCGATGCAGTACTTTCGCTGATACGATCCTCTTCTCCCAGAGACCCAGTTTGACTACATTCTTAAGCTCACGAAATAGTAGACAGGGGTCATTGGAAGCTTCATACCGAAGCGGGAGATTGGGAGGATTTCAAATCGCACACAATAACCAGTCTACAACTATGAGCTGTGTGGACGCGGCTGCTGATCGTGGTACAAACTCAATAGCATTTCGGGGAAATCACCACGCTGTGATTGAGAAGCACTATACACTCTGTCGAGGCCATCGCAGACTGGGAGGTGTACACAGGGGCCGCTGCATCGCTCAGGAATTGGTTTCCGCAACGGGGGTCAAAATCCAACGGCAAATTAGTCGTATTGTATATGCGATCACAATGGCTCTCCGCTCTTCAGGGGATAAAAGACGTTTCAAGCTCCGAATAAGTCAAGCAGAGTATGTAGGAGCGAATTATTCTGTCGATGTATTCTTGATCCATGTACACGTACCAACGCTATGTGCGCGATCTCAATCTACATATGGCTTTGCCCCCCTCATTGTACGTGTCAAGAGAGCGATTCATGATACTGCAGCCCATCACCGTGTCCGACAAGGGAGCTCCACCGCCGAAAGTCAAAAATACTGGATAGTCACCGGCTGAAGGTTTAGTAGCCGGATTGCCCCCGAAAAAAACAAATTCTTCTCCCCAGTGTTGTCCTCCAAACAGACTCCTCATCCTTATAATTATGGCCGATCACGACAACACCCATGAAACTTCATCATCCTATGCTGTATTGACTCCTCAAGTAACAAAACTAGCAGCACTATCGTTGCTTGTTGCTGTCCTCGCTTTGGCTGGTTCGTCATAATCGATCTCCCCCCACTTAGAGCTTGAACTGCACTATAGCGCTGGTCATCATCAACAAAAGGAGGGCGAAATCGCGAGGGAATGCAGTCCTTTTAGTAGGAGCGCCCGATAGTGGGAAGACTACAATATTATCTACCGTCAGAGACGCAGCAAGCCCTGTTTCCATCCCACTGACGAGAATGATAGCTCCTCTATGGACAAGCACTACAAACCCACACTTCTTTACAAACGAATGCTTCTCTGGTTACTCTTCCGACCAAGAAGACGATGCGTGTTGTTGATGTCCCCGGCCATCCTAGAGTCAGGGATCAATTCCGGGAACATCTTGACGACGCGAAAGCTATCACGTTCGTCGTCGATGCGAGTACGATATCCAGGAATGGACCCGCAGTAGCAGAGTGAGTACCCAAAAATTGAATATTAGCTCCACCTTAACTAACATTGTCCTTGTAGGCATCTTCACAGTATCCTCCACACAATAACGTCCCTTCCCCCTTCCCAGACGCTCCCATCCTTACTCATCCTTGCTCATAAATTCGACCTTTTGAGAGCAACGTCGCCTTCAAATTCTGCTTCGAAAGAGCTTGCTATCAACCGAGTGAGGACAATCCTCGAACGCGAGCTGGAAAAGCGACGTGTGTCACAGTCGGGTGGGGTTGGCGTTGAAGGGCTTGGTGCGGAGGGAGAGAGAATAGAGATGGGAGGGCTAGAATGCGATGGTGGTGCAGGAGCCACCTTCAAGTTTGCTGACTGGGAAGGAGGAGAAGTTGCATTCATTGGATCGTCAGTCTCATTTGAAAAAAGCGCTCAGGATACCGAGAAGGCCGGAGAGGATGGCCTCTCATCCTTGCGCGAGTGGCTCGAAGATACAATGTAAGGTCTTGTTATAATACACTTGGATTATTCGGTAGTTGCTTGTTAACAGGCAGATGTAGCTGAGGTACAATATCCTAGGAGCGACAAAGGTGATCGGATATTGTTTTTGATGAATGAATAATGTACTCCGCAGATATCAGGCGAACAATGACGCATCCTTTATCATCATGTTGGCAATAACCTCGCCCGGGAAAGGGACAATTTCTTTTTCTTTTGTTCATGCCAATCATGAAACAGACAATGTCACTCCTTACTTTCACTGGCCATGCTTCCGCACATGGAAGCTATAAATACTCGGGCAACCGGATGTGGACAACATTCCCCTGAACATCACCCTCGAGGCCATGTCGCCTCCGCCTTCACCAGTCCTGTCACACAGGTACTTGAGCCACTTGTCGTAAGATCGTGTTTTTCTGTTCCGGATTCCACTGAAAATATATAATTTTAGTTCCTTTCTGAGAGAACTGAAAGTTAGGAATGCCTTGAATATCGAATCTAACGCCACGGTGGCACCACAGAAATGCTGGGTCAGCATTCTTGACGTCGATTCCCTGCTCTACATTTTCGAACTAGCGACTGGGGACGACCGACTCCCCATTGCCTTATCCCACGTTTGCAAACAATGGAGAGACATCGTTCTCCATACGCCTACCTTGTGGACTTCCATCAAAGTTAGGCAGACATTACGCTGCGACAGTCGCCATTTCCTAAAAACACTTCGTCGGGTGGAGCATGCACTGACGATGTCTGGGGGATGTGCCGTGACAGTTGAGCTTTACATAAAGACTTCCTGTTCATGTGCGCCTACGCAACGAAACGACCATCTATCCCAAGACGGATCTCGTCACTTTTCGTCCTGCACGTGGCACCTATCCATGCTCCTCGTCACGTATTCTGCTCGCATCAAGAAGCTATGCATCTTAGCCAACGAGCCGTCTATTTCTGATATTCAGAAAATTCTCCCAGGGGTCCCCATGCCCTTGTTGACCCATTGTTGCGTCACTTCGGAGGGCCCGAATTCACCAAGCTTAAGGGATCCAGACGTCAAGGCTCCAGCCTTTCTCGTGTGTTCCAAAGGCGAAGGGTCGGGGGATGCGGGGTTCAATAACCTTTATCCTAAGCTGAACAATTTGCAAATAAATTCGACTCCCCTCGTGTGGGCACAGTTTTTCCCGCGAAACTTGCAAACCCTGTCCTTAGCCCGCCTTTCCGACAAAGTGAGATTATCCGCATTCGATCTGCGACAAGTCCTCCTAGCCAATGAACATTCCTTACGGGATCTGAGACTCCCCGGCGGGGCCCCACTGGACCCGACGGCGCCGTACGTGATGCCGAACATGCGATCCCTCTCGCTGGCGTATGAGACGCCTAAAGAGCTTATTCCGTTCCTTCAGTCGATGAAGGTCCCGAACCTCGAAGAATTTAGCCTCAAAGACCTCACGAGGGCGGGGCGTTGCATTCGAACTCTTTATTACGGTGTATACGACGCCTCGATAGAATTGCTGGTGGCTGCGCTCATCGATAATCTTCCCCTCCACAACTTGACCGGCCTCCATCTCGGATGGGTGCGCTTCTTGCCTTACCGCCGGCACCTTAACAGACATGCCCACGAATGGATTCCCAATGTACACAATCTCCCCATTCCTGCGTTCCTATTCCGATTTATGTCATCGATGACATCCTTGGAAAGCCTCTCAATGAGCGATCCCGACTATCCTTCCCTTTTTAGCCTGAACTACCACCCTCGTTCGACTAATGTAATAGGAATGAGCGCTATCACCTCCACCCCCGTTCCGATGCTTTCTTCATTGACGCTCGAAGCTTTCAACCTTCGCCTTGTCCAGAAATTCATTGCCCGCCGTCTTGTGACGGTAGAAGACCCCAGAATCCCTCTCGCTGAACTCTGCCTGAAGATGCCTCGGAACTGGCAGTCTAAGCTACGGTTCAACATGTCGTTGGTTGCGGAAAACCTCATTGTGGTTGATGTTCAATTTACGGATCGGGGAGAAGAATCTATTCTTATGGAACCTTACGAGTAAATTCATTTCTAGCCCACGACTGGCCTCAGTCCCTTTTATATCCTATTTGAACCATTTGCAGTGACTTCTATCAGCCTTTGATTTCATTGTGCACTTACCATTCACCTCATATTTATGGAGTTGTACTACTTGCTTCATCTTTGTACCATGATTGAGACCCGAGGAATCCGACTAATTTCAAACCGTAGAGTATTGTCCATCGCACACTTGCCACTCCCCAACAGGCATCACACTATTCACGTCTTCTCCTTCATCCTCACCTACCACCGCATCTCCACCCACACTCACATGCACCAATAGTCCTGATGCAAGCCCCACCAACCCACATGACGCTAAAAAGATCGCACGCGGAAATGTCCCAGCCGTCTTCATATACACGAACCTGTAACCTGTGGGGCCCAAGATCTCTGTGCACGACGCCTGCACTACTCCCAGCCCGCCTAACAGTCGCCCGTTCTCCCCGTGACCTCGTCCTCTAAGAAAAATTCCGACTGCGACAGTCTGCACCGCGGGTCCGAACCCGGCATCTATCGCGTCGAAGAGCGACGCAATCACGAAAACATGCGGTGTCGGAGCGGGTGCCATGAGTATGTACGCAGTGAGCTCAACGAACAGCGAGGCCTGCGCAAGTCTTAACTCGAACATGAAGGGGGCAGGATGCGGGTGGGAGAGGAGAGGAGAGGTCGAATTTCGGTAGTGTACTAGACGACGTTAACTGTGACCATTGCGGGGCCAGGGAAGGGGCAGGGTTGAAGAGTCTAATCATAACTAGACCGTCAGTATTTAAGTATCAACGTATCGATGGAATACGTGAGAGGGTACCGGGAAGGATGACAATCAAGAACGACGCACGCGCGGCGCCAACAAGGCTCAACCAGTAGCCATTCTAGGCGGCTTTATCGGCACGAGGGAACCAGATAAGGGTTTTGGCACTCACAGTCTCGGAGGACCATCCAAAAGTCGCTGAAGTATACTGGAACTTGACATTGAAATGTCTCTTAACAGGGAGGTCACAATTCAAAAAAGGTGGGCAACGGCTCAGATAGGTATCTCACCGTAACGGATATGGCGAGGCCGTAGCTCATGGCAATAAGCAGGTCCCAGTTGCGCCTAACCTTGAAGGGGCCTCTGGTTAACGTGGGGGCCGGCCGAAAAATGGACAAGGGGCTGAGAAACGTCAAAGCGCGCCTCCGTAGAGAACCGGAGGTCTTCTTAGTAGCATACTTGGCACGGGAGAGGCGACGGTCAGCGGGAGGACGGGATTCCGGTATGACGAATATGCAGAGGGCGAATAAAGGTGGGCGATGCCATCGACGTAAAATACCGACAGTGTGTGGCCGGTGGCGCGGATGAGGAGGGATCCGAGGGTGAGCCCAAGAGACATTGAGTGCAGCCGTAACAGCAACTATCCCACCAAGGCTGCTCTCGATGACCGGTCCAACGGCAAGGGACCAGTACCCACCGGGGAGATGTCGCCAGAAGAGAGAGGTGAGGATAAAGTTGAGGTCGGTGAGAAAGAGCCCTGCAATAGTGATGCTCATGACGTGCGTGCGGCCATAGCGGTCTGAGAACGCGCCCCAACATCCTATGGTGATATACGCGAGGACGCCGGCGCAGGTTGTGATTACTACACGATAAACCTTGAGTCTAGGGATGGGATAACTGGATTGGACTGTACCTGCAGAGAGCTTGGCGACCTCAGCCTGTATAGCCGGGTCTGAGGCACAGCGGTTGGTCGCAGCGACAGAGAATAGAGAATGTCCCTTAAAGATATCTGGGTTGTGAGTGGCGCATACGAGTTGGGTGTAAACCTCAATGCGAGGTGCGAAGGTAGCTGAAACAACACTCGTTACATATGGGAGGAGCATGGCCACACTGAGGAAGGATTTTTGTACCACGGTCGAACGTCGTCACCGTGTCCTCTGTAGTCGTCATCCCCACCACCGGGTATGGTGGAAGAGGTGGAGGAGCTGCGGGACATGATGGGGTGTGAGCGCCCCCGTGGAACATGTCAGGGGCCGACGCTAAGTACTGTGGATTTTCTATTGTGTAATGGAGAAACCAAGAGGATATGGGCTCGTTGTGGCATTACGCCACCCAAGTTTTCTTATCTGATCCTTATCTTCTTATCGTCGTCGCTGTTAACGCCCTCCTATGTGTGGGGACCACGTCGTAACGGGAATCCCACCGCCACCCTAAGTTCCGACCATAACATATACCCTCTAGAAAACCTTAAATGTAAATCGGCTGTTCTGAAGCCTCGAGGCGCCTGGCTTGAGCCGGAGGACCAGTCAGGGTTTCAGAGAACGCACCCACTGAGGCAGGTAGGGTTTAACTTATCGATATCAATGTTGCACATACGCCTTGAACGCACATGTTCTCCTAAAGGTTTGGTCCAGGTGGAGGAAGCCATGCACGGAAATCGTGGAAAGATCGAATCTCGATGTCCAGTCCCAATCTGGTCCTTGAAACTTGACAGACCACACGGATCTGGTTCGTCGATAGCGCTCTACTTCAAAAACCTATAACTTTCGTTCCTATTATTGCCTAGGCAAGCGATCATCAGTCTACAAGCAGGAAAGGAAGGGGCAAATGAGTCTTTACGTTACTCAGAAAGGACATCAAAATTATACTCTCACGTTCTTGGTCGCTAGTCTGATCTCCACCCATGACAGTTCTAACCACCGACCAGACTCCGCGTCTGCAGCAAGACTCTGCCATGCATCATTTTTCTCCATTCATATTAGGAGGCTAACTACAGGGAGATTTGTTTCCAAAGCCACAAGGCCTAGGACTCAATTCAACAACCGTGTACTATTGGGGTATCATTTCTGAGAACTTACCTTCTATGAGCGTCACTGGTGAGAATTCATCCCTACTTACAGCAGTTGGCTCGGCAGCTTTATGAAGGCATGGTTATAGGGAGTCTCGGGGCCCGACTGCTGACTCATGGCACTCCAGGCTTTCCAGTTAGGCTTTCCTTCTCAGGGAAACTTTAACAAATAGCAAGAAACTCAACCTCAGCGAGCGATGGCCGGACCAACAATTTCCTAAGCATCAGCCACAAATCCACTCCTCCCCCGTGGATCCTGGCCCTACCAGGTATCTTTCGTTCCGTCTTACACCATAGACAATGTACCATTACTGGTGTGTACGAGCGGGACCATACATCTGGATCTGAGAAAACTCGCCCTGACAACATTTGGAGCATGCCACTTGTCAAAATTCGGTTATATGTTCTTCTCATTAACCAGCGCCCGAATTGTCTGACAACATCTCGGAACACGATGTGATGTGAAGGGTTGGTGGTGGTGGCAACTTGGCGTTGATGATTTTGATATGGAAGTATGCATGGGCGCTCCGTGATTTCAATTCCTTCGAGAAAACATACGAGGACGTGGAGTATCGGCCAACATACATGAGATCTCCTGTACCCAAGGCTTGCGCGCGCTGCCCAACTAGTGTGGTTCTGACACGGTCATTTCTGTAGCTCTGGTGCCTCCGTAAAAGATCGTACCTTCACCAGGCAACTTTCCTACCGGGTAGTTCGGCACTTGGTTCTCTCTTGCTCTGCCAAATTCACTCTATGTTTACTGGTGACAACCCAAGCCGCCGTGAACACGGACAAAAGTTCAAGCATACAGAAGCCTTGCCACATCCACTGGCTGGAAGGAGAAATTCGACAGTAACAGGTGGGTCAAATTAGTTCAAGACTATTTTTAGTTTTTAAAGTTAATCCTACTTTTTGAGGATGTATATTAAGATCTACAATCAATCGACAATTGATACTCATCGAGGAATGTGCAGTGAAACGTAACGACAAAAAACGGATGGTAAACAAGTATTTCCAGGTGGGTTGAGAATATTAGGAGGTATGAACGTTTCCGGCCACCCGAAACCCTCCCTCTGACAGAAAAGTATAAATGTTTGAGCACTTTGTCACTAAAATTTTGAGGTTTAACCTAAATTTATCTAGGTACCCCGAAAACAACGGGAGATTGTGAGTTCTCATGACCCGTCATGAGGCTTGTTGCACGACATGTCAATCTCACCATGGATCTCCTCCAACGACAATGATACACGCCGGCGGGAGAGATTATTGTCAATCATCTTAATTTCTCTTCAAGTTTCTGGCGCGACTCAAAATTCCAATTTCCTCATCTTCAGTGCCCCCAAGTTTTCCCTCTAGCCCTTGGTCTCGTCCCCACATTCTTTTTGTCTTTATCCACAATGGCTATAGTCATCGCGAAGCTCACGGTCGCCGAGGCTGCCACCATAATTAATGCTATCATCACTTTCCTCCAATACTCACTTGGCCTCGCACTAGTCGCCCTCCTTCTCTACTTTCTCCCGCCCTATAACTCTGCCAATAGTTGGAGTGTTGCCGCGAGGCAGGTCCATACCTCCCTTTGGTCAACCATCCTCCGTCGCACTCGCACCCACGCCAGCGCTCGCGTCAACTTCTTCTCCACATTATCCTTCATCAGCGCCCTGCTCGTCATTGTTTGCGGAGTCGTTGTTCCTCTCGGCCTCAAACAAGGCCCCTCCATCCATACCCATTTTCGTCCCACAAATACATCTTTTATCAAAGACGCCTCGCCGATTGGCCTTGCGACCTCCCCACGCGAGGACTTTAAGTTTGGCCGCATTTGTGGAGGAATGTCCCAAATGCTTTGCCCTGGCAACACCCCCGAGACCATAAATAGGACGGAAATCCCACCTTCCGTCCTTGAAACGTTTTCAAGCACCCCTCACGGTCCATTTAATATGCAATTTCGGCGATATTTTATTAGAAACTCTGGATACAACTCTTCAATGGCAAACACCCAGGTTGGCGTAGTGCAGTCCATGATCCTCCAAGGAGGGATCTTCGCTGTTGATGGGTTGATTGTTGATATGTCCGAAACTCCTGGCATCGGTTTTTCGAACCACACTATCCCTTCGTTCGAAGACGGTGCTACATGGTCTCAGGAGATGTTTTGGCTGGAACCCGTCACAACTTGTGTCAATACCAATTTGACCATTGACTACATCCTTACAGACGAATACGCCGTTAAAAGCTTCAACCTCACCGACTGCGGAGGTTTTGTGAACCTCACGACAGAGTATCCGCAAATGTCTTTGAATGGGCAGAATATCAGTCTTTACGAACATGCGTATAAAGGGGCTGTTCTCGGCAACTTTTTCACAATGATGGGGTTTAACAATATGACTCGAAACGAGAGTTATATTGGAAAATCATATCTCTTGAACCAAACCACGACCTCTTACACACCAGGGGAGATGTCCGTTGGGGATTTATCATTCCTTCAGAATACGACTTTGAAGATGGGCAATTTGGATATATCATGCAGGGGGTTCGGAGGTGCTGACAATGCAAATATATCCAACGTTGGAGTTCAATGTGGGGGGTTCGCGGGACCGGCTCGACGAACAGACGGTGGGGATGATAGGCTTCCATCCATGAATTCAACGTGGTCACAACCTATTCACATTTGCGCAAGCGCGACTCGCGCAAGCATCCAAACCGTGACCTTCACCATTAATTCCACGAATGAGCTTAAGAACCTCCAGATCACACGAAAATCAGGCAACACGTCCGTTTTATGGGCGGTTGAGAAAACCGACTTGCAGGTCAAAGACGTAGATCTTTTGTGGGGACACGTGGCAGACAAATATGAGTCGGATCCTTCGTTGTGGACTGTTCGCAGTAATGCATTATATGTGCCTGCAGGGGGTTCGGATTTTTGGGGAGTTGCGGGCGCTGGAATGCCATCCACTGTTCCGGCGGTCGCTTGGGCGAAGGTATACGGTCCCACCTCGCTGGATGACGTCAAATATAGCGGCAAGGGCAATTATGCGCTATTGAACAAATGGCAATCTCTCCTTGCTAAAGACCCGGAAAGTGGAAACGCCCAAATTCGTAATCTGATTTGGACCGACATGGCCGCTAACAGCCTTGTCGGGACGGAGACCCATCCCACCCTTCTCGCCGCAAGTCTTGAGCCTTCAGTGACTTACGACCTCATATATGCGATACCGCTACTGTTGCTCTTTATTATCTGGGTGCCATCGTTTCTAGCGTCGACCTTCCTCCTTCTCTTCGGTTTGCTCAAAATTACCCGTATTCGCGATTTTCTTGACCACACAGCGGTCGGAAGGCTGGCCTTGGGGGATTCTGCTCTAGCTCCGGCTGAAACACACAAAGGTACATTTTCGTTACTTTTACTTCGAAATAATTGAAATTTAATGTTCCCCTCGACAGTTTCCGAGCCGGTTCACCTTAGTGAGGAAGACTGGCGGAAAACAGTGGGGAATACCCCTGTTTCTTTCCGTCAAATCATTGGTGTGCAGCGAACAGGAAGCGAGATATTATACGATAAAGTACCGAGGTCCCCTGCGGCTTCTTACTAGTGGGTCTACCAGATCTATGCTCGTCTACTATTCTCCTTTACTATGACGATACTTTTGCACCTTTAACGACGACTGGCTTGATGATTTTTCTTCCCACTTTCTATCCCGTAGTATCCATAGTCTTTTGCACTTGTAATCAACACTTCTGTCGGAACAATTAATTTGCTACACCTTTGGTGTTCATTGTACTCAAACCCAACACCCTGTGCTAATTAAGGGTTTTGGTGTTATTGTCCCCTGAAATTTTTACGAAGCCCGGCGCTAAATCTGCTCGATCGTATATAGACGCCAAAAATGATCGATTGGTTATCTTATCTCTCTCTCGACCATGGTACGTCCTACACCTTCCTCCTCAACGTCGCTAACGTTCCACACAGTCGCAGACCGTCGACATTCCACAGTCCATCAAGGATTCTCTGCGCAAGTTCCGTTTCCGGCGCAACACGGGCAACGCCGCCCTCATCATCAAGATCAACAAAGCCGAGCTCGTCCTCGAGCAGGTGGAGCTCCTCGACAACATCTCCATCGAGGAACTTGCCGAAGGTCCGTATCCCTGACTCCTATTCCCTTGCTCTACTGACCCTGTCTGTCGCTGCCAGAGCTTCCTGAGAACTCACCCCGCTACGTTGTGCTCTCTTATGAGCTTAACCACGCGGACGGGCGCAAGTCCTCCCCGCTCGTCCTCATCAACTGGGCTCCCACCACCAGCGAGATCGGCCTCCTCACCCTCCACGCCAGCGCCCTCCTTAACTTCCAAAGCACCGTACGTTTTGTCTACCCCACTCCTACGTTCCACCCTTACTGCTTCACCAGGCCGACGTCAGCAAGGTCATTGAGATCCGGGACGGCCCCGAGGGCCTCACGAAGGAAGTGGTCGACGCCAAGCTCCTACACTAGCACTTGTACCAGTCTGCAGGGGCGCCTCACGTATACTTCATATCACGAACCAAACCACGATGTATCCCTTCCATTACATAGTAAATAACATACACACGAGTTTCGCCTATGTACCGTTTCGATAGAACGCCGGCCTCATACCACATAATCGCCCATTACGCCCGCAAGTACCCACGCGTTCCCGAGCACATATATGCACCCGCGCACCCATACGCCCCAAAACGCGCGCGCGCCCAGGAACTCGAGCCGGTAGGCTTCGCTGAGCCACAACCCCTGGGTACCCGCCCACACCGCGACGTACGCAGCACCCCGCACAGACGTCGGGTTCAGCTGCGGGAGCAGCAATGGGAGCAATAGTAGATACCATAGGAAGTACTGTGCATCACCGTCAGTATAATCAAACGAGTAATGAGTAAAGATGTGATGTATGATATATAATCTGGGAAGGGGAAGGGAGAAAGAGACGGCGACGTACCTGCGAAGTGCACACTTTGTTGAACAGTACGAACACCACCGTCTGCACAAACCACGTAAACACTAAGTCTTGCCGCCTGCGCCCGAACAGCAGCCCCGTCCCGATGGTGAGTCCCATCTGAGGCACGAAGCTCACCAGCGGTGACCGTGCAAGGCGGCTCAGCGCACCTCCGCCCAGCCCTGCCGCTACTATCCCGTCACGCACGGGGTACGTTAAATACGTCAGATAGAAATATGGCGAGAAGTTATGCCGGTGGTCGAGCCGGTGGAGGTGATACAGATATGACTCGTAGACGAATGGGTAACCCCACCTGTTGTGTCACGTACAGCATTAGCATGACCCTACATTATAGAGGGCTGGGACTTACATGAGATAGCAAGCTCCACTGAGGAGGACGTATGTCCCCGCCCCTGCTATTGCGAAGCGTATGGTTTTCCAGTTCACGAGTGTCTTCATGTACGCCCAAAACCCGCTCTCGTTGTTTTTGCTCCCGCCCGCGCCTATCACCCCCAAACACCCAAACCCATACACCACAGGATAGATCTTCCAGTGCACACCGAGCCCGAGAAGCGCGCCGGCGCACATCCAGCGCCCTTTAAGTCCCGCATACAACGCGAGGAGTACAAATGATGCGAGCAGCGCTTCGGAGGACCCACGCGTGGAGATTGTGAAGACAAGCGGATTGAGCAAGTGCAGGGCGGCATAGAGGGCCGCACGGCGCGCCGTTGCGTCGGTTGGGGTTGTGCTGGGAGGTTGGGCTCCTGGGGAAGGGTCGGGATTTTGCTGGGATTTTGGTTTTGTGTCCACCTGGGGCAGGATCTCGGACACAAGGAGGCGGTATATGAGCACGCCGTTGAGGAGGTCGCATGCGGCGAAGAGGTATTTCCCAAAGGAGGGCAGCCACGCGTTCGGTGTTAGCAGAAGTGCGAGCAGCGGCGTGTAGCGGTAGGTTTCGCGCGTGTAAGGACTAGTGGAGACATGAAGAGGATAGTATTAGCTAAGTCCTCAATTCGTAGGAGAAAAGCGAATGATCGTGACGATGCTCATCCGCAACTTTGAGTTCATTCACTATGGGCACGATATCCAAACCTGAACGATATGGATGACACTCACTCGCCGATGTTAGCCCTCCATCCGATACCAAATGACTCCAAGACTTTATTTAATGGTCCCTGGGCTCGATTTGGGCTCCCAGTACCGGGGTTGAGGAGAAAGTGGGCTGCGTCGGAGAAGACACGATAGTCGACGTCGGTGTACTTAACGACGGAGTGCTGGTCGTGCCATTCGCTATAGAGGATGAGCGCGACACGGAGGACAGCGGAGAGGGCTAGGATTATAGGGAAGGAGGGGAAGGAGAGACGGGAGGTGGGTGGCATGAAAGCCCGAATTTAGGCGTCGAGTTCTAATATTATTATATTGACCAGCCCGGATATGAATATTTTACAAGGCTTGCAGCTATGAACTGTCCACCAACATGGGATTCTATTTGTGATTATCCAGATGATGTGAGAGACCATGTATTTATGAGAGCTACAACTCGCAGAGAACAGGAGCACTACATAATAAAGTGGCGAAAGGTGAAAAACAGAGGAGACCCAGGAGTGACAATATAAGTAATAATAGTGGACGAATCCATACTAAACGGTACGCAAGGATAAGCATTTAAATCTGCGGATGATGCGTCAGAAGAACCCAACGTTTATGAGGGAGCGGAACTCACATATTGCGAAACCCATCGGAAGCCTTGAAGTGCAGTGTCACATCAGCGCCACGAACGTAACACTGAATGCAAAGAAAGTGGACATACCTTCTCCATACCCTTGCCTCTGCACCACCGAACACATGAAGATCTCAATAGGTCGGATATCGCTAAGAGGCACCTTGCCCTGCAGAAGCCGAACAACACATTAGCTCCTGTCCACCCTTCAAGTGCAATGAGAACAACAGACCTTGCCAGTAGTCTGGTAGAGACCCAGATGGTGCCTCAGCTCCTCCTCGCTCACAGCTCCAGGTGCGTCAATCTTGTTTCCGAGGACGAGGAAGGGTACCTTGGATAGTTGCTCAATGGAGAGCAGCGCATCCAACTCAGCCTTCGACTCGGAGAACCTCTCGAAGTCGGCGCTGTCGACCAGGAAGACGATGCCGTCGACTTCAGGGAAGTAGTCGCGCCAGAGACGGCGGGCTGTGGGGGGGAAGAGGTAAGCTAGGTGGTATGATGCAGCACAAAGCGACGTACCCTGTTGATGTCCACCAAGGTCATATGTCGTGAATTTCACATTTCCAATAGCGAGTTCCTCCGAGGCTGTGACGGGCAAGTTTTTTGAGTTAGGTATTTATACTTGAGAGGAATAACGTACTTGGGTGGAGTGTGGGTTGCAGAGTGGCAAGCCTGTCATTTTTGAGCATATGCAACAATGTCTAACCGTTTTGTGAGCCTTTTCTCTCCAACAAGGACAGCAAAACAGACCGTCTTTCCAGCATTATCAAGGCCCAAGAACAAGATTTTGGCGTTCTTGTGCAGTAATCCTTAATACAGAGAGTAACCATGTGAGTGGGGCCATGCTATTTTGCTCGTAAAATTGTCTACACACCAAGCTGTGCGAGGACATCCCAGAACCAGTTGAGAATGAACATCGTTAGGAGGAGAACAGGTAAATGTCACCACAGGGACAAAGAATTATTATAAGGAAGGAAATGAAAGACGTGGAACAGGGCTCCAAACTCTCGATGATAGGACTACTGGTCACGCAGTGACACGTCACATGCAAACCTAGCTGCCTGGGTCCGCCGATGCTGTTCTTGACAGGCCTCATTGACGCGATACGTGTCCGAGTTGCTCCCAAACTGCGCCACGAAAGGAACTCTCGCAGACTACTCAAATCCCTGTTGTATTGGCCACGACATCGCCAGACTTTCTCTGCCAAACCCAATTCCGAGGCTCATGGAACAATACCAAATATCTTTCAAAAGGCTGTACCCTAACGTGTTTCCTCAATACAAGAGCCACGACACCTTGAGACGCATTCAAGAGCATAAATGCACCTCGTTAGTTGATTTTTTTATTTAGAATCTGCATCGATCAGGTCGACATGCGTAATAAGATATAGGAAAGGTCTGACACCCATCGGCACCATTGTCTAGTGAGCGAGTTCTTATACCCAGCCAGGCATTCCTCTGCGCTTTGCCTGAATCACCTCATCTTCTGTCAGTTCTGAGCGAAGATGGGCACTGTCTAACAGGATGCGACGGAGAAAATCGCAAGCACCAGCAAACCATAAATTTATACCAGGGTTTGTTTGTATGTGCTTGGCAAAAACCTCAAGCCCCGTGACGGCACGCCTTCCTGCCAGTTGCCGTCTTTCTCCAGTGAGAGGCGCTAACCCAAACGTTCCCTGTTCTCCTTCTTTGCTTTTTTTATAAATATTGTGGAGCCATCTCAAAGGGAGATCAATCTCGGACGTGTTTTTTCGATACAAAATGATAGGTATCTAGATCTACCCAATTTTAACGTACTGTAGCCAATTTCCCTCGTCTCCTGGCACCCCCACCTACCCTGCGGCAACGGATGATGACAGCACTTCATTGGCAAATGCCGGCCCGGCCTCCTCTGCCTCCAATAAGTACTGGTGGTGCGCTTCACAGCATATGCTCTGACTCCTTCAGTAACTACAAAATAAAACGAAGAACTATGAAGACAGACCTAATCCTTTAAATGGAATCCTCAACCAAATTCTTCATCCAGGACTCAGCTTATCTCTTCAACTCCTCCCGAGCTCCATTTATCGCGCCGCTCATTCGGGTTGGGGGAGGGCTTTGGTATGGTGGACACGCGATCCCTATCTGTGTCACCAGTGTCTCCGCAATCATCCTCTTCCTTCGGGCTCTCGCCGCTTCAACATATTTCAAGCGTCTCTTCTCACGCCCATGTCTGGAGAATAACCTTGATGATACCCCACGCTTCCTCCATACAAGTCACACACAGGCCCACGGGGATCGTGCTGTTCTCTTTACGGCAATAATCCGCCTCTTTGGATGCCTCGAGCTTTTGTACGTATCCGTGGCGAGGTTCCTCGTTTCCCAGGGTCCTGGGGCTGCGATAGCGGGGACCGGGTGCATTGTATTTGCAAGTAGTATCCTTCTGATTTCAAGAGGTCGAGTATTTATTGGTATCTGATAGTCGTACTCTAGCCTCCTTGCACTTTTTGTTGCGGTTCAACCCCTTTCCGACTCAACCATCTCTCGGCATCTCACGACCGTGCTTGCAAGTTCATGGATGGTCTACTTTGTCCGCAATGTTGTGCCACTCATGACATACACTCAACACCCAGCAGATTCCCCGTATATGTTATGGGAGCTTTTCGGTGTGCTAAGCTTCACTGCTGTGCTCCTTCCCCTTGTCACCCCGCGTACGTACATTCCTTTTGATGTATCCGTGAGTTGCTGTCCTCTCTGACCCTCGCATACATCCTAATAATAACGCCAGGACCCGATGCCCCCAAGCCCCGAACAGACCGCATCACCATTATCATTGTTATTGTTCAGCTTTCTCGACGCAATGGTCTGGAAAGCGTATCGAACACCACACCTAGCCCTTGCTGGGCTTCCCCCACTCGCGGATTCTGACCATCTAAAAAATCTCGTTCGCACTGCGTTCCCGCACCTTGACCCGTATCCAGAAAGCAAAATTGAAGCTAAGGGTAGTAACGTGCGACGCCACAAGACATCGTCGCGACATAGAAACATTTTCTGTGCGATATTGTTTGTGTTTCGTGAGGAGGCTTTTGTCATTGCGCTAGTACTGCTGGCGCACACCGTTGCAACTCTTGTGTCCCCATACGGTCTCAAGAAACTGCTTGAATATATAGGTAATGATGGTAAAGGGGCAATTGTTAGACCATGGGTTTGGATCGCATCGGTATGTACCCTTCCGGCAGCTGATCTCGCAGCACATTGAACTTGTGCAGCTTTTTCTGGCGCCATTTACAGCAACGTTGATGCTACAACAATACCAAAAAGTCTTGACACGTGTCACTGTGCGCTTAGAAGCCGTTTTTACACAACTGATCCTCCAGCATGCCCTGCGGATGCGCATCATCGCAGAGGGAGCATCAGAGGAGCCAAGACGAACAGGTGTATTATCCCCTTCAGTTTCCGGCTCCTCTAATGCGCCATCTCAGTCTGGAGGGTCGGAATACAGAGAGTCAACGTCAACACCAACCACGGCTAATCCCACTCTCACAGCTGCTTCAGCTGCCCGAAAGTCCCTGGTTGGGCGGATGAACAATCTCATATCGTCAGACATACAGGCCGTAGTGCAAGGTGCCGAGTTCGTACAAGTATTCTTCGCTGGACCCATCTTGATCGCCCTAACGATGGGTTTTTTGTACACAATCCTGGGGTGGAGGTACACTTCTCTTATATTCGACGCTCTTCTTTCTAGTTACCGATTTTTTGTAGCGCATTGGTCGGATTTGGGGTGCTAGTTTTGCAGGTGCCATTACCAGCATTGCTCACGCGGCGGCTGCAGGGTGCGGCCCGAGAGTTGGCGAAGAAAAGGGATGATCGCGTTGAGGTTGTTACTGAAAGTGAGCATCCCTCGGTGGCCTCGTCGCGCCTTGGGCCTTGATTCAGAAACTGATTGTATGAAATTATGTTAGCGATGAGTGTGATACGCATGATCAAGATGTTCGGCTGGGAGAAGAGGATGAGTGCGCAGATAGATGAGAGGCGGAAGGTTGAGCTCACTTGGGTGTGGCGGAACAAGGTATACTCTCTCTATAATATGTGTCTCAAGTTTCGTCGCTTCTCATTCTTTGTGCCTCGATATATGGCTAACGTCGCACTCATTATACAAAGTTTCTTTATTCCAGCTGTGACTATGTGCTCCACCTTTTCTGTCTATGTGAGTCTACATATCTCGCTTGTCAGGCGTGCAGACGATCCCAATACCCCAATTTGATAGGCGCTTGGGATGAAACGCCCTCTCGACGGTTTGTAAAAGTTACAATGTTAGGCTTTGCATCTGACGCACCTTAATAGCGGCTACCGTCTTTTCTGCCATTGCGCGTAAGAATTTCTATTTTTCCTGTAATTCTTTTCCATGGAATGATGATATGCCGCCCAGTTTTCGACATCCTCCGGCAACAAACACTACGCTTTTTCATGCTTATTCCATTGGTCGTGAAAGGGCAGGTGTCCCTCCAGCGTATTGGTGAATTTCTAGAGAACGTAAATATGGTCCATAACCTTCTGAAACAGTATTTTCATGCTGGCTCTCAGACGGAACTCCTGGACGAGTTTTCTACAGATCATAAAGAGGAAATCAACAGCGACTCCTTGAGCAACCCTAATCGTAGAACAGAGATCGGATTTCACGCTGCCGCGTTTTCGTGGTCGAACGACACAGCTGCCGGCGGATCCTTACCCTTGAAACGTACCTTTAGGTTGCAGATCGATGAAGAGCTGATTTTCAAGCGCGGCTGTATCAACTTGATTATAGGACCTACAGGTTCATTGCCTGTTTGCTCAAAAGCTACCGCCTTTCTCACAATATGTTCAGGATCTGGGAAGACAAGCTTACTTATGGCTCTTCTTGGTCAGCAGAATGATGCTTTGTGTGATGATGTTCTCCACATAACATATTTTTGTAATACAGGCGAGATGTACTTCCTTCCCCAGGAGCCTGCTTCCTGGTTTAACCTGCCTCGGAGTGGAGGTGTTGCTTATGCCGCACAGGAATCATGGGTCACCAATAGCACCATACAGGTCCGTTATGTTGTGTTATTCCTAGTGTGAACTATTATATTCTAAATATTTTCCATCAGGAAAACATCCTTTTCGGCTCACCCTATAACGAAGAACGTTATAACAAGGGTATGTATACTCCCATTATAGTAATGCCATTAGGCCCTAGCCTCTTTTTTTTTTTATGGCAGTCATACACCGGTGTGCACTCACTCGTGACCTGGAGCAATTCATTGCTGGGGACCTCACAGAGGTTGGGGAACGTGGTTTGACCCTCAGTGGTGGCCAGAAGGTTTGCTGAGTGGAATAAATATTGCATTCCCCGTCTGATGATCTCTCGCGTAGGCTCGCATCACGCTCGCCCGGGCTGTTTATTCGTTGGCTGAGATTCTTCTCCTTGATGATGTCAGTGTGGATCATATAGATGATAAAAGTTGGATTCACATAGAGTGCAGGTTTTTGCTGCCTTGGATGTCCACGCCGCCAAATGGATCGTGGACAAGTGTTTCAATGGGGAGCTCCTACATGGAAGAACTGTTCTCCTTGTTGTAGGTCCAATACGGCATACCAAGCTTATTTTAACTCACGGAGATGACTAACGCCTCACTAAGACACACAATGTCAACATGGTAGCTCCCATATCTGATTTCGTCGTCTCCGTCAGCTCGGACGGCCAGATTCTCAGCCAGGGCTCCATCTCGGATGCGCTTCAAAAAAATCCGGGCTTGCAGCTCAAAATCGCAAATGAAGTACTAAATGAAGAGAAGGTGGAGGAGGGGACGGGCACTCGGATGAACGTTCAAAGGGAGGCAGGGGGGAAGCTTATACTAAAAGAAGAGGTGGCAGAGGGTCACATCACTTGGGCTTCTGGTGTGTGATATTTGCAGTCATAATGTTCAGATCCTGACCGTCCCAAACAGTCAAGGTGTATTTTGTCGCGCTGGGAGGGCAACACTGGATTCTGTTCTGGACCGTATTTACCACTGCCGCGTTCTTCGAGCGCATCATTGAAGTACTCCAGCCCTGGTTACTTGGGGAGTGGGCCACTCAGTATGAGGAACACCCCGCAAACGAGGTTAACGTGCTGTTGTTAGTGGTCCTCTCTTGCAATGCAATACAAGGTGGTTCCAGTAGTACTGATGTACGCATGGTATTGTAGCTACCTCGCAGGTTATGTCGGCCTCGCCTTCCTCATGCTCTTCGTCTTCTCGTGCAACCAGATGACGTTGACTTTCGGCGCGCTCAGGGCATCCAGCTTGTTGCACAGACGCCTCATTGACGCCGTTCTGGGAACAACGTTGGGGTAATTCGGCCCTAACTCTGCTACCCTTACTCTGACTTACATATCACCCCACTATCAACCACAGATGGCTCGATAGCACCCCAACCTCCCGGGTGATCACCCGTGCTACACAGGACGTCGCAGCGAGCAAGTCTCTCGTTTTTTGGACCCACTATTACCACTACTTACTCTAGCACTCCAGTTGACACGACCCTCCCAGACCTCTTCTCCCATCTTTTTGAGCTGGGGGTCATCCTCGCCGTCCGGTTTATGGCGATCCTCTTCTACGTACCCGCAGCTGGGGCGCTTGGTTTTGCTGTTTTTGCGGCGGGCGCCGTATTGGGGGATGTGTATATGCGGAGCCAGCTGGCTGTGAAGCGCGAGATGAGCAGGGCGAGGGCGCCTGTGATTGCGCATTTTGGGGCAGTGGTTGAGGGTTTGGGTATGTGTGGTTTGGGGCTCTGTTCGGGAGTCTTTAAGTGTTGTTTTTAAAATGGTTTGCCGTTGTAGTTTCTATCCGGGCGTATGGTGCACAAGAGGCCGTTTTAGGCCAATCGTTGAGGAGCATTGATGAGTATACGCGGTGTGCGAGGGGTTTTAATGATCTGACCCGGTAAGGGATCCGAAACCTGAGATCTGCCTATGTTTTTATGTTACGGTTACTTTCAGGTGGATTGGTATCCGTGTGGACGCGCTGGGGGGCTTGTTCGCAGCCTTGCTGGGATCGTACTTCGTGTACGTGCACAACACGGGCATCTCTACCTCTAATTCGGCGTTCACACTAGGTAAGCGCTTCACTTGCCTGAGCTTGATCAGTGGCTCAAGATGCGAGTACCTGAGCAGCCATGGCGGTCGGCTTCGGGCGGATGGTATTGATATTTGTTCAGGTGATCAACATGTTTGAAGTAAACGGTACGGTCGGCTTGCGTTCTGCATGAACTCAGTGCTTATTGTGTACCGTACAGGAAATAGGTACCATGCAGAGGCATACTCACTAGGTATAATGCTCATATCTTTCGCCCACCAGCCTGGAACGCCTGCAACAATATATAGCCATCGAACAGGAACAGCAGCCGCGCTCGCAAGGCGCACTCCCCGCGTACTGGCCCTCCAGCGGCGCCCTGCGCGTTGAGGACCTATCCGCACGGTACACCCCCGTATGCCCTGTCATCCCTTCTCTCTCTATAATGAACATGACCCCCTACGTCTAGGACGGGCCGGACGTCCTGCATGGACTCACCTTTGCCCTTGCGCCAGGCGAGCGCGTTGGCGTCGTCGGCCGCACGGGCAGCGGGAAGAGCACGCTCGCACTAGCTCTCCTTCGCTGCATCCCGGCGCACGGGGAGGTGTACCTCGATGGGCTGCGAACATCGGCGCTTGACCTTGATGCGCTCCAGAGCCAGGTGACAGTTGTTCCACAGGTGGTGCGTGAATGCTTAGGTTGTATTCTGCTTACTAGGCTTGTAGTGATGTGTCTCTTTGCCTGTAGCCGGAGCTCTTGAGTGGAAGCGTGAGACGCAATCTGGACCCGTTTGGAGAGTTCAGTAAGTAAGGCACTTGGTTCCAAACTTCGGCTATATTGACTGGATGCCCTGGATGTTAGATGATGTAACATTGAATGAGGCATTGCGTGATGCTGGGCTTTATGCGGTGCAGGATGATGATGATGGTGGAATTGGCCTAGACAGGTTAGTGTGTCCCTACGAGATGTAGTCTGTATACTTACATTGTGTTAGTATTCTTACACGTGGGGGAGGGAATCTGTCGATTGGCCAGCGGCAAATTATTGCGCTAGCACGTGCCATGGTACGTAATACCAAGTTGCTTATACTTGACGAGGGTATGTCTTTTCGAGTTCTCTCAGCCTGCATGGCTACTTATGAGTCAATTCAGCTACATCAGCTATTGGTGGGCAAACAACTGACCAAGGGTTGGTGATGATACTGATTTTGATGGTATTTTAGATCACAAAACGGATGCAGTAATCCAGCAGACACTACGAAACCAGATCCGGGGAGATGTTACCGTGATTACCATTGCACATCGCTTGCAGACTGTCATGGACTATGACAGAATAGTGAGTGTCATCCTAGATCTTTCATGGAACTACAAAAGTCACATTATGGTAGATGGTGCTTGATGCTGGCCATATTGTAAGTACTGCAATGTGTGTGGACTACATGAGTAATCAATAAATTTTGTACAGGTGGAATTCAATCAGCCAGGTGAGCTCTTAAAGAATGAGGGTGAGGGTGGATATTTCCGTGCTCTTGTGGATGAGAGTGAAGACAGGGATTCATTGTATACTGTTACTGGTGTTGACTTGCATGCTATGGATATTGCATGAGTCATGGGATGCCAGTTTTGAGATGTGCATTGGGAATCCCTTGCAGTGCTTATTCTGGGCTAGTTGTTCAGCAAACATCTTTTGAGCAGATGCTCAGTGACAACAATCTTGCAACATGTCAACTGGGACCTTGTTGGGTTTTCAGATTAGTTGGTAAATGCTATATAGATTATAACCTTTGCATACATTACATCTGTTATTTAAGTAGTCACTAGACTTGTGAATATAATTAACTAATCATCCCATTATCTATCCATTGGAGCAGTAAAAAGGTAAGAATTGGTATATCATGCTACCAATTTATCTGTAAATGGCTTTCAACCTGCCTATCATTGTGGAAAATCCCTTGTAATTGGTCAGGGGGCCTAGCTCAAATTGTTGTTCTCCATGATTATTATGTACTTTTTTTGCTACTTGGATTGTACTATACTGTGCGTGACTCCTGCTTGATGATCCTACAAACTTGTTTCAACTGTTTTGACTGAGTGTAGCATGCAGGAGGACCTTTTTCACTTTGTGACTGGTTGAGGCATGGGAATTTTTCTGGGCAGGTGTCTGGTGAATTGTGTTAGTACTTTGATAGACCCAAATTGAGAGGTTTCAATGCAAAACAAAGTTGATAGACTTAAATTGAGAGTGAGATGAGAGATTGAGAACAAGAGAGAGTGGGTTGAATTGTTTATCATAGGCAAAATACAGAGGATTTCTATACATCAAAATTGGTACCTAGGTAGTAAGATTTACAACAAAGTCCATATAGTGAAATAAGGTGAATATGAAATATGTGTCTATATATGGTAAGATACCAGGGCAATCAGTCTAGACCTACAGGGTCAACAGTGAGTTGATTAAAGTTGACTGGGCTGATTGGGGTGTGTAGTCCAAAATGGAGTCATATTGGCACATGTTGGAGGGTGTGATACAGACTTGGTTGCCAGTTGAAATGTAATATCATGTGGTCAAACACACTTGGAAGTGATAGCAAGGTGGCCAGTATGAAGGAGAGGTATAGTAAATGTTAAAGCAGGACATTGTCCATGTATATACAAGTCAGTGGCATGGGGAAATGCCCATGAGAGGAAAACAATGCTTATGCTGATGCCAAAGAGTGAAACTATAAAATTGCCAAGGATATGGACCTACATGCATAGCATGAGTGCAAGTATGCCACTGTGACTAGAGCTAGCCTTTGTGGATTTACCAAGCCTGCCCATCCCCTACTTTAGTATTCTGTTTACCTCAAGTCTGAGCAACTCATGTTTTAGCTATCCCTTCCCATCACAAGGTGACATTTGTTGCAAGTATGGAGAGCTCCTTTGATCAAATGCACATGAGACTTGACTGACAGAAAAAACTATCAAGTGCAAGTGTAAGGGGAGCACCTGTTCTGCATGTGCTATTGCATCTTCTGCTGGCCCACTCATCACACCCTCCATTCTGCTCATCACACACACAGCTGCTGACATCTTCACACCTTCTGCTACTGGCATGCATCAATGCATTGATAAAAGGTGAGCTGAATGCCTTTAAATGGGTCTCTGCATCCCTTACGAATGAAATATGACTTCATTTATGAAAAAGACTTTTTTTGGTGTGAAGGCAAATTTTCCTGAGCAAATTGGCCACTTACATAAGCTGCACACAAGTAGCGGTGACGCCCGGACCATATCCTGCTTCACTTGGCTATTCCACATAATTATGCACTATTGTGCACCAGGATACATTGATTCCCAGGTGATGTTTTTCAGGACCCCGACCAATCCCTTCAAAGGCCTGATCCCAAAATGCCCAAATTTCCGAATTTTTGTCCGGACGCCTTTTGGCGATTTTTGTCCGGACCGGCGTCGGCCTCCAGTCTCGGTCGACGATTTGTCCGGACATGGGATCCTGCTTTCTAGGGCCCTTTTTTTGTCCGGACGTGGGATCCAGCCTCCTAGGGCCCTTATTTTTGTCCGGACACCCATTTTCGCGCCTTCCTGGATGTGATGTTGCGCCAGGACGGGAATTCTGGCTCATGGGCATTGAACAGAATCGTCAAATGCATCAGGAAATTGGGTATTGTTCCAGGACTACCAAATATGTAGACTATTCCACATCTTCCTCCCCTCGACCTCTGGCCCTCTTCTTGAACAGTTTGATGCCCTGTTTGAGTTTAGAAATATTGGTATTCAACAATTTGAACCGCTCCGCATCTTCATGGGAGACTTCAATGCCCGACGGATTTGGCTTGGGGTTGCTGGAAAGCAGACAAAGGAAGGAGATAGGGTTCACAAATGCAAATTGCTCAGTTTGCAATATAGCAGTTGCTGTTGGGATGGCACGAAAGAGTCGACCGAAACGTTCGAGAAATGTTTGAGTACCATCTTGAATATCCTGCATTTTGGAGGTTTTGCAGGAGACTGGCTGAGGTTTTCGTTGTGTGAAATTTTCATATATTGGGAGATTTGAAATGCAAGTCGGACTCTCCCCAAGCGATGAAAAAATAATGCCCAGGAGCGATTCGAACCCTCATCTCTACACATACTACACAAGTAAAAACATAACAAACCATTGGTCCACATTCCACTGCACCATCTTACCAATATTTTTCCCATGTCCGGACTCGCATGTAGCCTTCTGGGCGGCGGGTCAGATGTCCGGACAAGGCATCTGACATTTCCACCAAAAACCAGCCGTTTGTCCGGTCCTGAGCCAAGCCTTTTCGCCCAAAACCCCAAATATTTGTCCGGACAAGGATCAGGGCTCTGGGGGGGTTAGACGGGGTCCTTGTTTTTCCTGTTGGCCTAATATGTGACCGGAGCTTGCTTGTACGTCATGGGAAAGTCTAATAGTTCATTGACGGAACTAAAAGCCACGTTCTCCTGGCCCCACGACGAACTTGTGACAAATCAGGCAGTTTCCGTAAACGGGACGGTTTTCCCTCGCCACTTGCCACATCGAGGGAGAGTTGCTGTGGGTTTGTCAGGGATTGCGTATCTACACCATTCCTGTCCTAGTTGATCTTCTTGGCTTGAGGTCAAACTGCTGGAAAGCATGGAAGCACCAGGGACTCTCCACAGGTGCTCCAACTTGCACTAACACGAGGCTGGTGTTGGTGACGTGAATCGATTGCTGTTGGGCGCGTTGCGGTTGTGGTAGAGCGCGTATAGTAGCTTGAGATGAAAAGAAATGTTTCGAAAAAGGTCAGACGGTGGTGACGAAGGATCAGATAAGATAAGGGACGATCACGATTTGAGGCGTGGATGACAGGTGGATGACATAGCACTCGTGTGTCAAACAGCCTCATCTTGGTTTGGTCACCACACTTCTCAGATGTTTTTAACTAACCGTTAGTGTGCCTCCCAAACGCCTTTCTGCGTTCCACCATGTCCCGTCCAAACTCCCTCCTCGCCCCACAACCAGAGGCCCTAGTCCTCCCCGACGGCCCTATCACTGAGCCTGCCGCAGAGCTCCTCACTGATCTCGTCCACCACCCCAGCCTCATTACATCCGACGGTGACGACCCATCCGGCATCCATGCTTCCCTGCCGTGGTACAAGACTCCCTCCCCTCTCTGGCTCCTCGTTCTCCTCCCATTCGCCACCATCGCATCGTCCACCACATGGGCACCGCGTATCGAGATCTATACCCAGCTCGTGTGTGCCGTCCACAAGCCAGACATTTTCCAAAGACATCTCCTATTCTCCACCACGGCCCCTAATCACTGCGCCGCCGACCCAACCGTGCAAGCTGAGGTCGCTAAACTTACCTCAGGTAGCCTTCGTCTTCTTTCTTAAGACGCGATCTTACAACTCCCACAGTCATCTTGACTTGCTCTGGCGTCCTCGCATGCATCACCACTGGTTGGTGGGGCGCTTTTTCGGACCGCTATGGCCGTACACGCGTCATGGGCATCTCCATCATCGGCCTCCTCCTCACCGATTTTAACTTCATCTTTACCACCCGCTTCTGGCCCCACCTCCCCGGTGGGTACTGGTTCCTCGTTGTCGGCCCTCTCGTCGAGGGCACTCTCGGCGGCTTCGTCTCCGCCGTAGCCGCAATGCACGCCTACCTTGCCGACACCACTACCCCCGCGACTCGCTCACGCGTCTTCTCGCTCTCACTCGGCCTCATCTTCACCGGCATGGCTATAGGGCCCACTCTAGGATCCCTCCTCATCCGCGCCACCGGCCACACACTTTCGGTATTTTTCGTAGCGGGCTCTGCCCACCTGATTTATGCACTCTGCATCTGGTTCGTCGTGCCAGAGTCCCGCACCCCAGCTGACCGCCAGATGTCCCTTGCGAAATACGCTGCAGAAAGTACCTCGGGCGCCACATGGCGCAGAATGTTTGGGTTCCTTAGCCCGCTGGCCGTATTTTGGCCTACCAAGCCTCAGGGCGGGAACTCTCTCAAGGTCAGGCGAGATTGGAGCCTGCTGCTCCTTGCTCTGAGCTATGGACTTACGATATCGATCATGGTGCGCATACCTAAAGTCCAACCCACAACGTGCGCGGTACGCTGAACATGCTTCGTATAGGGTTCATACTCCTACAAATTCCAGTATGCGGCGGCGGTATTTGGATGGAGTACAGAAACTGTGAGTCCCTCCATCTTTCCTCCTCGTCCATGACTTACGATTATATGTAGATCGGATATTGGGTGAGCTTGATTGGCGCTGCACGGGCGGTGTTCCTCACGCTCGTACTCCCCCGTGTGTTCTCCTCTTGCTATCTCCGAGAAAACCAACGCTAATTTTAGCACCATTGCCTAGTTGTGATCAAGTTATTCTTCACCCCACGTGCTGCCTCCACTCCCACAGTCTCAGCATCCACTCCATCTGAGACACAGCCCCTTCTCAGCCCCTCTTCCACCTCCAAATCCGTACCAAAGCCCTCAGAAGCGCCTGGCCCCACACACCCGCAGAAGCATACGGCCGCGTTCGATCTGCGCCTCGCCCAAGTGTCGCTGCTGATCGAGATCGCGGCATATGTACTCATGGGGCTCGCCGCCACCCCGGGCGCGTTCACAGCGGCGTCCCTGCTCGGCGCGATGGGCGCAGGGTTCAGCCCTGCGATTCAGACCGTCGCGCTGGGGATGTTCCTCGGTTTGACCGGGGGCGGTGGGGTCGGTGCGGGAGGAGGCGGGGGCGGAGAGAGCGGGCGGCTGTTCGGGGCGTTGAGCGTGGTGCAGGCGTTGTGCTCGCAGATACTAGGGCCGGCGGGGTATGGGTTGATATATATGAAGACGGCGGGGACGTTCCCGCGTGCGATATTTTTGGTGTCGGGGGGCACGGTGGGGCTTGCGTTGGGCCTTTTGGCGTTTGTGCGGGTACGGCAGGCAGGTGGGGATGTCGAGGAGAGGGTCGGGGAAGAGGAGGATGAAGTGTAGTTGTGGTGGGCGTGGAGAACCTTTTTATGTGTTTGCGCTTTGCTATGGTTCTGCTTTTAGAACGCGCTTTGAACATTTGGCAGTGGGTGGCGGTGCCGTATCGGGGAGGTGGAGGCTAGGTATTAATGGAAGGTCTTGACGAGGACGGAGGGAGGGTGAGTGGGCTGCAACGGTAAGAACAGAGGAAGTTTACCGTGTATTACGAATATTTAAAGTAGCTTATATCTATGAGTACTAGAAATTGTAGAGTTAATATATGATTTAGGATTGGATGTGGAAGGTGGTAATTTGGGTTTATGAGACCGTCTGTAATCTGGGTATGTATGACTTGGATAATAATAAAATGTGATTTGGTGATTTGGTGTGATTATGTGAAATGTCAAGTGTGCTACAGGATAGGATGTGAGTGCGGGTGCAAGGATGGTGGTTGATGTTGATATGCAAATTGGGAAAGGGAAAGACAGTGAATGTGGTGAATTCAGATACAATGCATAGTACATGTAGCCGAAAATAAGAAACGAGTGTGACAAATAAATGAGGGAACAAAAAGAAAAGCGAAGCCTCTACATATCAACACCCAACGTCTACCTCGCGCCAAAGGTCCGCCTCCACAGCGCGGCGGAGCACAACCGGCACCACCTCCGTAACGTGCGCCACTTTCTCCGCCAGCAGCAGGTGTTTGGAGCCCAGCCACGCCACGGGCATGCCGAGCTCGAGCGTCGCGAGCGGCGGGCGGCCTGACATGTGCCGAAAGATGAGGTAGTTGCGCACAACGAAGATGTTGAATGCGGTCAGGCGGAGGGACGCCAGGCGCGGGACGGGGAGCGTACCTGGGCTGGCTTGTGCTTCTCCTGTGGCGTGTGCGGCGGGGGGCTGGGGGGCTGGGGAACGGGTGAGGGTCGGGGGCGCGTAGCTGAGGGCATCGAGGACGGCGTGGTCCGGGTCCGTGAGGACGAGCGTGCTGAGCCCCGTGAGCGCGGCGAGGAACGCGAAGAGCGCCGCAGGGATGAAGGAGCCATGAGCATTCCGCACGCTAGCGAACTCGTCGCCGAGCGCGGCGCACTCATGGGCGGAGGGCGGGAGGAACCGTATGTGGTGCAGCATGAGGCGGGTGATCTGCGCGAGAGGGAGGTGCGCGGTGAGTGTGCGGAGGAGTGGGCTGATCTTGCAGTCGAAGCGCGGGGTGCGCGCCCCGGGACGGTGTCGGAGGCGCTGGTGATGATCGGTGAGCGCGAGGGAGCGGAGGCTGGGGAGGTGGAGGACCTCGAGGAGGGAGATGAGCTCCTGGGCGAAGCGGTAACCGAGCTTGAGGGCGTGCACGTGCGGGAGGGTGAAGGGTGTGTAGGGGGCTTCGGGGGTGTCGAGGCGGACGCAGCCGTCGAGGTCGAGAATCTCGAGGGTGGGTGCGGAGGCCAGGAGGAACGCATGAAGGGCCGGGGCGGTGGGGCGTGCGCTGTAGGGGAGCAGGGAGAGGGAGAGGGAAGTGAGGTTTGTGGGGCAGAAGTTGTCCCAGTTCATCTGGATGCTGATAAGCCGGACACGGCGGAGGTTGGGGTACATGTGCGTACCCCAGTCGTTAGCGGCGTCGTCGGGGCGGAGGAGGGTGGAGAGGCAAAAAGGTGTGTTAATGTACGCGGGGTGGGGGTCGAGGACTATGTGGGAAGCATTCTGCGAGACGCGCCAGTAGGTGAGCAGGGGCATTGGGACACGGGGTAGATATCTCTCAATATCAGTGATAGGAATGGCCTCGTCAGCTCTGACGCGGAACTCTGCGAAGCGGGCGACATGGGGTCCGAGAATGCGTGACAGTTGCAGCGTGCAATTACGGAAGCCACTGACGTATGGTTTGCGGGGGTGGTTTTCGTCGTACATCGATGTCGCGCGCTTGTAACGCGTTTGGAAGATGATGTCGAGACTTAGTGGGCACTGTTGCGATTTTTCCAAAAAATAGTGCACCCTGCGCAACGCCCTCCTGAACGTAGTATGCTTCTTGCTAGCGCGCAGAGTCTCGTGTATCCGGATCTGCGCCCACAGTGCAGGCGTATTTATTATGAGATTCCTCCATGTTGGTGACACCTTCGACAAGATAACTGGGGCTTCTTCATTTGAGCCTTCGCAGCTAATGAAGAGTTCGAAAATTTGTAAGAGGACGTCGCTGTTGAGAGTATCAATATAACGAGGGGGTGACAGCACCACCGGTTTATCGAAATACGTTGTATATGCGTCTAGGTTGGTCATGTTTCTTGGGTAGAGCATCAGTATGGCCACCGATTTCTATGTACAGGGCCAACTCACAATGGTCTCCCGTACGTTGGGCAATAAGCATATGTGAATAAAGGTGGAAGAGTAGGGGTAGAGTCCCTTTGAGCTTGGGTTTATATCTTGTGGAAATGAACTATGGCCATCTCGGAGGATGCACATTGTTCCTGTCTTAAGCGAGGCCAACACTTCTTTTATGGCCAACATGATCGACCCGTCTCGCTTAATGCGGTCTTGGGTGACAATGGTATGATGCCTTGGTAATAGCCCGAACAGGCCTAGGAGGGCTTTCATATGTATACATGGTGAACATTAGCGGCGCCGTGAGAGTACTTTCCCCCTGCAACCAGCAGTCGTTTAATTGAATATCTGCATGGACAGGTACTTCCACTTGAGTGGTTTTCACCATGTGCCGCGACCACATTAAAGCAGGGCCTGTGGGGGTTACGTAGGTGGACGACGAGCCTATTGACGCCTGACTGAACATCATGATGCAAGTTGGAAACTCGGCAGTTGTCACACCGCCAGCCACTCTCCGTGAGTGTTGTGGTCAGGATTACTAGCTTGATCCATTGGTGGGCGGTGGGGGGTGAGTTGGTGCATAATGACGAGTCGGTTCGAATAAAGAAACGTTTTGGGAAGGTGTTACGCGTTGTGAGTGCTTGTTTAAGTTCGACGCCTTCCTTGCGCCCTACCGTCAATTCGGGCAACACGACTTTTTTTACATTGACTTTGACATCCTGATAGTGGCTAGATACTGGCTTGATCTTGTTCAGACATGAGATAATACGACGTAGTAAGCCTGAATGCATTTCTTTCTACAATAAGTTACTAACTGAAATCTTCTAATAGTGGCGCAACCTGTATATTACTGGCCTCCCACAGATACCAGGTGCATATACAGTCCTTCCAGTTTTCATCTCCATCTCACCTACACATAAATTTAGTCGAAATGCCCTTGAAGTAGGTCTATTTCCATTCTGGGGACCTCTTCATACTATGAATGGGATAACATGATAACATCTCGAATCTGGTACGTTCCACTGAAAGTTTTTACACCTCACTAGCTGTTTAACTTCTTTTTCACAGAGACCCACAGACACTTGCGCTGTAATGCGCCATCATAGCCTTGTGTTGCTTTTGTCTGCGCCAATTTCAAAACAGTTCTGCGAGCACTCCAGGGTTACAACGCTATTCCATCTATTCATATTTTACGGGACCTCCACCAAAATACAATCAAAATCTGTATCTCAAAGTCACCACCGCTCCTTCGATGTATGCGACTTCCCTGGGTCACGCGCAACCTAGGTTCCTCCTATAATATTTGGAGTTCTGCTTAAGGTGGATTCAACAACGCGAAGGCAGGATTGCCAGTTCCTATGCCTTTCGCGTAAGCCTACAAGAGTCATGTCAGTAATGTCTCGAGAAGGCAATCCACTTTTTCGCGAGACTGTTAGTTTTGTTTGAAATGACGCGACCGACCCACCTCTTCCTCAGCCCCTTTTTCGCCTATATAAACCCCCCCCTTCATCCCTCCAACAGAAACAAATAACCCATCTTCTTCATATCCATTATCACTGCAATAACATCTCTTATAAATATGTCGACAATCACCAGTGTCGAACAAGACTTACCTGTCAGCATTCAGTTGCTGTCCCGGATATCCACGTATGCTCATGTTTTTGAGGTATGGTCTTTCACCAAGCTAAACATACAAGATACTAATTTCTTCAACAGAGCGTCTTGGCAATCGTCCTCTTTTCGCTTTTCCCTTCCCTATCACCGAAATTGCCTGATCGTCAAATCACTTTCCGCCCTCGCAACTGTGATGATTCATTGAGTATTAACTCTACGGCGTCGACGGTGTCCACTTTGATAGAGGAAGACATGACAGATAGAGAAGACAGTAAGACTGGCGTTGATAAAGATAGTGAGTAATCTGATTCCATCATGAGAAGTCCAACTTAACAACATTTTGTCATGCAGCAATCAAATCTCGCAGATTCTCCATCCTTTCAGCACCCATGGTGAAGTCAAAGAGTCTTTCGCTCGTACCATTTGCCCGTCGGATGTCACTTCCGGCGAAGAGATTCTCTGAGCATTTCACCACCACATTGTCGAGCCCCTTCCAAACCTCTCATCCCAGCCCCCTTCAAAGTCCCCACTTCAGCCCCTTTGATTCACCCCCCAATAGTCCTGTCCATACTCCCTTTTCAGAACTTGAACCCACGTTTCCTAGTCATTATTCGGACCACGTTCATTTCGAAGACGAGGTGCGCAAAGAGGGCAAAAGAACAGATACAGTTGTTGAAGTTAAACAACTGGAGGAGGTTGAATACTTTGAAATGGAGCTATCAAGGGAGCCTGTGATCATTATCAAAAAAGAGACAATTCAGAAGGTCAGGAAGATTACGCGGGTTGCAAAGAAAGCTAAATCCTTTTTGCGCATTCGTCGTCAGTCGTAAAGGAGAGGGGGTGGAATTATCTTTCAGAACTGTATCGGTAAACATCTCTCTGCTCTTATGCTATCGGACACACAGACTTTTCTAGTATATCCTTTGTAGCCATATCATATCCTTCATACCACCTGTATCATAAAGAAACAACAATATAAAAGAATTTGCACCAAAACCTATATGCTACACACTAATGATCTCTTCCAAAATTATATCAAAAATTATAATCAAGACCAGTGCAAAGTTGTGCAAATTGGTGACACTGATTAATTTCAACTCCTTTAATGAAACACAATCACTCTCCGTCATCACACTGTTTTACCCACACCTCTCTCGTAAACTACGTCGGTTGCAACCCATAGCTTTGACCTTGGGAATTCAAATATTTAGCTGGCAATAAACTACGACGTTGCTACATCTTCGTTCAGGCAAACAGAATCCATCGGCCACTTGACATGCGGCAGCCGAGCGTCATAGTAGTATTCGCGCATTTCCCACCCCCAACACTCTTCCGCCGCAGATGTAAGCCGTGTATCCTCTATGCATCACATAGGAGGCTGCGTTTGATACCACGAATTCGGAATTTCCACCAAATTTGGGAGCATTTGGTACTGTCAACAACAGTTATTCACCCTGGCGACTTGCCCAATCCTGCAGAAACATCCGAGCACGCGTGCTGACAACAAATTGTGAACAGTAATCTTTACACCACCCGCCATCCTTTCGACTCGCCCTTGTTGATACGCGAGATCAATATGTTCAATTAATCCCGCCAAAATTCTTATGGCATTAACCAATCACTCCATTGAAGAACCTTCTGCCTAACAGCGACTCCTTCTCATCCTACGACCCGTCCGGATCCAAAATGTTCTGCTAATGCTCCCCTATTCACCTCCTCTTTACTCCCTTTACCACTTATTGGTAAGTACCTTACTATATCCAGTACTTACGCTGCTTTCTTTGGTTAGTTGTTCGAGGTGATGTTAGCATTGCCTCCTCTTTCAACCATGTAGGCTTGCCTATGTTTCTCGATCATCACTATGTATCCCAATCAGAACCCCGTTGGCTTTCACGACCCCGATTTCAGACTAGAAGTACCGAGGAACTCAATGTCGTACGGGGCCGCCAAAAAATTGGACACTGGTCATTTCCCACTAACAATTTATTACCGATCATGAAGAGCTCCAGTTCTTTTACTATAGTTCTCATCAATCCTGATTTCTCCCTAGACAAGCACCCAGGTTGTTTTAGCGAATATTATTCCTTCCACGACGATCTACCGGATTAAGACTCAACGTACCGCCATACTATCGCACTCAGCTAAAATGCCTACGACTTTGAAAATTGCAAAGAAAGACCAACTTGAGTGCGAGTGAGTCGTCCATTTCTCGAGCTACATACTAATCTAGCACGAACCACACCTGATAGATATCAAGACCTATTTGGTGACTCTCGGGCGGTGTGCACTACTCTAATCGTTGTCGCAATTTCTCTAACGGCGTTAGTCTCTACTCTTGCTCTCTATTTCTACACCACGTCTGTCTTCATCCATTAATATCATTGACATTACCACTGATATCATTGGGTTGAATATTCGGACCACTTGTTGTCGATGGTGCAGCTACTGCGCTAAAGGTAACTGGAGCTGTGGTTGTAACTGTCGATTGGGTTGGCGCAGCACTTTGAGAGCCCAAGCTGAGAGTAGCAGATGCTGCAGAACTCGTAAAATCTGCGACTTCTGAGGATGCGACACTAGTTGTGCTGGCGATTATCGTGGCTTCAGTACCTGTACTTGAAACGGTCCCGCTCGCCGCAGTAATGACGGTGACACTCGTGTTCGTCGCTCCGGTATCTGTAATGCTGGATGCATCGGTAGAGGTGGGGCCTTCTGTGGTAGCTGTATCAACACAGGTGCACATCGTGACGTCAGGTTCCTGGCCGAAGGGGCAAGTTCCAGCTGAAGAACATCAGGTCAGATTCACGAAAATCTGATCAAGGTAGGGACACTTACGGGCTCCGAAAGGCATCAATGGGATATTCGGTGACCCAAATAATCCATGCTCGACACCATCAAGCTGAGCATTGACAACTCCAACTAACTCAGGACTCTGCGGCGCTTTTTGACAGTACACTGTGGAGGGTACCACACCTAAGATGTTCATTGCATTCCGAGGGTGTTGGCGATAGACTATCGCGTTTGTGATTAATTCGTCGGTATTGTTTACGCCTGCCGACTTGGCAAATGCAATCATAGCGTCAGCATTGTCTTGTTGTGCACAAGGATCTGCGTCTGCCAATAATGCACTGAGGCCGTCGAGCCCAGCGAGTTTCACGCAGGGATCATTGGTGAGAATATCGCCTCCACTCACGAGGCAAAGGTCTTGCCAACTTTGTGCGACATCGGGAAGGTCATCTTGTTCAATACGCCTCCAGTGCCTCCTTGAACGCCTGGATGGGGTTGTGGAATTACCCGTCGAAGTACTGTTGTCAACAGAAGTCGTATTATCGACGTTGAGAGGAGTGTTCACGTCAGTCGTTGAGTTGTTTGTCGAGGTGGCGTTATCTACAGTACTAGTTGTGTTGGCAAGAGGTGCGGTTACATTGCTCAGATCGGGCGACGTGGTAGCGTTGGAAAGTGGGATGGTTGTGTTCGTTAGATCGGGCGAAGTAGTAACGTTGGATAAAGACAATGCTGCACACGCAGGGGGGGCATCTACTCGGCTAGATACCAGTCAGATAAGTCATGGAATTTTTGATGATCTATTCGAATTCTGACCTCTGGAGAATGTAGCGCCGAGCATTGCGGTATGGGGTTCCATTGTGTCTTTGAAAGACAGCACGATCTCCTAGAGGTGATGCAATGGCCAGTGCCGCAAGAGAAATGGGCATAAGGGCTGTGAAGGTCTTCATATCAGGTATTAGCAAACTTAAAGGGTGGGTTCAGGGAGTGTTTGGCAAGACAGAAAAGTTTGAAAGAATGAAAAGCTGAAATGAAGAAAGAGCGACCTGGCTCGAGTAGACAGGATACGAAGAAGATAGCGTTTCATTACCAGTCTGCCCCCATCTTATACCTTGGACATTTGAGAGCGCGCTCATGGCATAGCTTAAATGAAATCCTGACAGACATGTCAGAAAAATCTCGGAGCTGTCATAAATCCCAGACGTTGCGCCCACTGTTCGTGTCGCCAGGACTCTAGACCCATGCCTCTAACCTGACGAAGGACCTTCCGACACTGAATTTTGCGTTATCCATCACTCCACTGACTTAGGGCGCCCGGCGCTCGCGAGTCGCATTTGACACGGTTGTGCCATTGATAGAAAATTCTAACTTAGGAAGCGCCACAGCGCCTGATATGTCGAGCGGTAATCGCTCGAGCTCCCTTCACGTTCCTGTCATAGAGATGTGTCGAGTATAAGCGAAACTAGGAATGGTCCTCGAACAGAAGGGGTTCCGACTCAGAGGGCAGCCAAATTCGGCCCGCGCGTTTATGTCACGTGCATTGATTCGAAATTATTTTGTGCCGCCTAGTATTGCTTCAATTCAAGTGAAGAGTTTCCGATCTTTCAACGGTGAAGTCTCGCGACCACTACATCCAAACTACCCATACTGCTTGGGAAAGAGAAACAGGAATTGATCCTCAACGTACCATGGGAGTCTCTGTTACCCCAATAGCTGTAGACGATACTTCGTCCAGTCCACCACCCCGAAAACGGTTGCGTCAGGATCTAGATTCTGTCACCTCAAAACTCACAAAAGCTGAACCGCGCTTATTTGTGCCTTTCCGAGCTCTTGGTTTGATCACAAACCATATCCCATTCGTGCTTCAAACCCGATCACATAAAGGCGCAACGGATGGTCCTCGTATACATCTACTAACATGTTTGGGGAAAACATGGGCTATGTGGGAAGGAGGCAAGATGAGCTTGTTATTTGTAGGCAAGTGGAATACTTTATGATCTGAAGAACGCTGAAAACCCCGTTTTCGTAGGCCCTGACGCACCTGAACACCTTTCTAGTCTTGCTATAGATGGTGACAATGTCTGGGCAGCCTCAGGTCCACATGTCATAAAATATTTGCGGGGAAAGGAGGTGAGAGGTGTTTATCCAACCTGCGATGATGTTACGGAGCTGACTGATTATAGGTTCTACGTATCACGAATCCTTTAGGACTCGTCTTATCCTTCATTACGGTCTTTGGATCTCAAATCCTTGCCTTGTCGGAAAACGGAGGGCGTATGTTTCTATGGAATACTACGGATGGAGGTGCGCTGTTCTATGATCAACACCTCATATCAATCTGACGGCTACTTCACCCAGAATTGGAATCTACGATACAATTTGACGCTGGTTTTATGGCAACATCTATCCTTCACCCAGCTACCTATCTCAATAAAGTTCTAGTGGCTAGCAGCCAAGGGTCGATTCAATTGTGGAATATTCGGTCCCAGTGAGCAATATCGTTGGATGGATGACTAGTTACTCAATTCGTCCCAGAACATGCATCCACAAATTCTCCTCCAGCCGGCTACGGTCTTCCCCAGATTCGTCTGGTGCAGAACCTTGCGCTATCACTTCCATGACTCAATCCCCTGCAATTGACGTGGTTGGAATTGGGTTCACATCCGGGGAGATATCTGTGTATGACGTTCGGGCAGACGAACGACTGATGCGTATGTTCATGGAAGGTGGTAGTATTAAGGCTCTCGGTTTCAGAAGTGGTATGTGCTTCAAATCATGCCTGCATATCCTATCCAATGTGATTTCTGTTAGATGGAGAATCCATTTTAGCTTCCGCTTCCTCTGCCGGGCACATCGCATTGTGGGATTTGAATTCTGGGGGCCGACTCTTACACATGATCCGGGGTGCTCATGATGGGGCTATCACCGCCATCGAATGGGTTCCTGGTCAACCTATTCTCGTTACCTCCGGTGAAGACAACAGTGTGAAGGTAAGTAGAGCGGGTTTCATGACAAATTTTCCCACTGATATTGCCTCATTAGCAATGGCTTTTCGATTCTCCGACCTCAGCACCCCGACTCCTAAAATTCCGTTCCGGCCATCACGCCCCGCCGCATCTTATTCGATATTATGGGGAGGATGGCAAGCAACTGTTGACTGCATCGAGGGATCGAAGTTTGCGGTGTACATCTGTCGTGAGAGATGCGCGATCCTTTGAAATGTCCCAAGGTATGTTCGACTGTTCTTCTTCGCGTCGTAAATCTCAACTCCATTCTAGGGTCTCTGGTTAAAAAGGCCACGTCGTTGTCCATCCCCCTAGCTTCACTAAAATTTCCACCCATCACATCAATTTCATATTCTTCATCACGAGCGAAGGATTGGGATGATATCTTGACGGCCCACACAGATGAAACATTTGCTCGTTCTTGGACCATGCTCGGGAAAAGACTCGGGAAATACAGCTTTGGGTTTGTGGATGCTGGCAAAGGCAAAACGAAAGAGCGAACACCACTAGGTTCCGTGAAAGTAAGCAAATGCTCATATGAGGTTAAAAAAATTGCCAATCTAATTACCTTTCGTAGGCTGTGTGTGTGACAGCATGTGGCAATTTTGGAATTGCCAGTTCGTCGACGGGAGACATACATATGTGGAACATGCAGTCAGGTATAAAGCGGAAAAGTTTTAACATTGGCCCACGCCCTTCAGAAATAGCGAGTAGATCCCTGAATTTCGGAAGCAAAAAACGAGAGCGATGTATAACCGGATTGGCTACCGACGCTCTCAATAAAACGGTGATTGCGAGTACGCTTGATGGAACCATTAATGTTGGTCCCCATTCAACACTTGATATAGCCAATGCTCATCTCTTATCATTTCAATCAACAGTTTTTCGACTTTCAAACGACGAAGTTGGAATACACCCTAATTCTACCATCTTCCGCAGTATCATTGATACTCCATAATGATAGTGGCCTGTTGGCCACTATTTGCGACGACATGGTTGTCCGGTTGATCGACATTGAAACAAGGAAGATTGTCAGAGAACTAGGAGGTTTCCGTGGGCGGGTACTCGACATCGTAAGGTTATCAGCAGAATGTTTGGGCTTTTGTTCAACTTGGTTATTCAACAGACGTTTTCACCTGATTCCCGCTGGTTAGTGGCGACATCATTGGACTCAATCATTCGAACCTTTGACATCCCCACTGGGCGCTTGATCGACGCCTTCAGAACATCTAGTGTTGCTACAAGCATATCATTCTCCCCAACGAATGATTTCTTGGCAACAGCACATGTGGATAGTGTTGGCGTTTATCTGTGGTATGAATTGTCTCATTTTTCCTCATTAGCCACTCATTCACTTTGTCACAAGGGCAAACCGAGCACAATATGGTGACGTATCGTTCCAAAGCGTGTCCGATGATGACCTCACAGACGTCAACCTACCCTCGGTGCAAGGTCTGACTGAGGATGACGGTTAGTCCATCCTGTAGCTGTCACGAAGTGTTCTAATATATCTTAATCTATCTTCAGCCCTGAGCGCGTTGTCGGCTTTGACAGTAAATGATGCACCTCCCGACGTCTTCTCTACCCCACCTCAGCTAGATGGAGAACTTATTACGTTGACACTTCTGCCTCGTGCACGGTGGCAAACTCTACTTAACCTCGAGGTCATCCATGTATGACACTCCCTTGACCTGTTTCCTTTTCCTTTTTTGATTTCTTTGATTAGCAACGGAACAAACCCAAGGAACCACCAAAAGCTCCAGAGCAGGCACCTTTCTTTCTACCTACATTACCAGGTGTAGAGCCGCGTTTTGCGCCTGTAATAAAAGAAGACCCCAAGAAGCCGACCCGGAGACTAGAGAAGGCAACGGCCTCATTAGAGAGTGTATTCCACCAGAAATTATTTGCGAAGGACAACACTGATGACTGTAAGCAACATTTAACCTACATGTCGCTGTTTGAGGCTCATGTATTTATCAGATGAGGCATTTTTCACTTTTGCCAAATCACTGTCGCCTGCAGCCATCGATCTCGAACTGCGATCTTTGGTGACATTCGAGAGCTTGAAGGCCTTTATCACCGCCTTAACACGACGCCTCATTTCACATCGTGATTTCGAAGCAGTCCAGGCTTTTCAAAATGTCTTTCTCCGTATACACGGAGACGTCATCATTGCCAATGAGGAGCTGCAGCACCACCTCGAGGAACTCCTTGATGTCCAGAAAAAAGAAAGTCAGAGGGTGTTGGAGCTCATTTCGTCGTCCCTGGGAACTTTAAGCTTTGTGAGGGGATCCCTTTGAATAACATCTGAATATGTCCAGCATTATATATAATAGCACATTTGAAAGTATGTTTATTACACAAGGTACGTGAAGCAGGACTCGCATTTGTCAACAACCATGACAACAATTACTTTTGACGGCATTTTGTGAATATGTCTTATACTTATGAGCAAGGTCTAGTGTTCCCCAGAACACCAGCGGGCTCAGCGAAAATTTCTTGTCTGTCCACACAGAGATATGTGTAATGATACCATTTACTAGAACTAAGTATGGGGATGTGCTGTAGTAAGAGCCAATGTCGGTTATAGTTATAGTGTACGATGGACACACACACACTGCTTTTGTAAATAACGCCATGGTTTGATTTTATGTTTACACGAGTTTCCGTTTCGTTATCACCGTGTCGTTCCGTCTAAAATGCACTTGAAGACTGCAAGAGACTCAGTCCGAACAACGAGGCGTTGTCTGAGCGAGTAAGGCAGAGCTGCCGGGCCGTTTTCATCAACAAGTATGTCTGACTCAGCAAGCGGTGCCGAATTTGGACATGCGGTGCAAGTCACTGGAAATTCAAGTATTCACGGTTATAGTTCAACTTTATCAAATACTATACCATGGACTCTTTCGACAATTTTCAGTATGATTCCGCCTCTTCCTATGGCGGCATAGGCGTTGTAGACGACACTTCCTCTGTTTACACCGCCAACACTGCCGACAATGCATCGTCGGTTGATCTTTCCAGCCTCTCGATTTCCGAGTATAACTCAGTTACGGGAAATGGGCACGACCTTCACCAACACTCTCACAATCACCCTATACGGAATGGAGTTGATGAAGATTTTGACGCTGTCCTAGACGACCTCAAAGATGAAGCGGTTCTTGATTTGCCACCACATGCATGCAGGTGCGTTTTCACGCCTTTGCGCGCCAAATCATATCTCGGCTCAAATTTATGTTTGACAGCTACTGTGGCATCCATTCTCCCGCGTCGGTGGTCAAGTGCCTCATCTGCTCCAAATGGTTCTGCAATTCGCGTGGCAACACCTCTGCTTCTCACATAGTCAACCATCTTGTGCGGGCAAAACACAAAGAAGTCATCTTGCACGCCGAGAGTCCCTTGGGGGAGACAACTCCCGAATGCTACAATTGTGGCAGTAAGAATGTTTTCATGCTTGGGTTCATCCCAGCAAAAAGTGATACTGTCGTGGTGTTGCTCTGCCGGTGGGTAATATGTACCAATGTTAGCTAATTGTGACTAATTAGTTTGATAGTCAACCTTGCGCGACCGTTTCGAAGGACATCTCTTGGAACGCCTCTCTGTGGGCCCCTCTCATTGATGATCGTTCTTTTCTCTCTTGGCTCGTCAAGCCACCCAGCGAGACTGAACAACTGCGTTCCCGTCAAATCTCTTTTGCTCAAATCAATCGCCTTGAAGATCTTTGGCGTGAAAATGCGAACGCGACCCTCGAAGACCTCGAGAAGCCGGGCGTGGATGACGAACCACAACCAATATTGCTTCGTTACGAGGATGCTTATCAGTATCAGAATATATTCGGGCCCCTCGTCAAGATCGAGGCAGATTATGATAAGAGGTTGAAAGAGAGTCAGACCCAAACCGACATCACTGTACGATGGGACTTGGGCTTGAATCAGAAGCGGGTCGCCTGGTTCTGTTTGCCAAAACTTGAAAGTGGAGAGGTCAGGTTGGCTGTCGGAGACGAGTTAAGATTGAGGTATACAGGGGAACTTCATAAAGCGTGGGAGGGTGTTGGTCATGTCCTCAAGATCCCCAACAGTGAGTTTTTACGTGGTGAAGTTTGGGCATTTCGCTTAAGAGATCCTTGATCAGATGTATCCGATGAGATTGGATTGGAGCTAAGAAGGACTGAGGGCGTGCCTTCGGAATGCACTCACAACTTCGCGGCGGATTTCGTATGGAAGTCGACTAGTTTTGATCGCATGCAGCTCGCGATGAAGACGTTCGCCGTTGATGAGAAGAGTGTTAGTGGTTACATTGTGAGTTCCTCAAACCACCTTTATATTTTACTTTGTCTTAAGTAGTTTTTTCATATAGTACCACAAACTTTTGGGACACGAACTTGAACCTCAAGTTTTGCGTACCCAAATGCCCAAACGATTTTCGGCGCCTGGGTTACCCGAACTCAATCATTCGCAGATGTATGCTGTGAAAAGTGTACTTCAAAAGCCCATTAGTTTGATTCAAGGGCCTCCTGGAACTGGCAAAACTGTTACATCTGCCTCCATTGTGTACCATCTTGCTAAGATGAACCCAGGACAAGTCCTTGTATGCGCTCCCTCGAACGTTGCTGTCGATCAATTGACAGAGAAGATTCACTCAACTGGGCTCAAAGTCGTTCGTCTTACCGCGAAATCTCGAGAAGCCTTAGACTCGAGCGTCGGGTTTTTGACTCTGCATCAGCAAGTCGCCAATAGCACCACCCACGTAGAGCTGCAGAAGCTGATCATGTTGAAGACGGAGCAAGGGGAGTTGAGCAGCAACGATGAAAGGAAATATAAGACTTTGATCCGGCAGTGTGAGAAGGAGATTCTGGGAGCAGCGGACGTGATCTGTTGTACCTGCGTTGGAGCGGGTGATCCGAGGTTGAGCAAGCTGAAATTTAGGACCGTATTGATTGACGAAGCCACTCAGGCCGCGGAACCTGGTGAGATATCTTTGTGCTAGCTATGGACTTAAAATCACTGACCAGACTACCGTACAGAATGTATGATTCCGCTGGTGTTGGGTTGCAAGCAGGTTGTACTTGTTGGTGATCATCAGGTATGTCAATAATTACTACTGGTGGCGTGGCTCACTGCTTCCGCTAGCAACTTGGCCCAGTTATTATGAACAAGAAGGCTGCGCGCGCTGGTCTCACCCAATCCCTCTTTGAGCGCCTTGTAGTCCTCGGTAACCGCCCTATCCGCTTACAAGTGCAGTACCGCATGCATCCATGCCTGTCGGAGTTCCCTTCCAACATGTTCTATGAAGGCACTTTACAGAACGGTGTCACCGCACCGGAGCGTTTGAGAAAGAATGTTGATTTCCCCTGGCCTGTTCCCGACACGCCCATGTTCTTCTACCAGAATCTCGGCCAAGAGGAGATTTCAAGCAGCGGGACTTCATTTTTGAACAGGTACATGTCCTATGATGGTCTTCTATCAGGTCAGGTCACTTACTGCTAACAATCAGGACGGAGGCTTCCAATGTTGAGAAGATCGTCACGAAGTTCTTCAAATCTGGTGTTGTTCCCGGACAAATCGGCGTTGTTACACCATACGAAGGACAGCGCTCGTATATCGTTAACTATATGCAGTTCAATGGTTCTCTCAAGAAGGACCTGTACAAGGAGATTGAAGTTGCCAGTGTTGATGCTTTCCAGGGCCGAGAGAAGGACTACATTATCCTCAGTTGTGTGCGAAGCAACGAACATCAGGGCATTGGGTTCTTGAACGATCCGCGCCGTTTGAATGTTGCTTTAACCCGAGCGAAGTATGGCGTTGTCATATTGGGGAACCCGAAGGTCCTTAGCAAGGTACATACTTGTTTTGAAGTTCAGTAACGACGACTGATGTTGTTTCCAGCATCCTCTTTGGCATTACCTTCTTACCCACTACAAGGAGAAAAACTGCCTCGTCGAAGGCCCTCTTAACAACCTGCAGCCCAGTATGATTCAGTTCAGCAAGCCAAGACGTACCCTAGTCAAGTCAATGGATCAATTCCGTCGACACGAGACGAACGCGCGAGACTTTTTAGGGAATTCCGTTGTGGGAGGAATGATGTCTGATCGTATGTCCATTTCACTTCTTTGTTTGCAATGCTCAGCTGACCACTCCCCAGCTCTGGCTCGGCGTTCGGGAACCCCCAGCCGGTTTGACGCGAGTTTCTACCGCACTCATGATGCCCTTGGTTACATTCCATCTGACGTTCAATCACTCCGTTCACAAGCCACCTATGCCTCCGGACTTCCCATGTTCAATGCACCTGGCCCATTTGGCCCAGGAATGCCCCGTGGCGCGAATGGTGCCAAACGTAGCACCTATAGCTACGCTTCCTCTATCGTTTCCCAGGATGCTGGGCCTAGCGTCACTGACAACAGTAGCGTCATCGGTGGCGGGAGCAGTGTCAACATGGCTTACTCTCAGAGTGATCGATTGAGGCGACGAACCTCGTTCGGGTCCGTTGCTGGAACCAGCGACCTTGGGAGCCTCTCTCAATACGATTACAAGAGTCAAGACGAAGCTGCTGATATGGACGATATGAAATCGCAGTACGCCGGCACACAATCGGGAGTTACAGTGTTTTGATGGAGCCATGGACCCAGTCTGAAAGGGCTGTCATTGCTTTTCTACGACTTTTTCATCGGATCTCAACGATGACGATGGCGTGTGCGTCGTCTATAGGACACACATGAATCTCCTCGCTCGATTTCCGAGTGGTTCGTTGCAGATATGCAACTGCGCACACTATCCCTTTCGCTACCCGGCTCGATCGCGGTCCGCTCATACATCTTGAAATCGAAACGCTCCTCTCCCAGAAACTATCCGCCTAACTATCTCTCCGTATATCACCCTCTACGTCCGTGATCCTGGATAGGTAGAATGGAGTCGCCTACACCGTGTCTGACACCGTCGTTGTCACACCCGACGGTTGCCTGATGGCGAGCACACTGAGGGACGCCCTACCTACAGTTCGCACCAAGTTATGCCCCTTACCTTTTTACGAATCATGTACCGTCGAGTTGCTATCCGATCCGGCTGGCCAATACAATATTCATGGTAGCAATTCCAAATACTACATAGCTTTTGTTAAATTAAGCTTGAGTAAGACACTCTCATTTTAGGGGAAAAGCCATCACAAGGCACCACTTGGAATGAATTTGTGGAAATTGGCAAGTGATGTCGACAGTTCTTGATAGATTCGTGCACACGGCAAGGCTTGACAAGATGTGAGATTCATCATTCCGGCGTGATCTGAAGTCCCGTTACGGACAAGCCTGGCCAATTAATCCGGGCAACCATGAGTAATGTTTTTTCTTTAACCCTGTTGCTATCATAGGAACGTCGGTGCGGGACATGGGTTTAACTTCTTCCCATCATTGTCACCTCTGAGCACCTTCGTTTTTGATAAACAGGTCGAGCAGCGCTCGCTCGTCCCCCCCTGTCTTTATTGTTTTATTTGCAACTCCCACACCAGGCGATCACTCCATCCTGTGAGTCTCAGGCAGTGCTCAGGCGAACATCTGATTCGAATGGCCACGCAGGGTAGCAGCTCAGTACCTCTTCAAGCCTTTTGCGCATCCAAAGCGCACACACGAGAACCTGACACCGAGCCCTGATTGGGTTTACGACACACAAAAAATTACACGAAACTAAGTGGATAATGTCGGCATTATGCCTGGACGAAAAGTCAAGATCGCTATCGTTGTCAGTTGAGATACCCAATACATGCCCGGACCCTAGCTCTTCGGTAGGATCGTCCTCGAACCCCTCGCCAACAGGCATTCTTGGGTCGCGGTCTACATCAGTGTCAACCTCATCGCTGCCGCCCCCAGCACTCAATGTTTCATTTGCACCCCTACCCCAACTCGCACCACGGAAGCGTCGTTCAACCGCCCCGCTGGGCATGGCTGCCCGTGGGCAGCTCATGAGGCGACGGCGGGAGTACTTCGATCAAGCTTACGCCAACAATCCTATGTGGACGGACGAAGAGCTCGCTGAACAACAGCGGATGGCTTATGCAGAGAGGATCAGATTAGAGGAAGAGGAGGGTGAGGACCCCTTTATAGCACTAGGGAAGATGGTCAAGGTAGCGAGCAAGAATATCTGGCGGAAGGTCTCACAGAAAGACCTATCGAAGAAGCGGAAAAAGGACGAGGAGGCGGAGCAGAAAAAGTCCGCCTCCATTGACGGAACAGTCGAGTCCGCAGATGCGCGTGCCGAACCCCAGGCGATATCGGGAGAGATCGCGCAGAACGGAGACGATCACACGGTGGGCACGGTGTTGGATGAGGAGGAACGGTTCTCAACTGTTGGTCAGACAGAGACGATTGTGGAAGGCCACACAAAGTATTCCTGGGTGACTGGGAGTCTGGAAGGCTCTGAACATGATTCGACCACAACTTCGACGGCGACCTCGACCACAACGGAGGATGACGATAGTGCGGTCCCTGTCATGGGTAATCCATCAAACCCCCACGTCGTGTCGGTGTGACACGCTAGGATCAACAGGCCGACATAGGAGGCTTGCTTCTTTTTTATTCTTTCCTCTCATTATTACGGGTTTAGCGTCCTCATTAATACCCATGCTTTCATTTGGTCTGCATCTAGTTTATACATCATTATTATCCTACTGGCTGCGCACTTATTTACTTATCATTGAGTATGTCCACGGAATAGCAACGAAATCTTGTCCACCTCCCGAAATAACTATCCTTCGACGCTCCCGTCATTGCAAATGTAGATTTGGATGTTTAAAGTCGATGTGGATCAATTGGAAAGCAAGTTGAGAAGCCTGTGGGTGGCGTGGGTGGTTTTTGTCTTGAACCTGATAGTGTTGATGATCGCGACTCGTCGGTCGATGGAGATTTACCAAACCTGTCCAAGTCAGGCACCACCAACGGCAAGCTAAAGCCGTCGAGGTGTTGCTTCGTGAGTGATAGACCAAAGTTTCGAATGTTCACGTCGGCACGATGACTGTGCTTCTCAGCGCGCACTGTACATGTTCTCCTCGATGTCGATAAGGAATCTCGGGATTGGTGAACTTCCGGGTTCACGGACCGGGCAGGAATGGCCGCTTACCTAAGATGTATAATTTGCCTCGTTTTCCTCTGTCTCAGATTTGTTGGGAAAAAGATTGGGCCGACCCTGTGAAGGCTGTTCGTGGTTCGCTTGCTTATCCTTTTCATTTATTCCATCACTCCCTAGAAAGGTCTTGTGCGGCCTGCCTTTTTTTCCTTTTGCCCCACGCGCATTCTCTCTTTCTCTTTCTATACCCCCTCGCTTGGGCTTTCACGGGCGTCTTTGACCGTGAACTTTGGGTGATCTCTCGGCCTCGACCTCACCATCAAAAGCGCGCCAATTCTACACGAGGATGTCTGTCTCCTGCAACACCTTCCCTACATTGACGAGCACAGATGTGATCACGACCGAGAGTATTTCAACCTCCACTTCAACGTCGGTCACAACTAGCCCCCCTACCGTCATAACTTCAACAACAGTACTACCATGTACCGGGGGGCTAGGCATTACGAGTACATGTATTCCCACCACCTCCACGACCCTCATCACCCATTCAGGTAGGTCTCGTATCCTCGAGTGTTCGTGCATTTTCTACAATGTCCGGCAGGTGAGGTTGTCACGACGGAGGTTCCTATTACTGTGTCAGTTGACATAATATCAACACGGCTCGCCACGTTGTTCGGGACATCGTGTACTACCATTAACAAGCCCGTCGACCCCGCTCCTCCTCCCTATACTCCTCCGCCACCAGTTATAACAAATATATCATCGTCGACTCAACCAAATGGCATAATTACCGTTGTCACAAAGACTGAGACCTCAACTCAAACACCAGATCAGCAAACGTCGGTGCAACCTCCAAACCAGACCGACGATCAGACAAATCTTGCACCCATAATAGGAGGAGTGGTTGGTGGTTTCTTTGGACTTATTGCGATTGTTGCGTTGATTTGGTTTATACTGTGAGTTTGCGTGTTACTCTCATTCTTTTCCTCCAGAGGATATTGATGTGTTGCATGTACAGCAAACGGCGTCGTAGGTGGGACGATATATTTGAAAAAGAGGATGATGATATTGTCCCACCTGTCGGACTGTCTCGTGGTCGCCACGGCCGTTTTTCACTCGATGTCGATGTTGAACCCAAACCTTATCAGTATGGGCTTGTGGGACATGCCACAGCCCCAGGGCCTGTTTCACCCCCTAATTCGCCACCAAGGCCGGCCTCCATTCCTATAGGCACGGAATCGCAGACTTCACATCATGGCCGACATCGATTATCTCTTACTCCGCTCAACCTTCCTACGACCGTGTCAAGTCCCGGTCTGAGCGCCACAACAATTTCATCTCGACCATCTACGGGAGGTTCCACGCATCCTCTTCGTCCGCCATCCCAACAAGGTTATTTCCCCGCTCAGACTTCGCAGCCACAACCCCGGCCCGTGGACTTCGGACGCGCTGCCACCTCGACGACTAACCACAGTCATACTCAAAGTAATGCTAGTTACACGTCGCCTTCAATGTACAGTGGAACTACTCATGCTATAGGTATGAGCATGGTCGGGAGTTCCGAGGACCACCCATACACCAACCGTTCTGGAAGCCCCACAAGCTTGCAAGAGCAACGGATTCTCCAAGTTGCGAATGCTGCCACACTTTCGCCTCAATCAGATACCTTCCAATTCACCGATTCCCTCGTTTCGTCGTCTTCTGCACCTGTCGTTGTTGGAGCCGCTACTTCTGCCATGCCTCAGCGTGATGGAAAAGGGAGACTGCGTACCTCAACAGGAAAGGCGCCACTTGTTCATCTAGATGGAGGACGGGTACAACAAGAACTCGAAGAAGGCTCATCCAGTGGAGTCAGGCCGCCCGGGGCCGCACCCCCAGCATATGAAGCATAAGGACAGCCACCAGACAATGGACTAGCACATTATTCGAAAGCATTTTTACGACAATTATGACACAGGATCCTCTTTTTTTTTTTTCTTTTCGCAGTCGACTTCGCTTCATATATATCCAGCCACTTATCCAACTTCACTGGTCACTGGACCGTGGTTGCTCCACACTATTAATAACGTCATAAATCAGCATATCCATCCGCTCTCTTCCTATCGGTCCTTGGTCCTCTTGTATGCGTATCTTTGCAACGTACTTTAATGGGCGTTTCCATTCGACATCCTGATCTTTCATGCATACGCGGATCACTGCACATCCTTTCATACTTGGAGTTAAAACTTGCTCCACTCTTTCCGACACTTACCATTGGTACCTTAGGTTCATTAGCATTTGTGGGCAGTTATATGCTGTATGTAGGGAACCCTTCCTTTGGTTGAAGTTTCCCTCATCCTATATAGAAATAAATATTACGTCTCCACAAGCACAATTCAGTTGTGGCAAGTGAAGTATTTATCGGACGAGGCTCGTAGGAAGACTCCTGACCATTCCTTATAAGTCAAATTCGTTGGCCTCCTTGCTTTCGGTGGTTTCTTACCGCGACGAAGCTTTCAGAGAGGTAGTTGGTGCTCCTCAAGATGGGGCCTGTGTTGAAACCGCAACATCACTCAGCAATATGCCCGTTAGGAATGAACAGAAAAACAATGTCTGATAGTAGCCGTGAAATTTCAACCTCGCTAACAGACAGTGACGCTCCTTTAAAAAATTATGTATGCTCTAAACCCTCATTTGGCAGTCCAGGGCTAACTGCGTTCATATACGGCTTCCTCAACGCGATGGGCATCGGTGCATAGTAACGGGATATGCGGATGCTGCTCACCCAAATCGCCATGGATGATCTTGTTATATACTGATGATAGAGTGTCATAATACACAGTCGCTGTTTATCATTCTCAATGAGACCAAGATATCTCCTGAACGAGAATCGTAAGATCTCCCATTGTCTAGCTCACTGAGAACAGTACAAAGACAGATCTAGACTGCAGATGTGGTGTGACGTTTACCGTTATGGCGGCCATTACGATCTTCTGCACGGTATAGCATGGCCGAAGAACCACGTCAAGTTGAGGCTGAGAACTTGTATCCGTTGGCAGCGAGTGTGTCGATGAATGCCGTTGCGATTTCAGCGGGGCTCTGGAGTGGGAGTGGGTCCCATCCCATCTTCGCGTTGTCAACTGCTTGTTTGAAAGCTTGGTCGCCGAAGATGCTAGAAGGCGAACGAAGATAAAGAGCCGATAGAAGAGATTGTGTTGCTTATTCATGGCCATTTTCGATACAAGGATAGGAGGAGCGCTAGAAATGAGACGCCTGGGCCACATCTTTGGTGAGTCTAAACTGAATGTGGAACAACCTTCCTGAACCAATGGTATCGAATGGTCTGGACGCGTCGGACGCGCCTGATCAGCCCATCTGCTATATTTGGCTGGCATGATAATGGTCTACTTACCCCTACCTGCTTCAGTTTTACAGATGGTTAAACCCACGGTATGTCCTGTCGTCTCAATCTCATTTTTTCTGCATTTTTCGTCGACATATTTGTATAGAAACCCGGTCCTGCGAGTCCCGTTGAAAGGACTGTGATACGGCAGGGTCACCTCGTATTGTACGGAAACAACGCCCTGTTGCCAGCACGGTGTGCAACGAGTGAAGTCGCCTGTCAATCAACACAAGTATAAGGGATGGAGAATGTGCGGCTTCAACGACTCGGAGTCAACGTGGAAATTTTTATTGTCCTTAAGCGACCACGTGACGTGCTTTTGCGCGAACAAAGCCGACTCGAGCCCATTGTTCTCTGCGTTTGCACATTGTCCCTCCCTACAATAGTCCGCCTGAAGTACCAAAGGGAACACGTAACCAGCCGGAACGCAGCAGAATGCGTGATACTTCGTATATAAGGAATGCGGCTTTAATGAGCCACCCTACTATCCATCCCCTCGCCCTTTTGGTTCCCGGTTTCTTTCTCTTCCAAGTCTTTCCTTTCACGACTTTTGGTGCTGGGACACCCAATACTCTTGAGGATATTATTTGAACGACCTTATATCCTGACGTCGCCCGCACGCTACCAACAACGCTTACAACCCTTCGCCAAAAATCTACCAAAATGCTTCCTCCCCGCGCATGTAAGCCTTTTCTGCTTCCGCTTTTAATTTATGATTCGGTAACTAATAAGCTGACCTACAGTCCAATTTATGGGCTTGAATGCCGTCCGATTCCTCAGCATCGTCTCACTCATCCTCGTCTTTGCGAGCACGATCTTCGTCATGGTCACCAACATCAAGGCCGTCAACGCATTCGATGCTGCTAAACTCAACGGCACAGAAACCATGGAAGATTGCGACTATATCGAGTGAGTGGTTCTACTCACGTAGTTGAATATTGTGCTCATCACGCTACATAGAGGAAGCACAGTCCCAAACCAAGCCGCCGGTGTTTTCTGGGCCATCGTCGCAAGTCTGCTCATCATCTTCCAAACCATTGTTCTCATCTGTGAGCACCATACATCCCCACTTATCGACAGTTTTTTCTGATTGTTTTTAGTGTCCGAGGTTGGCTGGCCTGCTAAGCTTTTCGAGCGTTACTTCCCTGTACTTGGAAGAGGGTTCGGTCTCGGTGCCCTCGGTATCTTCCAATGCCTGTAAGCATGATTTATCGACATACCTCACCCTTCGTAATTTAATCCATCTCCCAGAATTTCCACTCAAATCCTTTCCCATCACGTTGACGACTTTACCCTCGTTGCTGCATTCCTCCTGTTCTCTGTCGGCTGCCTCAATATGTTCCTCGGCCTTATCTTCCGTGAATCCGCGAAGGAGAGGCGCTCGATCACCTCCTGGCGTGCAGAATCCAAGGGAATCCTCCCCACGTCAACTGACAACCGCCCCGTGTTCACAAGTGCTTCCCCTGCCTATGTACAGCGCGCCTTCTCCGTTGAGAAAGACCGCCCAGACACTGCTGAGTTTGGAACATGGAGGAGGAACAGCACCGAAAAAGCTGGCTATGGATTCGGGCGACAGGGTGAGAAGGCTGCCGGGCTCCGAGGTTCGTTTTCTTCTTACTTCTAAATTATCTTGAGCCTGATGTGCCAATCTCGTCCCGCTAGGCTTCATTCTCCAGAAACCTGAAGAATCCCTGCCCAGATATGCTACACCCCCGCCGAAAGCAGCAAGTGTGACACGAACGAACTCTGTCGCTTCCTCGTCTTCCAGTTTTGCCTCTCCTTACCGCGCGAGCACACAAACGGAGGTCCCCGACGCTAACCCAAACCCCACCCAAACCCAGACGCCTGTTTTCCGATCCAGCCCTACCGCACTATAACGCGGGATGAAACATCTCTAGATGAGAAATGAACTGCACCGGAACTGGGCTTCTCGGATGGACACATGTCTTGTTAAATATCAACCTACCCGCCGTTACATGGTCGACGAACCCCTGCCATGATGTATCACTCTGAGCGACGGACTCACGCTACATGGCTTAACTTACCCTCCCTCCGTTAATTGTTTGCTGTTTTGTGTATATTTGTACCATTTACGCCGTCCACAACTTTGTTGAACTTGTAGCGTTATCTAATGTAATAGATTTGACCTGTAGTCACCGGCACCAACGGCGGAACAAACACGGAACAAACCCTTTGCACCGCCACCGCCGACGATGAGTTACCGCAACAACCTCGTTACACCATCTATTTTTTCTTCCACTCGTGTCGCTTTTATTGACTCCCCATCATCACCACTACAGAAACTTCTATAACATGCAGATTATCTGACAACTTAACACTACCACGGACATCTTAGCCCGTTTGACAACTTAAATACTCCAATTTTGACCGCCTTTTTGAATAGGCGCTTCTCTTGTCATTACTGGAATGCGACCACCGATGAACCCCAGGCAGGAACACCATTGGGAGATGGGGTGAGCTGGGTATGAATATTTCTCGCAAACTAATGTTTCTATAATTACAGCCATTTCCCACACACACGCCGCGACATCCTCTCCCCGCGTGCTCTAAAATCTTAATAGTTGTAACATGACCACGCCATGACGTGACAAGTAGGGGCGATGGAAACAGTCCTGTCAACTTTCCGACGTTCCCGGCATGAGTGAATGATACTGATTGCCTTGGGTTGACTTTAATATATAATGAAAAGTGGGTGCCTTCCTTGTGCCTCCCAGGGCACTGCCGGGAACAATTTCAAGGTGAGTCAGTGCAAAACCTATCCTCATGTGTCTAAAGGTGCTCATTCTTAATAGTATATCAAGTAGATGGCTCTATCAACCCTACCCACCGAAATTATCTCTGAGATATTTAGCGTTTTTAAACCGCCCGATGAATCACCTCTGCAGACGGACCCTAGCGAAATCCCGCTGCTCTTCGGTCGAGTATGTTCCAAATGGCGTACGATTTCGCACTCGACACCTGGACTTTGGACAGGGATTAGGCTCACACTGAATCAGTGCACACCAAGGCATGACGGGATAACACGCATACAGGAGTGGGTGTATCGTGCCCGAGGGAATCCATTATCCATCACAATATTTAGCCGTCCCAGCTCCACCTCTATTCGAGAGGCCAACGAGTTCGTCCGCAACATCTCGCCACTGCTGATAAATGTGCGCCACATGTGTTTGGTCTTGCCCCTGCAACACTTCGAAGCTCTGAATACTATTCCTGAAGTCGTGTTTCGCGATCTGGAAACATTCAAGATGTACATGTTTCTTCACCAACCTGGCGTGGAGCACCTATCTGAAGCAAGACCGCGCGGCCTGCCTGTCCCGTTGGGCTTGGCCCACAATCTTCACACCGTCCAGCTTATCTCGAGCTTCTCGATGTCTTCGGGGCTTCATCGCGGCCTCGCCATGCACGGCCTTGTCCAGATCATGCCTTGGCATCAACTGAAGCGGTTGCGACTAACTGAATCGACAGTCGATGAGGCTCTCGTATGCAACATCTTCCGCCAATGCATAAATCTCGAGGAATGCCTTATCGAGGTCAGCGACTGGGCGGTTCCGCCGCGTCTCAACGCGAATCTCGGCATTGTTCCCACCTCCTTTTTACACCTGCGTGCCCTAAAGTGGCACTTTCCCCGACTCCCTCCTGCCATGATCAAATCACTTGCGTTGCCGGCTCTTGACTACCTGGAGATAAGGGTCCGTCAGGACGATTTCACTCCCGCCAGGTATTCGGTCCTGCTCGCGTTGCAAAGCCGCTCGCCACTCTCCCTGACAACCCTCGTGCTATTTAGCGTCGTGTTCGGTCCTGGACAACTGGTGTCAGCTCTTCAGAACCTCCCCACTCTTCAGAACTTGCACCTCACGCTATGTTATTTCTTTTCCAGTCCCACCATCACGTTCTGCCTGACTCATAACTCCGAGCGCAACGGCGCCTCTTTTCTGCCTAATCTCAAGAGCTTGCTGATATTGGATCCTGCACTCAGTGCTAGTATGAATGATGACCAGACATTGAATATGTTGGAATCGCGCTGGAGTGCCCCAGGTTCACTGGACCCGCCTATAGGCGTCGCGCGACTGCAAAAAGTGTCTATCGACGAATATCTCGACGACGATACGGGTGGATTGATAAAGCTGGACCCACAGCCTAGTGAGAAATCGTTCGCCAGAAGTGAAGCGCTCATCAGGGCTGGGATGGAACTATCCTTCCCGCGAATGCAGCGAAGCTCGTGGCGGTTCGGAATACAGTGGGAAGACGACTCTGACGGTTCTAATGAATACTGAGGGTGACAGAAATTCGGCGCGAGCACTTGTGATGCCGTTCTCTTCTGGCCGTTCTTTCCATTAAGTTTGTCGTTGGTATCCCTACCTTTGTTATGTGATCACACGATATCATACTCAATCAAAACGCAGTATCTGTCAACCAGATTGTCTTGAGGGGGGGGGGGGGGGGGTTGATTTTAAGATTTGCAGTCAACCTGTGATTTGAAAGATGAACTGCCATTAGTGGTGTCACCCCCATCTCCGTCGTGATTGGCGAGCAGGAATTATGTACGGCGGCCACGGGCACATCAATCCTTCGTAACCGTCCTCACCTCAAAAAGTCCGCATGTGATGAAGGATGCAAGTGTCAAGCGTCAAGCACCCAGTACCAGTACCTGTCGAGTGCTACGTACCTACCCAACCAATCGCAAAGTCCCCTTCCCTTCCCTCAAACTCGCCTCCTTCCAAAAATAAACACCAATTATTCTATACATTTCATTACGCACAAAGTACACAACACAACAACTTGAACACAACACGGGCCTTTCTTCCATCTAATAACACCCAATTTCAGCTTGTCACATCTCTAGCGTACACGTCCGGACCCGCCCGATACAGGCCTTCTCCCCGCATCCCATCAAAGCCTAACAACACATCCGCGCCACTCACGGCACGTAGATCCGCGAAAACCCCTCGACGCCCCGGCGGCAGCACGGGCAGCGGTGCGTGCTCGCCGCGCTCTGCGCCGCCAACGCTTCTCGGCACGCGTCGCACATCGCTAGACATCTATCGCGGGGGGGATTAGCATGCGCGCAAAGCAAAGCGTCGCGTCCAAAAGCCCAACGCACCGGCACGGCCAGCAAATAACCTCCCTCCCCTCCATCATGCACACCACGCACCGGTCCCTCTCCCTCTCCCTTTCCTCACGCTCCCTCTCCTCCTGCTCCCCCCTCTCCCAGCGCAACACCCCCGCCTTGCGCCGCCCCTCGATCCACCCATCCACATGCCTCGCCTCTTCCCCACCCCCGAGTCCAGGCTCGTGCGTGTCCTCTCCCCGCCAGCGCCTCCGCGTGACCACCCCCCCTCCCGGCGCCTGCCCACCTCCAAATAACCTTGCAAGCACAAGCCGGCCCTCCTCGCGTACCGCCCCGGGCCCATCCCCGCCCTCACCCCGCCCCTCCTCGCGCTCACGCGGCGCACCAAAGATCAGCTCCCCAAGCAGCCTTAGCGCCTCTTTCCGCCCGTCCCACTCCACGGCGTCTTCCTCCTCTTCGCTACCTTCATCTTCGTCTGCGTCCGCAGCGCTGTAATCCCCGTCTGCCCCGTCTTCGTCGTCGGACAAGTCGCCTCTCAGGAATCGCTGGTACAGCAGCTCTTCCCTCCACTCTTGTTCATCCACCGTCTCTTCCTCTACCTCCTCTTCACTTTCCTCCCGCCCTGCATCCCTCACAGCCCCCTTCCCAACCCACACCAAGCCCCACACGAGGCGCGATACCCCCTTCACCCCGCGCACCACACCCTTCCCCACCGCAACAAAGAACCGCACCCACATCTGCAGCCTCGCCACCACCCGCCGCGCCCCAAATGCATCCTCCGCCCACCCAAGTGGAGAGGCGGTGTTCTGGGCATGTGCGAGTGCAGGCGTGCGCGCCATGCGCACCTCGTTGGCGAACCCAAACGGTCGTTGCTGGTCTAGTCGTCCCTCAATGGAAAGCGCGTGGCGCTCGCGGACGCCGAGGTACACGCCGCCGACCTCGTTGCGCCATCCGCCGCCGCGTCCACGCGAGCCGCCGCCCTCGAGGCTGCGTAGCCCCGCGCGGAGGAGGACGACGCCAAAGTCCTCGTCGTACGGCAGGCGCGAGAAGAGGCTAGGCCTGCCTGAGCCAGTGTCCGCGTCCGTGTCCATTTCGAAAGGTAAGTGTGAGGAAGTGTGGTGCGGGTCGGTGTAAGAGTGCTGTCGCCTGCGGGGGCGGGTGCGGAAAGCTGCGGCGTCGGTGTGGACGAGGAAGCGTGCGAGGCGGTCGAGGGCGGTAGAGAGGGCGATGGAGAGGATGAGGAGTGTCTCGAATGTGTTGGGGATGTAGTTGAGCGCGGGTAGCGATGGGTGGGCGATCCCTGCTGGCTGTGCGGGGCGGGCGGGGGGCGGGTCGGGGAGGGTCGGTGTTGGGGCGAGCGGGGTGACGCGTTTAGGGGCGAAGAGGTAGGAGAAGAGGGTGGTGTGGAAGTGGGCGAGGGAGAGGAGGGAGGCGAGGGCGGTGGGGAGGAGGCGGTGGTTTGAGTAGCGTTTTGAGATGGAGAGGAGGTGGAGGAGGGTGAGTTGGAGGAGGGGGATGGTGATGATGATGGCGGCGTGCTTGTCTGGTCGGGAGGGGGACTGGTGCTTGACGGGTGAGGCGTAGCTGTGTAGTAGGATCGCGTAGCCGACCTGATTGTGTGTGAATTATAAGCGAGATTAGATTACAGTGGAACGCACCAGGTTGAATGGAGAGGTGTTCATGCTCTCGCTTGCACCCATGCCCATCAGCGGGCCATGCAGACCTCGCCCATCGAGTGCACGAATGAAAGCTTCGACACAAAAGGCGGCGCAAATGGCGCAGAACGTGAGCCAGCAGACCTCCTGCGTCTCGTGGCGGGCTAGCCAGACCACGAGGGGCGGGGCGACGGAGACAGGGACAGCAGTGAGGACGATGAGGAGCCAGAGCACGAGGGCCTTTGAGAGGAGGTAGAGTGTGGGGAGGTGGAGGGCGAGGCGGGTGAGGGTGTGGGTGAGGTCGAGGGGGAGGATGCGGAGCGACCTGCGGCGGGGGCGGGAGCGAGGGTGGGTGCGGTGTGGCGGGGAGCGGGTGGCGTGGATGGGGTTGGGGACGACAGTGTGCTTGATGCGGTGGAGGACGAGGGCGAGGAGGAGCAGGCCGAGCATGTAGCCTGACGTGAAGAATGCCAAGGGGTGCGGTGTGGTTGGAGGGCTGGGAGGAGTGGGAGCGAGGGCACGTGTGGGGGTGCCACTGCGCTTGGAGAAGGAGAAGAGAGAGGGGAGGATCGCATCGATTATGGACGAAAGGTTCGACGGCCGCGAGGGAATCGACGAGTTGAGTGAGTCCATCGTGGTTGCGTGGCTGAAGAACAGCTTTGATATCTTAGGGATCGATGACGTGCATCCGGCTATTACCCAGGCACGCGGTCACATGATTCAAGTCACCGCGCATATACACACCCACCTCTACGTCTACTGCCACTTGGGGACTGATAGCGCTACCTTGATGAGCGTCTGCACTACCTAAGACTCCAAACCACACATATCGTGATATCCCTGCCACCACTGGTTCCGAACCATCGACGACAGCTTTAGGTTTTTCACAACACTGCTAGACAAACACAAGCTTTAATCGTAACGAACATTTTCAAAGTCCACAATCGGACGTGCTACAACTACAGCGGACCCTTTGGCAATAAATCGAAATCAACGGGTTCTTCCCGTTGTGACATATACACTGCATATAACGGGCTTCCAAATCTACTCCAGTCCGGCTAACCAATTCGTTCCTCGCCCTACGCTAGATTCCCACTGGGCCTATTCCCATACTCCTATCAATCGTACCCGCCTTGTTCAGCACATGCAAAGCCTTCCTCCGCCCCAACAACGGTGAATCATCATGATCGCGTATATAATACGACCAGTCCGCCGTCAGGTCCATCTCCGTCTGCGAGAACCCGTTCCCAAGCCACGCAAACCGGTTCCCCTTATACGGAATCACCCAATCCTCGTAACGCGGCTCTGCCACCGCCTCGAGGTAGTGAAGAGTACTCCCTGGCCACAGCGCAGTCACCTTGCCTGTCACGCTGTTCGATTTGTACCACGATCTGCAGCTGTGCTCCCACACTGTGTCCTTCATGAACCGGTCCTTGTGCGCAACAAAGTCCTCCACAGCCTCGCGTTTCGGTGTGAAGCTCCGGATGTTCTCCGTCTGCCATCGGTTTGCGAGCTTGAGGATATAATCAAGCTGTGCCTCTGGGGTACTGTCAGCGTTGAATATTGTCAAATTTGTAATTATTCTCACCTATGAAACACAACACAGGCCCGTTTCCAATCGGACTATTAGGCCCCGAAATCACAAAATAATTCGGGAACCCCGCCACCGCGAATCCTAAATACGACTTTGCCTCCTCTGCCCACTCCTGTTTCATACTCCTCCCTTCCTCACCCACAATCGGAAACGCAGGCATATAAGACGTATCGAACCCCGTCGCGCATATCAGCACATCCAACTCATGCTCCCTCCCATCCGCCCCACTCACACACCCACGCTCCGTCACACGTGCAATCTCACCATACACGACCTCAACATTCTCCTTGCCCAGGGCCTCCAGGTACCCCACACCCGGCGTGATCCGTCGGCACCCCACACCAAACGTCGGGATAAGCGACGGAGCAAGCGCCTCCGCGCGCCCCTGCAGTTTCTCCTGCATCTGCTGCGTCATCACGTCGAACGTCGCAGCCTGCAGTGCCGAGTCTGCGAGGAACATCGGGAACAATCCGTTGATCGTATTCTCCTGCTGCTTGCGGTAGGCGAGGTGCGCGGCGGGGTCCGTCGCGAACGTCGCAAGCTCCTCGGGTGAGTAGACGTGCTGCTCGAAGCCCTGTGTTGGTGCAACCCAAGTGGGACGCCGGACGAACGTCGTGAGCTTCGCGACTTTGGGCTGGATCGTAGGAAGGACTTGTATGCCGGACGATCTGTGGATGATGATGATATCAGAGACGCCGATGCGAGACCGATGAAGGCCATTACCCATTTCCAATGAGCCCTACGCGTTTCCCTGTGAGGTCAAGCGAGCGGTCATAGTTCGCCGTATGCAGCAGTGTACCCTTAAAGTCCTGCAAGCCCGTAATATCCGGCCACGTCCACTTGTTCAGCACACCCGACGCATTGACCAGGATGTCCGCCTGGTCTCGGTGCGTCTCCCCTGTCGTAAGGTCCGTGACGTCGAGGTCCCATGCGTCCACCACAGCATTCCACGTGGCGCTGGTGACGAGGTGCTGCAGCTTCACGTACTTGTGCAGCGCGTATTTCTCCGCGAAGGCGTTGAAGTAGACGAAGATCTCGTCCGAGCCGGCGTACACCGCTGACCAGTCGGGTTTCGGCTCAAAGCTCCAGGTGTAGGTATGCGCGGGGATGTCGCACGCGCATCTGCACAAGATGGACAGAAAATGTCAGTTCGACCCTGCCGCTGCAGGGAGAATGGAACACGCACCCGGGGTAGCGGTTCTCGTACCATGTTCCTGAGATCTTGGGGTTCTTGTCGTATAGCACCAGTGAGAAGTTGTCGAAGGAGCGCTGGAGCTTGTATGCGAGCAGGAGCCCGGAGGCACCCGCACCGATGCAGGCGACGCGCATGTGCCGCTCGGCGTGGATGGGCTTTGCCAGCCGGGAGAGGGCGTCGTCGTCTTGCCTGCTGCTGTGGGTGCGCCCATTCACACTCCCGGCCCCGTTCACGTGCGCAGGCGGCGCAGAAGGGGCGCCGTCGCCGTTCGTTCTCACCTGTGCAGAATCGTCGTTCATTATAGTTGCTTCGAGGGCTGCGGTCAATGAAGCCGGTTCTAGAACGGGGACCACACTATCGTATTTGTATACTCCCTAGCCACCCCACTTCACGTCAGAAGACTGGCATAAGCCGGGACGGTGGTTGGGTATTGCCAGAAACATATGCCAGGTTGGACGATTGGGCCTGCGCTCATGTGACCCGCCCCATGAGAAACGGGGAGCCGTGGATCCAATCATGGCGTTTGCTTTGACAAGTGTGATGCTTTTTGCACCCGGGGCGCGTGAGTGGCTGGACGGAGAGAGGCGTTATGATTCCCGGGGCGTTTGGGCTTACTTGAAGGGATCGGCAATTAGGCGAGAGTTGGCGGCAACGTGAGGTAAGCGGCGCACCTGGTGGAATGCGTGCGTGTTGTAGTGCGCTGTATTCGGGGAGGGTGGGATAAGAGGGGCCGGGATCGCCATGGTGGGGAACGCGGGGTCATGGAGTGGGCAAGAGGATTTTCTCAGCGTTCGGGCTGCACACCGTGCACGGCGCCCGCGCTGTGGCATCGTGGAGAATTTAATGTCGAGGTCGGGTCGGATCGCGCCCCGAGTCCCGAGTCTTTTTTTGTGTAAGACCGTAGGAGAGAGGCTGTGGGCCCCCGACTCCGTCGCTATAGGACATAAGTTTCGGTGTAGGAGGCCGCGGCTGATTACTAAGTTCTCAGTTAGAAAGTGGTTCTTCGGAATTTGGGACATTTCTGCACGTACTTACTGGTCCTGCGTGTGCCGATGTTTCTTCGCGTCGCGTCCATACGAGGTGTCACCGTTTTGACGAGCGTTTAGGGCTTTCGTTGCGTATACGTCCATGTGTCCCGGCTAGAGACTGGGCCTTTGGGGAGGATGCATCGCATCTGGGATTTTGAGCGGGCTAGGAGGTGACGGCAAGCCATGGGAGAGGCTCGTGCTCAGGGGGGGTTGATACGGAGCTGAGATGCTACCCGTTTGACTTGGGTGTGTTGTATTTCTTGCTTGCGATTGGCCACGGGGGTGGTAGGATCCTAGAGATGATTTGGGATTTTTGTCTTTCAGAGAGCCTGGAGGTAAGTAGGATCGCGTGCGCGAAACCCCGGAAGAGGGCGCCAGGGCGTATATGTGCTCGTCCAGGATGGGCGTGGTGACGCGTCGTTTCTTCAGTGATGTGGTGTGTGGTTGTTGGTTCTGTTTGGGTCCAGCTTTCAACGTACAAGGAGCTTGGATTCGATTTGAGAAAACGGGACTCGGAGTCGGAGTAAGCTTGATGGGTTGATGGGTTGACACGTGCGACGTGAGAAGGTGTTCCAAGTGATATTTTCAGATCACGGTGCCCTTCACCACGACCAGGATTGGATTAACGACTGACTGAGATTTGTAAAGCGATACAGGGTTTAGGTCTATATGGGCTTCTCATGACAGGGTGGTCTGTTGGTTTGCTGGCATTTGGGAATCAATTTGTGCTATTTATCTTTACTACTTCGCCCGCCCACCATCTGTAGCCCCGGAACATCGATGAATGACACAGATTGTTGGGATACAAGCCTCACACGGTCAGCCATAAATGTATTATTAGTACAAGACATGACATGTACCAGTATATAAGCACCAAGAGTGTGTATGAGACAATAATCAATAGCTCTCTCTTAACCACCATTGCACATTCTCCCTATCTCCAATCTTTATAGGTTATGGGCCCCAGACCTGTATCTTATTGAAGAAGTACTGTGCATCAAAGCTTATACTTGATTCTCCTCCACTTTACATCTCCCTTCCTGACAACGTTATCAGCCTCTATACATTACTTCCTATTCACCAACATGTCCAACACCCAGCCTGCACCAAATACTGAACAATCAGGTGATGACAAACATGCTAGCCTATTCAGTGAATTCCCTTCTATCATGCAAGTCAATATGAAATTAGCAACATCAATTTTGAAGCTAAGTGAACCTCTCAATGCCAAAAACTGGATCGCTTGGTGTGAGTGCATGAAGCATGTCTTACGGATGTGCAAAGTTGAAGGGTATGTGAATGGGAATATTATCAAACCTGGTGAAGAACCAAGTGCTGAGAATTGGACTTACAATGATAACTATGCCCAAGTTCTCATCACCACAAACATATCCACATCTGAAATGATGCATGTCTCAAGATGCAACACCTCGAAAGCCATGTGGGATAGTCTTGAACAGGTACATGATTCCAAAGGACATCAGACCATTGTCTCTATCATACACAGCCTCTTTTGAATGTCAGCCAATGATAATACAAACATCAGTGAACACCTACAGAAATTAAAGGGGTACTGGGAGTGCATTAACCTCCTGGACAATGATGACTTCAAGATATCAGATCCCCTCTTCAAGGTCATCATCTCATTGTCACTCCCACTCTCCTGGGACATGTTCACTGAGTCATATGTTGGAGGCAGAAAAAGGGGTTACTGAGCTTGATCCTAAGAAGCTCATGAGCTCTCAGCAGTTCATAGGCATCCTTATAGAGGAATACTGTCAATGCGAGACCAGAGCTTCTATACATAATAATAATGAACAAATTGCAACCAATCAAGCCACACATTTGAGGAAGCTTGCTCACAGGATTGCTCCATCTCCATCTACAAATGCAAAAGGGAATATGCATTACAAGTCCTTATGTTTACATAAGTAACTCATTCATCATCCTGGGTTTGCGGGGAAAATTCAGCATACCTAACAAGATTCAGTGTTGTTTTTCCCACGGTTAGTAATTTTGAAGTGTTCTGAGAATTCATTAGTACATGATCAGTAAACATTTTGAAGTACATCAGTAAGACTTTGTAGTCATGGAAATATTTTGCTAACTGTGGGAATCAAAATTAGCCGATGCGCGGATTTCAAGCAAAAAAGGCAACTGCTAACATGGGCTGCATTTAATAATATAAATTTGAGTTAATTGGTCTTTTTCTTGGGATATCTCAAGAATTAATTGAAAACTGTCCACTGCATAATCATGCTTACAAGAGGCTTGTTCCACTTTGGGCCAAACTTTTCCCACAATACAAAACATTGCATATCTCAACAATGACAAGACCTATGGATGCAAATTAAATTGCTACTACTAGATATGGTGAGGGGCTACCCAATGTATATATTTATATGTATTTGTATTTGTTTGTACACCTTCAAACATCATGATCAAAAGCAGCTCTCTCACTACAAGCATGTTACAAATGAATATCAAGTTTGTATATGACTTTGCCACACAGATAGCCAAACAAATGATACCATCAAAGTTCCCACAATATAAATCTTTTTTTTTTTTTTTTTGGTCATATAATAATATTAAGTGCATGTGGGTTTGACCCAGCTACATGCAGGCATAAACACCTATTACCACTAAGTAATCTGTAATGGGCCATCAGGGTGGAGCTGTACACTAAGTTGCTCTCCAGGTCATATTACAGGTCTAGACTGAGGATACCTGCAGTCCAATGGTATTGTACTGTACCATGTCTGAACCTCCCAATGCCTTAAAGGTTTGCCTTTGCTTGTCGGGGCATGGTCCCCTCCCTTCATGTTGGTACCCCGTTCCACTCCCCTCCTGGTATTTTCAGGTTGCCCTGGAAACTCATTACTCCCCCCCAGTGTTGAAGATAAATGTCCAATCTAAATGAATGACCCATACCTCAAACCTGCTCCCCCTCTCCTGAATCCCCCTATTACTTGCCCCCCTGTTCCACACTGCTCTTCCAAAGTGATGACTCCCCTCCAAAATGAGGCCACCAAATCCCACCATTGGATGATAAACTGGCATTCTCCCCAAGAGGTGCGCTCTGTGCAGGGACAGTAGCTGATCAGGGGCCAGACCTCTTCCTCCTTTTGTATTTGGGTGTAGTGGTTAAGTGAGTATGAATAAATTGTCAAAAATGTTGGCAGTGACGCACCCTCAGGATCTGTGTGAAGCAGAGTACAAGAGTTGTGGTATCCTCATGTGGCCTGGTAGTTGATGAGGTGGATGTGAACAGATTAGTGAAGCCCCCAGTACAGGCAAGATGAGATGACCCTGCAGATAGTCAGGATCAGCTCTGATAAGTTAAAAATTTGGATATGGTGTAAAAGGATAGTGAAAAGTTGGATGGTGGTGGTAAAAGATCAAGAAGCATCGTGCAATATAAATCATTGCATATCTCAACAACAACAAGGCCTATGGATGTAATTTAAATTGCTAGTGTTAGATACAGTGAAGTAGTACCTCATGTATATGTTTGTAAGTGTTTGTATTTGTTTTTATTTTTCTAAAACTCATCAACAACAAATTTCTTGCTACATATTGTAAATGAATACTGTCTGTATATCATTTCACCACACATCAGGCCAAACAAAGAAATTTCCCACAATATAGATGATACTTATCTCAGCAAATACAAAGCTGATGGACATGCTACTACTAGACATTGTAAAGGATTACACTATGTGTATGTTTATATGTATTTGTAGTTGTTTGTACTCTCCCAAATCACATTATTAACAATGATTTTTTGACTGCATATATTACAAATGAATATCATCTGTATATTACTTTGCCAACACCTGGCCAAACAAACAAAATTAATGAAGTTCCCACAATATAGACAATGCACATCTCAGCAAATACAAGGCTAACAGACATGATTGAAATTGCTACTACTCCTAGACCTATGGAAGGGGTACACCAGGAAATGTATAGTTATATTTGTTTGTACTTTCCAAATTTGATTATAATATCTTGTTATATCTATTTTAATATCACATTTATATATTACTTGGCCATAAGCATAGCCAAACAAGTCAATGTGGATGCTTCTGGAATCTATAATGCTCAATATCTTGACAATGGCTAGCTATATGAGTATGATTAAATATAATATGTGATAATACAACAAAAAACACTTAACAGGCATATGTACATTTGTTTGAACTTTGTCTTTAATGATGATATTTCTATTTTTAGCATATCTGATAAGTTCTTGATTAGGATGCAAGGTTAGAAATGAATTGTTAAATGTTGAATGGTTGATATACATTTTAATACTGTAGGAACTTGTTTCTATTATTATGAGTTCTTTATCAACCCAGGTTTCAGGCAAAAAGTTGATTCATTCATTCATAATTCAATACTGTGGGAAAATATTTCCATAATGGGATTTTTCTTCTCTTGTGGCTTTTTACAGCATTTCTCCACAAATACAAAGTATTGTGACATAATTTGCATGTATTGGGATGCTTACATAATGCTTTTGATGATGCCATTAAAATTATGCATATCTAATATTTCAAAGTATCATGTTTGAAAATTTATTTTGTGTTTCTCTCCATAACCAGTAAAGCTATTAACTTTGTTTTTATATATTTGGAATGTACAAACATGGCTCTACAATTTCCTTGTTGAGCATATTTTTACCACAGTCTATTTTGAGTGAAATATCAGAAATGTCCAGATTCAGCTAGTTTTGAAGGTCTGTGTGTTATGTCAGGGGTGAACAAACATCTTATAACAACAATGACCCTTACCAAACATGACCCTTGTGGGAAATTATACTAAACATTGGAATAATCAATAACTACTACTATATTTATCTGAAATACAAAGAGGATTGATTTCTCTATTTATTGACACATGTCACATGATCTATTCCATCACATAAGTATACTAAATACATGACAACAATCTGAATGCTTATTTAGTGTCCATGATCCTGGGAAAAGTTAGTTCTGATTGTTTTTGTGTTTTCTCTATAACCAGGCAAGCTATGGCATTGGGTTTTGTGCACAGCATTGCTTGTTTACTTGGTAACATTTTCCCATGGTCACATGACCTCTATAAACTATCATCTACATTGTTTCTAGTCATTTACAACTTCCTGAATGTGGAATGGACTTATTTCTCCTAAGAAAAGAAATAAAGAATGAGTACCTGCCATACAGTATGTTGGCCCATTCCACCCAAGTCAGCATTTGGATCAGTATTACTTCCTTAGTGATTTAACTATTTGGTTTATTCTTTATTTTATTAATTATCTTAAAATTTAAACAATTAGTTTAAGTTTCACAATTGGGTAGTCCAATCTATAAATAGGAACATTGGATAAATACTGTGGGTGTACCAGAAGTCTATATCAGCCCTACAGAGCTGTGCAAATAGTACAGGGGTAAAGTATCAGTAAGAAGTAAACTAATATTTGTAAAAGGAATAAGAACATATCACAAGGTAGATAGAATTACACCAAGGTAGTCTCAAGGTGTACAGCAGCATATAGATGTATATACAATAGAACAAGGTATATCTGAGCAACTAGATGTGGGGCACATATGCACTCACCTTTTACACATCTGGTTTGGGCACAGGGGTGATTGGCACTACTTGGTCTAGATAGCACATCCAGGGGTGCACATCCAGCCACCAGGTGATGGTTCTACCATATGGAATACACCACTGCACCACCCTGTCCACCATGCTGACTGCTCACTAGCAGATGTGGACAGGCAGTCACTGGTAATATGGCAGGTGCCTCTGCGGTTCTTGTTACAGCTCTTATTGTTGTGGTTTGGCAGTTGTTATTATCAGGGGTGGGTATGAGAGAGGGTGGTGGTATCCATGGCAGTGCAACCTAGCATTGTATTTGGCAGTGTTGTGCACAATCATAAGGCAGGGAGGTGATGGGAGGGGCAGCTGGGGATATAATGGTGGTGGTTGACAACAAGGCTGATGGGTGATGTGGCACCCATCAACAATACTCAGCCATTGCCAGTAATGGCCAAGAGTAGGCAGCAGGGGTCATTATAAAAACAAGCACCTTAGACTGACAAGCTCATATTACCAAATGGTTAATCTGCATGCTTTATGCACATGACATGTAACCTTGAGGCCTTGTATTTGACTCTCCAAAATATTGCATTTTAGTGCATTAAATAAGCAATGGTAACTATAATTAAGTAAGCAATCTGGACAGTCTGCATGGACTTCATGAGGAGTTGTTCCAAGCTGGGTCTGAGCATCCAAGTAATAGTGTGGTTTTATGGACTTAACTTTGACTTGGCTCAGATGCAGACTGCCAATTAAGCAGGGCTCCCTGCCAAACAGGGTCTGAGTCAGTCTGCAGACACCTGCATTTGTCTGTGTGGTCTGTGTGGCTCATGTGGCTCAGTGTAAAGTCCCCAGAGAAGCTACTGAGTTAGTCGTATATTTGGAATATACTAATATAGATCTACATTTTCAAGTTGGTTAATTTTTTCACACAGTCCATCTCTGAGAGTCTGAGTCCCCACTTTACCAGCTGACTTATTTTTAAGGAAAATGCCTAGATATATATTGTAACCTTCTATTGGTGGATATTTGTATAGGATCTACAAACACCAACTTCTATTGGCAATTCATATGCAGTTACTTATATCATACACCATGGATATAGGTGAAGTTGTAAGGGGATCACTTGTTTGTCCACATCTACCCATCAGAATCACTATTGCACAGCTTGAATAGCCTCACTGTTATACCTATTATTCTGACACACACTGCTTTAACCCCTTGATAGATATTAGTTTACTCTGGACTAACATATCACAGATGTATTGTTGCATCAGTAGAGTTACTGATATCAGATTCCATTGTTATTTGAGACATAGCCACAATGTACTGTATATAAGGTGCCCCTTCCTCTCCATGGAAGGGCACCTTTGCAATAGACTTGGGCTGGGTTCTCTATTCATAGTCAAGCCTCTGGTGCTCTATATTCATCCCTTCCCTGCATGGTGTTACAAATTCCCCTACTTGTCCGGCATATCACTTCTTTTCCCTTTTCTTTTACTATCAGACGCTTATTGACCTTATCTTTGACATCCCCATATGCATTCTCTTTCCCATAGTTACTAAGCTTCCTTACTCATCCTCTCAGATAGCTTACTAACTCTTATCTATAACAAATAGCGTAAACAACGCTTATCGAACTACCACATATATATAGGGATACTTTAGTTAGTTAGCTCTTTAGCTTGACCTAGCTGAATTCACCTTATTCATCTATTCTCTTGACGCGAACTCGATCCTATCCGCCTTACGAAGGGGGTAGTGCATCTCTGATCAGATAAACTCGATAACTTGACTTTAGCCCTATTGAGGGAGTCAATAGACGTTGGACTTACAGAAGTCAACAGTCTAAGAACGAACAAACGACTCAGCATATTGATCTAGAGGATAAGGCCTAAACAGCCGTAACAAAAGGTCAAGCTGATCAGAACCGTCAACCTATAAAGGTTCAGACGCAACGGCACCACGATACGGATTGAAACCTGCGAGCAGCAGCGAAAGTAGCAGAAGCAGCAGCAGACAAAGCGCAATCAGCAGCAAAGACTTCCAAGACGCGGAAGAACAACCAAGACTTGTAATAGTCACACAAACAGAAACGCCCACCACGCCGAGACAACCAAAAACAGAAAGTTCCAAAGGAAAGGAACCAGAGAAACCGAAACCCGAACCACCGAATTCCCCGATACCACCAGACTCAGACGTAGAAATGGCAGACGAGCGAAGACCTACCGAAATTAAACTTAGCTCACCGAACATCTTCGATGGAAATCGAAGAATGACAAAGGACTTCGTCCTTGATTGCAAAATGTATTTGCAGGCAAACGATAGAATTTACGATACAGATTGGAAGAAGATCCTCTACGTACTTTCGTACATGAAGGGAGGAACAGCAGGACCATGGAAAAAGTCCTGGTATGGAGAAAACAGCGACCATCCAGGAACCTTTACAACATTCATGACAACAGTTGAAGAAGCGTTCTCTACTCCAGACGAGGCAGGAGACGCCAGACAGACCTTAAAGATGCTGCGCATGACAGGAAACATGACGGCAGATGATTATATTGCGGAATTCAAATCAGCCGCATCAGAAAGCAAGATTACAGAAAGTGAAGCGCTCGTCGAATATTTCATGGAAGGAATACCTCCTTCCCTGATGCAGAAGATCTTAACAATGGATAATCCACCGACCACCATCAAGGGTTGGTATGAAAAGGCATCCATATTCGATACTCAGTACAGACGTGCAAAATCGATCGTAGCACGCATTAAAGGAAACACCGGAAAAACTACGGGAGGAAACAACGGAAAGAAATACAATTTCCAACGAAACAATCCCAAATACATCCCGAATAACAGTCGAGATCCAAATGCTATGGATATCGATCGATTAACTATCCAAGAAAGAGACGAGCATATGAAACGAGGATTATGCTTCGAATGTCACAAATATGGACATCGAGCATCAGATCACAAAGCAGGAGGATCGATTCCTCAAACACAAAGAAAGGAAGAACAGAAGACACCAATGAAAGGCAAAGATGCCTACATGAAAATCCGAGCACTTATGGCAGAATTAGACGAAGAAGAAAAGGAGATCGCCCTAAAGAATATGGAAGATGAGGGTTTTTAAAGCGGCGGACTGAATCAACGTCAGTACCTGCCGAAATCTTTTCAGTAACACTATCACCTGTAATATTAGGAGAGATGAATCGACAATCGTTATCCATTCCAATTACGGTGATTGAAGAACAGAAAAACGTCGAAACCCAAGCAATCGGATTAATCGATTGTGGAGCTGGAGGAATTTTCATTGACAAAGCATTTGTCGAAGAAAACGGGATAAAGACAACCCCATTAAGGAAATCATACTCGGTTAGAAACGTAGACGGCACAAAGAACCAATCAGGAAACATCACTGATTGTGTATGGACCAAAATCCGAATCGGAAACGAAGAAATCCGAATTCGATTGCTCGTCAGCGGACTAGGAAAAGAAAATATCATTTTAGGATTACCATGGTTAAAACGGCACAACCCCAAGATTGATTGGGAGAAAGGAACACTCGACTTCGGATCAAGCATCAAGAAAGGAGTTCTTTCGGAAGCAATCCGAAGAAACCTGGAAATCCGACAAATGAAATTAACACGGCAATATCCTAAGGCAACGGTAACAGAACTACAGGAAGAATATCCGGAAGAAATCCCAAGGAATCAACCCCTTGAAGATTGGCAACCGATTCTTTTAGAAATCAACGAAGAAGATGATGAACCTGAAATCAATCTACTCAGGACATACATCGACTCAGAAGATGATGAAGAAGAATCCATTTGGATACAGGCAAAAACATCAATATCACAGGAATTAGAACATAAAGCAGAAATTGAAGACCAGAAACCAAAGAAGACATTACCAGAATTCTATAGAGAATATGCGTCATTATTCAACAAAACAAATTCGGAAAGGATGCCAACACGACGATCATGGGACCATGCGATAGATCTTAAACCTGATTTTATCCCAAAAGATTGTAAGATCTATCCCATCAGCCCGGCAGAACAAGGAAAACTGGACGAATTTATTGATGAAAACATGCGAAAAGGATACATTCGACCATCGAAATCCCCACAAGCATCACCTTTCTTCTTTGTATCAAAGAAAGACTCGACAAAACTTCGGCCAACCCAAGATTACAGAAGACTAAACGAAGGAACTATAAAGAACGCATACCCTTTGCCACTTGTAGGGGAGCTTCTTGATAAACTTAAAGGGGCAAAATACTTCACAAAGTTGGATTTACGATGGGGATATAATAACGTCCGGATCAAAGAAGGCGATGAATGGAAAGCGGCATTTAAAACAAACAGGGGATTATTCGAACCCCTTGTTATGTTTTTCGGTCTATGCAATTCGCCAGCAACGTTCCAAAATATGATGAATGATATCTACGCAATCGAGATTGACGAAGGATGGATTTTGATTTATATGGACGACATCCTTATTTCCTCCGACAACATCGATGATTTGCGAAGAAAAACCCTTAAAGTCTTGGACAAATTGAAGGAAAACGATTTATATCTGAACTTGGACAAATGCGTATTCGAAGCCACGGAACTCGAATATCTCGGACTAGTCATCAGAGAAAACGAGATAGGTATGGAACCGACTAAATTGGCAGGAATCGCAGATTGGCCAGCACCAACAACAGTAAAACAAGTCCGATCATTCCTTGGATTCGCAAACTTCTATTGAAAATTCATTGGACATTACGCCGAACTTAGCAGACCATTAACGAATTTGACAAGAAAAGACGTCGAATGGAAATGGACACAAGAGTGTCAAGAAGCATTCGATGGTCTGAAACAGAAATTCTTGAAGTCACCCGTCCTTATGATGCCAGACAAAAGGAAACCATTTCACATCAAATCAGATGCTTCGAAATGGGCTACAGGCGCGGTATTACGACAACAAAACGATAATGGAGAATGGCACCCATGTGGATATATTTCACATTCATTCACAGAAACCGAACGAAATTACGAGATCTACGATAGAGAATTATTAGGCATCATACGAGCTTTGAAGACATGGAGACACTACCTCGAAGGATCACAATTCCCAACAGTAATTCTATCCGATCACAAAAACTTAACGTATTTCCGAACGGCACAAAAATTGAACCGACGACAGGCAGGATGGAGCCTTTTCTTATCACAATTCGATCTCAAACTTGTGCATACACCTGGAACACAGATGATACAATCCGATGCCTTATCAAGAAGATCAGACTACGTCAATACGGAAGACACAGATAACGAAGATCGGATTTTATTGCCAGATGACATTTTCATCAAAATGATTGATATAGGATTACAAGAAGACCTGAAGAAATCAATAGAAGAAGATGATTTGTTCGCAAAATCAATCGAAGCATTAAAGGAAACAGGGACACCACCGATTAAATCAAACTTATCAGATTGGAAATTTGAAGACGGACTTCTGTTTTTCAAGAACAGATGTTATGTAGGACCGGATGCAAAATTACGGAAGGAAATAGTGCGAAGATATCACGACACGAAACCAGGAGGACACCCAGGCCAATATAAGACACAGGAATTGATCAGTCGAGAATACTGGTGGCCAGGTATGGGAGTGTTTATAAAAAATTATGTTGACGGTTGTGCCACATGTCAACAAATGAAAGTCAACACACACCCAACAAAACCCGGGTTGATACCGATTGCAACAAACGGAGAACCGAGACCATTCTCATTTGTCACAGCCGATTTCATCACAGACCTGCCAGAAAACGATGGGAAAGATAGCCTCATGGTCGTGGTAGATCATGGCCTTACGAAGGGGGTAATTTCTATCCCTTGCACCAAAACGATCGATGCTTTAGGAACGGCGAATCTTTATCTGGAACATGTTTACAAAAGATTTGGACTACCCGACACTTTTCTATCGGATCGAGGCCCTCAATTCGCAGCAAAAGTTTTCAAAGAACTAGGAAAACTCCTTGGAATCAAACTCATAATGAGTACGGCATATCATCCACAGACAGATGGAGAAACAGAGAGATTAAACCAAGAGCTCGAAATCTACTTCCGCATGTTCTGTCAGAACAACCCGGCAATATGGAAAGAACTTAACTCAATCGCAGAATTCGCGCATAATCAAAAAAATCATTCCACTACAAAGAAATCTCCATTCTTCCTAATGATGGGATACGAACCCCAAGCAATTCCATCAGCATTCCAGAAGACGAATGTTCCGAGTGTAGAACAACGAATGATTGAGCTTAACAAAGCCCGAGAAGAAGCTATGGCCGCACACGAATTAGCGAGAAGAAAAGTCGCAGAAAGGACAACACGAGGTTTCACTCCATTCAAACAAGGAGAATACGTTTGGTTAGAAGGAACAAATCTTCGAATTCCTTACCCATCAAAGAAACTAGCACCAAAAAGAGAAGGACCCTTCAAAATCCGAGAAGTCCTCGGACCAGTGACATACAGACTAGAACTTCCATCACAATGGAAGATTCATCCCGTGTTTCATGCATCACTCCTCACACCATACAAAGAAACCGATACCCACGGACCAAACTTCTTAGAACCACCACCGGATCTTATAAATCAAGAAGAAGAATACGAAGTGGAAGGGATTATTAATCACCGACAACGAGGCCGAGGCTTCCAATACCTCGTGAAATGGAAAGATTACTCATCCGCGCACAACACATGGGAACCTGAAAGTCACTTAAAAAGGGCTCGAACGATCCTTCAATCCTATCAGAAGCTACATCGCCTCTAAACAGACTATCATCTCTCATCGCTCTCAACAAATTTCAAAGCTCATACAAACAATGTCTTCCCCCATCACCAACAACCTTTACATTGCCACCGCCACCCCTCTTAACACTCCTTCCGACACTCCTATCGTCAACATTGGATCCCAAGAACGTCTCGAGATAGCTACGAGAATTATACGCAGTCAAAAATTCTTATCATGGTTCATGAACGAAGAACACCGTGAAAGAATGATCCAAGCGTTTAATCAACCACCGTATAACCAACTCATCGAACTAGTTGGGAAATATTTAGAGATTAGAGATATGTTGTACACTCAAACTGCGGATATCAGCCGAGCACTAGACCAGGTCACTGACGAGCTGACGAACACACAAGAATTCCGAATTCTAGAAGACTTAATTCCCTTACTACAAGACAGAATTCGATTACCTACGTCCACGCCGTCGACACCTACGGAATCGACTACAGATATCTCGACAAGTGACAAAGAAACACAAACATCCCCTCCGATAACACCAACACCTTCAGCGCCCAACTCTCCTATTTATGAACCCGCACCATTACCAATTCCGCCCTTTTGCGAACCATCCCCTCCATCCTCGCAACATTCCACCCCTGATCCAAACGACATGGTTCAAAACAAGGAAGTATTTAAATATCTAGAAGGACGAAAAGGTACAAAATCGGTCATAAAGAAGAAGAAAACCCTCAAATCAATCAAATACACGATGAACGCTCTCAATCACGTTGGAAGTCGAGAGAAACCAATCGACCTCACGCAAGTAGAACGAGCAATCATTTACAAAAACGTGTTATGCTCTCGATGCCTTAACTTCGGACACTCATCAATACACTGCAAAAAACAATATTGTCCGATATGTTACAAACCGGCTCCAGGACATCGAAGAGACCAATGTCCTGAAAGACCAATAACTAGGACGGCAGGGTATCACCAAAGCTGGCGACGGGTTGGGGATGAATATGAAGATGTAAATGACGGAATTGACAACCCCTTTGACTTCCCAGAAGCCATTGCCAACATGTCGGGAGAGCCAATTGATTTCTAAAGCTGGGACGCTTTAGAGATAGAAGAGGGGTAATGTTACAAATTCCCCTACTTGTCCGGCATATCACTTCTTTTCCCTTTTCTTTTACTATCAGACACTTATTGACCTTATCTTTGACATCCCCATATGCATTCTCTTTCCCATAGTTACTAAGCTTCCTTACTCATCCTCTCAGATAGCTTACTAACTCTTATCTATAACAAATAGTGTAAACAACGCTTATTGAACTACCACGTATATATAGGGATACTTTAGTTAGTTAGCTCTTTAGCTTGACCTAGCTGAATTCACCTTATTCATCTATTCTCTTGACGCGAACTCGATCCTATCCGCCTTACGAAGGGGGTAGTGCATCTCTGATCAGATAAACTCGATAACTTGACTTTAGCCCTATTGAGGGAGTCAATAGACGTTGGACTTACAGAAGTCAACGGTCTAAGAACGAACAAACGACTCAGCATATTGATCTAGAGGATAAGGCCTAAACAGCCGTAACACATGGTTGTTCATACTGTATATGCTACTCCCTGTCTGAGCCTCTTGGCAACATGACCCCATACAGAAATGCAACAAGTATTTGGCAAGCTCAAATGTGTGGTCATATTACATCTTCATGTTGGGCATCCATCAGGCCTTCCATGTTGTCAAGCTACTCCCTGTACCCTACATTCTAATTCTAGGACAATGCCTGACAAGTGTTCCAGAACCAAACTTATCAACAACAAAAAGTAATATAAAGTTGAAGAGATTCTGGATAGCTAATTCTATTGCAACAACCTGGTTCTAGAAATATAAAGAAAAGTTAATCAAAAAAAAAACATAAGGACTCATATCTGCCAGTAATGGCCCTCTACCTCAGGTTTGTGAGGTCCCCACCAGTACAATACTCCATATTTAGATAAATATGACATTCCATGTGCTGCATGAGTTAAGTTATTTAGAGTGACACAAGTCTCAGAATGACAGAGTGCCCATGAACCACAATATCAATAAGCCTCATGATGTGCCTGCATGAGCAGGTGTGCTGCACTTACTTCTTCTATAGTAGAAAGTAAGTTTGGGAATAGGAGGGGCATTGAGATGACATTTGTGGTCACATTTCCACTCCTTGCCTTGCTCCTCCCATTGCAGTTCCTATCATGCTCCTAATCACTGCTCCAACTCCTGCTGTACCTGCACTCCCTGCTCCGGTCCCAGTTGTGCTCCCAATCTCTTGAGCCACCCCACAAGTATGAGTGGCTGCATGAGGGTATGCATGTAGGGGGGGGGGCCTATGTGGATTGTAAGGAGTTGGGGGCAGTAAGGAATGACCAATCAGGTGGATAGCACACCACACACCAGGAATGAGGAACAAGAAAAAGCCAAAAAAGCAAGAACACAACAAGACTGAAAGTTCACTTTCAAACTCAGATGGTATGACAGTCCATTTGTATATTTATTTTCCAAAACTTATTTATTCAAGTGAGTGATTTATTTATTCATTTAGTTACTTAACCATTTTTGGTTTAGATCACACCATCTGAGTTTGACAGCAAAATTTCAGTCTCAGTGTGTTCTTGTTTTCCTTGCCCCTTGTTTCTGGTGTGTGGTACACTATCTGCCTAATTGGTCATTCCTTACTGCCCCCAACTCCTCACAATCCACATAGCCCCCCCCCCCTACACACATACCCTCATGCAGCCACTCATACTTGTGTTGGATTGGCAAGGGTGCCAATGCCCGAATGCCAAGCCGTGCGTGAGGTCATACCATCCGCACGTTACCTTTTCCATTTCATATTTGTACTGTACAACCTTTACCCTCATTCCGTAAAGTCCCTGCTAGTCCCGTTATCTCCCTACGACCCCTATTCCTTTTCGCAGAAATACCCGTTAGTTTTTGTCGTCTCACCTCAGCTGTTGCCTTTGCTCTCGCGCGCACACCTGAGGTGAATATTCCCCCTTACATTACTTACAGATCTTGTTACTTACTTGAACCAATCCTAGACTGACTCCGTGTCTAGGTAAATATATTAGCTGTTGCCTTTGCTCTCGTGCGCACACCTGAGACTGACTCCGTGTCTAGATTCTTACAGGTTATGGGCCCCGACACTGCTGCTACCATATCTCCTACCCCTATTGTAACCATGTCGTCTTCTTCGCATTCTCTCACCACCGACGTTCTTCCTTCCACTGTACCCAAGCTCGAAGCTACTGGGCTGAACTGGACTGTGTTCAATATGCAGTTCAAAGATGCTCTTGAGGCTAAGGGGTACTGGGGCCATTTTGATGGCACCTCGCCATGCCCCACATTGAAGTCACCTGCGTCAGCCGATGAGACAGCTGCTCATGCCGTGTGGACCAAGAACGAGCGTATTGCGAAATCCCTCCTCACTCAAAAAATCCCCGACTCTACCCTGATTCTTGTCCATGGCAAAGCTCTCGTCAAGGACCGTTGGGATGCTATTGTCACTGAGTACACCAAGAAGGGAGTCTACACTCAGACGGACTTGAAGACGAAGTTCCTGAACATGAAGTGCCCTGATAAGGGCAATGTTTGTGCTTTTATGGAATTGTTATGCACTGAAAAGGAGAAGCTCACTACCTATGGTGTCACCATTAGTGTCAAAGATTATCGTTCCACCATCATTAATTCGTTACCTCAGCACCTCTCTCGATTCGCTGCCCAGCTCCTAGCCGTTTCCCGAATCCCTCTCGATGGAAGCCATGCTATTAAAGCCATTCATCCCGACATCTTGATCACTCTGATTGTCGAGGAGTCTGAACACGTTATCACCCAACGCGAATCGCACCGTGCTGGAAGCTCAAAGTCGAAAGCCGAAGATGAGGCTTTATCTGTCTCATCGGGGAGGAGCCGTAACTCCCCACGGCGGCCACGTGGAGAATGCTGGAACTGTGGTGACAAAGGACACTTCCAGGATAAGTGCCCCAAACCTGTGAAGTCGTCCAGTGGTGACAAGAAGGGTTCCTTGAAGGCGAGCGGCTCTGCTAATGCTGCTGTTGAGGACTCTGGCTCAGATAGCAAAGATTGTGCCTTCGCAATGGAATCCGACTCGGACTCAGACCACGAATCCATGTCGACGGCGTTGACAGACATGTCTGGCTGGGTTACAGACAGGTCAATGCCCGAATTACAGCCTGTATCCGACTCCGAGGATGAGTCTGATGGGCTGATGCCTGAATTGCACATGTTGTCCGATTCAGACTGGGACAGTGATGACGAAGGTGATGGTGGGCCACCCCATGCTGGGGAAGTGCCCAGGGAAATCATATCGGATCGTGGCAGGGACTCCAAGGAGTTATCTGAGGCTGGCTGGAGTGAGATTAGCTCACTTGCCAGTGTTGACTCAGACTCGGATGTAGCCACAGAGGATGTTGCAGCAAATGTTGATGCTGGCAACAACGCTGAAGATGCCCCTCGTGTTGAAGTGTATGACTCAGGGTGTTCCCGTCACATGTCCCCATACCAAGATGCCTTTGAGAATTATACCACGATTACTCCAAGGCCTTTTCAAGCCGCCAACAAGCAAAAATTTAATGCTATTGGCAAGGGGGAGATGGTGATTGATGTCCCTAATGGCGCTGATGTCTCCCAGCTCAGGCTCACTGAGGTGTTGTACTCCCCCGAGGTGGGCTACACCCTCGTATCTGTCGGCCATCTTGATGACAATGGTTTCTCTGCCACCTTCGGAGGCGGGAGGTGTGTGATTCATGCTCCTGATGGGAATCAAGTCAGTGGGGTCACGAAGACCCAACGCGGCCTGTATCGGGTTCAGCATGAGCCCGAAGAGGCTAATGCCATGGTTGAGGCAATCAGCCTTGACCAGTTCCATCGGCGTATGGGCCATATCACTCCTGAGGTTGCGAGGAAACTAGTTGATCAAGGTTTCATGACTGGCGTGCGTCTTGAAACCTCTCCTAGTGGTGATCCGGTCTTCTGTGAGTCATGTGTCTATGCCAAAGCAACCAGGAAGCCTGTTCGCAAGGCTCGCGCAGGCAAGTGGGCGACAAAATTCGGAGGCGAGGTCCACTCAGATTTATGGGGGCCTGCACCAGTTGCTACGAAGGGCGGAAGACTCTACTACGTGACATTCGTGGATGACCACACTCACTGGACCCATCTTGACCTTCTTTGCGAGAAGGCCGAAACCTTCCAGTCCTACAAGGACTTTGAGGCATGGTGTGAAACTGCCCTTGGCGTGCACATCAAAACCTTGCACTCTGACCGTGGCGGCGAATACATGGGCAAGGCCTTTGTCATCCACCTCAAGGAACACGGCACCACCCAGAAGTTAACTGTCCACAACACCCCACAGCATAACAGCGTTGCAGAGCGTCGCAATCGCACCATTGTTGAATGAATTCGTGCCCTGTTACATGCCAGCGGCCTCCCGAAGTTTTTGTGGGGGGAAGCTGCACGGCATGTCATTTGGTTGATGAATCGTACTGCGACAAAGGCCGTGGAAGGGATGACTCCATATGAGGCTCCCTTCAAGTGCAAACCAGACCTTTGGGAAGTTTGTGAGTGGGGAGAGAAGGTGTGGGTATGTGTGGAGAAGGGCGATAAGTTGGGTGGGCATGTTTGCGAGGGTCGCTGGATTGGTGTCGATGATCGGAGCAATGGCTTCCAGATCTACTGGCCAGATATGCAATCCGTCACTGTTGAACGAAACATCTACTACGACAAGACTAGGGCATCCACAGAATGTCCCGAGGGGGAGGACACTGGTTCTGCCGTGCCGTTTGCCAATGCCCCATCCATTTTGACCCCTGCCCCTGCCCCTGGTCCATCCACCCTTGCTCCTCCACCTATGGACGAAATTGTCTGCCCCCCCCATGAGCGCCGCCCTAGTGCCCGTGTTCAAGCCATCATTGACAGACACGGCATAACTTCAGCACATCCATCCAATCCTGTCGTCTCTCGTGGTGTACCCATGCCCACTGTCCTCAAGAATGCTATGCTTGAGGGGGAGGGTACTGCAAACTGGATGATGACAGCTGACTTCATCGAGGAGTACGCAATGGCTGCCAAGATCAGTGAGGCCGAGGCGTTGGAGCCCAGGTCGTTAGCTGAGGCAAAATGTTGCCCCGACTGGCCGTTGTGGGAGAAAGCCATCCATGAGGAGCTTGCACTACTCAAGGAGGCTGGAACCTGGCAACTCATTGACCCACCAACAGATGCAAACATCGTCGGTTCGAAGTGGGTTTTCCACACAAAGAAGGACGCTGCCGGGAACGTTGTGCGCTACAAGGCTCGCCTCGTCGCGCAGGGTTTCTCACAGGTCCCAGGCGTCGACTACTTTGACACCTTCGCACCTGTTGCCAAACTCGCATCAATCCGCACCACCCTCGCCGAAGCCGCTGCCCTTGACTGGGACATTCATCTGATCAACATCAAGGGTGCATACCTCAATGGAGAACTTACCTCTGATGAGAAGATCTACATGCGCCAGCCCCCCAGCTATCATGCGCCCAACTCCTCTGGCAAGGTCTGTGGCCTTGTCAAAACTCTCTACGGACTGAAGCAGTCCAGCCATCGTTGGTACCAGAAGCTTGTCGACATCATGGTCGACAAGATGGGCTTCTCCCGGTGCGATGTCAACCAGGCCGTGTTTTTTTGCCATGACGGGGAGTCAAAAATCGTTGTACTGGTGCACGTTGATGACTGCACAATTGCTGCGTCGTCTATGGACCTCATCGTCAACTTCAAGGAGTCCATGAAAGAGCACATTGAAATTACTGACCTCGGCGAGCTCCACTGGCTCTTGGGCATCGAAATCTGCCATGATCGCGAAGCCCGCTCCATCCACCTCTCCCAGCGCTCGTATATTGACTCTATCTTGCACTGTTACGGGCTCCATGAGCTGAAGCCCGTGTCCACACCCATGGAAACCACCACCCGCCTTTCTTCGTCCCAATCCCCATCCACCACCACCGAATTCGCACAGATGCACGACGTTCCATATCATGAGGCCATTGGCTCCCTCATGTACGCATCCCTCGGCACACGCCCGGATATTTTGTTTGCTGTCCAGACGGTCTCCCGTTTCGCAACGAAACCTGGTCCTGTGCATTGGGAAGCCGTCAAGTGGATTTTTCGCTACCTGAAGGGCACCGTTAGCTTATGGTTGTCATTCGGATGTGGAAATCGCAACTTAACTGGTTATGCTGACGCCGACGGCAGCATGGTCAAAGACCGTCATGCCATCTCAGGGTACGCCTTCTTGCTTCACAGCAGCGCTGTTTCGTGGAGTGCCAAACGGCAGGAAATTGTCTCACTGTCGACAACAGAAAGCAAGTACGTGGCACTTACCCACACTGCCAAAGAAGCCCTATGGCTTCGCTCCCTTATTGCCCAGTTATTCCCGTCCAACCTTGACCCTACCATGCTATTTTTGGACAATCAGTCTGCCATTGCACTGGCACGCGATCACCAATTCCACGCTTGCACTAAACACATCGACGTTTGTTTTCATTTCATCCACTGGATCGTCAAACGCAGCTCCCTCCGCCTTGTCTATTGCCCTACTGAAGACATGGTGGCCGATACCCTCACCAAAGCCCTTCCCTCTGCCAAAGTCAAGCACTTCGCGTTGCAACTTGGGCTCTTGCCACCTTAAGGGGGAGTGTTGGATTGGCAAGGGTGCCAACGCCCGAACGCCAAGCCATGTGCGAGGTCATACCATCTGCATGTTACCTTTTCCATTTCATATTTGTACTGTACAACCTTTACCCTCATTCCATAAAGTCCCTGCTAGTCCCGTTATCTCCCAACGACCCCTATTCCTTTTCACAGAAATACCTGTTAGTTTTTGTCGTCTCACCTCAGCTGTTGCCTTTGCTCTCGCGCACACACCTGAGGTGAATATTCCCCCTTACATTACTTACAGATCTTGTTACTTACTTGAACCAATCCTAGACTGACTCCGTGTCTAGGTAAATATATTAGCTGTTGCCTTTGCTCTCGCGCGCACACCTGAGACTGACTCTGTGTCTAGATTCTTACAACTTGTGGGGTGGCTCAAGAGATTGGGAGCACAACTGGGACTGGAGCAGGGAGTGCAGGTACAGCAGGAGTCAGAGTAGTGATCAGGAGCATGATAGGAACCATGATAGGGAGGAGCAAGGCAAGGAGCAGAAACATGACCATGAATGTCATCCTGATGCCCCTCCTGTTCCCAAACTTATTTTCTACTGTAGGAACAGCAAGTGCAGCACACTTGCTCATGCACACACATCACAAAGCTCATTGATATTGTGTTTTGTGGGCTTTCTGTCATTCTTGTTATAAAAATTATGTTCCCATCTTATCTCCATCTTTTTTATGTTATGTTATCTTTTATCTAGTGGGATTGGCTGTTAATTCATCTATCCCCAGTAGTTACAATTCTCCCATCATTCCCATCATTCCATTTCATCATTTGATTGATGCTGTACACTACCCTGGTTATGTTTGGTTTACCTCTCTCCATAATTATTCTACTCTGGTCCCCCTTAGGTAGTTCTATACATATATACTGCACCTCTAGCTACTTGTTCCTTAGTCTTGATCTTGTCTATTCTCTGCAATACAGACAGGCCTTCTCAGCTCTCTATCTCTTGTGCTCTCTTTCTCCTCTTCTACTCTCTGATATTCTGTAGTGACTGTTATTGTTGCATTGCTGACAATTCTGAGACTTGTGTCACTCTAACTTAACTCATGCAGCACATGGAATGTCATATTTATCTAAACATGGAGTATTGTGCTAGTGGGGACCTCACAAACTATATGAAGAAATGGGGCCATGTCAAAGGCATTGAATACATGCCTTTTGCAGCAATACAATACTATCCACATCCATGGACAGGTGACCTCAACAAGATTGTTGTTTGGAGTTTATCATGGCATTTTGGCAAGTCAGGTCCTCTGACATCAGTATTGAAGTGATTTAGAATGGTGGTTGTAGCTTGTGCACTTCCTTTGGGTTCAGGACCACATTCCAACCTCATTTACTGGGGTATTAGGCCAGGCAATATGAGCTGGGAGCCATATTCAGACATACCACTGAAATGAGTCTCAACCCCAACCATTGGTTAGGCCTGTAGAATTGTGGATAGGTTCTGCATGGTAGGTTCTCACTTAGTTGCTAGACACTAAAAACTTTTTGTACAATACATTATTTGATTACTATGTATATAATGATGGTGGTGATGCCTGTGAGATCCTCTGAAGGTGGTTGTAATGATGCACATTCAGTAGTGTGGCCATATGGTGGAGCCCTGTGTGTGACCTTGCTGACAATTTTGCAGTTAGCTTTAAGTCACCTGATATCAATGTGTGGCAGTGCCACAAAATTCCCACCAGCAAACCTAAGTGAATATGATGCTTCTTGATCTTTTACCACCACCATCTGACTGTGGGAATTTGTCCCTCCTGCACTAGGTTGTCCCTAAACTACCTAACACCTCATCCCTAATCGACATTGCCTTTCATCAGACCACTCTTTTGGCCTGGGCCACTATCCTTTTATACCATATCCAAATTTTTAACTTATCAGAGCTGATCCTGACTATCTGCAGGGTCATCTCATCTTGCCTGTACTGGGGGCTTCACTAATCTGTTCACATCCACCTCATCAAATACCAGGCCACACGAGGACACCACAACTCTAGTGCTTCATGCAGATCCTTAGGGAGTGTCACTGCCAACATTTTCAATGATTTATTTGTACTTGCTTAACCACTACACCCAAACACAAAAGGAGGAAGGGGTCTGGCCCCCAATCAGCTACTGTCCCTGCACAGAGCACACCTCTTAGGGAGAATGCCAGTTTATCATCCAATGGTGGGATTTAGCAGCCTCATTTTGGAGGGGAGTCATCACTTTGGAAGAGCAGTGTGGAACAGGGGGGCAAGTAATAGGGGGATTCAGGAGAGGGGGAGCAGGTTTGAGGTATGGGTCATTCATTTAGATTGGACATTTATCTTTGACACTGGGGGGGAGTAATGGGTTTCCAGGGCAACCTGAAAATACCAGGAGGGGAGTGGAACGGGGTACCAACATGAAGGGAGGGGACCATGCCCCGACAAGCAAAGGCAAACCTTTAAGGCATTGGGAGGTTCAGACATGGTACAGTACAATACCATTGGACTGCAGGTATCCTCAGTCTAGACCCGTAATATGACCTGGAGAGCAACTTAGTGTACAGCTCCACCCTGATGGCCCATTACAGATTACTTAGTGGTAATAGGTGTTTATGCCCGCATGTAGCTGGGTCAAAACCTAAGTGAATAAATAAATTGCTCACCTGAATACATAAGTTTCAGAAATAATAAATGTACAAGCAGACTGTCATACAGTGGCAGACAGCACCTGCCACTCAGATTAAGGCTCAACTGGCATTTATTTTTTTATTTTTTTGACAGGAGGCACAAGGGGGCACTGGGATCAAAATGCCAGACCAGTACAGTCAACCCTGTCCTAACCCATACTTGTCATAACCCATACTCTGTAATAACCCATGGGTTTGGGGCTTCCACCAAGTTGGTTTGCAGGGAAATTTGGGCTCCCTGCCATACTCCATAACCCATAGGTCCCAGGGGGGTTTCATAACCCATAATGTACTAAAATTTACACAATTTCTGGTCTCAATGACATCAATATTTTGTCAACGCATCAAGGAGGGCTGCAAAACCCCAACCACTCGAGGGAAAAAAGCCTAAATAATGGTACCCTGCCTATTAAGCCTGACACCTCAACAAATTCCGTGCCCTGAGTCAATGTCGAGAAAGCCTCTTGAAGTACTCAAAGCTGGTGTGTCCTGACTCAAGGCACAAATAAAATCACGCAAGGATGAGCTACTTGCCAAGTTGTCCAACTGCGAGCAGATTTCAAGTGATGATGAAACCTGGCTTGACAATGAGGCCAATCTCGTTGACGAAGATGCTGTCATTGATCTTCTCGAGAATGCTTCTGACTATGAGCGTGGGCTGGGACGGCTGGAGTCAAGGCAGAAGGCAGTGGTTTACAAGCTTATGGAGCTGGGAGGAGGTGTTAAAAAAGCTGTGGGCAATAAGAGAAAACATTTGTGAAATTTCTAGTGTGAACTTGACATTGATCTCACATTTCTCTGATTTAGGCCCCAAGACTCAGAAGATAGTGCCACAGGCAGAGAAGGGGAAGAAAGCACCAGTTTTCACAAAGAAAGAGAATGTGATGTTGAAGCAACGGATTGAAATTCTTGACTGGCATCATGCACAGAAGTCCAGCCAAGGAAAGACTGCTTTGCATTGGAATGAAGCATACCCAAACCTTTGCCTCAAGCAACCCACCATTTCAGCATGGCTGAAGGACAAGAACAAGTACCGTAAGCAATATGCAGAGGCGCTCAGAAGGGGACAACCCAGGAATGCAAAGCACGTCAAGCAGACAGAGCATCCAGAAGTCAATGAGATGCTGGAGCTGTGGGTTACGAAGGCCATGTCAGATAATATTCATGTCAGTGGGGAGATTCTCAGGCAGAAATGGAACTGCTTTGCTGATCTTGTGGGCGTGCCAGATGATGAAAGGCTTGCCTTGAGTGAAGGGTGGCTGGAAGCCTTAAAGAAACATTGTGGTTTGTGGAACTACAAGTGGCATGGTGAGGCCGGTTCTGCAAACCCCAAGGATATTGAGCGCAAGCGCAAGAGACTTTGCGAGCTTATCAGGAGGCATGGATTTCATTTGAAGGACATCTTCAATATGGACAAGACTGGCCTTTTTTGGGCATGAGTTGGATTCCTTCACTGACATAATTTCATGTACTTACTATGGCTCCTTCAGAATGCCTCCAGACCATGGCCTGATGAACAAGCCATCTTCTGGAGTGAAGGGCAACAAGAAGCAATTGATGTATGCATTCACAATCAATGCCACTGGTACGGAAAAACTCAGACCCATCATCATTGGGAAATTTGAGCAACCACGACCATTTCAATGAAAATTGGGGGTGCAGCTTGGCTTCTACTATCAAAGTAATGCAAAGGCCTGGATGACCACAGTCCTTTACCAAGAATGGCTTCGTGACTGGGATGCAAAGTTGCGATGTGAGGGATGCAAGATCCTTCTGTTCCAGGACAATTTTAGTGCACACAACCCACCTGAGGATCTCACGAACATTGTGGTTGAGAACTTCTCCCCTAATCTGACAGCTCATGTTCAACCCACTGACACAGGGATCATTTGCTGCTTCAAAGCACACTACCTGTAAGGGGAACTCCATTTCCGCCTTACTTCGCCGATCTAGCCTTACTTCGCCAAATCTCACTCCGCCGACTTCTACTTCGCCAATTCGCGACTCAGTCATCCCGCCGACTTACGATACAATTTCTCTGCTTACTTCGCGCTCACTCAATTACATTCACTACATCGCACGTTCATTACCTATGCCCACACGCACCCCCACTCTCTACTTCACGCGCAGTTCGCCGCCGGACTTCGCACTTGTTCGGACTATCAAGGGCACGGTCACGTGACCTTTGCTAGCCCAACGCGTGTCGTCGTACCGCACCGGGAACGTGTATTTAATGTAGTACTAGGTATATAGCACACCCCCCCTGATGGAGGCTCCTCAGAGTATTCTCTTAGGATCCCCTCCTCAGCGTCGGCCCGCTCTACTAAGTTCGCGTGCACTCCGCCGGAGTTGCCCTTACAGTAGAATACTCTCACCAGCAGAGACCGCGACCTCACCACAGCCATTGCCAAATTCCGATCGGCAGAAACTGTCAGCTCCGATACAGAATCCGTCAAGACCACGCGAGAATCGCCCTCTCCACCCTCCTCCGAACTAGAAGTGGAACTCCTACTCCGGCCAATGGACGCCGAAACGAGGATGGATAACATCAAACGAGACGTAGGAGATCTCAATAGGAAGGCGGAGGAACAAGCTGAGCAGCTTAAGAAGCTCACCGACAGCATCAACGCGCTGATCACGCTCCAAACCGCGGCTCCCCCACCCCCGGTCAATACCCCTGCACCCAGCGCCCCTGTAAATAATGTATCAACACCTCCCCCCGCGACCCACGTTAATTCGGAATGACCTTCGGCACTCCGGCCATCGCTTCCCGATGACTTCGACGGATCGCGCGAACGAGGGCATGCGTTCATTAACGCATGCGAACTGTATATAAATCTTGTACCACACCAGTTTGCGGATGAAGTGACGCAGGTACGGTGGGCGTACACCTTCATGAAGAAAGGCCGAGCGTATCTGTTCGCGGACCGGGCCATGCGATACCAGACCGCTACCGGGAACCCGAAGTACGCGACATGGGCCCTATTCCACGCCGACTTCGCGGTCAACTTCTTCGTGCAGAGCGAAGCGCAGTGGGCGATTACGAGGTTGGAAACGAGCAGCTACCACCAAGGATCGCGATCGGTGGACGACTACACGGATGAGTTCAGGGATCTCATCGACAAGTCGGGATACAAGGAGGGGTTGACGATTGTGGTGAAGTACCGGAAGGGACTGAGCGGGGAGATTCAGTCGCAGATCGCGACGATGGCAGTGGGATGACCAGCGGACGATCAGCCGGAACAGTGGTATGTAGCGGCGATGAAGTGCGATGAAAACCGCCTCACCAACGAGGCCTTCCTGAGCACTAAACCGGCGGCTCGCGCACCTCCCGCACGCACTACCTCGGCGTTTCGCGCACCGCCGCACTTCTCAGCCCCGACGCTGCAACGGATGGCGCCACCACCACCTCCGCCGCCCCCTGCTCTCCCTCCACCAGTTCCGATGGATGTAGACGCGATGCGGAGGGCTCAAACAAACATCGAGACCTGCCACCGATGTAAGCAGCCGGGCCATTTCCGGAAGGACTGCCCCCTCCGCTACAACACGCGGTTCATGTCAATGGAGGAGCAGCATGAGTTCGCGCAGCACATCTTCGCGATGATAGATGCACAAGTCGAACCGCCGGCGGAAGAAGGGGAAACGTTCGCAACCACTCAAGAGGGTTTTGTAGCGGACAGCGAGTGAACAGTACGCCCTCGCTGTCATCTGTAAATAGGTTCGCGTGTTTAGAAGTTGAGAATACAATTGAAATTTCCCAAACACCCGAAACTACTACAGAAGCCGTACAAGATACCATCCCCGTCCCTAAACCGCCGCGCCAGAGACTCCCCCGATGGGAACGAGCTCTACCCAAGCGATTCGTAGTCGCTGCCACCCCCAGCACTCGCTCGCTGAAGCTCAAGATTGAACTTCAGACGACCGACACAGGCGAGACATTCACGACGAACAGCTTGGTAGACTCGGGAGCAACGGGCCTTTTCATCGATTCTGAATTCGTGCGGAGGAACAGGTTGACCTCGCACAAGCTAGTTCGCACTATTCCGGTGTTCAACGTCGACGGCACTCCGAACGAGAACGGGTCTATTTCGGAGATCGTAGACCTCATCCTCCGGTACAACGGTCACTCAGAACGCACCCACTTCGCGGTCACCAGCCTAGGGAAGCAGGATCTCATACTGGGCTACACTTGGTTGCAGGAGCACAACCCAGAGATCAACTGGCAGACCAACGAGGTGAAGATGAGTCGCTGTCCCGACAAATGTCGGACCTGCGCGAACGAGGTTAAATCGGAAAAGGCGGAGAAGCGTAAATTGGAGGCCCGCATCAACGCCTGTTGCGCAGGACCCATGCCCGAACCAGAAACAGAAATTGGAGAGGTTCCCGACTCTGAGCACGAAGGAGATATCGCCCTTGAAGATTGCATCGAAGAGGGCGACCGTATCTTCGTGGTCAACATCGGCGAACCAGGACAGTTTCAGAAGGCACCGGAAGAGATTCGGACAACCCAAACCATCTCGCAGCGACTAGCAGAAAAGATCCAAATGGAAGCCCGGAAGAACGCGTCCCAGCAGATCGCAGACTCCTTTGATCGTAATGCACAACCCAAGACGTTTTTCAATCTAGCACCGGCGCACGTCCATGAATTTGAGGATGTGTTCTCCAAGACGTCCTTCGACGCTCTCCCAGATCGCCGACCGTGGGACCACGCGATCGAACTCGTCCGCGACGCAGAAGGGAAATCCTGCAAGGTCTACCCGCTCTCAGTCGCCGAACAAGTGGAGTTGGACAAGTTCCTCGAGGAGAACCTCGCCTCTGGTCGGATCCGCCCCTCCAAATCGCCAATGGCTTCGCCATTCTTCTTTATCAAGAAGAAGGACGGTTTGCTACGCCCAGTACAGGACTACCGCGTTCTCAATTCACTGACGATCAAGAACAAATACCCACTCCCACTCATCTCCGACCTCGTCAACAATCTTTGGGGAGCGAAATACTTCTCCAAATTCGACGTTTGCTGGGGATACAACAACGTCCGAATTAAGGAAGGTGATGAGTGGAAGGCCGCATTTCGCACAAACCGCGGAATGTTTGAGCCCCTGGTAATGTTCTTTGGTCTCACTAACTCGCCGGCAACGTTCCAAACCATGATGAACGAGATATTCCACGATCTCATCATGGAAGGAGTGGTATGTGTCTACATCGATGATATTCTAATCTACACAAAGACACTCGCCAAACACCGCCGAATTACGAGGTTAGTTCTCCAGCGACTCCGCGAACATAAACTGTACCTGCAACTGGACAAATGCGAATTCGAGAAGACCCGAATCGAGTATCTGGGGCTCATTATCTCGGAGGGGCAGGCAGAGATGGACCCGGTCAAGGTTGCCGGAGTAGCGGAATGGCCAACGCCCACGAACAAGAAGCAAGTGCAGTCCTTCTTGGGCTTCATGAACTTCTATCGGCGGTTCATTCGCGACTTCTCCCATATTGCGCGGCCATTGTTTGATCTCACCGGTAAAGACGTGCCTTGGAAGTGGGGTGAGTCGGAGCAGGAGGCATTCGAAGGGTTGAAGGAAGCGGTGTCGTCTAAACCGGTACTGATGTTCGCAGATGACAACCGGCCGTTTAGGGTGGAGGCAGATAGTTCGGATTTCGCGACCGGCGCAGTACTTTCGCAACTCAGCCCGGAGGACGACAAGTGGCACCCGATCGCGTTTTCGTCAAAGAGCCTCAACGTGGTCGAGCGGAATTACGAGATACACAACAAGGAAATGCTTGCCATCATTCGCGCACTCGAAGAATGGCGACACTTCCTTGAAGGCGCGCGACACGACTTCGAGATCTGGACAGACCACAAAAATCTAGAGTACTTCCGGACGTCCCAGAAGCTAAATCGGAGACAGGCCAGGTGGTCACTGTACCTCTCCCAATTCAACTTCTCGCTGCACCACAAGCCCGGACGAAGTATGGGTAAGCCAGACGCGCTATCTCGCTGAGCGGACCACAGCAATGGAAGCGAGGATAACCGCGATCTAGTCCTCCTCAAACCGGAGTTGTTCACAATCCGCGCGCTGGAAGGAATGGTCGTGGAAGGAGAGGAAAGGGACATTCTGCGGGATATTCGGAGAGGCAATTGCGAGGGACATCAGGAGGAAGCGGTGGTGAAGGCAGCGCAGGAGTTGAAGAAGTCCGCAGGAAAATCGGTTCGGAGCGCAGAGTGGAGGGAAGCGCAGGAGTTGCTGTATTTCTGCGATCGCATCTACGTCCCAAAACACGCTGACCTTTGCAGACGTATAGTTGCGCAACATCACGATTCGCGAATTGCGGGACACGCCGGAAGATGGAAGACGTTGGAACTCGTATCGCGCAATTACTGGTGGCCTCAAATGTCGCGCTACATCGGCGAATACTGCAAGACATGCGACCTCTGTCTCCGAACGAAGGCTCAGCGTCAACTTCCAAGCGGCGAACTTAAACCGCTGCCGATTCCGGAAGGTCGCTGGGACGTTGCAAGCGTGGATTTCATTGTGGAACTCCCCGAGTCGCAAGGGCATGATGCGATCATGGTAGTGGTGGACACGGTGGGTAAACGCGCGCACTTCATCCCAACCACGACGACAATTACCGCGCTTGGATTGGCGAGGCTTTACCTCCAGCATGTGTGGAAGTTGCACGGCTTACCGAAGGCTATGGTCTCCGACCGAGGGGTACAGTTCGTGGCGGAATTCACAAGGGAGTTATATCGCATGCTTGATATTAAACTCACAGCGTCTACGGCGTACCACCCACAGACAGACGGACAGACCGAGCGAGTGAACCAGGAACTGGAGCAGTATCTCCAGTTATTCGTCAGCGAGCGACAGGACAACTGGGTCGACCTTTTACCGCTCGCCGAATTCCAGTACAATAACCACGTCCACTCCTCGACACAGCACTCGCCGTTCTTCCTGGACACCAGTCGACATCCATGCATGGGCTTCGAACCACAGACCGCACCATCCCGGCTGGAAACCGCGAACAAATTCCGCGACCGAATGAAGGACACCCTCGAGGAAGCCCATGCCGCATTAGCCAAAGCCAAGGACGAGATGGCGATGTACTACAATCGCCGCCGAAACCCAACACCCGACTACCAGGTTGGAGACTGGATGTATTTGGATTCGCGCGACATTCGTATCACTCGACCGTCGCAGAAACTGGCTCACCGCTACATCGGGCCCTACCCCATCGAAGCCAAGGTTGGATCGCATGCCTACCGCCTCAAACTTCCGCCGGCGCTATCGCGCATCCACCTGGTCTTCCATGTTGTCAAACTCCTACCCGCGCCGCACGACCCAATACCCGGTAGAACGGTCACCGAAGTCCCTGAACCCACTCTCATAGACGGTGAGGTACATTATGAGGTTCAGGAGATCATGGACAGCCGGATTTACAGGAACAAGCTGCAGTACCTGATCGCCTGGAAGGGCTACAGCTACGAACAGAACACCTGGGAACCTGCCGACAAGGTGAATGCGGACGAGTTGGTCGCCGAATTCTACAGACGCAACCCCAGAGCACCGCGACTCGTACAACGCGTCCAATTCGCACAGATCCCGTTCCAACGCTGGCGTGAAGACACGCGAACCTAGAAGGGGGGTAATGTAAGGGGAACTCCATTTCCGCCTCACTTCGCCGATCTAGCCTTACTTCGCCAAATCTCACTCCGCCGACTTCTACTTCGCTGATTCGCGACTCAGTCATCCCGCCGACTTATGATACAATTTCTCTGCTTACTTCGCGCTCACTCAATTACATTCACTACATCGCACGTTCATTACCTACGCCCACACGCACCCCCACTCTCTACTTCGCGCGCAGTTCGCCGCCGGACTTCGCACTTGTTTGGACTATCAAGGGCACGGTCACGTGACCTTCGCTAGCCCAACGCGTGTCGTCGTACCGCACCGGGAATGTGTATTTAATGTAGTACTAGGTATATAGCACACCCCCCCTGATGGAGGCTCCTCAGAGTATTCTCTTAGGATCCCCTCCTCAGCGTCGGCCCGCTCTACTAAGTTCGCGCACACTCCGCCGGAGTTGCCCTTACACTACCGCGCCCATTTCATGGATTGCGCTATCGATCGCTATGACAGTGACATCCCTCCTGCTGACATTTACAACATTAACATACTCAAATCAATGCGAATGGCCAATATCACATGGAAAGAGGTTGACACAACCATGATCCGGAATTGTTGGCAGAAGTCTGGCATTCTCCCTGACAGTCTTCTCAATCCTAACTCCACTCCCAATGCTCCAGCTATCCGCATATCATCCCTTCTAAACAAACCTGCCGACCTGGTCACTGCTGCAGAGAACAATGTTTCTGCTTCCCTAGATCATCTTGAGGAAATTGGTGTCCTGCAGCAGGGTAATCAGAAGGATTTGACTGAGTTGCTCAACCCAGTCAATGGGGACAATACTTACAGTGAAGTGACAGACAAGGAGATCTACAAGGCAGTGTTAGAAAGGCGCAACGCAGCGCAGCAGGCAGTGATCAATGGGGATGACGACTCAGATAGTGACTCTGCAGAGAAGAAGCCATCTCGTCACAAGGCATTATCTGCTGCCTTGACAATCCAAAAATATGTTGCAGATCTTGATGAGCCATTTGCGTGCAAGTTGGAGGGGCTCCTTGCAAGTTTCGGCTGTCAAACATGCCTCGACAGGCTCAACTCACTTAAACCTACAACTATTACCAATTATTTTACTTAGAAATCATATATACACCATGCAAATACCTTAGAACTATGTATAATAGCCCAAATACAACATAATGACCAAATACAAGCTGTTTAACTGACCCTATAATGACCCCTCCCGAAACCCATACTCTGTGATAACCCATACTTTTCAGCTTCCACCGAGGGCCATGGGTTATGGCAGGTTTGACTGTACCCAGTTAGTTAGTCCAGCCACAGGCCACAAAAAAAAATGGACCCCTCTGGGACATGGCTTAAAAACATCAACTTGGGGCTATTAGAACCTGAATAGGGTACACAAGACAAGTGAAAATGAATCTATGACTTAGTATAGCTCTGCAAGATACAGAAATTGGAGAGAAATGACTGATTTGTACATTTTACAAGTGATTGAGCACAGTGATGGCCAGCCATACACACAATCCAGCATCTTCAACTTGTGACCAATAGCTTCAAATCAGTCTGTAATCTAATCAAGACCATGACGCCAAGTAACAGCAGTCTGGTGAGTCTCAAAAGTTGCAGATGTGCAGGTATACTCACATCAAAGAACCAATTCAGCCAGCCATCCTGCCTGTTCTTGACACAGAGGTTATGTGGTGTACCTTGGTGTAAGCAGGCAGGCTGTGAGACTCAATGGGTAAGTTTAATCCCCTCAAAGTGTTATAAATCTTATCATATAACTCACTTCATGGGTCCAGTATCACCTCCAATGTGTTGGCCGTGAGCTGGAACCTCGAAACTGGGTGTGTGCGGCTTGTGAAGCTTCTGGGGGCAATCGGGGAGGCAAGAGGGCGAAGAGATAAGGAAGGCATGATGTCATATTATTATATTTAGACATGTGCCTTATTATGTAAGTTAGTTAGTCCACCTTCAGAGGCCTTACCAAAAAAATTGGCCCTGGTTAAATTTTTTTGATCCCGGTGCCCCCTTGAGGAGGCACTGAATTCACACGTACACATTTGCCCGATTGTCTGATCATGACCATCAACGAGTCACGGGTGCGATTTTGCCAACCTTACAACGCATGGCATTTCCTTCCTTAAACCTCCGGTGAAAACCATATCCGGAGCTTCTTAAGTATACACTACTCGTTACTCACTGGACCCACATCTCTCATTCGCTGATGTCTGAAGAGTTAGAAATTAAAGAAAAAAAAGATACGCCTGCTCAGTCCCTTGACGGGATTGACTCCAGTAGGGCTCTTGAGAACCTAAAGACTTTTCCCCCTCCAGGGAACCCCCCCAGGTCTCATCGGTGGTGGCAAATGTACAGCCTGCGGCCAGATGTTCAGATTGCGAAGTCCGAGCGGCGAGTACTCTGGGGTTGGCAAAACTACGCTCATCATCGCCCGACGTTTGTCGAAGCAAAAATCCTGGATGATGGCCGGTTGCGAGAGATGGAAGATCTGCTGAAATCGGAACATGAGTTGTGAGTACCTGTTAAGTCCTGAACAGGTACAAAATGATCTGAAGTAGTTTAGGTATTTGGACAGGTTGGCGGAAGTGAAATCAGGCAAAATAAAATCACGATGGAAATTTCGAAACTCTGTGAACCAGCTCGCCGAAGTCGGACGCCGATATCAAAAGGATTCGAAAGTAAGGTTATCATCCTGGGAGAGGAGTCAGACTGACATTCGTGGATTTAGTACTTCACAGATTCCGCGATACAAGAGATACAGGCAAGGTCTATTGGTCGCCCTCATTACCCTAAAGCAGAGACGTCTCCATCAATAACTCAACCTAGAAATATACATTTCGTCAACTAGATCAAAGTCGAGAGTGTATGTCTCAGCCGCGCTTTCTTCTTCAATTGGTAACGATGAAGCCGGCATCGCAAGGTGAAATACGCAGCGACGCATTCCTCAATCGATATAAGTGAAGCACACCAGCTGGAAAGCCAACCTACTTCGGCAGGAGAGTCTTCTGGATCACGTTCAAGGCATACATTGAAAGGCAGATCTTTCAATGGCTGGTGAATTTGGTTCCAGGCGGATGGCACAGCATGGACATGGTAGCCTCATGAGAGAGTAATTTCGCACAGACTGGTGTAAAAGAGAACTATTTATGTTCAAACTTGTACGATCCATTTTCCATTTGCTTATAACATGTCGTGTTGTGGGTCCAATGTAGGGCGCAGTAGTCACCGGAATCATTTCTCAGCTCGAAAGTTTGAGCCCCACGTAGAGGCAGAGGAACTGTGCGCTGCTTGTCATGCAAATTCCCCAAGACCGAGGCAGCGAGGAGTAGGCTGAACGTTTAATGAGACGTAATTTGTCATATGATATATGGGTGCTATCATGATTACATACCTAGGTTGATACGGAGTACCGATTGAGCATCAGGACGGGGATGGTTGCGATCAATATATGCTTCTTTCACCTGGAATGTTGTCCTGGCTGGGGATCGAGGGTTGACATAATGAGGAACGAAAGGGGTTGACGTATGAAGTGTTTTTATCTTCACATATTAGGTGGAGGACAAGCGTATCGAAGGCTATCAGTTGGTTCATTTTGGAGATTTAGTGTGGTTTGTGGGTGCATCAGATCTCAACTCGGGCCGCCATTTGATGTAAAACATAGACATCCTTCGAATGGGCTGTAAGTGTGCGTTAGTTTAAACGACGACATGCTGATACTTCGGATATTCGGGGATTGCCATTCCGTCTAGTCTTTCGACTGGAATAAGGTCCCTACGAGTTGTGGCTCCCACTTAGATTGGATTGACTCCCGGGAGTAGATCCTTCAGCTTCTGCTGTGTCCTCATATCCTCATAGTCTGTGGCATCCTGAGCAAAGACCTGAAGGAACCTTCATCGTACCAGTGAGAATTCAATACCATCTGCGCTGATGAGGAGGTCGGAGGTTGTCGTTAATTCTTCCTGGCGGTATCTGGCTGTATGAACGAAGACACTTGGAACTTCTATGTATACCGCCAGGAGTACGGTCCATGACACTCCCCTGACCCCGGATTTGACAATTACACAATCTCGTTGTTGGTTGACATTTCAGCGCCCTGACTTCCCAAATTTACTCGACTATCTTTCACCCACAGTACGCATATATCATAAACTTCAGGACGGTCGCTTCTCCTGAACGTAAACACATGTACCCACTCGATATCGCTCAGTTGACATCGTCTTGTTGAGGGATCTACCCCACCAGCGTTGTTGTTTGACTGGGATGGTGCTTCCGACGCTAATTTCTGACGTCCCAGTACATCCAGTACATTCCGTAGGCGAGGCCATATACCGATCCCAGCACCAACAGAAGAAAACTTGCTTGCTGCCCCGTACAGCCCCACTTTAATATCGGCATAGCGATTCTAGCTAAGGCAACATTAAGGCCTGTCACACCAGCATGACCAAAGGGGGGGGGGGGTTCTAGTTTAATATTATAACATCTTGAGAGCCGATAAATGCGGCATACTAAACAATCATCTTGAACTTGCGTTCGCCATCCAACCTGCTGAGCGCCCCAGAAGTCTGGACAGTTAAGGCAAGACTTGTGGGTAGATAAGGGCATAACAAAGAACTTGAAACTCCTTGAGAAAGAGATCCCCTGGCTTCGATTGGGCAGGTTTTCTTCGGAGTGCTTGCCAGATCATGAAGGTAAAGTCGTCCCTCTAACTCGATCCCATCAAAAAGTAGTGCTGCCGGAAGGCCCAGAAGTGGCGGAGGCGGGTCAGCCGGCTGGGAAATACAAATATTTCATAAATATTTTTACTTTCGGCTTTTCCCGCTTCTTGACCTGTGGTAGGTCAGGAAGTTGAATCTCCGGAATTAAACTAAATAAGTTCAAGGTAAAGCTAACCCTAACTATTGACGTGACCTCCGCTTTTTGAAAAATGGGACTTGGCTTTTTCGCTTGCCGAGCTTTTTTCCGCGCCCGTGCGCATCAGTACTTTCAGGCGTTTACTTTTTTCAAACTGTGCGAGCACTTTATTAATTTCGTGTTAGCTTCAAACACTCAACGACCAATCCTTACTCACAAGCGACAAGCATCTCGCACGCTCAAAGCGCTAGCTTTGAATTAGATTTGCGCCCGTCGTGGTGCTCCAACTGGCGAGCTGTGTGTCGAAAAATTATCTGCAAGATACTCTCCTGAGGCTCTGTATTTTCCATAACGGCTCAATTGAACCAACCTTTCACGCCCAGGATGGACCTGTAGTCCTGCACGATATCTCCTTCGATCTTAGATCTGGTGAACGAATCGGCGTTGTTGGTTGCACAGGCAGCGGAAAAAGTTCCTTGATGCTCTCGCTCTTCCGGTGCATCCCATACGAACGGAGAACTATTCTACGATGGGCTACCAACCTTGACTCTCAATCTTGATACACTCTGGAGTCAAGTGATGATCATTCCGCAAGTGGTAAGCTATCCCTATTCCCTTTTTGACCTCGAAAATTTGATAAATGACTTCCTTTGTAAAGAATGGTTATCTGACGCTACGTTAAATGCAGCGTTACGTGATGCCGGGCTCTATTCTACCAGAAAGAATATAACGATAGCAGGATTACCTTCCTCATTTATTTCACGACTTTACATAGATGGTACTCGGTGCAGGCCGGATTGTGCGTTCTGTCCCGAGTATGCATCATAAAGCACTCAACAAATACTTCACAGATTGAATTCGACCGCCCGAGTCAGCTCCTTTTGAAAAAGGCTGGATTCTTCAGATCTCTTGTGGACGAGTCACGAGAGCGGAGACAGAGAAGCATTGTATGCGGCAACAAACCGTTAAACTTGTGAATGAGGGTAGCGTCAAAAGTTAGTGCAACCATAAAATGGCGAACTGGCAATTGACGTCGAAGACTGCTGACATATCGGTCCGTTTTTTTGATAGCGATCTATACAATTATAACTAACAGACTTGTTGTGTGGTGCATATACAAGGCCTTGCGTGTTACTCAAATTCCTAAAGAAGGCGTGCGGCCAACTGTGCAGTCAAGTTATCTGGCAATTTGGTTATTGAGTGCGAAGCTCCTTTCTACTTCTGACAAAAGTGGTCCTTCTAGGTCGAGGAGTTCTATTAAGCGTTTGAGTGTTTCTTTTCGGTGGGGTCCCCAACGCGCCACATGAGGCAACTAGGTATGTGGGGCCTGCCACCCTGATAACGCAACAGAAGTTTATCTAGAAGGCCTTTGAATATTCCCTCTGCTTCCAGCCTTGCTTCCTTTCCAAGTGCTGTGCTGGCTGCTTTAATGTCTCGGACGATGCGGGGAGCTTAGGTACCAGATTTTCAACTCTAATGAGCATGGTGAAAATCTGGAGAGGGGAAAACGGACGAGATCTCAAAGATAACAGTTGAATTCCAATACGTACTATTGCTAGTAGGGTAGGGTTTAGAAGTATGTCGATTGAATCAACAAGCTAACAAATCGAGATGCTGAATGACAGCGGCCTAGAAGGTGAAATTAGTTATATTGGGAGCGAAAGGTTGACAAGTTAATGCATATATGACGATAGAATCAAGGATACGTTCCTGTAGTGATTCACATCATAGATTGAATGATATGATATACGGCATGTAGTGGAATGAACTTGAATCTTATATTGAGACTTGCAACCCAGTGCGTCAGGTTCGACTAATCGAAGCTCAGGCTTTTTTTGGTTATTGACGAACAGTCGGTTACACGCCTCCAGTTGTTGCAAGTGCACCGCGATGTCATATCCAGGGGTCAATCCCTGTTTCGGATGATCGGATCTCAAGGTTTTAGTGCGCTATACGATAACTTCTCAATCAATAGCTACGTTGGAGAATTTGGCGCCACTAAATGTGCACTCGTTGATCCGTGCATAGCGATTTCCTTGTGATAATGGGAGGCGAGGATTGCAGAGCAGTTTGTAGGGGCTTGACATCAATAGTAAGGCGACGGAGCGAATTCGAAGAATGGGCCGAACTCGGAGCGAACAAATCAGAACCATGAGTACGTAATTTTACATGGCGATTAGGGCCACGACCGCTCGACTCCTCCAATTTCGAGGATTCCGTCAATTTCCTCCCGCCCGACCACTTTATCAAAGTTGTCTTAGCTTCAATTGCACACTCATCATTCCAAGATTCCTGAACGACAGGCATCTCGCACGTTCAAACTGGTAACTTTGAACTAAATTTGTGTCCGTCGTGGTGAACCGCATGGTTGACCTGGTTATTGGCGGGCCCCTCCGCCCCTCAAACTAGGACGGAGCTCTAAAATAATTTGGCTGGAGAAGAAACTCAAGACTTATGTGCAAGAGCAAGGAACACTGCAGGTTAGGGCACGGTCACTCATGAATGGGCCTCATGGATTTTTAGCTCCAGTTGGTACTCTGAAATTCGGCTCTTTGTCCGTCATTAGCATGTTTAGCAACATGAAATACCCGGAGTCATTTTCTGCTGCCGATTAAAAAAAAACACAACCTGAACACGATGGGAGAAAACGTATTAAATAACGACGCTACCATGGACACAGAGAACCTGTCCCGATTTTAAAGATTTTGACCCTCGTCAAATCCCTGTCATCCAGTTTCCAGCAATGCGGACTGCTCTCCTGCTGGCTTTCTTCATTATCGTCCTCTATGTCGTGCGAAGGCTTATTGACCACTTACGGGCGGTGCGGTCCATTGGGTTCGAATTGTACTTCTTTCTCAGTGATATATTATTGAAAGGAGTATGAACACTAGGAATCACCCTGGATATCGAACATTGCTCTCGCAATCGAGTGTTTTATCGAATTTTCTGCCTCCTATCCCCGGGATAAGTCCCGGCAGAAACCATTTTTTCCGCCACAAATACAGAAGTGAGTTGACTTGTATGTCTGGCTGCGTTTGGAGCCTCGTTAAAACTGGTCTAGTGTTTGAATTTCACAATTGGGACATTCTTTCTGCGGTAGGTCTAATATGTATCGGGCCGCAATATGCGAGTGCTGATTTTTCGCCTCGAGGTGTCTGCTTGGCCACAGAGTAAAGCAGCCATTATTCTGGCGGGGACTTACCCGATCAAGGTTCATTCAATCTTGTGGCTGAAACAAGAACCTCCTGTTCATCACGACTTCAGGAAGTTTTGATGTCAAGGTCACGGTTCCCCAAACCCGTCCATATGTACAAGGTTCTCTTGACCTTCGGCCGCAATATCATAGCTTCAGAAGGAGAAGAATGGAAGAAATACCGAAAGGTTGCAGCTCCCACCTTCTCAGATGTGAGTTTGTGGCCACAATGATATTCCGGTTTCGTTGATTTTGCCGTAGAGGAACAACAAATTGGTATGGGACGAGACAGTCAATGTCGTAAACGATCTGTTCCAGAACGTCTGGGGCAACCAGACAACAATAACGACAGACCATTGTGTAGAAATAGCATTACCGGTGAGAGGGTCCCATTATTCACTCTCCTCATCCTGTTGACCCTTGTATTTAGATTGCGCTTTTTGTCATAGGCGCCGCAGGTTCGTCTTCATGACTTACACAGTTTATATATTGGCTGACTAGGTGTATTACTCAGGTTTTGGCCAAAGAATGTCGTGGCAGGATGACACAATTCGAAATATACCTGTTGGTCATCAAATGACCTTCAAAGATGCACTCCACAACGTCGCCGCTAATGTATTCTTAAAAGTCATTGTTCCTGACGCAGCACTTGGTTTCACGAAACGGACTAGAGCCATCAAACTTGCCTTTGACGAACTTCGCGTGCGTTTCCAAACCTTTCATCTGTAATCGGCGTATGTAGCTAACATAATATAGCAATACATGTCAGAGATGATCAGAGATCGCCAAGCTTCTGAGAAGGACGAAAGATGTGATCTATTCAGCAGTCTCCTTGACGCCAACAACTCAGATTCTGACAAAGCAAAACTCACCGAGAGTGAACTTGTCGGTACGTCACTGGTTGTTGTGGTTATCGTCACCTTTAGTGAACGAACGAAATTCCAGGAAATATCTTTCTCTTCCTCATCTCAGGACATGAAGTTAGTACACAATGAACTCTCACGCTTACATGTGCTGATAGTTTTACAGAGTACGGCGCATACTATATGCTTTGCACTTGCATTGCTCGCTCTATATGAGGGTGAGCAAGAAATCCTGTACCAACACATCAAGTCCGTACTTTCAGATGGCAGGAATCCTGTACGTTGTTCCTTTCCCCAAAAATATATTAGTCATTGACCCATTAATGCAGACATACGACGATATGAATCTGTTGACACACTCTATGGCGTGAGTCTTCGTGTTTGCCATCCTATTAAATATGCTCATAATACTAGTGTCTACTATGAGACTTTACGGATGTTCCCACCCGTAAGTCTTCCTGATTTTCTTGAAAGATGCCCCCCATTCATTTCTGATACTCAAAGGTGACTGCGATTCCCAAGGAAAGTGCTGAGGACACTTTCCTGACAGCCACAAATGACCTGGGAGAGAAGAAACTTGTCCCGGTTCCGAGAGGAACAAATATCGTTATTGATATAGTCGCCCTGCATTACAACCGTATGTATAGCATCGTGGACGGTCAAACAGCCAAAGCTCATATTTTCTATAGCCCGATACTGGGAAGATCCCAATACCTTTAAGCCAGCCCGCTTTCTTGGGGATTGGCCTCGTGATGCATTCCTACCATTCAGTGCCGGTACGTAAAGGGCCGATGCGCTCCAATTTGTGTCTCTAATCTTGGATCAGGTGTGCGCGCTTGTCTAGGGCGAAAGTAGGTTGATCTCACATTGTCCTTTTTTCAATTGACCCACACCTACATTTGTCTAGGTTCTTCGAAACAGAAGGAATAGCAGTTTTGACGATGATAATATCGCGGTACAAAATCGAGGTGAAGGAAGAGCCACAATTTGCCGGCGAAACATTCGAAGTCAGACGAGATAGAATTTTGGCGTGTAAGGCTGGCCTTACCCTGACGTGCGTTATATGTTCTTTGAAATTGTGATCCTTAACTGATGTCTTGGACCAGTCCTACTCGGATGCCTCTCGTTTTCAAGTTACGGGACGTAAAATGCACGTAGTTTGTAGCGAGTATCAGGCTCATTAGTTCTTACTCTTCGCATGCTCTGAGCCACGGCATGGAAGAGTCACTCAGTATTTTGTATACGTGTCGTTACGCTGTATTTTATTTGTCCACACCAAGAGGGAATAGTGTAGCATATCGTGTAATATTGATATAACAACGAACACTTGTTATATCTTAGAATTTTAACTCAGAGTTAATTATTGAACTGTTGCAAGTAAGATGCGTTCCTATATCGGTAATTGAAAAGGCACATCCATGAGATTACGACAATTGGACACGGAGGATGCAAGCCCGAGATTTGAGCCCCGAGGGATCCGAATTACATCTACATCTTTGTTCAGATTACAATCATTGAATTGCCCTGATGTTTCAGCCCCGACCCCCTACATGCTTGACAGGCCTCCTGTACGAAGCTTGATTATAATCTGAGGCAAAGTAAGCTCCAGCAAAGGGTAGTGTCATTTACAGGAAGAAGAGCGAGAAGACAATGGCACTGTTACTCGGCTGTGCTACTGTGGTGACAGTCTTTTGGTCAGAGGCGCGGGGATTTCGGAATTACAACATTTAATTTGCTCTCCGGATATGACTGCGTCCCGGTCATCCTGCCATCACCGTACTCCAGCAGCCGTCGGCCTTCCCAAGATCACCAGTTCGCATCCGCTCCCTCTACACTCTAGCACTTTGCTGTCAATCCATTCCAGCTACTGAAGCTAGTACAAACTTGCTTCTATCTACCCAAGATTAGTAACATTGCTTAATTTATAATATTTAAGGATTTGCATATGTATTATTATATCTCGCATGGCGATTTTTATTCCAACCTTGTATGCTATAGGCTATGCCTTCCTAAAGATACGGATCACATAAATTGGTGCAGTTACATAACTGGTATGGACATTATCGTCGTTCATGTAGGACGTGTTTTCCATAAGCCCTAGCGCGGGTCTATCCGCATCCGGCCCGCCACCCGACCCGCGGACCAGCCATCTGCCGGATACGGATGCGGATAAATCCACAGCAGGACCGCAGGCTTATTAATAATATTATAGAAATATTTACATATTACAACCCAAATAATAATCGGATTAAATCACCGGTAATGTTTGCCATCACTTAATTAGTGCTTGGTATTATGTGGACATCAAACCTTAGGTCGGCATGTGCCTATTAATGCTCAGGGCTTTGAGCTCAGCGTCCTCCATTTACAGTATTTTCTTTCACAAATCTTGTGACAATAACAAACTAGTATATACACATTATATTGTAGAACCACATTGCAACAAGCCTGATACAGGCGGAACCATGAGAGAGGCGAGCAGTCTGGAGGAGGGGCGGATTGACTAAATTATGTGGTTATCCGCTGTTCATCTACGGATAGCTGATCCGTGGCGTGATCCGCAGGTACGGTTTACGGACCAGCCGATCCGTGCTTGGGCTTAGTTTTTCATCTGACGCTATCAGGCTCGGCTCAATTTTCAAAAATCCCCAGTAGTATGGTCAACGTTAAGCATCAGTTACCACTGTCAATATTTGACTCCGGACAATGGGAAGGTCTAGTATGCGTAGAGAGGTAGATATAAAAGACGTCGTGGCAGACTCCCTACTATCAGGGATATCCATTCCAACCGTCCTTTGCCATTCGTGAAGTAGCAGCAATGTGGGCTGTCCTCCTACTGGTTTCCTTTGTTGTCACTCTCTATGTTATCCGAAGACTTCTTGACTACTGGGGGGCGATACATTCAATTGGGTCCGTGCCATACTTCTTTGCCTCTTATCATCTACTGACGAGGAAATATCAACGCTAGCAATCATCCTGGCTATCGAACATTATTCTCTCAGTCAAGCCTTTTGGCCAGACTCTTACCCCCTATCCATGGCGTAAGTCCCGGAAGGAACTTTCTTTTTTGCCACAAATTCCAAAGTGGGTCGCAAATCTCATTCTTCTAGTAACTGTCAAATTTACACAATTATAGTCTTCCAATTTTATGGTTGGGATACTCTTTCAGCGGTCGGTCTGATGTCACGCCTTTCCTTAGGATCCGCGTACTGATATTTCACCCTCAGGTTTCCGCTTGGCCACAGAGTGAAACCATCATAATTCTGGCAGATGCATGCGCAATCAAGGTTTGTTCAATGATATAATAGAAATGAGACACATTAATAACAGCAAATCAGGATGTTTTGATGTCAAGGTCACGGTTCCCAAAGCCTGTTCAGCATTACCAGGTTCTACAGGTCTTTGGCCGCAATATTATAGCTTCAGAAGGGGATGAGTGGAAGAAATTCCGAAAGATTGGAGCTCCCGCTTTCTCAGACGTGGGTTCTTGTCTTTAACTGATATTACAGTGTAACTCATCACATTGCAGAGGAACAACAGATTAGTGTGGGATGAAACTGTGAAAATTGTAGACGATTTGTTCCAGAACGTTTGGGGCAGTCAAACGACAATAACAACAGACCACTGCGCGGACTTTATGCTATTCGTAAGTAGGCTATGCCATTCGATCTTCATCTTGGTTGACGTGTATATCTTAGGTTGCACTTTTCGTCATTGGGATCGCAGGCTTGTTTTTTAAAATATGGTCTACCTTTGTGTTCCCTAATCGTTCACACCATATAGGCTTTGGTCACAAAGTTTCATGGCAAGATGATGCAGAAATACCTGTCGGTCATCAAATGACCTTCAAAGACGCTCTCCACAACGTCTCTGCTGACATGTTTCTAAAGGCGGTCGTCCCGGACCGTGCACTCGTCCTCACAAAACGAACTAGGAACATCAAACTCGCCTTCGACGAACTTCGCGTGCGTTTCTGGCTCTTCAGTCAGTCTGCAGGGCTAACAGAATATATAGAAATATATGTCGGAGATGATTGAAGATCGCGAAGTTTCTGAAAAAGAGGAAAGATATGATATTTTTGGCGGTCTCCTCAACGCAAATAATGACGATTCTACCAAAGCTAAGCTCACCGAAAGCGAGATCATTGGTAAATCATTTACTTTCCGTGCCCATATTTATCTTTATGCGATAAACGACCTGTTAGGAAACATATTCCTCTTCCTTCTGGCAGGACATGAGGTAAGCATGCCGTACACACAGGTGCTAAGGCTTACAGTGAAGTACTACTCCTAAAGAGCACCGCACATGCCTTGTGCTTTACATTGGCGCTACTCGCTCTATATCAAGACGAACAAGAAATCCTGCAACAACATATCAAGTCGGTACTTTCGGATGGCAGGACTCCTGTATGTTAGTGTCTCGAAGGACTGGAACAAATATTAACCCATCCGTACTTTATAGACATACGAAGACATGAATCTGCTAACGCACTCTACCGCGTGAGTTCTCATATTTGCCATCTTTATTAGATATGCTTACATTACTAGAGTCTACTACGAAGCACTACGGATGTTCCCGCCTGTGATTTTACCCGTTTACCTAAATAAAGTATCTATTTATCTCTAGGATTCCAGGTAACCGCGATCCCCAAGGAAAGCGCAGAGGATACGTCTTTGACAGCCACCAGTGATGAAGGCGAAACGAAACGTGTTCCCGTCCCAAAGGGGACGACCCTTGTCATCGATATAGTGGGATTGCATTACAATCGTAAGCTGAATAGTATTTGGCGACAGATAATTCGCGCTTATATTCACTGCAGCTCGATATTGGGAGGACCCCGAAACCTTCAAGCCCGCTCGCTTCCTTGGGGATTGGTGTCATGATGCATTCCTACCATTTAGTGCTGGTAAGTGAAAGGCCCCGTCCTCTCTGTTTGTCTCTAATAGCGATTCAGGTGCGCGTGCTTGTCTAGGACGAAGGTAAACTAATCTTACTTGACCGACTTGTACTTATACGCAATCAGGTTTTCCGAGACCGAAGGCATTGCGGTTTTGACAATGTTAGTGTCTCGATACAAGATCGAGGTAAAAGAGGAGCCTCGATTTGCCAATGAAACATTCGAAGCCAAACGGAATAGAATATTAGCGTGTAAGGCAGGCCTCACGTTGACGTGCGTTTTCTCGCGATCCGTTAGAGTGAAGAAACTCCAAAGCTAATGCCTTGCTTCAGCCCTACCCAAATGCCACTTGTTTTCAAGCTGCGAGACGCGAAAGGTGCATAGATCAGGTGGCATGCTACTGGCTCTTACATGAATTGCGAGCGAAAGGCTTATCCAACACTTCGCCTGCCTATTAACCCACCTAGTCACCTAGTGTCATGGAGACGTCGATGGATATCCTTCATATTTATTTGGTATTTCTACCTTACCTGTTGTTACAAAAATTGTACAATGCGATTGAATAGAACGACACTTACGTCTCTAACTCATCAATGTCTTTGATTCACGAAGAGCGTCATTTGGGGTGATTGGCAAAAGCTAGTTGGTTTTTCGACTTCCGGAATGAGAACGTCGTCATCATAATAAGTAAAATGCGCCATGAGAACCATCTTCAAGTTGTTGGTTGAGACACCAAGACCATTACGGGGGGATGACAGCAACATACATCGTGAGGTCAATGGGCCGAAACGAGAAAAGTTCTCGACTCCAAAGGGTGGATTATTAGTAATGAGCCTTCGAGAACTGGGATTTCGATAGGTCAAACTAAGGACGATTTCGTTGATGAATAGCGGCTTGGCCCAACAATTGAACCAAAATCGCAGCATCGGCGAAAATCTGACCGCCCATTACCGGGAAAGGGATGGGTAATACCGCACACCCTGTACAGTCAAGATTCTTATGTGTTCTCAGGTAAGTCAATAATCAAGTATGAGAGGATTATTGCAGCTGGCAGCCTTGCGAACACAGATCTGCGCTAAGTCATGGACCGGAAGTTCAGACGGATAACACTCGTTGGATTGAAACGTAGGTTGCAGTAGATTTAATGGGATGTTTTGGTCGCAGTGGCATCAACTTACGACGTTGGGTCCGCTGTATGCACACAGGTTGTAGAGGCGGCCATAATCGTCCATCAGTAAGTGCTGGTGAAATGACGCTTGGAATAAAAATAGTGACAGAAGAGTCCAAGGAAGACGCATTGTACAGGTTGAACTGCGTATGTCGTAATTAAGCTTTCCTCGTAGCAAGGGTGATCTTGATTGGGATCAAGAGACTTGGACCGCTGATTATCATACTATAGAAATCTAGTTTCCTAGATGCTAGAGGTGGCGTGTGATTTGGCTGTATAAGGCTGCGCCAGGAAAAGAGAGGCGGGTCGTACCAGAGAGCAATTGTGAATCCCAGGAGAAAAGAGCCGGCAGTTCGAAGGGTAGCCCCCAGAGTGAGTTGGACATGGGTGACACGTGCCGTCGAGGATAGTGAAGGGCGTCCATTGAAATTGATTCAGCGCTCCACCTTGCCTTCAAACTCATGCACGTTGGAGGCCCCCAAAGCCTGTCATAGCATTGCATCGAAAGCTTGAGCATTCTCGCGATCCAAAAAGGTCAGAGATAGGTACGAGCGAAATCCCGAAAAGTATTGACTTTTTAACGTTAAAGGTTGCAATGATGTCTCCGTAGATCCCCACATGCGAGGTCTGAAGGTCTGAAATTGTGGGCATGCCAATAACAGATGGTGGATAGTGTGTCCCTATCAACGCAACCACCAGGTTTGTACACTGAAGAAAGACCTCATGCGCCTTGAGTACCATGTGGGGCGGCGCCTGCAGACCGCCTTGCATCTCTCCTAATTCTGCAACGGGGTTGTTTCTGGCCGGCCTAGAAGTTGACCGATGGATTCTCCACGTAGGGCCAAGAGAAGTAAAAAGGCCTTTGGCTGGAATTAAAGAAAAGATAGCATTTTGTTCGTTCTGCCTGCAGAGGACAGAATCCTATTTCAAGGCACCACCAGCCTTAAGCTTCGCCTTCCGTACCAAATCACCTAAACCTGGTTCGGAGAATGTGAACATAGCAGTAAGGGTTGTAGGGCACAAGAGAAATGTGTAAGTCGATAACTGAGGCAATGCGTGGTGAAAGTTCAAGTTGAATGAAAGTTTTGCGCCAAGATTGGCGCCGAGCGATCGCTCTAGCTGATTTCGAATTCGGTTAGGCGCGTACCGAATCTCAGACTCTTACCATCCACACACACAGTAACGACCTTAGAGATGGACGTCGACGATGATAACCAAACTCAGCCAAGCAGCAGCCAACCCCAGCCCCAAACCCAACCATCCCGCCGAATCGTCGCCGTCGTAGATGAAGCGCATCCATTTGACCTTGAGAGCTACATAGCGAACTACTCCGGTTCATATCCTTCCCGACGTCCACTCCTGTCATGTTGACATTCTTTCAGGACGTACTGCCATTGACCGCCTGATCCACATCATCGGAATATGCCCTAACATTGCGCCAGAAGCGTTCCAACTCGCCGTACAACACGTTCACCAATCTCGCGACCCATCGCTATATCAACACGTCATCTATGCATACGAGCAGCTGGCCTTGCTACCGGATGTGAACCTCCCTAATCATGTGGACATTGCACAATTGGATACAAAGTGGGCAGATGAGATGATCGCAAAGAATCAGGCCGAGCGCATCAAGCTCGAGGTGGAGTTGAAGACGTATACGAACAACATGATCAAGGAGAGCATACGCGTGCGCACGTTCAAACAAACTCTTATGTAAAGCACTCACGAGCATCCTTGTAGATGGCTCACCGAGACCTTGGTGACTTCTATCGATCATTGGGCGAATCTTCCAGCGCGTTGAAACACTACACCAAATCTCGGGAATTCTGCACAACAAGCCAGCATGTTCTCGATATGTGCCTTTCTGTTCTTGAGGTGTATTTCATCTCTTCTGTACTGTTCTGATTTTCTCAAGTTCTTATGCGCGCCACCTAACTAGCTTCTGATCGAACAAAGAAACTACTCTCATCTACCAACGTATGTCTTCAAAGCCGAAGCTGCCCTCGACGCTGCCACCGCCAACATCAGCAACAGCAACAATGCTGCCGGAGCGTCAAGTGCACCTGTTCCGATGGTCACAGCAGGCAGCAAGAAGAAGTCCGCAGAGCGAGAAAACATCCAATCCAAGCTGGATCTGGCCACTGCGTTGTCGCACCTGGGGCAGGCGAACTACGAGAAAGCAGCGTATCACTTGCTACGAATTGGACCTGCGAAGGAACTTGGAGATTGGGTTGGGAAGGTGAGTAATCCTCAGGTTCTAAGATACAGCCTATTGATCAGCTACTTAGATCGTGGCGGCTGGAGATATAGCTGTTTATGGCACACTTTGTGCACTATCGAGCCTCCCTCGGTCCTCACTCAAAGCTCAATTGCTCGAAAATTCGATATTTGGTGTCTACATTGAGCAAGAACCATACGTCAGGGAGCTTATCGAGGCGTATATGAGCAGTAACTTCAAGACCGTCTTAGAGCTACTCTCTCGGTACTCCGTACAATCTTTTATCTATTAGGGCAGACGTTCCGTGCTAACTATGGTGCCCAGACCCGTCACCAAGTTGATATCCATCTGTCAAGCCACGTCTATGAACTGACAAACCTTATCCGCAACTGGGCGGTCGTTCTGTACTTCCAACCATTTGCCACCATCAAGCTCGATCGCATGAGTGCCGCCTTTGGATGGACCGTTGAAGAAGTCGAGCAGCACGTCGTGGCGCTGATCCAGTCAGGGAGCATTCAAGGCCGCGTTGACAGCCAAAACAAAGTATGGAAAATCTATTCATGACTTACCCGCTCATGTTCTAAACGTTCTAACCTACTACTCGCCCTAAGATCCTCCATGCAAAGAAAACAGATTATCGTGCAGATCTATTTGCGCGCGCAATCAAGGCAGGGACGGAAATCCAGGCTACGAACCGGAAGCTGCTCTTGAGGATGCGTTTGTGCGTTCCCTCCTCTTTTCCAATGTATTATCGTTTACCTCATCACGGACATATGCAGGCAACAGGCGGACCTGGTCATCAAGCCACCAAAGGGGAACAGTAACCTCTCTGAAACGATACGAGAATGAGACTAGGATATAGCCTTTATCGAGATCGGAGTTCTCCTCACCGGTTGACTTTGTAACATCTCTCACCATATTAGAATTACTCTGTGTGTACCAATCGCTATGTGGGAGTTTGACTATGCAATCTGTCCTCATCATAAGGGATATGCACGAGTCTACTACGTGCCACGCATCAACCTCACGTCAAGATCTATAGTCGTTCACAGTTGCGCCGCTCTGGGTGCTTTGGTTGTCGAAATTTGACTCTCTTTTCCCAGTATCCTTTCGTTAATACATATATGCAAGACATTGAAGTAGTTACAAGCGAAGCACAACCCTTCCGGTGACCTTGCCTTCATCGAGATCCTTAAGGACACTAATAAACAATGTACATCAGTATATAATCAGAGGCTGATTCCGAAAAGCTAACCTCTGAAGTTCACTAAATTCCTTGACTTCATACTGGCACTTCACCTTGCCTTGCGCGGCGAGCTGTAGAGCCTCGATAACATCCTGACGGTTCCTATTCATCCGCCATGTCAAAAGCATGTTTTAACAGGTGATCAGTGAAAGTACCCCAATGATGATCCCACGATAGTAAGTTTCTGCATTATGCGAATAGGTAAAATAGCGGATGACCCGAGTCAGTTGGCATACCTTGCCGATCAACATGTTGACTGGTGCATTTAACATAGCACCTCCTCCTGGCATGCCAACACATACCAATGTCCCCGTATCGCGCAAGTACAACAGTGCTTCGTTAAAAGGCTTTGGCTGTGAAATTGGTGTCATAAAGGCCCTCTCGGAGAATGGATGTCGGAGGGAACGTACATGTCCAGCGGCAATAACAGCTGCTTGTGGGCCTGAACCACCAGTGGCGGCTTGGATATCTGCGATCAAGTTCTCCGACTCTCGGAAATCAACCCATTTCTCAGCGCCAAGTTTCAGGCATAGCTCTTTCTTCGCTTCGCCAGTGTCTGCAGTGATGCGTATATGAGGACAGTTTTCTCTGTGTATTCAAACCGCCTTACCAACAGCGAGGACTCGAAGGCCCATTGCGACAGCGTACTGTACGCCTGTGAATCGGTGTTTGGGCGTTGTTCCAGTTACGTGAAGATGTCGCTTACCCAAATGACCTAGTCCGCCCCCAGCACCTGATATTGACACCCAATCCCCCACACCTAGGTTCGCCTCTTTTAGGGCTCTATAAATCGTCAATCCCTGAGAAGTCCCGCTTTAGAAAAAGCGGCCAGGTGTGACACTAAGACCTTACTGCACATAGAAGAGGAGCGGCGGCTGCACTGTCGAGTTCATCAGGAATATGGGTGAGATAGTTCACATACGAAACCTGTCTCTGAGTTCGACAAAGGCAGGAAGTAAAGGTGGAGGTTATTACTGACCACATATTGAGAGAATGTACCAGGAATCCTATAGCCATGAGAATGCGTGCGGCTCGTGGGACAGCCTGTGATTTCGCATGAGTATCTATTGTTTCAAGGCACAAACCAACTCCATACAAGATTCATGACCTTTTCGGCACATCTCGCAACTAACTTGGGTATAAGCGCGACATTGAGCACCGATGATAAATTATTCCGAACCTCATACAGACACGACCGATCCATTTGACGCCCACCCTATCTCCAACCTTGACCGACCCAGCTTCGCTATGTTCGCCAATAGCTACGACGTGCCCGACACACATATGTAAGCTACAGTGTAACGTACCATACGGTCCAGCGGGCGCATACAATGTAGTGTATGGTACGGTCCACGGACACTACATTGTCCGCTACAATTTAAATATGTAACTACATGTAGTTGTACCATACGGTTCTAGCGGACCACACACGGCCCCAACGGATAGACATGTATTTCTGTATGGCCGTACGGCAATGATATATGGCACGGACTACATGTAGTCCTTGGCTGTATGGCAATTCTAGTGGACCACGCATGGCCCCACCCATGTGGCTGTATGGCAATCATGTTCAGCACAGACTTGGCTCATGCCAATTAGCTTTGCAGTCTGAAATTGGTGCTGAACTTTGGCCACAATGGAACAGACCCTCAGCACATGGCCATAGGCTTTGGACAAGGATTGGCCGGCCTTGGACTTGGGATACTTTGGCTGGCCTCGGATTAACATTGGCACAATCCGGCCGGCCTTGGATTGAACTTGGCACACTCTGGCCAGTCTTGGGTTAAGTGTATATTTAAATATGTATTCTGGATTGTATTGAAACATGGCCAGATGTTTTGGATAAAGATTGGCCTCTGCACGGATTGGCTCGGCACTGACCGGCCTTGGCAACGGATTGGCTCGGCACTGACCGGCCTCTGCACGGATTGGCTCGGCACTGACCGGCCTCGGCAACGGATTGGCTCGGCACTGACCGGCCTTGGCAACGGATTGGCTCGGCACTGACCGGCCTCTGCACGGATTGGCTCGGCACTGACCGGCCTCGGCAACGGATTGGCTCGGCACTGACCGGCCTCGGCAACGGATTGGCTCAGCACTGGCCAGCCTCGGCAACGGATTGGCTCAGCACTGACCGGCCTCAGCAACAGATTGGCTCAGCACTGACCAGCCTCAGCAACGGATTGGCTTGGCACTGGCCGGCCTTGGCAATGGATTGGCTCAGCACTGGCCGGCCTCGGCAACAGATTGGCTCGGCAACAGACCACCTTTTTTAATCTGTGTCCTAGATTTTTTGGCTGGCCTCGGATTGACATTGGCACATTTTAGCTGGCTTCGGATTGACATTGGCACATTTTGGCTAGCCTCGGATTGACATTGGCACAATCCAGCCAGCCTCGGATTGAACTTGGCACACTCTAGCCAGTCTTGGATTAAGTGTATATTTAAATCTGTATTCTGGATTGTATAGAAACATGGCCAGGTGTTTTGGATAAAGATTGGCCTCTGCACGGATTGGCTTGGTACTGGCCGGCTTCGGCAACAGACCACCTCGGCACCTAAAAAATGGCTACTAGTGCCAATGCACAGATACAGAGCTGCATGGATTTGAATCTGTGTCCTGGATTGTATAGAAACCTGACCATAAGTCTTGGAAGCCAACTTGGCACTGTCTGGCCACCTCAGCAACAGGTGGCCTTGGCACCTGAAAAACATGGCCATTGGCACAAATGCTTAGAAACAGAGCTGCTTTATGTTTAAATCTCCATCCCGGATTGTATCCAAACATGGCTGTAGGCTTTGAAAGAGAAACATTATGCTGAGATAATCTCAAGGCATATGGCAGCATATGAGTGTATAAATGATAACGTGAGATACATCAAAGCAACTGGATATGGAGTGCATATGTGCTCCCCTTACTGGCAGACTGAAAGATGCATAGTTCTGTATCTGAGCATTCATACCAATGGCTGTGTGCTGAATTCACTCTCTGCCAAGGCCAATAGTAATCTAATTATAATAATTTAAAAAATGAAGCAGTTGTATTTGAATGTACATAGCTCTGTATCTGGCCAGTGCTGAGCCAAATCTATGCAGAGGTTAATCCTCCTCCAAGGCCCATGTCCATGTTCTATACAATATAGGATGCAGATTTAAATACCTGTGCATTGGCACCAGTAGCTGTTTTTTTGGGGGCTGAGGCCATTTGTTGCTGAGGCCGGCCAGTACCAAGCCAACCCATGCAGAGGCCAACCCTTTTAGAGACCTATGGCCATCTTTCTATACAATCCAGGGTGGATATTTGAACATATGCAGCTCTATATCTAAACATTGCTACCAGTAGCTGTGTTTTTCAGGTGCCAAGGCCACCTGTTGCTGAGGTGGCCAGACAGTGCCAAGTTGGCTTCCAAGACTTATGGTCAGGTTTCTATACAATCCAGGACACAGATTCAAATCCATGCAGCTCTGTATCTGTGCATTGGCACTAGTAGCCATTTTTTAGGTGCCGAGGTGGTCTGTTGCCGAAGCCGGCCAGTACCAAGCCAATCCGTGCAGAGGCCAATCTTTATCCAAAACACCTGGCCATGTTTCTATACAATCCAGAATACAGATTTAAATATACACTTAATCCAAGACTGGCTAGAGTGTGCCAAGTTCAATCCGAGGCTGGCTGGATTGTGCCAATGTCAATCCGAGGCTAGCCAAAATGTGCCAATGTCAATCCGAAGCCAGCTAAAATGTGCCAATGTCAATCCGAGGCCAGCCAAAAAATCTAGGACACAGATTAAAAAAGGTGGTCTGTTGCCGAGCCAATCTGTTGCCGAGGCCGGCCAGTGCTGAGCCAATCCATTGCCAAGGCCGGCCAGTGCCAAGCCAATCCGTTGCTGAGGCTGGTCAGTGCTGAGCCAATCTGTTGCTGAGGCCGGTCAGTGCTGAGCCAATCCGTTGCCGAGGCTGGCCAGTGCTGAGCCAATCCGTTGCCGAGGCCGGTCAGTGCCGAGCCAATCCGTGCAGAGGCCGGTCAGTGCCGAGCCAATCCGTTGCCAAGGCCGGTCAGTGCCGAGCCAATCCGTTGCCGAGGCCGGTCAGTGCCGAGCCAATCCGTGCAGAGGCCAATCTTTATCCAAAACATCTGGCCATGTTTCAATACAATCCAGAATACATATTTAAATATACACTTAACCCAAGACTGGCCAGAGTGTGCCAAGTTCAATCCAAGGCCGGCCGGATTGTGCCAATGTTAATCCGAGGCCAGCCAAAGTATCCCAAGTCCAAGGCCGGCCAATCCTTGTCCAAAGCCTATGGCCATGTGCTGAGGGTCTGTTCCATTGTGGCCAAAGTTCAGCACCAATTTCAGACTGCAAAGCTAATTGGCATGAGCCAAGTCTGTGCTGAACATGATTGCCATACAGCCACATGGGTGGGGCCATGCGTGGTCCACTAGAATTGCCATACAGCCAAGGACTACATGTAGTCCATGCCGAATATGAATACCATACGGCCACACGGAAATACATATCTATCCGTTGGGGCCGTGCGTGGTCCGCTAGAACCGCATGGTACGATTACATGTAGTTACATATTTCTATTGTAGCGGACAATGTAGCGTCCGCGGACCGTACCATACACTACATTGTATACGCCCGCTGGACCGTATGGTACGTTACATTGTAGCTTACCTACCTGCCCGACACCCTCATGGCCTCCTATGAGCGGAAGTGGCGCTTTCCATGCCCACTCGCCTCTTCCAACGTGAAGATCCGAGTGGCATACGCCTGTATAGTCGAGTTTGATCAGACATTCGCCGGGGCTTAACTCGGACGGCTGCTTGACCGGGTAGTCATCCTTGATGTTGTATTCTTGGTCAAAGCCAGAAAGGATAGCAGTTTTGGCGGTGAGAGGGATTGTAGGTGACATTTAGTATCTTACCATCCCGTTTCGCGAGACCGGTTGTTATATAGCCAGATGTGGGCTTGAGTCCGTGTTATTCTCTGGGGGGGGCGCGTCATCTGACTTTCTGGAGGGGTATTGTGCGAGGGGTCGTTCGCCCTGACCATCGATCATGTGACTGTATTCGATCGAAGTGCGATCAACAAATAATGACATCACCCAGACTCCGCTTGAGCGCTTTCACTGCGGGCGTTCATGCCCGGTCACGTGGTATGGAATCTGGAATGAGTATTTCCTTTGTACTTACATGCAGTCAACACATGTCGAGATCCATCACAAATGTGAATAATCATCTTAATCCTTGACCACGTTTAATTTTTCATCACAATGTACTAATCACCAGGGACTTCGAGAAAACATAGTGAGATGAGAGAGAAATAGATATCAGTCTGGTGGCTACCTCACCCGTCATTGCAGATATCTTTACCTCAAGGCTCATCAACCTGCTTGGTTCCACGAAACCTGTAGGTCTCTTCTTCACCCCTCCCAAGAACGCAAGATAATCCTGTCGAAGTACCCACATTGCATGAATTCACATCCCTTGATTGTTTATGCGCTCCCTCACTCTCACCTTTCCCCCCAACACGTCAGGTGCTCTTCGTAACGAGAGCCTCGGCATCAGCGAGGATACCCATTGCTTTGCGGAATCGAAGGTGAGCGAGTGCTGAGGATATATTCTCATCATTGCCCCTCCGTCCCTTAGAGATCCCGCGCAGCGATTCCTTTACTCTTACTCTCCCCCATTCATCGGCCTCGAGCAGCACCTTTTGGACCATCATGTCAGTCGCGTATTTCTTACTTTTTCTAGGGGTTAATGCTTTGACTACCGCTGCGTTCTAGAGAAGCCAAGGTGAATTGTGCACGTGCAATTCCTACGCCACTCGCTACGAGCTGTTGCGCCACCTGAGCATGCCTATGATTGTAGTATCAACACCCAGCACACCCAGGAAGGCTGACAACGATAGGGACGCACCCGTTTGTTTCAATACACACTTGGTCATGTTGGCCGAGAAATATTTTGCGCGATTTCGAGGCCCACTTTTTCAAGATTGGGAAATTGGTGATTACAACGGCTACATGCGCCTGGGAGTACTGCATTATGGACCATTCAGATGTTGTGAGTAAAGAGCCCCTTGCTGGTGGTGCCTCAAATATGGAGTATGGGTGGAACTGTGTTGCAGATCTGTACCCTCACGCCGGCATCTTCTTCAAGCCCGTCCTCGACGAAGGCGCCAGGCTTGCCCGCCACGACCGTACCTGAAATCGGGGCACGAAATCACTCGATCGCTAGTTTGGAAGCGGCCAAAGGTTCTGCAGATACAACATGAGCTCACAGCCGGGATGGATATCACGGAGACCTCTGGGGGCAAAGAGCTCAATCGCGACCTGATGGAGCAAATATCGAGGAGATTTCAAATTCCGATCATGTGATTTATATGCATCAAAATCACAACCGCTGTATGAACCGTAGCCTTAACCGCCTGCAAACCGCCATAAGGGCGGTTCAAACTCAATGCCCTAACCCCTCGGTCTCGCCATTATGCAGCATCTGCCTCAGTTCCCACTCCCTTCCTATCAAACCAACCGCCCATTGGATACGGTTGGGATGAACGTGACTTCTCTATTTTGTCGACAACCACCGCGTTCTGCAATGGCGTCGACGAACGAGGTACATTCCTTGGACAAGGGGCGTCATCTGTGGGGACTGTACTCGCCGCGTTCTCCAGTATAGTCACATTATCCCACAAGAAGAGCCGGAAACTGCAAGTCAAACATGCTTTTGAGCATTCCTGATATTCATGTGAGGCGTAGTGGTCCGACTCAAAACACGCGGTTGGATTCCCCAACAAACCAAAGATCGCCCCCGACATGAACCACGCAACGGCCTACTCATGTGTAACCTTCATCACATCTACTTTGATGGATATATATTTTTTTATCCGCTTCTTACCCGATGTGAGTTTGATTTATCCTTGCTTTTGAGTCAAGTATACACAGGAAACAGGCTCAGAAGTTGTCTTCATCAACTATTCTGATGACATCGCTCTTCGGGAATTCGATGGCAAAGCTATCGCCCTCAATAACAAGGATCACCGTGCGCTGTTACCTTCCCTATTCATCATTCATGAAATGCGTGTCCGTGGATTTTACCCCTTCGCAAACCCCAATCAAGCCGTGCTCAATGATATCGCTTAGCAAGACTGGATCTCATCGGACGGCGTTTTCGATGACGTCACACGTTCGTTCAAGCGGAACACACCGCCAAGCAACCTCAACAATTCCAGATTCCGCCTGTGACAACGGATGCAGATGTCACGTCTTCCGGTGAACATACAATAGCACTGAATGCAGACGTGTTCCGTGACATACTTACCGCGACGCGTGCTATGCCATCGTGGAAGGCCTGTCAGGTGGAGGGCACGAGCTGGACTGGGACAGCGGAAGAAAACATACAGAAATGTCTTCTCCATTGGCATATCGCCTCCTTGACCTCCTCGCCCTGTGATAACGATGTTGACAATACCATTGGCCCAACACAAAGTCATGTTTTGTAGATTTTAGGAGACAAAAACCACGTTGTCACGCATGCAATTCAATGATGTGGGCGCGATAAAATAGTCACGCAACTGCTCTTGGTCTTATCAATGTCCCAAAAGTAGCAGTTTGTTTATAATATTCCTTCCGAGGAAATGACACTGACTGAACTCAGTAAAATCAAACGCTGCAGCCCAATGTGGCAAGCTCTAACCACTCTTTTTTATGCCGGGAAAGAACCTAAAGTAAACAGGGTTTGCTTCTGCTTCCCTTTGCCCTTCTTTCCCTTCCCCCCATTACCACCTGGGGGAGTGCCATCCGTATCCGCAGTCGTTTCAGGGGTTTGTGGTCGCCCTCCTGCACTCCCGGCCTGCCAAGCAGGGGCTGTAGGGGCGGCTTGGTTTCCGAGAATATTCCTTAGTGACACATTGCCACTAACAGGTGCTTTGGACCGTGGCCCAGATGAAGGTAATTCAGGAAATAAGGAATTGGACAGCTTAGGAGGAGGAGCATGTGGAGTAGAAGTACCAGAGCTGGGTCTCGAAGCTCTGGGATCGGGTATGACAGTGATCGATTGGTTGATGGTTGGCATCGTAGACGGAGGGCGGAATCCGCTAGCTGAACTCGCCGACCACGGTGTACTTCGCTGTCCTTGGCGGTGGGCAGGAGTATGCGATGGGGCCGCAATGGATGGCTGAAGAGCTGGAAAACGGTCTGGAGGCCTTGGGGCGGAGGCTTGGCCGGATGAGGACGACGAGCCGGCAGCCTGAGCTACGCGATCCCAAACTTGTCGTGAGGAACGCTGGGAAGAACGCGTCGCTGTAGAGTGTTTAGCATTCAACACGCGGCCTGTGGTGATTGCTGCGTAGCCTGCCCCGACGGCTGATGGCACAAGGTCGGGGAACTGCCTCCGTTGCTGGGATGGAAAGATCAGGGACAGTAGGCGATGATATAGAAGCGGAAAGTATACCTCGATCATGAAACCTTTCCAAGAACTTAGAAGGTCCGTTTTCTTGTCCTCTTGGTCCAGAAGATCAACAAAGGCATTGACGATACTCGCTGTATGCTCAAGGCTTTGATCTAATATGTTCCAGATAGTTGAGATGAGGTCTCGTGCACTGGTCTCTGAGGCGCGGAATCCCCGAGTAGCAGCTTTGATAGCTGGGACGGCCGTAATTGGATTCGTTGCAAGAGATTGCACACGCGTGATAAAAGCAGCATGTCTCCTAAGCTACGAGTTAAACCCGTTCGAACCACATGTCCCAAATACTTACTCTGCAGTCGCAGGGTCCACGTCTCGAGGCGGCGATGGAGGCCGGCTGTGGTCAGGAGTATTATTATTTTTCGGGGATGGCGTTGCATTACCATCCGTCGTCAAATTAGCACCAAAGCCTGCTCTACGGCGGTCGGGCCCTGGCGGCCTCGGAGGTGCTGATGTTGAGGTTGGTGGCTGGTGTTGCTCTTGCATCTGGCGTCGTGGATGTGGAGGGGGCTCACGGTCACGCTCCCGGTGTCCACGGTCTCGCCGTCCGTGTCGCCCTCCAATTCCTACTTCTTCAAACTCGAACTCCGCTTGGATTCTTCGAGCATCCTTTTTGTCACGAGAAGACATGTCACCCCCGTGTTCTTCAACCATATGTGCTTGAAGGTCTAGTGTCGTATTGAAGACCACAAATTTCTGCGCGAGGCATTGTGGCTGTGTGCAAGGGTGGTGCACTCGATTGAAGTGATTTTCCTGTGTTTGACCATAAACCAGCTGCGTGATAAAATATTACCGAGATAACGCGACTTACTAGGCTTTCATAGTTTTGGAAACTATCATTAGGGTGTCTTCAGCCAAAGAGCACTAGTATTTCCCGAATAGCACTCACTATTGATCTCTGATCTCGTTCCTTTTACATATGAAACACTCTTCGTGCCTCTCCCTCATATGAGAATACAATTCATCATCACTGAAGAAGCATTCACGGCAGAATTCACATAGCGGATGAACCCCACCCTCGATCTGATCTTTCAGAGGAGGCTTATTATGCTGGCGATGGTACATCGACGGGAGATGTGTGGGGAGTACATTCGGAGGATACAGGGCATGTTCGTGCGCGAAGACCTTTTTGAAACGGATACATAGATCGCTTGAGGTGATATTAATGACATCATTCGAGATAAGGGGAAGCGCCCATACCACATAAGTTTTCCATGCGTTGCACGGACATGCAGCTTCAGGTCCCCCCAGCCATTTCCTATATAATCACAGTCGGGGTCGGGACAGTTGAAGCGTAAGAGAATAAGAGTCTCTTCCATCATCTCTTGCGTCTCAAAAAATATGGAGAGCTTTGCGTCTCTGAATGAGATCGATTCCGGGGAGAATGTGGTAAATAAAGCATCGGGAGATACTGTGAATATCACAGATAGCTGGGGCTCCTACACGCAGATGTAAAAAAGGCATCGAAGCCGACTATGTGAGGTTACACACCTTACAGAATGTACAGTCTGTCTTCTTATACAACGCCCGAAGTCTGAGGGCACAGACGTGGCAGGTCCGGTGATTGCACTCGGATATAGAGTAGTATTTGACAGGCTCAGCGCAGATCCAACAAACGTCTGCGTCTTCATCTTCACCATCACCAGACTCAACAAGCGCACCTTCCGTATCTTTGGCTAGAATCACAGGAGCACTAGGCCCTGGTGCCTTTCCATTAAGATGTTCAGTTCTATTGCCTCCCCTGGCGTTCGTATTTCCTCCTCGACCTCGGTTCCCGCCTCTCTTGCCAGATCCACGGTTGGACTTGGAAGAGCGGTTCTGGGAAGTTGTGTTGCTTTCAGTAGTAGACATGTGATCGGTATTCGATAGAATTTGGTGTATAGGTCGACGTTTGGATTTCTCAAAAGTGAGTTGAAGACTCGAGGTAGCGGCCAGCAGGTTCAAAGTTTCCACCCAATTTTGATCTATCAGGTGACTGAGCTCGGGACCGCGCGTGACTACATACGCGTATCCGAATCACGTAATACTATGTTAACTTGACAGATACTGACAGTTTCTTCAGAACTAGTGATGTGTCGGCCAGGCTCGGCCTGCAAGCCGCGGGACACCTAAACATATGAAATCGTTATGAAGCGAGCCTTGTCACAGGGCGGGCCGTACAGACAACGTGTCTACTGAGGATGGTACAAGTGAGAAGAGCCAGATTGTTCGGGGTGGTGACAGATACATTCCCCGCTGATGACACACCCTCCAAGTTACTACCCCGCACAGATGTAGAGAAGTATTGGGACTTGTACACACTGCCATCGTTTAGGACACGCTTCTCGCTGGGTATGATGAAGCAGGTTGTCATCTGTTCATATTATCGGAAGAGAAGTCCGTGTCCACAAGACAGGTAGAGTATCCTTGGGATTGGCACCAAATGAACTGCTAGTTTGGCTTGATTAAAAATTAACTCACTCGGACGGACGTGTATGGAGGAGGGGTCGCGACCGTTTCCGACAAGCTGACTCCCTCCGACATTCCTAGGACTTGAAGGGGCTACTCCTGGCCTCATAAATATGGCAATAGTGCCAAGAGTAACAACGCCCTGAGGGTTTTCCGCGGGGCGGTTCTGTTGCCATACATTTGCCCGTTGGACTTCATCTTTGGAGTGGGTGGCTAGCCGCCAGTCCACTGATCTTCCTTTCAGCCCGTGCAAAGAAGTCAAGAGTTAAGCATACTCACTAAAAGGCTGGACTGCTTGTTGCTTTTGAGTTTTGAGTTGATGTTTCCTCCGACACCGGGTCCAAATGATTATAGACGCCAGTATTGTAAAAACAAAAGCTGTCCCTCCCATGACCCCCCCTACTATTGTAGCGGTAGACAGCTTGGATGGACCTGAGCCTAACTTGCTTGCTCCTGTTGGCGCCGGCGTCGGTATAGGTAGTGTCGCAGCTATGAACATGTACTGAGACGGACCGCAATAATGGGAACGAGCTGATAGCATACATGATTGTGTGGATGTTGTCGTGATTTGGGCTCTATCGGTCGGCGTATGTGCGGTTCTGGGGCAGGTATCAGGTTCCCGTCACGGCGTCAGAACTTCATCTTAACGCACTGCAAACTGTATGTATGATCTTTATGCACTAAGCTATCCGCAAGAGAGGTTCTCGAAAGGAAATTTGAGATGGTTATCGGTCCTCACTTGAATATACTAGTGGGTATTGCACCACCGACATTAGAGAGAATGGAATGTGTAGGAGCACCTTGCGAGGTCTTGTGAAGAGGCGGCGCCGTGTGGCTGGTAGGGTGTATTGATTGTGAAGCTCATGTACTCTGGATTTGGTTGCATCTGGTGCTCACCTCAAAACTGCTATGTGCATCTTAGGCCTTGTTAGGGGGCGGGGGGAGAGATCCAGGGTAGAAACTTAAACGGATTTTTACTGTTTCATATTTGGATTCCCAATATAAGGGAAATATATTTATTACGCAGTCAGGGATCATGACAGAGGTTAAAGGCTGTTGTTTGAGGTAGATCCGAAGGTCCCGAACGCCACAGCAAAGATAATCAGTACCCCGCGTGCCGCGGTATGATCACAGCGAACTGACGAAGAAAATGAGGAAGGGATCTGTCCAAGTAAGAGAGGATCGGACCATAATGACTGAGCTGATACGTAACGAGATTCGCTGATTTCGTGCAAATTGAACGTTGATCAATAAACAACCATGTATCTAGTACAACAAACCTCGCCGTCGTTTGGTAGGAGTATTGTGGGCGTATTTCTTGCGATATAATCCAGGAGGATCGCATAGGAATAGGCTGCCAGGGTGTCCCCTTTACAGTGGAAGATCGAAGGGCTTCTCTGATTGAGGTTACAGCCATTTCTCGATCCCACAAGCAGTTTGATGTGAGACGGTAGAAGAGCACGATGTAGGGATTAGGTGCAAGAATCAAACTTCCATGATGATGGGCTGTGCCACGGCCGATGGCTCCATCGACCATGAAGTCCCACACAAGATAGAAGAGGCTGAGAGAATCAACATATACACTGCTCTTGGTTGGGCTCCCTGCCGGAGTCCGAAGAGAAATTAGGATTACCATATTTTTGGTGTCCATAGACGGAACTGTGGTGACACAAGATGAATAAATTGTCGCTAAGATTGGCACCAACATAGAAACATCAGGCTCTACCTGGTCCAAGCTCGGATTGACGTATGGGGTGAAGTGGTGATTCCTGACGGACTATTCCACCCGACCGATCATCGTAGTGGCAGATGGTTTGGATGAATCTGTTGGTAAGTCTGTTGTAATTGTAATAATTGGAAACGTCGTCGAGATGCGCGATACTATCTGGATTGAGACAAATCATCAAGGAATCAGGCTAAACTCATCCATGATTCTTCTGCAATTGCCAAGACTTTGATGCTGGCGACGTATATTCAGTTTCAGAACAACTTCCAATTTCCTTTGACATAAATTCTTGTTCTCCATGAACCGCAGCTTAGACACAGCTTGCTTTTCGTCGTTGTGATCATCATGATGCCTTAGGCTGTTCCCGACAAGAGTTATTGAAAAGGAAAATATTAAATGTTGGTTTGCGCTTACTGGTTGTGTATGCTAATAGGTATAGCAGTACCCGAGCTAGATATCATAGAAGGCGTGGGGCATCTCAAAGGAGTCCGTAAGATGCCGGGCACTACCCGTGTCAGTCTGGTAGTGGATGTATCAGGATGCAAATTTTTTATAGGGATGGTCAAATCTCAGACTCGCCTCGGATTCATGTGTACATTTCAGATCTTATCTAACGAATGTAGGGTGGGATCAAAGGGTAGAAACTCAATGGGGACCCATCGTCTCATACTATAACCTGATCATAGAGGCAAACGTGAGATGATTATCATTCATATTTTGTCCATGGATATTATCACGGAGTGTGAAAATAAATGAGCCCGAGAGTCCTGAACATCGCAGCAAGACAAGAATTCTTGAGGATAATGGGCGGGGTGCGTGCGTCATGCTTTGAGGATGGCTGCTGTGATATATAGAATGGTCCAAGAACAAGTTGGGCATTGATCTGAGTAGACAGGGGCATTATTAGTATGGCTTGCCGGGTTGCTAGTCCACAGATAAATCCACGATCCAGTGCAAATTGTATCTTCTTCCATAGAAGGATTTTTCCAGTGCGAGTGTAGTGGTTGTGGTGTTTGCAAGCGTCTCCCGAAAAAAGGAAAGTTCTCAGATTGGGTGTATTCATCACATTGGAAATTCCAGCTGGGTGACCGGACATACCCAATCATATTAACAGTTATCAGTTGGTCTTCGAGCTCGGGTCTAATATGCGGTGGTGGAAGGGCACAAATAGTGCCAGAAGTTGGGTGCTGAGATTAACGCGTAAACAGGTGTGTCACGTGTTCCTACACTGCCTGTATCAATTTTTTTTTGGTAATTTACATCATCACGTCGCAGGTTTTTCCAAGTTTTCCTCCAATCGTTGCAAATCGGTAAAACTGCCCGGTGGTGTAGAACCTCGCCACAGCAATTGCAAGAAAATACGGTGGAATAGAATTCTGAGGTCTTAAAGTGAGCCCTGTAGAGCCGAGCTTCTTCGTTACGGTTTTTGACACAGTTTTTCCCAGCCATGGCGAGCCCACATCCCTCGTACCCAGGGCCATCTTCCTACTACCCACAAGTCGACCCCGTATATGGAAACCACAGTCCGGTACCTTTCCATTATCAAGGCCCTTATCAGCATCACCAACACTCTCCACGCTTGAGCGGGCGTGGGGGAGGCTATACATCGGTAAGGGGTAATCCCTCCTACAACCACCAAAATTACCCCCAGCATTACCAACACCAACCACAACCATACGTTATGCCAGCTCCTCAATCTGCCAAACCCATTCCTCGACCATTCCCGCCATCGTATGCAAACGCAGCGACTTTTGTGCCATCCTGGCAATCCCAGCAAACTATCTCGCCTCTTCCAAAACAACTATCGATGCCTCCTCCGACTGTACATTATGATCCAATCCCTACGCCTGTGGAAGTAGCACCACCTCCACCGCCCTCCTCATCTTCTTCCTACGCACAGATGGGAACGATACCAACAGAAACGCAAGAATCACATACCCAAGTTCCTGAGCAATCATCTGAATCCAATTCACAAGCAACGTCAAATCCACCCCCTTCGACACCTCCCCCACAACAAAAACTTCGCATAACAAACCCCCTAGGAGGTTGGGCTATCTGGTCTCGACGCCCACATGATCCCTCACATGCACCCGGCATCATAATATCTCCTCGCGCACGGCCCCCACCCGATGTCGTGCACAACGCTTTGGAGCTGAGAACTCCGCCGCCTTCACCACCCATTTCGATCAAAGGCCTTCCAACGGAAGATCTAGTTGTAGTGGAACCAGTAGATGACTCAATGTTGTCCACGGCAGATGATGGCACAAAACCATCTGTAGAAACAATGGCGGTGCTTCCCACAGACTCTGGCGACCTACCCACTTCACCTCAGATTATTCAAACCACTCAAGGACCTGTCCCATCTTCCTCGACGACTGAAGCGACAGATACGGACAGGGACACTCCCACTCTACCCAGCTCACCCGTCTCCTCTTCAAATACGTCGCTCTCCATCTCAGTTATTGAACCAGTTAAAGACGCCATCAAGGAAAAAGTCGAAGGCATCCCTACCCAGGATATCCTACCACAATCGCAAACACCTGCTCCTGCTCCCGCCCCACTGAAAAAATCTTGGGCTTCCCTTCTTCAAACCCCCGCATCCCCATCAGTTGTTCCATCGTCCTCTACGAGCCTCCATAGAGCCGCAATCCCAAAGTCGTCGGTTGTTGGCATCTCTATTCCCGCCGCTACTCAGCCTTCGTCATCGTCTGGTGGACTCCAAATAACTCAAGGCAAGAAGAAAGAACTGCTTTCGCTACTCACTACAGGGACCGCCCCCACTGTATCTCCTGCCATCTCCTTCTCCAGCGCTGCAGCAGCAGGGCTTGCTGCGAAAGAAAACATTACACAGATTCCTCAAATTCGTCCTCGTGGACTAGTTAATAACGGCAACATGTGCTTCGCGAATTCGGTACTGCAGATTTTGGTATATTGTCCGCCATTCCACCGGCTGTTTGCCGAGCTAGGCAGGGTGCTTGGTGAAGTAGGAGGGCAAGGCCTTGGCTTGGGCGAGAAGGGCGAGGAAGGGATGCCACTCATTGACGCCACTGTACAGTTCCTGAAGGAGTTTACACCTGGGACTTCGAGAGGGAGGGGCGAGACGAATGATGGTTCCCGTTCGAGGGGTGGATCTGTGTTGCCCAACGGAAGGGGTAAAGGAAAGGGTAAGAGCAGGGAGATGGTGTTAGAGGATGAGAATGCAAGGGGTGATGATGATTGGGATGGAGAATCGTTTTTGCCTACTTATATCTACGACGCAATGAAAGAGAAGAAGAGGTTTGATAACATGCGGGTGAGTTTATAAGGCCTTTTTTTTCCAAAGCCACAACACATTCATGACAATCCTTCTTCTAGGGTGGCCAACAGGAAGATGCTGAAGAGTTCCTTGGATTCTACCTTGACACATTAGAAGAGGAACTTTTGACCATACTTAATGCCATCTCAGCGACGGCGCCATCTTCACCCATCGCCAAAGGCTCGACCACACCAAGCAAAGCTGGAGTCAAGCCGGCTACACCTAACAAAACGAATGCAATTGAGGAAACTCTCGAGCCAGAAGCGAAAGAAGATGGGTGGTTGGAGGTGGGGAGAAGGAATAGGATGGTCGTAACCAGAACGGTATCTTTGTGTCATTCCTCTACTGTTTCGCCCATGCTCATTGGCCTCACTTAGATCAAAGGCGCCGAATCACCGATTACGCGCATTTTTGGTGGTAAGTTCCGTTCCACTCTCAGGGCACCACAGCAGAAGGATTCCGTAATGGTCGAAGACTGGAGGGCACTAAGACTTGATATACAGGCATGACAATTCCCTTCATCGTTGGATCCGTCAACTCACTTTGAGTCCAGCGAGATCATATACATACTATCCAGGATGCGCTCGCTCACATTTCACACCCGCAACCAGTGCAAGTAACGCATCCTTCGCGGCCGGGCGTGAGCCTTGAAGCGAGCCAGCAGATCCTCATCGATGCCCTCCCGCAGATCCTAGTCCTCCATTTAAAAAGGTTCTGCTATGACACGGATGTCCGTGGTGTTGTCAAGGTCGGCAAACAGGTTAGGTTCGGCGCTGAACTTGACGTCGGGGCTGGTGAGTTGTTACCTTACAATTCTGTTCTTGGAGCTAACGTGCCAATTGGTTTAGACGTCCTTGCACCTGCAATGAAGAGGGCCCAGCCCACGCGCTACAAACTCTTTGGCGGTGGGGATTAGCTTTTCTACTCTAACTTCATCACACAGACTGATGGATGTTCGCAGTCGTTTACCATCATGGACTTTCCGCCTCAGGAGGCCACTATACCCTCGACGTCCTGCATCCCAATAGGTACCCCTCAGTCGACCCTGGTGCGAAGCCACAGGAAGGGTGGGTACGTATTGATGATGAGCTGGTTTCTGATGTCAGGCCAGAGGACGTGTTTGGCGCGTCGGAGAGGGAGGACGAGTCGAGGTGTGCTTATTTGTTGTTCTATAGGCGAATTCGATAGGATTCACACTGATACATTACTTACCGATATATACACTACTACTTTTCTTGGGATGGAATAGATATCAGATCAGTGCGCATACGTTTTATGCACGAGTATATTGGGTCAATTGTATTTCTTTTGGCGCCGCTTGGTCTTATTTGCACCATCAAGTACGATGACGAACCAGTTGGCTTGTAAGTTGTCATTCGTCTTCAGCCACCATGGAATCCCGATTCGCCCCTCTGCTCTCTACTAATTATGTCCCTTCAAACGATGAGATAGATGAGATTCATAATCTCCTCACTGATCCTGTTAACCTGATCGCTCAGCTCGACAAAAAAATCGCGCGTCTACGGAATATCATCGACCAGTTGTCCCTCAAACGAACAGAGTTACACACCTACGTTTCCAGTCATGAAGCGCTGACAACCCCTATGCGTAGACTACCCCAGGAAATATTGCAGGAGATTTTTGTTCAGTGCCTTCCAACCCATCACAACCCAGTGATGAGCTGCCGAGAGGCACCACTCCTCTTAGGAAGAGTGTGCAGCAAATGGAGAACTGTTTCGAGATCCACGCCTCGACTATGGTCGAGGATACATCTTGCAGTCGTTGTAGATGTGCCACCTTGGTCCGGGAACGGTTGGCAACCCACCATCGAAAATGACGATGGAAGTTTCTACGTCGAAGAAGTGCAAGGGTGATTAAACCGGTCGGGTGGTCTTCCTCTTTCAATATCCCTCTACTATCCTCCCCCATCCCGCCCCACAGAGTTCGAAAAACGTTTGGTTTCGAGCCTAATGCGATTTTCGCACCGGTGGAGAAATATATCTTTATATGCATCCTCTACTTCAATATCGTTACTGTCATCACTTTCGCATGAATCAGTACCACTCCTCGAAAGCCTTGTCCTCCAAATCTTCATGGATCGTTCTCCGGACTTCAGTGACCAATCTTTTGATATATTTTTGGCGCCACGATTACAGAGGATATCAGCATCACATATGAAGATGATTCCAGACAGATTGGGTTGGTTCCAGCTGACGTCACTGTCTCTGGAAGGCCGTGGGCGAGGAAATGAGGAATTGTCCCCAGTAAGTGCCCTGGATATGTTGCGTGAAAGCCCAAACTTGGTCTACTGCGCGTTAGAATTTGGGTGGGGTGCTGTGTTCCCTTTCGACAATAGATTCGACAGTGTCATCACAATGCCACTACTCGAATCCTTCATCATTAATGAGGGTGGATCGCACCTTAATTTATTTTTCGAACACCTCCGACTACCATCCCTCATCAACCTCGAATCTGCATCTGCGTCTCGCCCAGCTATCAATGACACATGGACACCGGCGTATCCCTCAATATGTGTCTTACTTACACGGGTGGACTCGTTGAGAGAGCTCACTCTGTCAGCTAACAATGTCCTGCCAGCAATGCTCATGGAATGCCTAAAACACACCCCTTACATTACCCGGCTTTCTATTTTTCATCCACCGTCCTTTGACTGGCATGGTGTGTGGCCTCCCGCAATTGATGTACTCGATGTCTTCAACGATGATGTCCTTGACATTCTTACCCTACCAGCCGATATCAATGGTCACCAATTGCTCTGTCCGCAATTGAAAGACATAGAATGTAACCCAGCTAGTGTCTCGGACGCTGCCCTTCTCGCCTTCATCCAACAACGAACAAGCCATGCCGTAACCCACAATGTCCAGCATTTGGAAAGAATTGAAATTAAATTTCGTCGCCAACAGGAAGTGGATGTTCGGTCCAATTTACCACCCAGCGTATTATCAGAAACCCAAATCATCCTTGACTACCCCCAACCGTATATCCTTCACAAAAATCCTTTCCCGCGCGCTGGGTTGGAAGATTCTCGGCATAGATTGAAGATGCCCAACGCAGCATCGAAATTTTTTCATCATATTCCATGGCTATAGTACACGACGAGTCTTTGGACCCTTTTGATGGTCGAATGACTATCATGCTAGCGATGCATTCCCTGTCCTGATCATGTTTGGAGGATATGAGTGACTACCATATTGTATCATATAAATTCGGATTGCACTTAATGGCAAACATCACAGCTTAGCCTGAAAGCACAAGCGCTAATGCTGCTTGTTCATGTTTATATCCTTCGGGTTCTGGCAACCCTTCACAGCATTCGAACTTAAAATAGCCCAACTTGAACACTACGCGTCGTCAAAAACGCCGAATCGTTATAGGATCCAGATTCACTCTGCTGCTTTCTACTAACTATGTCCCTTTAAATGATGAGCTGGATGAGATTCACAATTTTTTCACCGATCCCATTAACCAAGGCACCCAGATCGATGCTGAAATCTTGCGCCTGCAGAACACCATCGACCAACTCTCCCTCCAACGAACACGATTGAATACCTACATTGCCGGGCATAAGGCTTTGACCACCCCCATGCGTAGGATACCTCAGGAACTTTTACAGGAGATTTTCGTGAGCTGCCTCCCTGCACACCACAATGCAGTTATGAGTGACCGAGCGGCGCCACTCCTTTTGGGACGAGTGTGCAGCCAATGGAGGAAAGTTTCTAGATCTACGCCTCGTCTCTGGTCAAGCATACACCTTAAGCCCACAGCACATACGTGGGACGACATGCCCCCTACTGGTACTATAACTGACGATGAGCGTCTCCGCTTAGAGGCAGTACAAGTGTGGCTGGGTCGGTCAGGTGGTCTTCCACTTTCCATATCTTTCCCCCGCCCCCCCCCCCCCCATACATACTCTTCGGGATACGAGGAGCGTTTGCTGTCATGCCTGATTCAGTTCTCGCACCGCTGGAAGAACCTAATTTGGTTTACGACATCTACATCAGTGCCACTGTTTCCTCTCTCCCATGAGGCGGTTCCACTGTTGGAGGCATTATCTCTCCATAATTACACAAATAACTCACCGTTGTTCAGCATCCCGTCTTTGGACGTATTTCGGGCGCCTCTCTTACGGGCAGTATCTTCGTCACACTTGGGAGTCATTCCGTGGGGTATGGATTGGTCCCGTTTAACCTCACTCTCCCTCGAATCACCGGGGGATGACGAAATGAACCCATCAAATGTCCTATCTATCCTGCGTAATAGCCCAAATCTGGCCTCCTGTAGGTTGGAATTTGGGTGGAATTCTGTGTATCATCTCAATGATGATGTTGTAACATTGCCGTTGCTCGAAATCCTCTCCATCAATGAGGGAACATTTATCCTTAACTCATTTTTTGAGCATCTTCGACTCCCAGCTCTCGTCAATCTGGAGTTTACGCCCTCGCCTCCTCGTCCTTATGCCGAAGGAGACACCTCGGATGACCCCTCAATATGTGTTTTGCTTCCTCAACTGGACAGCTTGCGAGAACTCACATTGTCATCAAATAATATACTTCCTGCAACCCTTTTGGAATGTCTCAAACACGCTCCTTTCATCACCCGATTTTCTATCCTTGATTCTCCAATGCTTGATTGGCATGGCGGATGGGGATCTACTCACAATCTCTTGCATATGCTCAATGACGAAGTGCTTACCCTTCTCACACCTCTTACGCCTATCAACGACCAGACTCTGCAAATACTATGTCCACGATTAAAAGTACTAGAATGCAACCCAGGAAGTGTTTCTGATGCGGTCCTTCTCGCCTTCATTCAACAACGAACTACGCACGCCTCGTTCCACCATGTCCAGCATTTGAGACGAGTCGAAATTAACTTTCATCGCCAAAAGGAAATGGACATCCTAGCCGCTTTATCGCCCGAGGTCCTAACAGAAACCCAAATTGCCCTCAAATACTCTACATTTCCTGCTCCTCGCGCGTATCGCTCTCCGTGGACTGGATTGAAAGACCAACCTAAATTGGAGCTGCCGACCAAAGCATTTAGATATCTTTACTCCTGACGCTTAACCCTTGTCGTGAAAACCTACTTTTGTGACTTTGATGAAGCAGCATTCGTGATACAAAATCCCTCGAACTAGAACCTCAAGTATTTTGGAACGCTCATTTTTCGAAAGTGATGTACCATAACGCGCAAGGATGTACCGTTCTCTGTAGTTGCTGCTGTGGTCAGTGAGTTGATTGAGTGCTATGATGAGCATGGGCTTTACAACGTTGTCCTCAACTTCGAGGAGGTCCCCACGCTCCGAGATCCTTCCATTTGCTTCTGAATAAAAAGCCCCAAGTTTGTTCTAGTTAACTTCTTAATGTGCGGTTGGGATTGCTTGTTGAGCTGACACGAACTGAAACCCATGTGTATATTTAGTAAGTACATGGGAGGGACAGCTAGTCGTAGGAAGGTAGGCGGTCAAGGACAACTCGTATGGAAGTGAACGGTCTGAGTAACTTTGCAGACGATGTAACAAGATCTGGATTCATGAAAAATCTGTAGTGGCACGTTGTAAACCCTTCGAGGTGGCAGTAGATGGGGTCGCGAGGGTCACTATGAGCAGGGGTTAATTCGGGAGTCAGGGCAGAGAAAAGGGCGAAAGCTTACGCTGCAATCACTGCCAAAGAGAATTTAAGAAACGGTGATGGTAGCGCTACCACTGCTCTGGTATCCTTCAGTGGCAACGATCTGGTAGTTGTGTTGAGTTCCCAGATTCATTCCAAAGTTCCTCCATGCGTTGAAGTGGCACGCAACGTTAACGCTACCGCTGATGGAACCCCCCGGAGATTTCTTGGGGTTGCGGACGGACCAGAACTGTTGGAAGGTCTGGGTGCCGTCGATAGAGGGCGCATTGTAACGCCAAGTCGTGAGGACATCGTATGAGGCTCCATCACAGGATACTGTGCCCTTCCTTGAAGCGGCGGAAGAGGGGTTGTAGGAGCCATACGACTCAACGACGTAGTACTCAATAAGAGGACTGCGCGTCCAACCGTAGATGGAGAGGTAGCTGTTACCGTTGGGTTGGTAGGTACCGCTGTAATGAATGGTCCTGGAAAATATTTCAACGATTTTATAGGTAATCACAATCCAGAAGCTTTCCTTCAACCCACCTTGAGGAACTTCCGGGGTTCCAACCCTTCCCACCAACGAGGTTTCCGTTATTTCCGGACCAGCTGAGCGAGTATTGACCTCCACCTCCGTTGGTGTATGTGGCTTGGGCAGCGCCGTCCGTCCACCAGGAGTAGTAGTAACCGTTGGATGTGCCAGTGGCGCTTGGCGTTCCACCACGCGCAAGAAGCTCACCGAATCCTTCAGTCACGTTCACCGGGGTGGCGACCGTGCTAGCGACTGCAGCTGCGGCAACGACGAATGATGAGAACTTCATTTCGATGATTTTTGAGAGCTAGGTGTTTCCTAAGTTATTCACCTCACCTCGACAATGCCTTGCTTTTATACGTTCAAGCAAAAACGTCGGATTCGCGAGCAACAATATCGGACTGTTATAGCTGTAGCTCAGCTTCCTTTTAATCCGGGATTGATCAAATGATCATGAAAGTCTTTCAAGTCAATCTACAACTTGAGTCTGTTCGGTAAAAGGGTACAGCCGTTTAGTCGTTCAATTCAGTTTCTACTCACCTCGGAACTTCCTCGAGGATCCTGATAGTCGGGCAAATTCGATCTATGCACTTCGAGAAGTGGAGCAAAAGTGGGGAAGCTACTTTCTGTTGACGCTGGAGTTTGGGGTGTAGCGAGTGAGTCACGTGGGACACCTGTTAAAGCTGAGGGGCGAGAGGTCCATGAGTTCTCATATTCACAAGACTGGAAAAAAAAGACAGGAAAATGTAAAAGGGTCAAGCGAAGGAGCTTATATATTGAAGATAGCCAAGCTAGCCAAGTAAGCTAAGGAAAAGCAAGTCAAGATAATGATAACAACCAGGAGAAAAGGATTCCAAGAACAAGGAAAACAACAAGGTTGAGGAGATCACATGTGCAACCAGAGAGAATTGGCGTTACGTGGTCGGAAAAATAGTTCATTTCAACGGACCTAAAGTTTACCCTCGCGCTCCTGAAGAAGTAATCGATCTATTAATAGAATCGCTATTGCATGATGGTTATAACATCGACGCTCGAGAGGTCAGGTTTTCTCGGAGTTTGTCCGATGTCATTCCAATTCAGGCTTTGTCTCTCTTCGCCTTTGTTTTGTCTTGCCTCATCGTTATCGCGGGTTTTCACTGGATGCGCGAAGGGTGTCGCCCTAAAAAACCGTAAAGAAGTATTCGCCCATCCGGGTGTGAGTATACACCATCTGTCACTTGGTTCTTGCGTCTTCTGGCTTTTTTGACTATTTTTCCGCGAAAGGCCCAATCCCGGGTGCAACTCGGTTTGATCCTGTTAGCATTGACACTAGCCGTAGAGGCCATCCCGAGAGAATTATGGACAGAGATAGAAGATATATAGGCGCATAAGAGGAATTCCGGTGTTTAGCGATTCTTCGTTTTCAGGGTGATCGTTTTACAATACAACAATAAAAAATGCGATGGAATAAGGGAATAGAAAGGTAATAAAAATTGTATGATTGGAGGCGTGTAAGGCAAGAGCGATGTACGAGATTCACGAAATTCAAATTCCCAAACTCAGATACAGTGTGGGGTGGTGGGGGTGAGTAGAATGGAGGAGCTAAACCTTTGTCGACGCCGCTCGTTTGTTCGCCGGGGGTTTGGACATCGGTCGCGCCGTAGCTCCGTCGACTTGCGTTGCTGCGCCGGCACTGGACGACCTTCCTTGTACGGACTTTCGAGCATCGGCCGACGGGCGCCTTGACGGATCGCGGTGAAGATTGCCTGCTCCTGCCATTCCTTCCAGCTCCTCTTCAGATGGGGCCATTTTGCGCGCCTGGGTGAAGAAGATTTTGGCATCGCGGTCAGCGATGTTCTCAATAAAATATGTGTTGCCTATGCAGGTCGAGAAACTAGTGAGCAGGATGATTAGGCGTGGCATCTGATGGAACATATACCACGTGGAACAAGAAACATGGCCCCTGTGGCGAGGACGAGGCTTGTGTTGTGGACTTTCAGGTTGACAGCACCTTCAATGACATAAAAGACCTAGAAGAAAAAATGAACAATCGAAATTGTGCGTCGCGGTTGATGTATACACACGTATGTATTATCCTTGGTGCTTTTACTTGGCTTCCTTCCTCTAGGTGGAATGACAAGCACTCCCGCAGCAATGAAATCTGCGTCCCCGAAAACTTTCATGAATGCCCAGTCATTGTTTGCGGCGGGCACTGGATGCACCATCCTAGAAGTCAATGCAATTCCTGGAAAGAGTCAATGATACAACGTGAGAAATACGATGCCACAACGTACGCCTTGCCACTTCTTCTGACGTAGGAAAATCCAGCACCACACATTGTGTCTCTGTGTCATCGTCCCAACCTTCTTCTGGATTCTCTTTAGAGACGTGCACAATCCTAACTTCAGCTTCTTCATCGGCAACCTTACTCTTACTCCGTCCTCTTCCTCCCATCCTCTTCCTCTTACCTAATGGCTCAGGTTGCTCCTTAGGTATTCGCACAATTTCTCGGATCGGGGGTACGAGGACAAGTCCATTTCCAGACGACTGGCTCCTCCCATATACTAGTTTTTCGCCGCGCCAATACTCGAGTGGTTTATAATGTTCTCGTGCGCTCTTCCGGACACCTTCCCGATATGCTGAGAGAAAGGTCTCTTAGGTCAAAAGTATGCGACAAGTAATACGATACTCACGGCGATTCTCTTTCCTTGACTTCCCTCGTAGTCGACCCGCAGATTTCTTGACTTCCTCGACAGCGAATTTAGCTTTCTTGGTTCGCCTTGGCTCTGGCTCTGGATGTTCCTCTCCAGCCTCGTCGTCATCATCAGAAGCGCCCTGTTCGACGTGATCTAGCGCTTGAGCAATATCATCCTCAACTTCTTCCTCAGGCTCCTCCGGCACCTCGGATAACGCGCGTTCCTTGCCTTTATCCCGCCGCGGGGGTTGCGGGGATAGCTCGTCTACACCATCATGGCCATTCTGTTGATCTTCATCGTCGTCATCGTCATCCTGATCCATCAATGTAAAGCTCGTCTCGTGATGCGTGATGCGGTCGGCTGAGCCACCCCCTTGTGGACTGGCATTATCAAACCCACTGTTGTCCATGCCACCATAATCATTATTTGGTGGATCCGAGTCCGAGTCTAAGTCGCGTGCTCTGACCGATCTCGAAAGACTAGAACGTCCTGGGCCTGACGTGTGGCCCGCGGATTTGCGCGCCGAACCGCGAGGTCGTGGTGAGGGTATTTCGTCGAAGTCGACGTCGGAGGTGCGGGGCATACGCTGCGAAGAGGATCCGGCGCGACTTAGATTGGACGGCGTTGCGGGGTGTCGAGAATTTGCAAAGTATTGCATCGGACCTATACAGTCATATTTCACCGCAATCTCATGAACGCAACGGCAGACGGCTCACTGTCGTCTAGCTCCATCGACATTTCACCATTCTCGTCTAAATCTTCGTCAAGCACAGGTACCATTGATTTCTTCTTTCTACCCTTCGGCTTTGGTGGTGTCCGTTTATCGGCCTGTTGCATGATCTCCTCGAACGGCTCGAAACCGTCAGATTTGCGTTCGACATGTCGGACCGCTATGCCTGTTTTCTTGCCGACTTCGGGGTTGTCTCCTCTGTAAGGAATATGTGCTCTCTGGGGCCCGCGTCGAGAGCCGCCAACGCTGCTCTTGCGCCCCGCCGTGGACATGGGTTGAAACTTGGATTGGGAAACAAGTCCTTGTTGTTGACCGTGGGAACTAAACGCAACTTCACGGCGCGCTTGGTCGTATTTGGTCCAATTCCGTTTATGGCGACCACCCTGTGCCTTCGAGCCTCCCTCAGCCAATACCTTCGACGATGGCCTCGTCGCTCGTACAGCACGAGTATAGGCGAATGCGCGCCCAGAAAGGGTGACAGAGGTGAATCTTGTCTGCTATCACTCTATCCTGGTCTTTGATCCTCCGCGGTCAGTTATTGTTGGAATGTCTGGAGGAGTCGACTCTTCGGTAACCGCTAAGTTGTTGGCCGACCAGGTCAGTCTGTCATTTTGTGTTCCGATCTCGGTATCTGAAGTAATGGGACGATTAGGATTTCGATCTTTCTGCGGTGTTCATGCGGAACTGGGATACCCGAGATGAGTCGGGGACAGACAAGGGCTGTGAATGGGAAAAGGATTGGGAGGACGTTCAGAGGGTTTGCAAAGTCCTCGGCCTGCCCTGTGAAATGGTGCGCTTCACAAAAAACTATTGAATGCTTTCTCACACATCCCATGTAGATTGACTTATCTCGACAATATTGGAATAGAGTTTTCGAGCCATCCCTGAAGCAATGGGAACTGGGCGTTACTCCTAATCCTGACGTATGGTGTAACAAGTAAAGTGTTATAATATTACTTAAAGCCACCTTCTGACACGGATATAGAGAAATCAAATTTGGGGCCCTTCTTGAACACCTACCCGCAACAGCACGGTCCGAAACCTGGTTCGCGACCGGTACGTACACTTTATTCATTGTTAGGTTGAAACTTCCTGACTTTAATGCCTCAGGTCACTACGCCCGTAAATCCTGGTCAATTTCAGCCTCCCACCACTCTGAGGCCTTCGCGAGACCAAAGCTCCTCCAAGCGTTCGACAAGAACAAAGATCAGAGTTATTACCTGTCTTCCATATCTGAAGCAGGTCTTCGCCGGGCTCTATTCCCCTTGGGGAACCTCACGAAGCCTGAGGTTCGTGAGATCGCAAGCAAGCACCGCCTGCCAACTGCGGAAAGGGCAGAGAGCATGGGATTGTGTTTCGTTGGCGAGAAATCAAAATTCGGCAATTTTATATGTAATACTTTCAATGATTTGCATGCACCACCATGTCTGCTTACTGATGTTGATCCCAGCAAGTTACATTCCGCCAAAGCCAGGACCTATAGTGGACCTTACTACTAACAAGAGAGTGGGCAAGCATGGCGGACTCTGGACATACACGATTGGTGAAAAAGCCAGGATCGGAGGGATGGTTGAAAAGATGTTTGTTGCAAAGAAGGATACAAGTTCCAACACCATCTACATAGTCCCAGGAACGTAAGTTTAGCGTTCCTCTGAGAATATTCGACCCATAATCCCTCGTAGGAACCATGAAGCCCTTTACGCTACAGCGCTTCGCATCCGCGAATTCTCCTGGGTATGGGCTGATTCGCCTCCACCCGAAATTCAAACGCAACACGGATTTCGTACATACATCAAGTACAGGCACCGTATGGACCATGTAATGTGTACCGTTTACAGGCAAGTCACCAGTAAACCATATTTATTCATCGCCCATTCCGGTCCCTTCCTTAGCTCGCCAATCAACCCCAGGGGTGTGGAAATTTTGTTTGACGAACCTCAAAAGTCAATCGCACTTGGCCAGGTCGCGGCTCTATGGAACCCAGAAGGCGAATGGTGTCTAGGATGCGGCGTCATCACGAAAACCTTCCCCGCGATTTGATGAGGTGTAATGACAAGATGAAGAAGAACGACATAAGATATGATAAAAATATACATTATCTGAACTTAGGTTAGGGGATCCGGCACTATATGTGTATGATTGACCATCTTACAAAGCATCCCGCACAATACTACACCAAGGCCCAGGCGGCTGTCCAAGATTGAATTTCAATCCCTGGGCTCGAACAACAATTGCTTCCATTTCTCCTCTCTAAGAGATACGGGAAGCGAACTAATTGCATGGTATTGACAGCACCGGAAGCATCGAATCCAACTCAATGAAATTCCTCTGTCCTATTTCAGTCTGTCTTAGTTGCAAGGAAAGGACCAACAGACAAACGAAAACACTCATACCGCCTTTCGACAAACGGCATTCTTAGTTCTTCTAGGGATTGCTGTTCCGAGTGTTACCTCCGCCAGCATTTCACTGATAAACTACCCCACCTTACCTTCTCGTCGTTAGACGGCGATTCTGGCACCCTATCTATAACCGGTGGACCCAACGCTGTAAGTCGATGGTTTCATGACTAACCTATCCACATTGTCCTCCCATCCGCCACTGCCCACAGTACGCCAGCGTCAGATATGACGGTGATTAGGTAAAGATGTATCAATTTAAAGAGTGCATGTGATTTGTGCTTGCAAATGAGGTGGCGCTGGACGTCGTGTTCTGCGGACCCGCCGACTGGTCCTGCTATCCGTGAGCCGACCACGCTTCACTTGATTATAAACTTTTCAGAGGACACAGGAATTCCGACCGTTCGGGAAGGGTAGTTTCACCAGTCAACGTCCCAATAACTGCTGGTTTACATCACACCCGGCGCTCTGGATTGGTATAGTATGTTCGGTTAAAATGCTACATGTCTACGAGGTAAACTTTGATGCATTCCTATCGAAATGCATATATCCGAATTTCACTGCTGAACTTCCATGAGGGAGGACTTTTCACCCAAGAACAAGAGGTCGTGTACAAGTAACCGCAGTTATTTCGAATAGTCAGGACACATTCACAGTGCGTAAATGCTATTCGACCGATTAGAGGTCCGAAGCCAGCCATTTGCGTTTTTCGCACCACCAAAACCTGGACCACGGGCCGCTCTATCCTATACATCCAGTTCACGAATGAAGATTCAAATACACCAGTATAACTAAGTTTTCTTTCTCATTGACCAAATTGTCCTATTTTATTTTACGACTGGGAGAGAAACAGATAGGTGCTAGTAGACTACTCTAAGTGACTGACTCTACTCAGGCGTGTTGCGGAACGGTCCAAGTTGCCTCGTGGGTTGAAGACCCAACGAGGAGCTAGAGGCTTCTCTTCGTAGGTTATGACAACCTCCGTTCCTAAAGGAATTATCTCAGAAAGTGCAGGAAAGATATCTTGTCCCTTCTCAGGGAGTTCAAAGCTTGCACGACCCAGACGGGCCACCCCAAATGTGGACGAAAAGGTGGTTCTCGACTTGATGAAGCTAAGAAGGGCGTCGGGAGACACACTGGTTGGGCGGCATTCAATGGATTTCAAACGGGGGAAAAGTGGCCGTTCTTTTTTTGGTATTAAAAGTGCTAGAATGTTGTCGTCAAAAAGTGCTTTATTCCTGTCAGGAGAGCTCCACCCTCCCCTGATATTGATGAACAATCGAGTCGCATCTGGAAGCCGGGTAATTAATGCGGTGAGAGACTCCCGAGTTTGGTATGCATAAGTTAGAGTAATGTTCTCTAGAGTCGTTACACGACCGAAGAAGGCATATAGTGGATCCGGATTGGTTTCAATGCTGACCGAGTTAACCTTGAGTTCAAGCCTGCAAAGTTTAGGTAGTTGAAGACGCTCCAAGAAGGCCCCCATGCCATGCCCCCCGTGAATAGTAATGTTCTTCAAGCTAGGGACTGTCACAGCAGGCAGTTCGCTGACTAAGACGTTGGCTTCTGAAAGAGCCATTGTACAGACAATGAGGTTTTGGCAGTGGCGCAAGATATTGAGGGCAGCGTCTGCACGTAATCCGTGGAGTGTTAAAAACGAGCCTTGGATTATCAAGACCTCTGTCAACGCTGACCAGTTGGTTACATCCCAGGGAACCATGAAGGAAGGGACTAAAAGCTTTCGTAGACAAGGTGCCTGGAGGGCTTCAGGGGGGTTTGTGAAGGATATGTTATATGTTGCACTAAGGCCAAGGGTTGGAGTACGCAAGGAACAGCTTTTGAGCAGCGGTACGTCTTCTTTGGTAAGGGAAGTAATAAGTGGATATGTGAAGGTCGATAACGAAAGGTCGATATGTCCAAGGGGGTTTCGGAGTTTGAATTTACCATATCAGGACGGTTAGTTAGTTGGCCCCCCGAGGTCGTTAAAATATTTTTTTTGTAATCATGTGATCAGGTGCCCGGCAACCCAAGCGGAGGTGCAGGGTAGCGTTTTGATGCGAGCGAAGCTCACCGACAGCTCCCTTTTTGGAAGAGAAGCGCCAAGAGAGGACGGCAGGTGCAGGATGCGAGACGGGATGGGTAAGTTTTGAAACATTCCTCGAAAGCGAGTCACATACCACTGAAACGGCCCATAGTACCACCTCCAATGTGTTGACCTGGAGTACTCCGTTAGCAGTTGGGTCTGCGAAGCATGCGAGGCAAGTGGGAACAGTCAGAGACGTCTAGGACGGCGGCGGCGACAGTAGGGCGATAAGGGTGCTTCCTAGTATATCCTTATTTGGAAATTATTTCCCACCACTGTTAGTTAGTTCCCCCCTCGAGGTCCTTAGAAAAAAAATCGACCTGATATGGGGAATTTTTTTCCTGAAACCCCCTTGGATATGTCTCCATCTGTCGCACAATGAAACCAAGAATTGTACGAGGGCGTGCTCCTCCTTGCGAGCGGCTGTATGAAAGAGGGCAATCGAGAGAGGCAGAGCACCTGACCTACCCAACCACTCTTCGACCGCTTGCGTAAGAACAGAAATATCGACTCCCTGCCATGCCGTAGACGTTGGCTGGGGTACGGAAATATAAATACTCGACCAGAGCATGGGAATAGACATGGAGATACTTCTCCACGAGCTGCACACACGTCCTAGGAGCAGTGGGGCCTCCGACAACTTATTACAGAGTTATGGTCGGTGGGAAGGCAATGCAAGAATATCTCTTGAAGGACGTCTTGGGGAATTCTGCGAATGGGTGATAACAGAGCTTGGTGTGGGGTAATAAAATCATTTAGCTGCCGTCGTTTGGCGGATAGCTCATCGATGCTCTTCTGCAGCCTTGAGATCTCAGCATCTAACTGGTGGAGTTGCTCCAGCGGTTCTACGAGGAGCTGAGAAATTTGTTTAATCTCATCGTTCGTAGGAACGTAGTTGGTGGCTAATCTGTGGGTAAATGGGGAATAGCTCATGTTGGGATTTGCAGCGCCTTTAGTAGTTCATAGAAGAGGTAAGATGTGTGGCTGTGCGACATATAGAGGATCTGGAGCATACATTGCATTCGGTGGATTCGAATTTTCGCAGGGTTGTTCAAGGCCGCGACATCTAAATATTAAATCCTCAGCTTTTCCCCGTTTCAATTTCACTGAATGAAGATTGGCAACCTATATGTCCCAAGGTCTGTCTCGATTTGAACTCTCTTTGTTGTGAGGAAGGATTAATAGCGATAGGATTCAAATATTCACTGCCTTGCCGCCATCAGGCGTATGGGAACCCCAACTGCTCGAGAAAGCGGGATCTACCAGTCGATGACCCAATGACCGTTGGTTCTATCGTTTGTTCAATAAATGTGGAACCTGTATACGAATTCGAGCTTGATGCTTGATAATACTATCCGAAAATGCCGTCGCTAGTAGGAAATGCATTCCGCCTGAGTGAAGCTGAACCAACCCTCAAGGTTTCCGTAATGAGGGGCTTTTCACCCGCGAACGCGAGGTTGTATGTGTGTAATTGTGACTTATCAGGATTCAGTACTAACTGGATGTTTTTCGGGTTGACTCAAACAGACTACCTAGCTAGGGTATAAACCGGTATTAGAAACTCTAAATCAACCCGACACATCGTCCCTATGAATACGGATAGGATGTTTAATTGTAGCTGTCGTTTTCGATGGCCGATACGTGCCCATGCTGCGTAAATACTATTCGACTAAGTATATTGAGGCCGATTTCAACTAGAATTCGGACCCCGACTCGTAGAAGTTCGTAAACAGGTTTTGAAAAAATTTGATATGATTTAGTTCTCTTAGTATCTGGATTATCCTCCTCTAATGATCATTATTTCATAACTAGGAGAGAGCTAGGCAGAGGTTAATCTAAGTGATTTAATTTGTTCAGACGTGGTACGGAACGATCCAAGTTGCCCCGTGGATCGAAGATCAAATGAGGAATATGAGGCTTATTTTCGTAGGTTAGAATAACCTCTGTTCCCCCAGGAATTACATCAGAAAGTGCAGGGAAGATGTCTCTCATCAAGGAGTTCAAAGCTTGTACGTTCCGGACGGGCCACCCAAGATGCGGACGAAAAATGTAGTTCTTGACTTGATCAAGCTAAGAACGTCGTGAAAGATACTGGCTGGGTAGCATTCCATGACTTTCAAGCGGGGAAAAAGTGGCCTTTGCTTTGTTGCCACCATGAGTGCAATTAAAAGGTGTGCTTTTACTTCCAGGCAATATCCGTCCTCTCACGTTAATAAATAATTCTGTCATGTCTGGAAGGTGAGTGATTAGTTCGGTGAGGGTATCTTGAGTTCGGCATTTATAAGAGAGGGTGATTCTCTCTAAAGCCATTACGCGACTGAAGAAGGTATATAATGGATTTCTATTAGGTTCAGTTATGAGCGAATCAGAGGCTGCGAAGCGTAGGGAGCTGGAGACGTTCCAAGAATGCTCCGATGCCGTGCCCCCCACGAATAGTGAGGTATTTCAGACGGGGAAGTATAACTGCTGGATGTTCACTAGGTGAAATATTGGCTTCTACGGGAGCCATCGTACAGAAGACGAGGTTTGACAGCGGCGCAAGATATCGAGAGCAAGATCTACTCGTAGTCTGGGATATGAAAACGGTGCCTTGCACTACGATAATTTCCGTCAACGCTGACCAGTTGGGTGCGTCCCGCGGAAGAAAAGAGGAAGGAATTGAAAACTTTTCGAAGACGGGGTGTCTGAAAGACTTCCGAGAGATTTAATGAGGAAACGTCATGTGTCGCACTAAAACCAACGGTCGGTGTACGCAAGGAGCAACTTTCGAGCAGTGCGACGTCCGCTTTGACGAGGAAGGCGACGAGCGTACATGTAAAAGTGGACAATGTGAGGTCGATATGCTTCCATCTGTCGCACAATGACATCAAATATTGTACGAGGGCATACCCTTCCGTGTGAGCACCTTTGTGAAAGAGGGTGATTAATAGAGGAAGAGCACCAGACCTATTCAACCACTCCGTGACTGCCTGTGCGAAGCCGTACAAGAGTCGTAGGCTCAGGAACGGAAATATAGATACTCGACCAGAGCGTGGGCATAGCTATGGATATCCTTCATGAGCTGCATAAACGTCCAAGGAGCAATGCAGCTTCTCGACAACTCATTACAGAGTAGTGGTCGGTGGGAAGGCAATGCAAGAAGGTCTCTTGGAGGACGTCTTGTGAAATTCTGCGGATAGGTGATAACAGAGCTTGATGGGGGGTGATAAATTTATTTAGGTGCTGTCATATGGCGGATAGCTCATCGATGTTCTTCTGTAACTTCGAAATTTCGGCGTCTGACCTGTAGAGTTGCTCCAGTGGTTCTACGAGGAGCTGAGAAATTTGTTTGATCTCATCGTTTGTAGGATCGTAGTTGGAGGTTGATCTGTGGGTGAATGGGGAATGGTTCATGTTAAGATTTTATAGCGCTTTTGGCACACGAGTCTCTAAGCAGTCTCTCGAAATGGTTGCTGTGGAGGAGGCAAGGTGTGTGGCTGTGCAACCCAAATAGAGGATTACGCATTTGGTTGATTCGCAGCTGCTTTGCAGGGGCCACAACGTCTTGGCCCTCAACTTTTCCCCCACCTTCGAGTTCGCTGAATGGCGACATCATTTGCAGCCTATGCGTCCCAATTCCTGAACAGGCAGCAGAATGGCTCTGCCAGCTTGGCATCGTCGCAGCCTATGTTTTTCTCATTTACGACCGACAATGGATCCCGCACAGGACATGACACCGATCTCGACGACCTCGACGACCCACATCTCAGACAGAGTGCAGCGAGTAGAGGTCCTGCTCACCATGACGAGGATGGAGGAGAGGATGACGACCCATATCTACGGTTAGATGAGGAGGAGCGGACGGGGCGGACGGGGTTCAATTCAAGACATTATAATCCTCAGTCGATACCTCTCATCGCATCTGAGGACGGTTCACTGAGCTCAAACTCCCCCAAGGGATGGCTTGCGCACCTTGCCTCTCCTATGATGAGACATTCTCGTTCACCGTCGCGGTCACCGTCAGAATCTACCGACTCCGATCCTCCACCAGACATGTTTACTGCTGAAACGATTCGTATTCAGCCACCACCTCCACCCACAACGAGCAGAGCGCCTGTATCATTATCTTTAACAGAATCCCTACTACCCAGAGATGGCCGTTCCCGACCTCTCGATGTGTTCTCACTGCCTGACCCACGGCACACCCCCAGAGGTCGTCGAAAATACAACGACTCGATATGGACGGCGATATGGTGTACGGGAGTCTTATTCTGCATATTCTTTTCCATTCTCCTTCTCTTCGTGACACGCAAGCCCCCCAAATCCCCACGGGTCACTTTGCCGTACACGACCCTGTTACACACAGTGCCGATGCTTACGATCCTTACATTTCTGAGTGCACTAGCCGCTTATACGCATATCTTTCTGTTGCGGATATTTGTGCGTCCCGTCATGGTTGCGACGTCGGTGTTTGTGCCTGCAACGCTATTTATCTCAGCCATCTGGGCATTTGTGGGAAGCTTCATGTGGGATGCAGATACAGAACCGACATGGGGAGAGACGGTTGGGTAAGTCTTCTATCATCGTTATCGATCTTGCATGGGAAAGATACGGCTGCCATGTGGTCATAGCTGTCGAGATCCCGGGATCACGAAAGTGAAGAGTTTTGCCGAACTTATCGCTTCCCTGCGCCTATCCACACTTGCGTCTTCATCTCTGACTAACATATACTTTCAGGCTTCGGCTTTTTTCCATCGTTCCTCTGGTGCTTTCCCTCCTCACAGCTCGTCGGCTTCTCCACTTGCCCCGAGAAATCCATACAACCTCATCAACTCTGACGCTAACGACGGAACTCCTAATTGCCAACCCGTTTTTGCTTGCACTTTCACCTGCAATTCTACTCGTCACCCTCCTCACTTCAATACCTTTCCTCACGCTAATATTCCGGCTGTTGTTGATCGGATATGCCTCGCATCCATATGAAGGTAGTCCGGCTTGGGAATGGCGTGTCTACGGGTGGGCGAATTGGGCAATTGTAGCAACAGTTGCTGTGTGGTTGTGGTCGTGGGGTGTCGCGAGAGGTATCCTTAGAACGACTTGTGCTAGCGTAATAGGGGCTTGGTATTTCGCTGAGTATGACATTTCTCTCCCATACTTAGGGCAGAAACTTACGCTATATTTGTGCGACAGTCCTGAAGTCATGCCACCTCCGCCAACATCAACACATATCATACATGCCGCACTTACTCGTTCAACTGGCCCTTCTTTAGGGTCCATCGTTCTCTCGGCACTTCTCCTCACAATAATTCGACTCCTCGCGCTCCTAACGCTTCTGCTTCAGAGGCTTCCGTTCTATATACCTGCGCGCGCCTTTTTCCTCATCACAGGAATCCGCATGGCAGTCGGCTACCTCGAGACTGTCACGACAGCCTTGAGTAAATACGCGTTAATCTATTCTGGCTTGACTGGAGATCCTTTTATGAATAGCGCAAGGAGAGCGCAGGCCCTTACCGGCACAGTTGAAGCCAAAACAGGAAAAGCTGGCAGGAGACGTTTTAGTGCAGAACGTAAACATCTCATCTTGTGTATTTTATCTACATACTTTACTAACACGTCCATTTGCAGCGCCTCTGATGTTGCTCACGGTCGCTCCATTGACATTAACTTTCCCATTTGCCCTAACGACATATCTGTTCGTGGCACATACGCTCAATGTCCCCGAACAGGCTTTGGGTGCTGCAATGCTGGCTGGCGGTGTCACCGCGCTTGTTGGCCTATTCTGTGTGGGTTTGGTCAAGGACACGTAAGTTCCACAAAATTCCATTCAGCTATCTTAATCAATGCCTTCACAGGGCGGATACACTCTATATATGCTACTGCATTGATAAGGATACTGGGGAACGACGGCAGGAAGCCGTTTTCGTTACTGTGAGGATCTTAAATTGGCTCTCTTTTTTGCAATTTCTGAACAGTCGTTCAGTTTGAGTACGAGCCCCAACCTCAGAACCGTGGTCAATCACAGCCAACCGGTCCTCAACTTCAACATTCACGTACATCTACAAATAGGACCACGGGCCATCGCAATATGGCCAAGCAAAGTCATGTTTATCCAGAACCGCGCCAACCTCAACAGCAGCAATCACAGCAGCAATACATGCCATCCGCATCGACCTCACGGTACTTACCCCGCCAGCCGCTTTCCCCGCCCCCAGCGGCATCCCCATTGGCGCCAGCCACTGAGGTGGACGACCTTGATCCGTTCGAGCAGAGCTACGTGGAAGACAATACGAACATGGCCCGCACTATATCTCCCCCTCGACAGCGCCCTTTGCAGACCAGTAGAGAGCTTAACATGAAGAGTAAGGTAGATCTGCGGCGATATTCAGTTTCGCCTGAAGGAGGCAAACACCAACATGGGGATGCCGGTGACAGTAGCGATGATGAAGGCCCAGCGGATGGATCTCAGTTCTTCCCTGGGTCCGGGTTTTTTGGAACGAGTTAGATGTTTTAAAGGGTTTTCATGAGAATCAACTTCCTAGGAATCATTAATGACACTATTCGCTGGGACACCCTGCCACCACATGATAGAGCTAAATTAATTACATTTCTTTCTTGCTTCCCGGCCTTTGGGTCATCTTTTGCTTTCCCAAAATTGTTTGTATATATATCATTAGCTTCTTTTGCATGTATCTACAGAATAAGAACAAGATGTTCTATCTGCTCTTCGGCACTCACTCTCAGCACGATGTGACTTGTTGCAACGTTTCTTCCCGTCATCTATTTTAAATATGGCAGTGCCTCCCTTGGGTGAAGGCCGTTACAGGTGTTTCGGAAAAGCTTGTCCCACGTGCGTTTGAGCGATCTTTAAATAAAAAAAAGGCGAAAAATCAAAAAATTCGAACCGGCACCATTCACGACGTATGGGACTTCAAGACCATGCTAATTCATTATATAATTGCTGATGTGAAGCAGTTTGTGCTCCAGCTTGTTGATGAAGGGTGGCAGATTGACAATGTTGCAGCTTTGGTGTCTTGGTAAAAAGCATTCGACACCGGGAAGAAAATTACACTTCATATGACAGCATTATTCCACAAGATCTTGGACTTAGAGAGGTATAATGAAGATATGGATTAGACTACAATAAGAGAGTACATGAGTACTATTTATACTAAGTGTGAGTATTGTGTAAGTAGTTCCTACTAGAGGTTACAACAATGGTCCTAGGATATGGTCAATGCTAAAAGAAAGAGTATAAGAGGTGATTATAACCAAAGGGAACAAGCATGACTGGTACATGCGAAGGTATCAGCGCCAGCGGGACAAGTATGGGTCCAGATCGAGGAGAGTGCTATAGCATCTTGCCATGGATGGAATCCAGCAATGGTCCACAATGAGCGGATGGTGGAAGGGTTGCTCATTGCCTGAGCTATCTGAGTCTGGGGGTTGTCAGATTTGTGCTTGGTTGCTGTCCTCGCACCTTGTTGTGAATGTGTTTGAAGATGTGTGTGAGCAATTCTTGATTTGACAACTCTTAATACTGCTCTTGCCGTTTTGTTCCCTTAGCAGGTGTGCAAATCTTGATTTTGGCTTAAGTGTCGAGCTTCTTCTGCAGACTTCTCAGTTATGTACAACTTTGCCGAGAATCATACACACTTACCCTTAGAATTTGGACCTGTCTCGCTTTCTTCCTCTACCTCTTGCTCCTCTAGGATCGACCTGACCCCGGGGTTGGCGCCTTTGTCGCTGAGTTGTTCGATATTGCTCGAGTCGGTCTTTGCCTGCAAAACTGGCAGATCATCAAATTCTCCATCTTTTTCGGCTGGATCTTTGGATGATGGGAAGCCCAACTCATTATCCAACTCATAGTCAGACATATAGAGTGTTTAAAGAGTGTGGAGAAGCGTAGGGTCTGTGTTGAGGAAGCATAGGTGTTTTTCTATTTTTTCTATTTATTTTATTTAAAAATCGCTCAAACGCACGTGGGACAAGCTTTTCCGAAACACTTGTACATAATTTGATGCACAGCTGTGATTCCACACCGTGTACGTGCATCACCTGAAAACAAAAGGCATTCACTGGCAAGCTTTCGATATGAATACTCCGTTTGCCCATAGATTCGATACCAACTACACACCTACAGACGACGAGCTCAAACAGATCAGGGAACTCATTGCCCAGCCGTTAACACAGCGCAATAATCTCGACGCCGAAATCTCGAGGCTGCAGGCCGAACGAAATCAGCTGGACTATTTCATTACGCATCACCAGGCCTTGTTGTCGCCCATCCGCAGAATTTCGCCTGATATACTCCAGGAGATATTTGTGCGATGCCTCCCCACCAAGCATAACTCTATTATGAGTCATCGAGAGGCCCCCTTGTTGTTAGGGCGCGTGTGCAGCCACTGGAGAAATCTCTCGAGGGCCATTCCCGAACTCTGGTCGAGCATTCATATCTCGATTCCGGAGCCGTGTTATGGCGCAAAGCCAGAAGGTGATATGATCTTCGTACAGGCTATCACGGAATGGCTGGACAGGTCCGGTGCTCTCCCTCTTTCGATATCCGTCCATGAAGCTCCCGTTTGGCACCCAGCCAAAGTGGAAACCGACATTTTCTCACATCTGACATCGTTATCTGGTCGATGGAAACACGTTGACTTGTCAACGTATCACCCTCCATCTCATTTGTTTTTCATGCCTGTAGAACAGTTCCCGCTACTTGAAAGTTTTTCCATCAACCCCTACGAAGACACATCCCCATACCCAATTGGTTCTGTACTGCCAAGCGCATGCGGTGTATTCCAGGCACCTCGTTTGCAAGGATTATTAATTTACTCCTCCTTGCTTTCTACCAATGTTCCAATCAGTTGGTCGCATCTCACCGAACTGATAGTTGGGGGGCGAACGCGTCGGCTACGGAAGGACACCGCTCTTGCAATTCTGGGGCATTGTAAGAACCTTGTCAGCTGCACCCTGGAGCTTCAACCACTAGATACATTTCTTCAAACAGAGAGCAGTACCCTAAATGCCGGAGTGACAGTCCCTCTCCTGAGGTCTCTCGCTGTCCAAGGAGGGGAGGATCTCGGCTCTTTCTTCAACAACTTGAACCTCCCCGTGCTCCTTCGCTTTACCTTTCATATTGATTCTAGCGATAGCACCGGCAGGGTATTCGACGGGCCCCAACTCTACGCCTTTCTTGGTCGTTTGAAGACTCTAGACAGCCTTTCTCTTACTGCCCATTCCCTTCCCCGCAAATCCTTAATCAACTGCATCACTGAGATACCAAGTATATCAAAGCTACACCTCTATTTCTATGGTACATGGATAGCACCGGGAGTACCTGACACATCCGAAATCAATCACCCGATCGACGATCATATTCTCGGTCTTCTCACACCGACTTCTATAAACAAGCCACTATGCCCTGCTTTAACAGTTATAAACTGCGATGCCAGCGTGGTCTCCGATGATGTGCTGCTCGATTTCATTCGGTCAAGGACTACCCTATCCTCTATGCATAATGTACCACGCCTCGACCGTGTAGCCTTTAAGCTGCCCCGCGAACAGGGAGATGATGCGTTCCTTGTGCCTCCTGAGGTCCTTTCAGAAGGGTCAGAGGTAGAAATCACATACTATGTCCCTTACTCCCCACCACCTCGAATTCTATACCCTTGGCGTGGTGTCCGCGAAGAAGACTATTATCCAAAGTTGACTATCCCATTTGGACCCTACACCTCGTAATATTCTGGGAGAGATTTTAAACTCGTAGATAAACAGCTTGTTCTTGTTTCGTCTTTTCTCAATTATTTATTACTCGGCGATCCGAGGTCTCCAACTCCTGGAAATGGCACTGTTGTTCCAAAGTGCAGACACGCCCACCTGCAGCGCCCTAATGTTGCTTACAGTCGTTCCATTGACGTTAACTTTCCCGTTTGCCCTAACCACGTATCTTTTCGTGGCACGACGCTCAATGCCCCCGAGCAGGCTTAGGGTGCTGCAATGCTGGCTGGAGGTGTCACCGCTCTTGTTAGACTGTTTTGTGTGGGTTTGGTCAAGGACAAGGACACGTAAGTTCCACGAAAATCCGTTTCGTTATCTCAAATCAACACCGTCACATGGTGGTTACACACTCTCTATATATGCTACTGTATTGATAAGGATACTGGGGAACAACCTCAGGAAGCCGTTTTCGCCACCGTGAGGATCTTAATTGGCTCTCTTTTTGCAATTCCTGAACAGTCGCTCAGTTTGGGTACGAGTCCCAATCTCAGAACCATGGTCAATCATACCCAACCGGTCCTCAACGTCAACACTCCCGTCCATCTCCAAAAAGGACCGCGGGCCATCGCAATACGGCCAAGCAAAGTCATGTTTATCCAGAACCGCGCCAACCCCAACAGCGGCAATCAAAGTAGCAATACATGCCATCCGCGTCGACCTCACGGTACTTACCCCGCAAGCCGCTTTCCCCGCCCCCAGTGGCATCCCCATTGGTGCCAGCTACTGAGGTGGCACCGTGGACGATCTTGATCCGTTCTAACAAAGTAACGTGGAAGATCATGCGAGCGAGCCTGGCCCGCACTGCGCCCTTTGCAGACCAGCACAGACCATGTCACGATAGAGCTAAATTAATCACATTTCTTTCTTTCTTCCCTACCTTCCCTTTGCTTTCTCAGAATTGTTTGTGTATATATCATTAGCTTCTTTTGCATGTGTCTACAGAATATGAACTAGATGTTCTATCTGCCCTTCGATACTCACTCTCAGCATGATGTGGCTTGTTGCAACGTTTCATCCCTATTTTTAACATAGGAGTCTGATTGGCGCCTCACTTGGGTGAAAGCTGTTACATAATTTGATACACAGCCTTACTTCCACCAAGTGTACTTGCATCACCTGAAAGCAAAAGGCATTCACTGGCAAGCTTTCGATATGAATTCTCCGTTTACCCATAGATTTGATACCAACTACATACCTACAGATGACGAGCTCAAACAGATCAGGGAACTCATTGCCCAGCCGTTAACACAGTGCAATAATCTCGACGCCGAAATCTCGAGGCTACAGGCCGAACGAAATCAGCTGGACTATTTCGTTACGCATCACCAGGCCTTGTTGTCGCCCATCCGCAGAATTTCGCCCGATATACTCCAGGAGATATTCGTGCGATGCCTCCCCACCAAGCATAACTCTATCATGAGTCGTCGAGAAGCCCCCTTGTTGTTAGGGCGCGTGTGCAGCCACTGGAGAAGTCTCTCGAGGGCCACCCCTGAACTCTGGTCGAGCATTCATATCTCGATCCCCGCAACGCCAGGTGAAAATATCTTCGTACAGGCTATCACGGAATGGCTGGACAGATCCGGTACCCTCCCTCTCTCGATATCTGTCTATGGAACTCCCTTTTGGCACCTAGCCAAACTGGAAAATGAGATTATCTCACACCTGCTGCCATTATCTGGCCGATGGAAACACATTAACCTGTCAATATCTCCCCCCGCATCCGCCTTCCTTTCCCTTTCTACAGAACAGGTCCCGCTCCTTGAAAGCTTTTCCATCAACCCCCACGAAGAGACATCTACGTACCCAAACGGTTCTGCACTGGCAGGCAAATGTGGTGTATTCCAAGCCCCTCGTTTGCAAGTATTACTAATTTCCTCCTCCTTGCTCTACACCAATGTTTCAATCAACTGGTCGCATCTCACCCAACTGATAATTACGGGGCGAATGCGCCGGATACAGAAGGACACCGCCCTTACAATTTTGGGGCACTGTAAGAAGCTTATCAATTGCAGCCTGGAGCTTGAATCAACAGATATGCTTCTTCAGGCAGAGAGCAGTACCAGAGTGACAGTTCCTCTGCTGAGGTCTCTCACTGTCCAAGGAGGGAGTGATATCGGCTCTTTCTTTGAAAACTTGAACCTTCCCGTGCTCCTTCGCTTTACCCTTTATATTGATACTAGCGATCCCACTGGTAGGGTATTTGACGGTACCCAACTCTATGTCTTTCTTGGTCGTTTGAAGACTCTAGACGTCTTTTCTCTGAATTCCCATTCCCTTCCCCGCGAAACCTTAATCAGCTGCATCGCCCAAATCCCAAGTGTATCGAAGCTACGCCTCAATTTTTTTGATGCACGCTTACCTGACACATCCGAAATCAATCACCACCCAGTCGACGATCACATTCTCGGTCTTCTCACACCGACGTCTATAAACAAGCCACTTTGCCCTGCTTTAACAGTCATTCAGTGCGATAGCAGCGTGGTCTCCGATGATGTGCTGCTCGATTTCATTCGGTCCAGGACTACCCTATCCTCTATGCATGATGTACCACGCCTCGACCGTGTAGCCTTTAAGCTGCCCCGCGAACAGGGAGATGTTACGTTCCTTGTGCCTCCTGAGGTCCTTTCAGAAGGGTCAGAGGTAGAAATCACATACGATGTCCCTTACGTCCCACGTCGTCGATATCTTGACCTAGACCCTTGGCGTGGTGTCCCCGAAGAAGACCGTTTTCCAGGGCTGACTAGTCTATTTGGACCATATACCTTGTAATTATGTGTGAGACTTTTGAACTTGTGTAGATAAACAACTTATTCTTGTCTCGTCTTTCCCCGATTACCATAAGTATGGCACCACTGACTACTGGTCTCCAATCATGAATAAAGATGATGGGGGGTACGGGAACCGCGGCATCAGCAGGCGATGGAAACTGTGTATGGGACGGCCCTGCGAACCTGACTGAAACGAGCGAAATTGTCAGCACGAACGCTGAGAAAAACATATATATCCGTTTATGGCGGAGAGAACACTACTCAGAGTTGCTCTTCTCTTTCTAGATCGATATCAGAACATGGCCAGATCCCAGACCTTTGATCTCGAGCGTGGACCAACAATCGAGCTGTTCTGAACCGACTCACAGTATCGTATCAATGTCCAACAGCCAGCTAGCAAAGAGGCCGCTTGATCACCAGAGATTTCGATGGCCGTGATTCTGATTTTGAAGGAAGGATATCGTCGAATGATATGTTGCGCTATGAAAAGCTGTTCCGACATAACTACGGGTCTGGCCGCCGAATACACCACAGGACACAGGTATAAAGAATAAATAGCCCTTCGTGATCCAAAACTTCAGTTCCATTCGCATGAGTTCACATGCGGGTTCTGTGTGTGTTCACACGCAGATAGAGCGGGAGCATGGGAAGATGATGGAGTCGAAGGCCTGATGATGTTTGAGAAGACGTTGATGTCGAGGAAACAGTAATTAATTCTTGTTGGCCTTCTGTCGTTCGTGTCAAAGGCATCCATTTTTGGGATCCAAACGATGGATGGTGAGCTATTTTGACATTCTTCGAACCGACTTTGTCCAGGCTCCTCGACGTGCCCAAGTAGAAGAAAGCCAACGGTGTCAGTCAGTTGACTTGAAGGATCTGATGCCAGTGTTGATAATGTGCAATCTTGTCCGATTCTCCACTGTTCGCAACTCATCACAGGGGGGCTTCCTTTTGTTTTCACTGTTAGATCACAGTTTGCCTGTAAGTACAGTCAACAAAAAGGGGTGGGCTTGATCACGTTTCGTGATCAGAACAATAATAGCAGGAAGGAAAAGTTGGAGCCGTACTCAGACGACACAAAGAGAACAAGGGCTCATGACAAACACGACCAAAGGCCTGATGAAATTTCACATACATACGATCTTTTGATCATCACAATAACACGCCTACAAACCGCTGTCGCGTCTCTCGACGTGATGGTCCTAGCCAAAGAACAATTAGCCAAGGCCTAACAATAATGACGTGCCTTTGTTCTTCTAGCAGTATGATGCTGACGGTCGTCACTGGCAATGGCACTGGTCACTACCCATTTGTTTCCAACCGACCCCCAGCAGCTGCTCCTGTCTTAATTTTCGCACGGGCAGCTCGCCTCGAGTGCCATCCAGGTCACAACGTACATAGTCGTCAAATGAACGTACCTTTCCGACCTCCAAGGGCCATGATCGAGGAGACGTCGTCCGATTCAATGAGATCGCCCCAGGGGTCGTTCAGGGACCAGAGAACACGTAGCGCCCCCGAGGAGAGCGGCCCAGCCTGCACATACCAACCCTCGGCATCATTGTCATAGTAGGATCATCTCTAGGTACTCTAGCGCCAAATTACACGGCAACCTCTCCCGCGTAATTCGCGGATTCGCGTCACCTCCGCCGTCGACCGTCGCGTGCGGCTAAAAATACGAAACGTCGGCGCGGCACACCGACCGCTGGGTACGGGCGCCCATACCCTGTAAATAATCATTTTCAGTGACATTTCCGAAACGTATATATTAGGATGGGTGACGCTCCTCCGACGTCGAGCTGGGCGTTCCGACGAAAATATCTCCGGATCACGGGACGTTGCCACGCTACCACGACTACTAGTCCAGCGCGCGAGCACACACACCCGAGGTGCGCTCCTTCAGCCATCCCGGAAGGATATGAAACATCTTTTCATGGGCGATCCGCAACTGCGAGTCAGGGTCTGATATCCATCCTGCGTACCTGCAAAGGGCGAAATGCACAGGGAGCTCCGTCTTACCTCGAACTCGCAATAAAGGCGAATATTTTTCTGCATCAAGCTGCCGAACCCCCATTACTAAGCTTGAATTAGAGTAGCCTGACGAACTGACGTTTGTCAAGGGTCCAGTCTCGAATGCACCGTAACGACGTCGATGCCTAGCTGCTCGAAATGACAGCTTGGCCACTTAATCACTGCTTTGACGTTGCGCGCAGTTGCAAGGGAAACCGGGTCGTGTAGGCCATCCCAGCGAATCTCGTCCTCCTAGAAGCATACCAGTGCCAAGATACTCGACATATTCGCACTGCGGACGAACTGCGGGTTTCTCTCCACCTGGTCGCAGGCGCATGGACGAAAATCTCCACGTTTCACCGTCGTTCCCGGCCACATCATCCCAAAGATCGGATAATCAGCATGCAAGCAGTCCTGTGCGCGCTGGGCCATGTGATGTAGGCTAGCATTGTGAATTTCTCAGGCCTTTGGTGCAATAAATATAGGATGATTTGGGGATCAGTGGCGGTGTCCTCTCAGGCACGCAGGGAAACGAACCAGATGTATTTGCTCCCCAGGCTGCCACCAAACACACTTGCAGGTCGCCTCGCTGACCCGTTTCACCCAATCGCCCTCACGTAAAAGAAAAAAAAAGTCTTGATGGCTTTATCCCAGGGCCAATCCCCGCGAATGTTCGACCAAAAGTCGTCTCACTTGCCCAACTTCGGACCTTCGCCATTCCGGCCGTATCTGAATTCAGTCGCAGCTTTCGGAAGGTTGTAAAAAGAAGAAAAAAAATGACAACCCGACTTTTGACGAGGAGTTCCTGCTGCTGTCTACGCGTGCCGACGCCGACGCCGGGGTCGAAGGAAGAACGGAAAGAAGGCTGGATCCCAACATCCATATGGTGGGGGGATAAAAATAATCGGTGGGGTAGTGATACATCCTGGATGATCCGCCGCCTCCGACGGATCTCTCCCCCGTGGCCACAGTGCGCCCCAGCCACAAGCCCGCACGCCTTACCCCTACTTGTACTCATTTCAGGCCCCACTCATCGCACTACTGACCCAGCGATCCAGGAACATTCATATTTTCAATGAATTAAAGCCCTCTTATCTCCCTGCACGTTGTTCCAAGCGAAATTCCGCACTAGTTGTGATAGGCTAAAACCGATCGAAGGAAAAGAGGGGTTTCTGCATCCTGCTTGTCAGGACGATTGTATTGAATTCATCTTTTTTGGTTCGAAGGGTTGCATGTCCACGCTCCCTTCGCAGTGTTCTAGATCAATGACAGCTGAACCTGTGGCTGAGGTCCAACATGCCTGCCACCTGCGCGACTTGGCATGGCAGTTCGAGTTCGTAAACAGTATACTAGTATACATTTGCCCACGGCAAATCATATGAGATCTGGAGTGGAATAGTTCCAAGAAAGACAAAGACACGGGTACGAGGCACACACACACGCCCCCGCCTTCTACCCGGGGCAAACCGCACGCGGACACATACACACGGCACTGAGATTTAGGCTATATAATGGCGCAACTTCGATGGAACAGTTATTTTTTCTGGTTTAGCGCTCCCCCAGGTTCTCCGACTCCTCGCCCACCGGATTGCCGAATCGCACGCAGCGCAGAATCCAGAGAGGGCCTCGCGAGTCTGCTGACCCCCCTCTGCTGATGTGGAAGCAAGAAATTCGGGGCGAGGACTACCCTTGGTTTCCCGGCATCTCCCATTATGATATGATATGTGCTGCAAGAATGTATGGTGGCCGGCGTGCAATTTCCGCGAGCATCGTACGAGTTCCCGTGTGTACGTACATACATGTCCATGTTACAGTTACAGTACCTCGCGTCCAATAATACACGTCTGCTACAAGTCCGCCTCATGTCGATGGCACCACTCTAGCATACCGATGATGGGCTGATAATAAAATGGTGATGGCGTGATGTAAAGCGACGATGAACGACGATGACGGGGGGAAAGTGCAGTTCATTTCCGACGACGCAGGAGCGTGAGCGCTTGCTTTGTTGAAACGTGACCGACGATGTGATGACGCAGCGTCGAGTCGGGAGCCGGGATAAAATTCCAGATTACTGTTACGATTATTTTATTACTGAACCAGATCATTTTCTCGGCAGCACGGCTTGACTCAGCAGATATGACTGGTGTGAAATACCACGGAAAAACACAGAGGAAAAAAAAAAAAACATTTGAATGAGGGCGGGGCCTCGGCGCTTACTCACGCTCGTCCACGTATTACGAGCGGCGGCTCTGTGGCCGTGAGGATACGTATCATACGATGTTCCGAGGATGAGATTCCAAGTGACCACGATGATTCATCGATGACGGTTTATCGAGTCATGGGGGCATGTGTCATAGCGTTTAAGCCCGAAATGCCCACAAGTCCTTTTCAATCAGACAGGCGTCTTGTTCCGATATTATAATGTTTTTTTTTTTCATGTTTATTCTTATTTTCGGAAAATTCCTACATTACTACTGGGTAGTGCTGGCAGATGATATCAAAGGCCCCATTGTAAAACAAGATGCAGAGTGAGGGTGGTGGTGATAAAGTGGGCGCTATGAAATTATATATAAATCGACTAGAGTGCTGTATGTACGATGATATGCAGATGATGGGAGTGATGATGACAAGTGAACCGAAATAAAGCAGTGATGGAAATCGTGTGTTGAGACAAGAGAGATCATAGCGTAAACGATAATAAAAACTGAAACCGGTTCTGAAAAACAACAGCCTCCAAGGCAAAAAGATGGATAGATGGCAGGGGCATTTGACGCCGGGTGGGATGATGATGGATAGTGGAACAACGTGGGATATAATAATAAAAAAAAAGGTCGCGCATAGCTTTTTTGATAGGAGAAATGAAGATGATTGCCCAAGGATCGTCGACAGTCAATGATCATGCCGCAAGGCGGATGGGGAACTGCGGATGCGTAAGGTCTTGCGAAGACCTTCTACCATGCGTACGGTGATGCGTCGCGGCAGGCAAGGGGATGGGGAAAGATCGGAGCAGCTCCATTGTCGACGCGTGAAAGGAGGGCTTTTTGACTGTCGCGATCCGTGGGGGCGGTTGTTCCGCGGCTTTCTTCTCTGGCGTATAGGAGGGAGAAGAGGCCAGGGTAGATGGCGTGCGCGGTGATGATGACCCATGTGATGATGATTCTGGGCTCGAAGGTTCCAACTCGGGCACTGGTTGCTGTCGGATGCGGGAGGGTGAGCGGCGAGTATGTGTGAAGCCACGAGGTGCACGGTGGGAGTGTGAGGTGAGGGTGACGGCCGACAGCCCGTCGTGGTGGGAGAGTAAATCATCTTCTGTGACGCTGAGCTCAAAGTCCAAGACATCGAGAAACTCGCGTTCGATGCGACCTACGTCGCGTTTGCCGAAGACACCGGTGCAGAGTGCCCAGTGTACATTCTTTAGTGTGGAATCATTGAGATACTGCAGGAATGATAAGAATAATGACACAAGAAGACAAGACTGGAATGTTCTCACCTTGGACGCCACAATGAGTGCTCCGAGAAAGACCCGTTCAAGTGCCCATTCCTCAAGGGCGATGTGGAGATGTGGCTTTGCTCGGTTGATGTATACGAGCGAAGCGAGGATAGTGGGTGTCGTGATTTCCGCGCGGGTAATAACATTGTTCACGAAGGTGGTGAATTTGTCGTATGCCGGTCGTTGTGAGGTGGATCGTCCCCGCGACGATGTGGGGCGTCCCATAGCATAGTCTACAGTCTCAACAACGCAGTCAACGACATAATCTGGAGTTGGGTCTGTGAGCAAAACACGATAGGGAAAAAGATAAGACACTAACCGATTACGGGGCGGGACACCTTGATGTCGATGAGCTCGAGGAGGGCAGGGGAGTGTGTGGCGGAGTCGACGAGGCTTGCGTGATGAATGGAAGAGGCGGCGGATGAGGAGGATGATGAGGAGGAGGCAGCGGGAGAGACAGCCATGTCGAACATTTGGAGGGGGAGATTGTGACTTGGATTGGCATTGTGGGGGGTTATATAAAGGGACTCGGGGAGCGAAGAGAGCCGATACGGGAAATCCGGAAAAGCGCTCAAAGCAAAAAGGTGTGAAACGGGTCACTGTCCAAATCAGGAAGCAATGAGATCGGTTGACAAAGGATCTGACAAAGGGTCCGCTTCGAGCTGGGCCGAGGAAAGGCAACCAGTTCGTGGTCTGACTCGTCTCCTTCCTAATTGAGTGCCGCGGCTTCCCTTTTATGGACACCCGGCATCCACCCTGGCCCGGGGAACCCCGTTGTTGCCGTTGTCCACGCACGACCTTGGGGTCTGCCCACGCCGTTATCGCCGATGACTGCGCGCCCGCCGCTCTTGCCACATCACCCCGCCACGTACATACTCTGACTCTGAACCGCAGCCGTGGATTCCGTGCAGTCTCTCATCAGCGCTGCTCGCCTACCACCCTTCCGAGCTGTCCGCCTCTTCTAATGCCAATTCACGTCAATTAGTCTTGTAAATGAGTCCAGTGATTAATCCCGGATTCTATTGCTCAGACGAGTCATCATTATTCTATCTGTATCAGTCACAGTGATCGATGCCATGATTGTGCGCAATCGCAACCGCCATCGCCCACGCCCCCTTGGCCACAGCTCTGAGTATGAGAAACCCTAGTCAGAAAATACAACACCCCACGCGATGCGGTGTCACAACTCCTTGATATCTCGTTACATTAGTGCTTCAGCCCTCGGATATCTGCTGTGCAGGTCTGATGCTCCCCAGAAATTTCTATCCGAATCAGGACAGCATGCTTAGATGCCACCCGCTTCCAAGAAAGTCACGACATCGCCAACCACCACTTATGTGGCGCTAGCGCTTGAATTGGCTTGCTCAGTCAGCTACGAGTAAGCTAAATAGTGCTGCCATAAGCCAAGTACAATTACATTCACCGCGTACCAAGGACATCTTAGAGCCGTCCAGTAATGCCCGTGGTGCGCTAATCCGTATTCAACACCCCACTCCCAGACTTGCCCCGTGCTTGTCGAGGATTCGAAGGAACCGATCTTAATTTGGAACTTTCAGGGCAACGGAGGGCTGGGCATTATACCACCCAAAAATAGCCGAGGTGGCCTTGGTTCCCTCTTGCCTTTTTCTGAATCTCCACCCTCTGCTCTTGACAGGACAGCGCCGCAACCCATCTTCGCCTGCTGCTGCTGTTAGCGGCGCCAGAGAAGGTAGATAACTCGCGTACATAGCACCCATCCGGGTCCCCGGCACGCAGACGTGATCCCATCCATCGACCCCACGAGCCATCACCATTCCCACCCACTCTGATCAGCAGCATTCACTACACCCTTGTCACCGAAAGACCCAATAAAAAAATACTACAACAAGGCGAAAAAGATGACTGAACCCCACCCAATGGCCGACTCCTCACAGAATTCGAAGCAAAGCCTGCGGACTTGCAACCGACGATCCTATCTTTAGTTTGACATCCCACCACCCATATGCATATTCTAGAACACGAATTTTAGATCCACAATTCAATGTAATGTTTCCATGATGCAGTTCCGCAGGTACGGTTAGTTGTACGTCGCCGTCGCACACACGCGAGTGGCCCGCCTGTGCCTTCAGACACCCGATGCTGAATGGCCGACTGACTCCCCCTGCAGCCACCCGGCGATATCCCCAAAAACGTCGCACAAAAGGGGACACCCTACATATCATCGTCAATACCAACGCAGCCCTGACTTGCCGCCTTATTCCCCAGATGTGGTGCCTACGTCGGGTAGTTCGCTTCCGGATCAGTTCTGTTCGAAAACCCCCTCACTCCTTAATGTATGCCTCGCTGTCTACTCGACTCTCGACACGATTTAAGCTCGAAATGGCAGGATCCTCTCTTCGAATGCGTGGGCCCTCCCAACTATCAGATCTCGAGCGCTTCTGCCATCTCGTTTCCACTCGACTTCTTGGCGTCCCAGATCAGATTCGCTTTCCAACTTCACACTGGGGTTCCGGCATCAGATGCGAGCACGAACAGCAAACGAATTAACCACGACATTGACATCACGAGTGAGATTGTATTGATATCTCTTCAGAGAAGCGAGCGGCTGGGAGCAGGAATGCGTCTGTCCGTAATAGAATCGCACTTGCCACAAGGTAACAAACACTGTTGAAGGGAACTACAGTAATAGTACGGTGATGGACAACGACAGCACAGAAACAACAAGAACGACAACGTAAGTGATGGGTGATGGTAGTAGCAGGCGAATGAATACGACACCAATCGTCATGAAAACTTAGTATGGTCCGACGCCAAGTAAATCGAGGTATGGTAGGTAAGAGAGAAACTGACACTAGAATACTCTAACACGGCCAACTAAAGAAAAAGTCAACTTGAAGGACAGGTAGGAATCACGGAACAGTCACAAAGTCATTTATTTGATCGCTCAACTCCTCACCATCCACCCCAACGACCAATCGATAGGACAGCACCCCCCCTGATCCCCACCCACAACGCCGCCGCCGCGAGCTAGGAAGAAAAAGGGTTAATCGAGACGTCACAGGATGATGGACAAGACGGCGTTCTGCAGGCAACATCTACCAGCATCATGAGGTCATAACCCCCCCGGTCCTACTTTACGTGACCCCACACCTGCTACCCGAGTAAAAATAAGTTCCCCCTTTTCCTAGGCCGTCGACTCCGAGTGGATCGTGGTTATGAATACGCTGGAATCGCTGAAGCTCAAACCCGCGCAACTAATATCAAAAACGCAACGCAAAGTGTCCATCTATCCCCCCATAGCGACAGGCGAGGCTCCCCCCAAATTTTGCCTTTCGCCCGGTCTACATAACTCCCATTGTCGCGCCACCGTCGTCACCGACAGGAATGGAGATCCCGCCCTTGGTGCGATTCTTGCTACCTCTGGGACGCCCACGGGGCCGCTTCCCGGCTGGCTGTCCGTCAATATGAGCCAACTCCGGAAGCCCCCGTTTCACGCTTGCAGCGCTCGAGCTCGTGCTTTGCGATTCATTTCCATTAAGTCGGCGTTCATTAAGGTACCTGGGGATGCGAAAGAGAATGTCAAGAGTCGAATTAGTATAAGTAAACGTGCAATGATTTGAGTTGGAGTGTGTAACAGTAGGCCTGGCGTCAAATATTAAACAGGTGAAAAGGAAGGACTGGTTTTTGAATGGCGGTATGTTCATGATGCATTGATGGCGCTATGTTCGCCGAAAAGACTTCTGGATTCTCACCCCATAACGTGTGTACGCAAAAAAGAAGACACATATGAAGGGGATCATGGCGGAAGCACTTCGGAAGCGAATACGAATCTCAGAATACGGAATTTTCGGAGAAAGTTTTTGGAATGCGAACGGTAAAAAAAGTATCGAAATGCGAAATCCGGAGCGCAGAAGCCTTGTTCGGTACAGGACGAATAGACTCACTGTGATGCTTTATCATCTAGTGTGCTCTGCAAGCTGGGAAGTGGTGGTTGGCCGAGCTCTTGTCTTAGTCTGTCCACATCGCTTTTCGCAACTGCGTATTCGCCGTCTGTCAGTTGGGTGATCTTGGCCCGCAAGTCATTACACCTAAAAAGGGAAAAAAAGTCAGACGCATTTTTTCCGCAGATAAAACCAGGGGAGCTGCCGTTGTTCTCACTCTTTGTCGATGGTTGATTCCATGAGGTCAGTCTGGCAGGTCGTTGGTGTTATGAAAAGGCCGGAACACGGGAGAGTATATCTTGCCTTATCGCGATCTTCGTTTATCTATATTTTTTTTAAAGAGGTTTGTATTTGTACTCCCCTAAAACACTCACCTCTCGCAATGCATTTAGCAGCCGCGTCCGCTCGCTTTCCAGCCTATCCGATGATCAGACTTTGATCCCACGCCCCCTCAGTATTTGACATACTTATTTTTCTGTTCCCGGATATCCTGGATCGCTCTGCTTTTCTCCTGCAGCGAGGCATGTGCTGATAAGATATGGGCGGTGTGAAGTTGCAGTGTCAGTGCGTGTTTCCTGTTGCATCCATGATCAGGCCGATTTACAAAAGGGGGCATATTTCAAGAGTGGCGGATGTCTCGGATAGCTATGAGCGCTCGCCCGGCCAGATAAATTCCCGAGAATAGCAACGAACAAGGGTAACCCGGTTGGGGCTCCTCATGCCTCATGGTCAAAAAGGACGTACTTGAGCTCCGCTGTTTTAGCTAAATGAACGAGATCTTTGGTCCAATCACCAGTGGCAACCAGTGGAGTTACATTAGGAGTCGGAGTACTGTTCTGCGACTGTTGCTGTGGTGGCGGTGGTTGCTGAGGCTGGTGGTGAGGTTGCCGTGTGGTATCCTGCGGCGCAATGCCTGCATTTCCATTGATGATTTGAGTCTGCAAATGTACGCCAGGAGGGCCGGTATAATGGACATATTGCGGTTGTTGTTGGTGAAGATGATGCTGTAGATGTTGGGACATTTTTTTTACCGAGTACAGATTGGTGTTAAAGCTCTCGATCGAAGTGCTTGGGGTCCCACGTTGAAAATTGCTGTTGTAGTTTGCTTGGGAGTGGCAGAAGTTCTTTTGATGACGTCTATTTGAGCTCCAAGCTCATGTGGCTGTGACCGGCGGATCATGTGGCGCCGCCGCCCCTTTGTATGCATACGAGACCCTAGGTCAGGGAAAGAGACGCTGCCACCATTCGAGCGCTCACTCATTCACGGCTTGGTTATTATTCCATTGTTCCAAAAGGGTCAGAAACTGCGCTTTTACGCAGCCAACCCGACGATCAGAACATCAAATTCAGAGTCGAAACTGTGTTGGCACTGAATTCCTCCGCTACCCTTAACGTGCGGCATACGGGGTAGGGTAACTGGGACAATCGAAAAATCCAGTCACACGTCATTGAATACGCACAATGAATCATAAGTGAATAAATTCCCATACTTGCAAGCAACAAGTATTGCTGCTTATATATTTCTACTTGCATGGTTCCGGTGAATGGTGTCTATGTGCCGAGGATGTGTATGGAGACACAGCTGTAATATTACCCTTTACGACTGACACTCTAGATTTACGTCCACCAATGTGAACAAGGATGCCGGAGTATGAGGAGTGCACATCAACGCCAAGCAGCCGCCGCTCTCCACGGATATACATGCACCCATATTACCATAGGGAATGTTCCTCCCACAGTATTACTTGAGTCAGATATAGCCGAGGGTCGTAAATTGGGAGGGTTGGTACACCAAGACCTTCCCGACATAGAAATTTAAGCGAGTATTGACGGCCATAGGTTTTAGACGTTGATCAAGCAATGCAGGGCCGGGAGGCAGAGATAATCAAGATTCCTTTGACTCAGGTTTCGAGGCGTAGCACATAGATGTGGGGCTCCACATGAAGAAGACAAGTCATTACTCGTCTGCTAATAGAATCGCCGTCGGTGATGTGTCTCCTAAAGGTGGCATTTTCGCAGTAGCCTTCGAAATAGAAGGAAGGGTGGACACCGGATGAAATCGGGATAACACTAGATGTGCTTGGAATATTGGTGGGTCGGCGTAGAATGGACGCATGCCCATTTCTACACACATATTAGCATAGTTATGGACTGCGGATCATGTCGCCCACCTTCTGGATAGAGTTTTCCATTTCTATCAATTGTTATGACCCACAGGGGTTGACAACGCAGGTAGCCTGGGAAGAGCTCGCTAGGGGAAAATAATGGGCATTTGTGGTGTCCGCTCGCCGAATCTAGTTGTGGCATGACGGTACCCCATGACAGTTCGAGGCATAATCACCACAAGGAGAGCGTCACAGGCCAAACGTCGGGGTCGGGAATAATCGTACAAGCAACATTTCCCGTCTCGGGATAAAGCGAGTGGGATAAGTGATCGACTCGATTCAGCCACTTGAGAAATTCCCATTCCCGTCATGAGAAATAGTCATTGTTAATCATAAAAGTGGTCCAGATCGGCCTCGCGTCCTATAGGGCATCGAAATAAGGCTCAACAGCCCTAGGAGCTTCCGGAAGACGATGGGATACTCCAGTGTGAATCAGCAGAGGAACTGATGTTTACTGCGGGGAAACACGTACCAGACTACTTGCAATACCGAAGCAGGGGTGCTAGAATTAGGAAGCCCTCGTCAACGGTGAGATCCAGCCGAGTTGGTTCGTGACCTGGTACGGTAGCGTTTCCCCGAGGACGCGCCAGCCCATTCGAAGATCGGTAGAATGTATACTAAAGTAGCCCTTGACTTGCTGTCTGCACAGTTATGAGCTGCGATGATCCCTTATACGCGCTCCTCTGTAAAAGTAGTGAGAAGCAGAGCAGTGAATAGCAATATCAGACCAAGATTCTGGCGTTGAGCACTCAGGGGAGAGTACTCCGTGTTTTGGTCGGTCCCAAGTTGTGGGTTGTATAGCGCTCCACTCTGTGTAAGGACCACGAGTTCAAAGAATGGTGAATAGTGGGGAAAATGAAGAGGGGGAGGCCCGGACTCCCGATTTGGTAAACAGATTGCCAGCAGCTCGCGCGCGAATCATTCCGAGGAAATTCCAACTTCCACTTTTCCACTTCAACCACTCTGACAGTTCACGATGAGTATTCTTCGTCCATTCAAGGCATCTGATATGTTCAAGTTCAACAACATGTGAGCACTTTGATGGCTAGGATTCGCGCTAAATTGACAGTGTGTGGCTTCCCGATGCAGCAACTTGGACGTTTGGACGGAGACAGTAATTACTCCCTATCATATTACTGGATTCGTCATCTGACAACAAGCTTTAATAGTACGGGATTGGCTTCTATCTGAATTATCTATCTCGATGGCCTGACCTCTGCTGTGTGCAGGAAGCGCCAAGCGGTCGGATGATGGGCTACGGTGCGTATTTCTCTCTATCACAGTCACAGCCTCTCTCACTCACACCGCCTTTCATAGTCATCGGAAAAGCTGAGGGATCTAACACAGAATGGCACGGCCACGTCACTGCTCTTACAGTCGCCCCTGAATACCGCAGGCTTTCCCTGGCGCGCAAGATGATATCCTTGCTGGAGATGGTTTCCGACGAGACCTATAAAGGTTTCTTCGTCGACCTATATGTCCGTTGTGCAAACACAGTTGCCATCAAAATGTATGAAGGGTTAGGTTACAGTGTCTATCGGAGAGTGAGGGAGTATTACGGGAATTTAGGCATTGGAAAAGGGGGTCGAGACGAGGAGGACGCATTTGGTACATTGATTCTTTCTTTTCCTTCCTGACATGTTTTTAATGGTGATATCTAGATATGCGGAAAGCTCTCTCTAGAGACCCACACCATCGCTCTATACGGATGAATGGCCGAGATATGCTCGTGAGAGCGCAAGACGTGTCATAACATAGAATTTCTCAGCATATCCTAGAGGTCCAACAAAAGTTATACATTTTTCCAATAATTAAATGCTTAACGGAGGTGGCTCGTCCAATCCACGCCCCAACTTTTCTACTTCATCGTCGTAAAATTTTTGCAAGGCTACTTTATCGGAGACAAACCGGTGTAAATCCAGTCTTATCTCCTCAGCAAGCATGCCTGGTCGATATTCCTTGTTCTTGAGTGTGGTCCCCATCCGGCCGGGGCCCATGAGTCGGTTGGTCAAAAATAGGAAGCCTTGAGAGCCGCCCAAGACTTGAACAAATGCTGCACCAGACCGGTGCACGAACTGAGAATATTTGTAGGCTGACCGTCGGTAAGAGTAAGATATTTCCACCTGCTCTGGATACAGTCCTGCGGCCTCAACATCCAGAATATAACCCAATTTCCGCAAGAGGGCATATTCAAAATATTGCGTCGTATGAGTCCCCTCTGGCACCTTTTTGTTTAAATCCATCACGATCGGGGGAGGAATCACCAGCCGTAACGGAAAGCATGACTGGAATGCGTTCCGGTCTCGGATATCACTGATTTGAGTCACATAGGCCTCAACAAGCCTCAGCCCATAACGCTCGATAAGCCTGCTCCATTGTCGGATGAGATCCTCGATGCATCGAGCGGTCGTGCCGATCCACTGCAACTCGAAGTGGAAGACTGTCCCTGGGTTATGGATGATATCATGGTGCAGAACAACTGATTCGGCTTGGTCACTTTTCTAAATGCGTGACTCTGTCAATAAATTCTGCAAGTGGATCAGAACAGATGGGCTGACTTTGTTTGGATCAACATCGATGACCATGGTCTGACTCAGAATGAAACGTTTCTTAGGCCTTCTAGGACTCGGATTCTTTGGTCGCGGCGCACTTGAAGGATAATATCCTGATCCAGGTCTCAGGTTATCATCAGTGTAGCGGCTGAACCATCTTTTATTGGTCGGGGTCGTTGGGATGACATTTTCGCCTTTCAGCCGATAATAATAATGCCTTAGGACATGAGTTTAGTCGCTGGTCTCTGGGGATTCTTGACAAGAATCTCACCCGTCAAGGAAGTTGTGATATCCTCTGCAGTGTTCAAACAGCCCTTGCTCCTGAAGTTTGACTCCCCATTCCACCCCTTGTGACCGTGACGATATGTCCCGAAACTCCCGAACCAACCACGAGACGAAATCATATCCTATGAAAGAATTCGGGTAATGAGACCGGTGCCAGTGATAGTTCTTGAAAGGAACGCCGTCCTCTTCCCGCATGGCCTTCGCGATAGCAGCAAGTGACATATCAGCGATTTCTCTCTCGCTCTTCATCTTTTTTCGCAAGGGCCCAGCGGCGTGAATTTGGTCCAACTGATCCATGAGAGCAGCATCCCGGACAGAAACAGCAGGGCCGAGTGTGGTATGAAGGAGCCGCACTGGCGGGGCAGTGTAAGTAGCTTTTTCTTCGGCAGGCTGCCAGCGTAGCTTGGTAAATTGTTCTGCTAGCTTTTCGATGCCCAGGATGCGCATCTCTTCCTCACTGAAGTTCTCGCCCGAAGGGCCTGTGGTAGATGACGGGGGTTCGGCAGTGGGGATTACGATGAAACGAGTTCTCCAATACCGTAGAGATTCATTAAAATTATGTTCATATCCCGCAACCAACATGTCCAATCTGCAAGCTTAGCAATAAGCTCATGCTGTGAAACCTAATGAAACAAAAGCGTACCTGTTCCATCCATAGTTCTCAAGTCCATACGAGGAGAACATGGTTGAGAGTTCTGTGTAGCCACCTGTGGGAGGAAACCGTCAATACAATTGAGCGGACTCAGGGATAAAAACGTACCACCCAACTTTGGCCACATAAGACATTGGTAGTGGAACGGCTTGGTGGGTGCCATGCGCCGCATGTAGCGACGGACTTGAATGACTTCCCCAGTGTACGAGATGCGATGTATTTCGTTCGTCATGCAGAGATAGACTGGATCAAGGGTGGACCGTAGGACATCGGCCGCTCCAAAAGGCCTAGGAGTGAGGTCCTCCCCATTCAATAATGATTTACCCCTCTTGGGACCAATGGGGCCAACTCGATCTTCGACTTCCCCCCCGTTCTTGTGGGCACCCCTGACAACAAATTGAAACCCTTGTGCCAGTCTGACTGCCGCCATACCTCGCATGACAACGAGAGCCCACTCGCGCCGTAGGTCGTCTGAGGTCCCTTGGATTGTCGGCGGATTAACGAGGAATGAGCGCATCTCGCTTGGATCGACAACAAAGTCATATGAGAAAACGTCATATGATAGTTCCAATTCGGAATGTGACGGGAAATGTTCAACTGTCAAAGGGAGACAGACAGGAACTGAAAGGGCCTTCCATTTAATTTCGTGCTTGTGCAGGACCTGGGGAAACATATGCTGCCATCGCCGAGCAAGTGATGACTGGGTATGTGGAACAGAGGACTGAGGTTGTGAAGGGTTACAGACCACAGCAGGGGAAGAGGCCGGGAGCGTGTGTATGCTTGCAGCACTACGGCGTTTACCAAACGTCGCCTCGTCACGAGGAGGAGTATTGACAGGGGAACGTCGAACAAAAGAGGCTCGATGAGGCATGAGACTCTCCTCTTCATACGTTCGGCTAATTCCTGAACGAGAGGTTGGTTGATTCTTTATGGCAACGGGAAGGGGTGACCGGCTGACTTGAGCAACCGTTGGTTTTGATGGTGCAGGCATTCGTATCGGAGATGAGGTTCGGGGAAGCGGCTGGGCTGGGGTCGGGGTTTTAGGGCTGCTCGGAGAAGCAGACACCGATATTTGTGAAGCTTGTGGTTCGCTTGGTCCGCTCCTGAATGGATTGAAAAGCCAAGAAGGCGCCAATTTCGACACCAATGTCCCTCGCGTAGAGGGAGGCTGCGAACTGTGAGGTGTCTTCGGAGAACCGATAGACAAATTGGAACGCAACGATCTAATCGACGATTGTGAAGGGGAGGTGCTCAACGTTGACACCGCTAGCGCGCTTGGGATTTTGTTTGGCGTGTCGTCGTGTGGCAAGTCTATGATTATGCGCTTTGGACTCTCCTCGATGGGGTCGATTCGGGTTGGCACAACTGAATTTCTGTGCGAGTTTCTTTTATCGGTGCGGGTCGGGGCCGGGGTTGTTGCCATGTTAATTATTGATGATATGGAGTTGCGGGCCGGGTTCGAGATTTTTGACTCTGGTTTGAGGGCAAATATTTCTGTGTCAAACTTCTCGGCATCTAGCTTCGATGGCGCTACGTCGCTGACATCATCATCGGAAGGGCTTGTAGAAGACTCCAGTGGGTCAGGCATGAAAGGTACCTCTATACTCGAAAGAACGTCAAGTTCCAAAAGCCCTAACATTTGAATTTGGTGCATCTTGGCACGCCCGATGAACCTGGAAATGAAGGTTGGTGGAGTCCACATGTTGACAAGCAGCTCACCTGTCTTCTCGAACTGGCAAGTCCATTTGCTTATCCCAAAATGTGATCGAGAGCCAGAATGGTTCCCACCAGAAAGTTTTCCGGTTGTTGGGGTCCTCTTCAGCTTTTTCGTCAACGTTCCCCCAAAGAGGGTCAAAAGATTGGGGGCCTAGCTTCCCCTCGACACCTGACTTCACATCGGGCTCCATGCCCTGAAAACTAAAAATGGGGCTTTGGTGCAGCGGGGGCTTCGAAAGGGATACCAAATCAATACCAAAGCCTTGGTCCAGGAGTCGAGTGGTAGTAAGCCGGAGTAAATGTTTGGAAACCTTGAAATACCCTGTGCCGGGAGTCACTAACACTATCATCGTTCCTGTCAAGGACAAAGAACGATCGATATAGTGCGTTTCGGTTGGATTGAGCCCAAGGTTCAAAGCTTCCAGTATGGGGCCGTCGTGTGCAAAAGAGATGCGACCAATCAATCGAACTTGTGCAGGAGGGCCGATTCCGAAATCTTGGTTGGATTGGTGATAGTGATGGGTCAGCAGGATATCCCGCTGAAAATCCCAAAACGAGTCCTTTAAGCTAACAAGGCTTGGTTTCCATTCATGGATGATCTCCAGATCAGTGATAACTTTGAAGAAATCCTTGTACCATTTTCCTGAATCGTCTTGACGAAGAGGACCAGCAGCATAGTCAACCTCAGACTCCTCGTAAAATACGCGGGAAATGAGGACAATAGTCACAATGTGGTTCGTGCCCGCTTCGCGCCACTTGGTAAAAAGGGCTGGAAGGAAGGAATGTACGATTTTCTCGTAGTAACGCTCGCCGTCTCCAGCGAACTCCCACAACTCACGACAAACTTGGATGAAAATGGTCACTTTGGCGGAGAGTGACCTGTAGATTGTCTTAGTTGAAGGGGTGATATAAGCAGACGATACCTAGAACATCATTACTTGATTGCCATTTGATAGAGCGCAACTAAGAAAGTCGCACCTTTTTCCCTTCGATGTAGATGCTTTGGATTTTGGCTGCAATGTTGCCAATAAACGTGACGTCTTGGCCAACATAGACACATCTCCCAACAAGATCCTTGCCCAGCCTCCACATTACATTTCGACCCAAGTATTGATCTTGAAATATGAGTTCGATATAGTCAGCACCGCAACTTTCTCTATCCACCTGGATTCTGAGTGAGTGAAAGAAATGGATTGCATAGATAAACGTACCTTCATTAGTGTAACTTCAGAGTTATTCCTTAGATCAAATGCTTCTGCAATTGGTTTGGGTATTGAAATCTTTAACGATGCGTGAATCAGTCCATGACGCAAGCCAAATCCAAAATATAGAAAAAACCTGAAGTTGGTGCTTTGCACAACCATCATCCTTCGGGACGGTGAACAAAAAAGAGAATTCTGGACCCGAGTTGCTCCCAATGACCCTCAATATGTCTCCTTCAGCAACACCAGGCCACCATGACTGATTGAATATCACACTGTTGGACTCTTTCGTATCGTGTACCCAAGAATTGAACACCTTAGAATCTCCATATTTCAATGGTGCAGAGGAAATAGGCCTTAGGATGGATTGAGCAGTGTTGGACCGTCGACGCCTATATTGGGACTGTTGAGATTCTGCTCGGGAGGTCGTCATCGCTCACTATGGAGTTGTTCACTCCTTTTCATTGATGGTTCACAGAGGCTATGACAATGGAAAAAGTGCGAAATAATGTGAGAGTACAGTGAGGGTCGGAGTTGACCGGCGTTGAGGACACCATGATCAATGGACTCGGACATGTCACGCGGTTCTCAAGTGATCCACGACGTCGAAAAATACTCAAACATTCTGCACTCTCAATTATGTCGGTCTATCAGTACCGCCTTGGACAACCGCCACCTCTGCACAGCTCAAGCCAACCTTACGCGTCCGAGTCGCTGGGAACAGTCTTGATGATGAAAGAGTCGCCCACCGACTAAGCGGTTCCCCGCAACAGAACGCCGGCCAAACGATGCTCGTAATCCCACAGTCAAACGGTCCATGCTTGTCATTGCTGCCCACTCCTCCCGGTAGGGAATACTAGATCACACCCCTCGATTTCTACATCTTGGCCTTGCAATTTTGCTCCCGGACGCATCCGCATAACGGAAGTCGTTTATCAAGGAGATCGGGGAATGAGGATAGAATCATTTCGTTGAGTAGGTGGTCAGATGACGGTTCCCTACCACGCATAAGATGTCAGTCAAGGCCCGGTATGCATATGGTCTATCGCTCCCGAGCCTCTGATCCCCGACAAACTAGCGACGACCTCGACTATGAACGACTCATACCCATTGCCAGTTCTCGTCGCCACTGGATGATGACTTTGCACCCGAAGGTGCTTCGTGATACCCAACTACAACATGGTCAACACGGATGTTTTCAACGGATACCAAGACGAAAAGTTAACATCCAGTCCCCCCCCCCGCCCATGTTTATTATAACTTTGGGTACGCAAGGAGTGGCTTGGTCTTTGGAAACTCCCTGTATCCTATCTCAGAGTTGGTCTCTGTTGTTTATTCAATCACGGACTACCAATCGCCCGTTACAGCAAAGTCCCATCTGGCAGTCATTATCCTCGAGATCCCTGCCCCCGCCAAGCATGCAACACTGCTTCCGTCATGTCAAGATAGTCCCGGATGTTGTATCTACTTTTGCCTCTAACCTGACTTCTTGGCCCCAGTATTACTGGCGTATAAAAGAATGGGTTGTATCCCTGCTGTTCCTCAGATCACTTTCGTGTCAAACCAGCCTCAGATATCATGTTGTCTTTCACCGTCGTCCTTGCTCTCGCCCTCTCCGCCTTTGCCGCGCCTCACGAAATGCGCCAGAGCTGCGCAGACGTGACAGTCTATTTCGCCCGTGACACAGGGGAGATTGGCACTTTAGGGACAATTGTAGGCCCCCCCTTCAGATTGGAGTTACAGAGTGCTTTGCGAGGAAAGACGCTCGAGTTTGTGGGCATCAATTATGCTGCAAGTGTTGCAGGATTCCTTGCAGGGGGGGACCCTGCTGGCGCCACCGCCATGGCCAACAGTATAACTTCGAAAACCAACTCTTGCCCGAACACCAAGATCGTTATCTCAGGATATAGGTTTGACCAGCTTATCTTGATTGTTCGTGAGCCTAATAGTGTGGTTTTGTTTCTAGTCAAGGTGCTCAAGTGACTCACCTTGCTGCTGGCAAGTTGTCCTCTGCCGTGCAGGACCGTGTCAATGCTGCTGTCGTGTGCGGTGATCCCATGAAGGGAAGAGGTTTCCCCGGTGCTATCAGCGGCCACTCGAAGACGTTCTGCGCCCTCCTTGATAACATTTGTGCCGGCGGAGTACTCATCACCGCATCGCATTTAGGATATGGAGCTGTGAGTTCATCATACAATGTGTGGAATCTGCGAACTAAATTTCCCACCTCTCAGGACGCTGATGAAGCCGCAGCCTTTGTGGTCTCTCGCATCTAAGTTTTTAATCCCCGCCTGCGTCCCCATACCACGAACGCATTCTAATAGTCTGAACGAGAAGATCGTACGGTTGGTATCATTGGTATCATGTGTTAGAATTTAAAAATATTCCATTTTGGATTGAAAAGCCCCCCCCCGGCTGGTTTAGGGCATAATAACTTGAGCATTTACCTCAATACCATGAGTGTGTGAATTCAATATCTAATTTGTATTATTCAAGAAAAGACGGGCTTGGGTCATCATGTTTCTCAACGCTAAAATGAGGGGAACAAGACCGGAACTGTGAACTGCTGGCGCGACGACATATCTTGTTAGACAATCATTGATACTTATTCCGTGAATCGTTTTTGGGGTTCAAGAGGGTTATATGTCCCAGAATACATCAATTTTATCCGTTCCCTATATATGGTCTTGGACAGTATGACTTTAAAAATAATAATTTCTCTATCCTATGGTATTGGGTAAGTTGTATGAGCCATTTATATCGCATCAAACCCAAGGCATGGAAGTCCAGGAAGCCAGCTTGGTATGCTGGACTGCACAGCACGATGGATTTCGAGGATACCTAGGAAGAACGTAATGAACCCGGTGAGTAACTACGACCTCTGTTCCTCCTGCAGTCACGTCTGGGGGTATGAAGAAGGTACCTTCTCTTTTTTCGCGGGGTAACCTAATTTCCACGTAGTCAAGCTTGGCCACACCATATGAAGACGACAAGGTCGTCCTGGAGCGGACGAAATCGAGGAACGCATCATCCGAGACACCGCTGCATTTAAACGCGATATTCCTTAGAAAGGGACAAAGAGGTGCCTTGTCCGTTGCTGGTGTAAGAAGACCCAGAACATGATCATCGACTGGGTAAAAATCTGTTTCTAGTGTAGACCTCGAGCCGTCACGCCAAATATCAAGGTATAGTTTCGTTATATGTGGAGTCTCGGTGATGCAGTTGACCAGGGTTTCTCGGCGTAGGGAGTTCGCATTGATGCTAAGCCCATTCAACGTCGTTGACCGTCGGAGCAAGGCATAGAGTGGGGGACACTCGAATGTTGTGCGGTCGTTGCAATTAAGACGAAGTGTCAAGTTGAGGAGCATAGGGAGATGAAGATGGTCAAAGAAGGGACCAAGATTGTTTCCTCCTCTAATAGAGAGGGTTTTCAAGAAAGGTAATATTACTGTCACATTGAGAATATTTCCCTCAGGTTCAGGAAATATGTCGCTTAAGCTCGAGGGGAACGCCATATTACAGCTCACAAGATTTTCACAACGCTTTAGAATTGCAAGAGCGGTGTCTGCACGCAAGCTGCGTTCCGTTTCTGTGATGATCAACTCAGTCAGCTGTGACCAGCTGACCGAGACATTGAAGACCAGAGAGGAGCAAATCATTAGCCCTCGCAAACGGGGTGCCTGTAATAAACCGCAAGGTTTTGTAAACCAACCATCACGCCGTTCACGTCCCATGTAAAACTGAATGGAGAGGCTTTCGAGTAGTGGTACTTCTGCGGTGGGGATGGCAGCAAACGCTGCAAATTCGGCGTGGCGCAGGGACAACACAATGTGCTTCCATCTACTTGCAAACAATCTGAGGTGTAGAGTGAGGTTGACTTGTAATACATATTCAAAGCCCATCCCCTGATAGATGGATATAGAGAGGGGAAGGGCGCCTGATCTGTTCAGCCAATCTATAATTGCTTGTGTGAATATCTTGTCTGTATCCGGCTCGTGTCCGGTAAAGGATTCGGGGATTGAGATGTGGATGCTGGACCAGAGTTTTGGAGTGGCCCTAGATATACTTCTCCAGGAGCTGCACACGCGTCCCAAGAGTAGAGGAGCTTCTCGTCCGCTCATGATAGAGTTATGTGCAGTGGGGAGGCACCACACAAAGATTTCTTGGAGGACATCTTGTGGGATTCTACGGATAGGTGACAACAAGGACAAATGTGGGATGATGAAGTCGTTCAAGCGATCTCGTTTGGCCTGTAGGCGCAGAATCTCTGTGTCGAGGTCGTTGCGCTGGATTGTTGGTACAATAAGGACCTGTTTAATCTGTTCGAGCTCATCATGAGAGGGAGCGTAGTTGGTAGTGAGTAGGGGAGTGAATGGGGATTCCATAGCGTTACCCAAAAACCCTTCCTGGTTACACCTGCAGATAATCGCGATTAAAGTTACTTTCCAGGGCGTAGTCCTAGAAGGGACGGAGTCCGAATCGGACTCCTAAGTTGAAAATAGCCGCAACCGCATGCGAAGGCCAGTCAGTAAGGAAACGTAAAGATGAGCAAAAGGATAGGTCGTTGCTCCAGATACATACAAAAGGTGCAGAAAAAGAAAAGGAAAACTCAAGGCACGGGCGTTCACTCTGGTCCTGTCTTAGCAGCAGCGAATTGCCCCTATGATCCCTATGATTGATTCCTGGGCAGTTGGCCATAGCAGCTCTTGGAATCACCCAAGGTTGTTCTAAAACTTCGGGCTCATTCATGAGAGGATCCACTCGTTACTCACTTCATCATAACTATTATCTTCCCGAATCCCAGTTCTGGGCCAGGCGACGCGGAATGCCGCCACAAAAACACCCTGTCCTTCAGCTTCGCGTTCACTTCTAAAAGAAATTAGTTATTAGTTGGAGCAGAGATACAATGTGAGTCAAGATTGGGTCGTATTCAGCGTAGCTCCGTCCAGCCCGAACAAGGTTGTTTCCAGTGGAGACTCCGCCCCGGAAGTAGGTAGCGCTGGTGCTATCCAATAACGGAAATTATGCAGAGATAACTTTGGCTGGCATGGTGTCTTTCTTGAAGTTAAAGAAGTGATATTGGGAGTTCTCGCTTGCGCGGAGTTTACGACAAGTCTGAGATTCGGGCGTTTGGCGGTGACGGGCATGGATTCTTGTGTCCTATTTCCGGAGTATTTATCATCACCATAACAGAGTGATCGCTATGTATACACCACCAAATTTTTGAAAGGTGCCTGTCACAGATAACGTATGTGTGATTGTGACATAATCGATCAATATCGATCTAATGTGGCCTCCAGCTGGCCACCAGCTGGTCATTTTCCACCTCGCCGAGATGTGCGTTGGGGTGTGGCCACCACCTCTCATTGCCAGATGTCTGACAGATTTCCCTCACATGATATTTGCCTGGTTTTCTCGTTGAGGCCTTCTGATTCTTCATATTGTAATACAACTAGGTTTTTTGTCTCGGTTCGTTATCCTGAATATTTACTATGGCTACTAATCAACGCAGACCTACGCTACCAAGTTCAACTCTGCCTCCCTGGACATGGTCATTATTGGGATAAGATCGCGAACTTTCTCCTTGGCCGACTCCATCATCCTCTCGATCATTATCCATGGTGCAATCCTCTGTTATCCTGCGCCGTTTTCGTGTCAAAGTTATACAAGTCGTTGGAGCAGCCTTTTTCTTCTCGGCGGCCTTTGCTGCTGCTGCGGCTCGCTTTTTATCCTGCGTTACACGGAGTCCCATCGCGATTGCAATGTGATGAGCCTCCCGGTCAAGAACAAATGGGATCGGGGCAATAAGTTCACGTGGAAGAATCGCCCGAAGGAGGTGAGCATTATGGAATGCATGCGTGTTGACAAGGAATCGCTCGAGTGGCTGGTGAACTATGTAATTCTCCACCACAAGTGACTCGATGCGCTCTTGCATGGCATACCGTTCACCCGAGGCACAACATTTAGCTTGATAGCAATCATGCTGGGCATTGCATTCAAAAAGAATGTCCTGGGCGATAAAATGTGAGATTCAGTTGACTTGCGTCGTGAGTGATGACAGACCGTTGTAGGAATAACACAAATCTCAGTCTCATGGAACCGTTGAGTCAATGCTGGCATGCCAAATTTTTCGTCTCGGGTGGATGAAATTTGGAAGACATCAATAGCCGCATAAGCTAAAGTTTCTGTACAGTTCTGTATCACCTCTACGATTCGTCCAATTATCGGAGCGTTAGTTACCTGGATAGTAATAATTTCAGTCAGTAACAGCTTCACCTCAAGATGGGTCAAAAACCTACAGCAATTGGTGATCTGGCAAAGATCCATGATCCAACAACACACTTATCCTGTGATGCGGCCACAACATTCATGCATTGGCACCATTGATCAGTTGAGGATTGATTGACGATATTGATCGCCTTTGAAGCTAATGTTTGTGCCCATGGAAGTTTAACACGGGGAAGTAGCTTTTTGTTCACATCATATTTGAGCGGCTCGAGTTGAACATGGCCTAAAAATTATTTAGAAGGGAACAACATTCGAATGAAATATCATTCATGCACCAACAACATCCACATTTACTGGAGTCCACCCAAAAAGAGTCTGAAGGACTGGACTGGTAGTCATGTAGCTCCGAACCCCAGATCCCGCTCGTCTCCAGTCTCCTCCCTTTGACACCCACCATCCACCAGAGAGGAGATGTTTCATTAACTCTTGTGCAGCCAGTTGATATGCAATATCACGACTAGGAGCCAGATGATTTGAAAGGATAGAACAAAAGCGAAAGATAGCATTAAAGCACTCAAAAACCTCGGTAGCAACTCCTACCATTGGTCTGAAGCGAATTATGTCTTCTCGAATGTGTGCGAGGAGATGGTACTTGATTTTCGCAACAATCTTTGAAGGATCAATGAGAGCCGCTATGTCCAAAACATTTGCCACTGCAATCTCAACGTCTGACTGTGGACTGTAACTCAGTGATAGCTGATTGATCAAAGTGCATTGGAACTCACGATGTACTCCTCAAGATTGCGGATCTCCGGAAACCAGAGTAGTGCCCCCAATTCACCAACAGCCTTAGTCAAGGAAAACTGAAGGCTATTTACTAGGTCGAAAACATGAAAGACATTCACCTGCACAAGTGTTTTGAATTGCCGACCAATCAAAGAGTTCGCATACTGTAAAATGTACTTGGCACGTATTGCATGTACCGAGAGGCCATTGGTATTAGTACTTTGCAGTCGAGCAGAATACATCTTCTTCTGTGTCGAAGTCCAGGGTGTATGAGACCCATGCCATAGGTACTTTTCGATCCCCAGTAAAACTGTGTGGAGAATTTTGACTGGAGTGTCATGAGCTGCATCGAATCCTACATTATAAAGTCAGCTTCATCTGATATTATCAAGCTTTAGCCCTACCTTCCATGGTCAGGAACCCATTATACACCGCCGACTTGTGATTATTGACCCACGCCATCAACTCGGCTTGGATTTCTGCAACAGGCCGTCGAGGTTGTAACTCCCGCGCTTTCCGAGCACGTTCAATGAGGTGCTCGATCCAGTCTTGAGTAAATGCATCCTTGACTCCTGTCTCAGATTGTAGATCCTTGACGGTTTGTGCCACACCCAAACATGCTGCTTGGACCTGTTTCTCCACGGTTGCAAGGGTCTCTGCTGCTGAGTGGGGTTCACCCACCTGCGTAATGAAAAGGCAACATTCAGCGAAATTTTCTAAAGATAAAATCGAAATTAAAGCACATAGAAAAGCCGATGAAATCCCTCCTCGCTTTCCTTTGCTTTCTGTGTACCACCGACATGGCATTTCCTGCAGGGAAAGTTCCCGTTGCCACCAATATGGCCTGAAAGCTCACTCTGTGCAGGGTTATCCCCAGGTCCACAGTTACAGTATACTTTCAGTCGTATTTGTTGCCCGGTGGTAGCATGTCGGACTTTAAGTGGGTTGAGATGTGTTGATCTAAAATACAGTGAGTCGTGGAAGTCAACATCTGTAGTGTGGGACGACTTACTCAATTTTATTCTTGATCCCTTGAAACTGCTCCGGAATGCTGGCGTACGTTGACGTTGACACAAAATGAATATGAAATTCCTGGTGGAGAAGCTTTCGGGGCAAATTCCGATGGCTGATGTACGTGTTCCAGTGTTTGTTCCAGCTCTTGGATTGATTACCTGATACGTCATCCCCAAATATATCAATAAAGCTGGTGTAAAGTGGATCTCCTTCAGCAAGCTCACGATCAGGATTGGGCATTTGTGCAGGATGTCCTGCAGCTATTGTGATGGAACTCCAGACAGGGATTGACGCGGCATCCTCAAGATCAAGCATATTCTCCTGAAGGTCCTGCGCTGCAACCAAGGTGATCTTCTCATCTCTTATCGTACTTGTGGCCTTATTGCAGCTGATTAGTAACACATATACTCGATAGAAGTACTAAGGCCTACATTCTCGGCATCCCTTTCAATCAACCACACTTCTGCGACAACCTTACCATCGGCATTTTCCAACCATCGGACAGGGATTACAAACCTTCCATCTTTCATTCGTGCTGGCTCATCAATATAATAGTGTCGTTTTTGACCATCATCATACATCGGGCTCAAGATGTGTCGGTCAAGGTCTTTCCGCCATTTCTGAGCATGCCAGACTTCAGAGATGACTCCATTATGTGGAATTACAGGATAACGTTGAATGTGTGGGCATACAACAGGGTTTGCATAGTCCTATTAGATTATTCTGTCTGTAAGTTAGTCATTCATTTGGGATATGCAGTTAAAAGCTTACATTTGCGACAAGAGCACATGGATTGTTGAATGAGAATGTATTCCCTTTTGATGACATCCATGATACAGTTGGCACAGCAATTTTGGCCTGATTTCTCTTTTGAACTTGGCGTAATGCCCCAAAGGTGGGGACTTTTTTCACTCCAGCTTCCTGAAGGAGCCACAGGATAATTCTCATGAGCAAGTTAGAGATTCGAAGACGGGGTAAGTTATTGATAGTATCGAGCAAGAATATCAATTTTGATTTATACGGAAACCATTCTGTGGGGTTAGCTTCGGACTGGTCATTCACAACCTCATGTTGAAGAGCTGGACATAATCATGAATCAGGGTTGTTATAAGTCGGGTAACATTTTTAATCTTACCGATGTTTCTCATGACTTCTGACAACAGCTCATCATGCTCTTCCTCATCCCAAAGGAGCTCAGTGTCGTTGATATCAACCTCATCTGGCTGTCTTTCGACTCCATCCCACATGCCAAATTCTTGGACTCTTCTTTCCAGTGTTCTAGTTTCCTGCTGCAAGGCTTCACCTGGATCATTGCCTGCCTCAAACAGAACCTTGTTCATCGCAAATTCGTCCCACATGATCTGTTCAGCTGCACAATCCACATCTTTCTGGGGTGCACTTAGACTTGGAGGGACCACCTGGAAACCCATTCGAGGAGCAGCAAATGTCTCCTCTTCTTGGCGATGCATGGTGTTTAACTGAACTGTTGCAATCTCTGCTTCTTGTTGTCACTCCAGAGAGACCTTGTGAAGCCGTGACTTTTGATGAGACGAGAAGCTTTTCTTTTGGATCCAAGCTCCATGGTAATCCAAAGCATTGAATTCTATGCAAAGCTTGCAATGAACTCTTCCATCCTCCTCTGTGTCGACAACTACAACAGAAATGTTTATGCCTGAATTTCCTATGTGAAAATTCAATCAAACTTACGTGATTTGAGGGCATCTGACTGGTGGCCTTTATCTCTTGCCATGGGCGTGGTGTGCTCGCTGCCACCTTGCTTTGACTCTGGCCTTCACAGTGCACACAGAAAGACAGAGTCTGGTGGCGCCGTTCAAAATTACCCGCGTGACATGTCACTCCCTCAAATTCAAATTTGCTGCAGTTGTTTTTTATTTTAAATAACGTCTGTTCACCCTCCAGTATTTCCCCCTCTTTTTCGTGTCCTCTTGCCTGTGCCCCCACAGTCATTTCTCCACTTTCCTCATGTCGTCCTTGCCCCTCAGTTCTGGCATGCCTAACAACCCTGATATCCCTCATGACAATGAGTCAGATGATGATGAAGCTCGATGTGAGTTGGCAGAGATGATGCGCTCCAGTCCTGCTCCAGAGGAAAATGAACCCAATGGTGGCAGACAAGGTTCCTTGAGGCCCCAAGGTCTGTTTGATAGTGCAACAGGTTGTACCAGCAGCCCCCTTTTGGGCAATGACAGTGCTCACAGTGGACTACCCACAACACCAACCCCTCAAGGATGACTCAATGGCAACCGCAATGAGATTATTGCAGCACGAAGGTTGGCAACAAAAATTAAGCTCCATCCATACCAGTGTGATGCGGTTGAGGAATTTGTCAAGGTGCATTCTTCCATGTCTTGTGCATATGTTGCAGTCACTCACCCCAAATTAGGATACACTTGTCGGTCAACAGGTGAAGCTATTTGTCCAACAGTGTTTGATCGAGAATAAGCTTGATGCTATTATTGTTGTGACTCCACCTTTTGCTGTGTCTGATGTGTTGATGGTATATTTGCCTACTTTTCTTATCTGTGCACCTCATACTAACATTTGACTAGGAGAACATCAAGAGCTATGCAATTGCTGTTCTCTTGTCAGCCAAATTAAGTGCCTACAAGGGTAGTATTCCCCGTAACCATGTTGTTGTAAGGATAATTTATATTCTCACTGTTGCAGCCTACAACTTACTTTATTATGAGACTATCATTTGAAATGGGGGTCTGCACATTCCTGCGAACATCAGCAAGGACCATCACGCCCAGAAGGAGGTCAAAGCTGCCGTTCAAGGTGAGCTCACCCAATCCCGCGCAAGAATTAAGAAAGACGTGAGCGCTTCGAATATGGTTCTCATGGTGGGACTGCGGCTTTAACGATCCTTCCTGCCCACCCAGATCAAACTTAGCAAGGAGAAAAATCACAGCATTTACAAACTTGCTCAGAAAGTGGTATTAAATACCTACTGTGCTGTGAGCGTGCCTCTCTGTGCGAGATTAGCTCTTTTGGTACGATGACTTTATCATCAATCTTATCACGCAGGAACTGATTTTTGCCCCGATCCCAGCGGAAAATGCACAGTGAGAAATCCGATCGTGATTACTGGAACGATGTTGATCAACGCCTTGAATTGATTTGCGCCACAGCAGGAGACAACCCAGAAAAAATTGACAAGTCAGGTTAATCTTACTATTTGTTCAAATGATGTGGCTTATTGTGTTTACCTTGGCAGGGCATTTTCTACAATATTAAACAATGATCGCAAGAAGTACGGCACTGCCGCAACCTACACAATTCCGTGTGATGGAGAAGAATGGCAACAATCTGTTGATGACACAATTGAATTGGCCAACACTGCCAATCAACAAGTGGAATTGCATGCAACTACTGAGAACTGAGATGGAAACTTCCCTTCCTATTTTATCATCAACTTTATTAAACCCCACACTCCTTTGATATCTATAGTATTCTGTAATTTACCCTCCTTCCGAGGCTTCCTGTGTATTCATTCTATTGGCATACAAATTATACATCTAGTTTCTACTGTTTTTTCTATTGTCTTGATGCTTCCCAAGGCTGTGTGCCATGCGCGATGGACATTTAATCCACTCCATCCCATGTGGTGAGAACAGGACAGAGACACCAGTGCCAGGTCTCGTGAAATGAACATCACACTAATACATTATATAACAACAGCATATTATACAGTTATAGGTAATGTGCTCATTCCACATTGAGGCCACATGAAATGGTCACACTGTGTCGCCAGAGCGAATTCAAGCTGGTGGCCACATGTCAGGAACACGATGACATATGGACGAGTGTTGTGATCCCATCAATGGTTCCACGTGAGGCTAACCTGGCCACAAAATGGTGGTGTATAGTGGGGGTGGGCAATTCCTGTTACTTTTTGGAAGCCTGACGTCACGGCCTGTGACCAAAAACATCACAAATCTTGATACACTCTGTTTCCTCACCTGTTTCCCCCACTCCTGAGCCACTATAACCTTTATTCTTTTCCCAAAATAAATGTAATGTATATATGCTATGAATACATGTAAATACATCTCACCTAACCCTCAAATTTCTGAGAAATCTTCCCAAGCACTCTCCCCTCCTTCTACTGCATCAGCAAACCCTGATTTTTCTCACAATTAGCTGACAGACCCTGTAGTGTCCATAGTCATCCATAGATGCTGTACTGAGCTCTGCAGTGCTTTGTAGTTGTGTGTAGAATCCACCATGTCTGTCCTGATATCTATAGTGGCTCATACCTTCTACACAGTTCTGTGTATTTACCACCTCATCTGCCCAGCAGTATGCTTGGTTGATTGGCTGTGCAGAATTGGGCAGAACTTATTCAAATGACTTCAAAATTCAACATGATTGTATGTGTGCAAAATACTACTAGGATTGGTCATTTTCTACTGATCAAAGGCATAAAATGTTTCCTTATCAAAATACTTGTTCAATAAAAAGTCAGTGCTGTATTCAAGAGTTGTTTCTTTTGCCAATCTTGGGTCAGCCTTTTTACCAAACCATGGGATTAGGTCCACAGGGGCTTGCAATTGAGACAAATGGATAATGTCACCCATCATTGTGTTGTCCCTTCTTTGTGCACATTTCAAGACAAACATTCCTGTTGTTGGATCTGGATATGGCCCTGCTGATTCTGACATCCCTTTGTTGATTTGAGAAATGATATTAAAGTATTGAAGATAGACAAGGAAGCAGTCTGTTCCTGCCAAAGTCTCAGTATGGTTACCACTGATAACATGGAAGATAAGTCAAAGTTGTACAGGACAGTGACCTGGGATAGATAATATACATATGGTAAGCATAATGAACATAATAATTAGCCAACTACATACCTTCTAAGCCACTATCTGGCCAAACTTTGTCCTGATCAATATTGATCAAGGCTGTATCAGCATGTCCTACTGGCCATGCAGAAGAAAGTGGTGAAGCATTGACAGTTTGTGCTGGGAGTGCATCATTTGGCTGATGATATATATAGTTTTGGAGCCAAACTTTGGTCCAAACCTCAAGAGCCTTGACATTGATTGGCATTGGAGATCCAGTTGTTGCTATGCGGTGGGTACCAACCACAGGATTGTAATTGTTTCCAAGATTTAGATAGTCAATAAGAGCACAGTGGAGATCTGGGGGATAGAACATATCAGCTGTTTTGTTGACACTCATGTGTTTGAAACTTGGATCACATGCAAGATGGAGGGCTGTGTTAGCAGCCAAGAAGGTTCATCAGAGATAGGGGGTCTTAGATGAGGGCATATTTTCAAGATCAGCAGCTAGCTGTAAATAATCAGCATTGATACAAGTAACACCAGCCAATGGATGAGTTGGATCTATGTTTGACAAGAGAGAGGCAGTTGTATTGACTGTCTCAGTCATTGTTGTTGATGACCAATGAGTGGTCAGGCAGGTCACAAAAATCAAGCCAAGCCTTGCAAACAGCAGTGGCAAGATCAAACCAACAACATTTATCTTCATGGTCCAGGTAGTGGCAGATTTGTGATTCAAGATTCTGATTGTTGCTTGAGGCTGATGGGTTTTTTTTTCAGTGATATGAGCATGCTCTGTGATATCTGCAGATCACTGGATGGCAACACCATTGTTGCAAATGTTTGGGACAACACTCTGCAGGAATTCAAGCTTTGGAATGGACCAAGCTTTAGTAACTTTCTTCTTTCCTGTGTGAGCCCCAGCTTGAACAATAGCATTGCATACTCTGTGCTGGCTCTGCACCATGCAACAAACCAAAAAATCCACACCCCAGACCCCATCAATCTCAACCACCCTAACAGTCACCGAAATGCTATCACCAACCATTCGAGGCACTGCTGCAATCATTTACATGGTGCTGAGGGTGCTATTAATGAGGACACTGATGTTAACAATGAGGATGCCAGCGATGAGGATGCCAATGATGGGGATGATCCTATACTGCCCCCTTTGAAGACAAGTCCCCAACATGTACATAGTTGGGTTTCTACAGCAACAGTCCTGTGTGGATGAACCTTATCAAATTTGCAAAGAATCACCACCACCTACATCTCTATACCAGTGAGAATGGTTTCCCTGAATGCACAGCAACCACCTTGGGTATTGCATTAAAGAGTATCATGCAAGGTATCTTGGTTCATGAGAGTGATTCCAACTCTGAGCCTCTTGATGACTGTGAGACTTTGAATTTCACACCACTTCATGCTAAATTGTGCTTTTCATTAGATTACTTTGATAAACATGCTTTGTCAATTCTCATATGTCATATCAACATCTCCCCCTTGTATTTCTAATCTTGTGTGATTTCCATATATTCAAGGATGGTGCATCCTACTATGGTAAAATGAAGACTATGGGCTGTGAGATATTGCTCACCCACTTCCAAGATGTTCTACAGCCCCATCTGGACAAGAAGACCTTCAAAAACAAACCAGTATGCATTGCAAAAATTGTCAGTGATGTTGAGGCCTTGCTGCACCATGGGTCATTCTTGCAAGGTGGTCTCAATAAAAATGTATTGGATATTTTCTTCAGGTTTGACAAAATATATTAACTTCCCTCTATTACCAGGGAAAGACAAAGAACTTTGGACATGCTGTCCTCACTGACCTATGTCAACAATTTTATTATGGAAATAAAGATAGTCTGGGTATTCTATTTCCAAATCATTTCTGCTTGAGCTCCCATGCCCATGTTTAGCCATGGCATGTGCTTGTGTATGTTTAGTATTCAAGCCTCAGTTTTACCTCACTAATGCTAGCTTGTCAACTACCTCTGTGAGTATGTGACAGGGATACACATTTCCATCAGCTTTGAAGGCAAGGTGTTTGGACCAGTACAAACTTCAATGCTTGACCTGATCTGTGAGCTTGATGACCATACCTATCATAGCTCCCAAATTACTCAGTTATTGGAGGACATTGCTTGGGCAGGAGGGTATGTAGTTTTTGACCAATCATTTAGTGGTGCTGATATGATTTTAGGGTACAATCGGGGAAAGATTCTAACAAGATTGACCTTGGTTTTTGTAATGTTCTTGATTGATTGTTGGGCTTAGCTAGAGTAAACCTTGTTACCCATTAAATTCATAGACAATGACCCACCACACTAAAAACATGGCAATGTAATGGGATACTGTTTGCCCTATTCTTCCAGGCTGTACAAATCTTGAAAGCAAGGGGTGTCTGCAGACTAGAACTGTATTCTCTTACGCTCTGCACAGTAATAGGTGTAATCTCCTATGCTCTGCCCAGCAATAAGTGGAGCTATCCAGAACCTTGTAGCACTTTACAGAAGGGCATAAATTTAACTATGATTGCTGAGAGCTGTGGAGGTCTGCACAGAATTGTACAGCCACAGAACCTACTCTATGGCATCCATGGCACTATGGGTGTCTATGGGTATCTATGCAGGGCTGCTAGCAGATCTCCGCAGGGGACCCAGGATTTGCTGATGAAAAGATCAAGACTATAAAAAGTTACTAAGAAATTTCGGAGGTTTTCTGTCATGTTTAGCATTTTTTGATGACTTCATAGTGATAGTTATGAGACAATCGTAACTACCAACCCTAGCACGACCCTAGGATACATGGCCAGGATATTGGAGGACGCGGTTATCCAAATAAACAGAATAAATTGAGGGTCATGACAAATGCTGAGGTGTGTCAGCTTGTTAAAACACAGTCAGTGCACAGCGAGAACAGACAACCCCTTTCTGAGGTTGGCCGTCTTGACCACTCTGTCGAACTCCTCCCAAGTTCGTACAGCGGAAGAACCCTCTTGGTCACCGAACTTATCCAAAAGTTCGTCGAAATACTTGCCCGCACCGCTCATGTGCAAGATTCCGGCAACAGCAGCATGGATCCTAAGGTAGCACGGGTTGGGTGGAGGAACTTCGCGCCTCCTCTTGCAGAGGGATTTTCCCTTGTCAGTCTGGAATTCTTCGCTGTGGTCCTTAAATTCCACGAATTTGGTATCTGTCCGAGCCATGCCATGAATCCCATGCACCCTTCCATATATTTTGACTTTGTACCTGTCCCAGGTCTACAAAGGATTGTCTATGTTAACGTATGTAGCAGAGCTAGTTAGTTAGGGCACTGACCTCTGTCTCTTGCAGGCACCATTGAAACCGGTCAAATCCATTATGAGCGTCCCACCCAAGCAAAATACCATTAGAGGCGTCGTCAATATTATCCTCCAGTTCTTGGATGACTTCAGGTGACAGACTAGCGTAATTTCGGAGGATATCGAATGTGGTCACGGCAGAGTTATACTGATTGTAAAGGAAACAAATTAAGTTCACGTTTCTCCTACAGAAGATAACCTAAATGACTCACCACATCTTGGTCATCCTCAGAATCATAGATAGCGATCGCCCGACGTATTATATGACATCCTATCAAAACATACACAACATCATCCGGGTCCTGATGATTTGGATGGGCGGCATCCACGTAACCCGTCACTATGCACCGGTACCCATCGCGTTGTAGCAGCTATATATGGGCAGTCAGCCCTGAACTTAAAAACGGGGGTACCAGGCGTACTTGATCTTTGAACGCACCGCTCCGGTCTCCCAAGGTGACTCCACGGTCCATTAGGGAGGCTGTATTTTCACGGCTGGGTGTCGCAATTCCCGGAGTGTTATTCTGTTGGGCCGGATGAGAAGCAGTTGTACGAACTTAAAACATTAGCGTATAGTCCACCAGTCGGTTCGGTAGCACTTACAAATGAAAAGGAAATGAGAAACCCAAGTTTTAGCAAGATCCTGAAGCATTTGGAGAGTTTTTTCATCGTCTGAGTCATCGAGGACGGCACAAAGACAGATTGAAGATGCGGTGTAGCGTTTGCCGCCTTGGCCGCCACAGCCTTCCGCGTGGTATAGCATGGCCCGAAGAACGGCGTGAAGCTCGAGTTTGGAACCGTTGTATTCGAATGTGTTTTTCCATTCATCTGCAGCGATTGTGTTGATGAGTCCTGTTGCCGTTTCGACGAGGCTCTGGAGCGGGGTGGGCCCCGTCTTGAGGTCATCAACTGCCGCTTTGAAAGCTTCGTCGCGAACAGAGATCACCGAAGATAAGGACGCGAATGAAGAGGTTGAAGATAAAGAGCTGGTGCTATCGATGGAAGAGCTGTGCTTGTGGGACATTTTCACATATGACACAGGGATGGGAACTCAATGTGCGACGCCCAGGCGCCGGACAAGCGGCGACAACAAACTGTTATCTCCGACCGGATCATCCTTCGAGAATGGCCCGATTCTCTTCTGACCGCCACCATTGAATTTTGAATCCCCACTCCCCCAACCTACATGCCTCTGACATTCGTATTTATTTCAAGTTTACAGAAGTAATATCCATGTCCGTGTTTGCAATGGCCGGATTAAATGCCAACATCCGTGTTATTGGACAGTTTTACGTCTGGTGAGATTAGAGTACCTTTATTCTCGGTGCGCGCCTATCACCGCTCTTATCTGGATAACGCTTAAAGTTTAAACGAGATTAACAGCTCTCTCCCCTCCCCCGTAGAGTGCCATGTCGAGATATTCAGTTTTCAAAGGCACTGACGCCCTACTTGCCGAAATCGCTCGTGTGGGAATTGAACACAATCCGGAATGTAGCGCCGTCCAAGAGAACCCTCATTTCCCCACATCATACGATTTGGGTCCGACGTGTGTCGTCGTTCCAGGTGAGAGGCACTTCCAAAATACCCGCAATCTAATGACAACCCAATTAATAGCTTCGCCCCCACGTTGGACGCCACCTGAACTCCCCATTGCTATACCGCTCGATGAGCCTTCTACCAACCCTCGAACTATACTCCCTGCATGTCCCCTCGATCCACTGCTCCGAGCTGCTCGTGTTACATGCCCAGACCTTGACCTGAAGGCACTCGATCTCATTTCTGACAGAAGGAATCTCCGGGCTCTCCTCGATTTCGTTGAAGGGAGAAGCCAAGGGGAGCGTATTGACGCGGAGATCATAGGCGGAACTGTTCTGTTCTTCCTGGGCTGGTCAGGTCGTGGATATGGGCACTCAAGCGCCAGTTATGGCATTAACTTCGAGAAGCGTTTCACAAGCGCTCTTTCCCATGGGACAATACAGCATAACCGCGTCATTAATTACACATTGGGGGGTCTCAAAATGATGGTCAAATATCAGGTTGATGGTTGCACGGTGTCGGAAAGCTCTGCGGTCTCAAATTCCTGCAGCTTAACACACAGTACAACGCCTACTGGTTTGCGAGTGGTCACTTCGGGAATATCGGCAGCACCCGAAACCATTATCGAAATTAAGACTCTTCGTAGTGGAGGCCGTAATGGTCCGATGCGGCCAAATACCATGGCTCAATTATGGTTCTCAGACGCCACTCCTCTTCGCAGCCTATCATGATGGCACGGGGAATTTCTCTTCTGTGGAGCAGATCAATATGAAATCATCAGGTTTTCTTAATAGATGGAAACGAATCACAAACAGTCTTTACAAAAGTTGGTGAAAGTAATTGAGCTAATCAAAGTACATTTGCTATCCTCTCCAGTCAAGAGGCAGGCGATTATCTTGGTGAAGGACAAGGTGCAGTTCTACAGCGTTGTGGACTCGTATGAACTCGGGCTACCTACTGACCTGCGGGCGAGCTGGGCGTGAATGGTCATGGGACGATCAACTCGAGGATTCTCTTGGTAAGCATCTCACCACTCCCCTCCATGACCGTGCTGATGGCTGCTGGTAGTAGTGCTACACCGCAGAACACTGTGTATCATGTTTTTGAAATCGATCTACCATGTTGCCGTTCATGTCTTTGTTCTTTGAACCCCAAAATCCATTCCATACTCGGGAAACTTGAGCCTGTATTCGTCGTCAATGCCGATATGATTCATTCCACATCCTACAACATGCGTTCTCCAGGCCGCTGAGCTTAGAATGTCCTGTGACCTGGACTGTGGATACCCACTGCAAGGTGCCATGCATTCTTCATGCATGCGTTTCCTGTTCACAAAGAACCACCCACAACGATGCCCACAGCACGGGTATACTGAGCAGTTTCAGCTTTCGTCTTCTATGCGGAGTCGGCTTTTCAACTTTCGCGCCGCGCTGTCTTCTGGTCCAGGTTCTTGTCCTTCTTAAGGTTACACGTGTCGAGAGTTCATCCCCTACGTGCCCCGATTTCTGTAGGTTGGTCGCGGGCATGGTTCAAGCGTGCTCAATCGTAAATCTCAGACCATCCATGTCGCGAAGGCCTCGCTACTGCCAGTTCGTGTGTCGACCTTGGCTCAGAACTGGATTGCAAACCAATTTACCCTTGCAAAAGCTGTTCGTACCTTACACTTCCGAGGGTCTGTGTGTCGAGCTGACAGACAGGCTTTGTTGGCAGTGTCGGTCGTTTTTCGCCACCAGATTGATCTCCCCGCAGGGTTCTCAAATCAAAAGCATTCCCTTCTCTCCATTGCCAATTGCTGTCCAGGCAGCACGAACTACGACGTCATCTGAGGGCCTCATCTACGCCATCGAGACCCACATGAGAAAATAAGTGCGACAACGGTCCGGCTCTCATACCTGACTCGACAAACATTTCCACCCTGTAGCATCGCAAAACATGGCGCCGGCATGGCGATCGAGCTATTCGAGACCCCACTTGGACGTTAAAACATGCAACACCTCTAGGACTCCATCCATGAGGTAGGGGTTCGAAGCATAGAACATACAGTCCCGGCAGCCCTTATTATTTCCGTCCAAGCTATCCCCTTCGCTCGTCGTACCAATACGTCGTTTAAGCCCATTTTGCTACATGCTCGCAGTTACACCCGAGCCCATCGATCAAGGCTCCCTCAGGGCTGCGTCCTCCAGCACCCGTACTCAGTGGCTCACCTTTTGTTCAGTATCGGGGTGGCATTTCGCCGGAGGAGCAAAGACAATAGAAGTGCTCCGCATCCGGCCTTGAGCGCTTCGTGAGAGCCTCTCTCAGTTATCAGATATATACATCTTCAGCCTCTGCCCCCAAAAATCACCAACTTGAGCGGGTTCCCCGTCGTCCCCCTAAGCCACCCCCGCTCGCATCGCTATCGGTTGCAAACATGGCCGCAGCATGGTGATCGAACGATCTGCACCGCCAACTTTTTTTTTTTACTCCAACTGCATATATCAACCCAGAAGCTGGGCGGAACCCGGCGTTTCTGGTGGTGGGCTGCTTGCTTACGCCCTCCGGTTCCGCTGGCTACTCGAAAATAGGAAAAAAAATCAAATATATCAATCCCTGCACAGCACCTGGTGCTGCAAGCGAGTTGGACCCTGCCTCAGGGTGGGGTCCTGACCGACTCGTTAATGCCGTCTTCTCCTCAGCGGTGAGCCCCATGTTTACCGCGTTTCTTACTACCGCTTATTGCATGATAACCGACGACTTATGACGATCATATCAACGCAGTGCTCTAGAGGTAAGAATTCACATGTCGGTTGTTTTTTACATCTTACGGGCACTGCATAGGACTGAGTTGAACATCGGCAGGGGGAATGAGAGCTTCTGTTGATAGTCGCAGGTGATGGACGCAGCTCCTGACCCCCGCCAAACCCGTCAAGCACTGCGTTTACCGTTGGTTCTGGTTTGGTGGGTTAACATCGCCTATTCAAGATTAGGGTGGACGGATAAAGTCCCCGTCCAACCGAGGCACCATACAATACACCCTGATACCCTCGTATGTTCTTTGTCTGGTTTACAAAACAATGCGGTGGTTCGACTCCCTGACGGGAAACACAAAGGCTGTTCAACTTGCTATATTTTACCAACGTTCGAATTCGACCCTGCATTAGGGATCCAACCTTCTCCCCGATAATGGGACCAATCATGGAACCTGCCGAGCAAGCTGCGCAGCTGAATATCAGTCAACTGGCACGAGCCCGTGCACGATGCGTAGATTGGGCCGAAGACATCAGCCACGATGCGCAGTCGGCCGAATTTTGCAGGCAGCATGGCGTGATTTGATACGCAATTATATGGATCCGGAGGGGGGCGTGGACGCGTACAGAAAAGTCGTGGAAAATAAAATCATACGATTTACCCTTATTTTCGCGCCGCGTTGGCAAGAGAACGCGTCCGAATGACGCGTTCAATGTTTTGGGGTAAATGAGGTGATCGGAATCGGGCACGGCGGGGGGTTGATTATAAATACAGATTAGATAAGATTAGATGGATCCCGTGCACCATTATGAGATCATCCATTCTAGTTCCATTATTTCATGTCGTCGTCACTGACAGTCAACTGACCATAAACGTTGGAGAACTGGGCAATGGGCACAGCGAGAATTACAACGGTAGACGTTATGGACCCCACACGGAGACGAATGACAGAAAACAGTGACGAAAAAGCGCATGAATATCATCATCTGGCCTAGTTCGATGTCAAGATCCTTCCTTTCAACCTGTCGTCAGCGAGTCCACAACGAGATCTCAACGAGTTATGATATGTCCCGTCCGAAAGTCGAACCTCGAACCTCGAACCAAGCCGTCCACTTCAAATTTATCCAAAACGTCTTTCCCCGAGTATGACAAGTATGGCGGTAGGCAACCCGATGACGCAGGTCTCGAGGGTCATCGATCGAAAGAACTCAGCAACAGCTATCGTATTCCAGAGACAAGACAAGTCTATGGTTGGAGCCCCACGTCGTTAATACAACTATAGGTATGCACCCCCGAGAAGACCGACCAAAGGCTTCAGTATGATCACGATCCCTGCCCGCGAATAAAGAGAGAGATCATAAGGTTTCAGAGTGTCCAATAACAATGAAGATAGGAAAGTTGAGCCCGCCAGTGGGAAAAAGCTTCCATATTCTCGAAGGCCTGATCACCGGCACACTCATATCCGGTCCAGAAGTTTCATTTAAACGCTGTATCGTATAGGCTCTTCGCCCAACCGGGAGAGGTAGCAAAACTATAATGAAAATGCTTCGTTGGCACTGTGATCACGATCACGTGTCGCGCGAGGTTCGATTCCTATCACCTGGGGGGGTGGGCAGGATGCAGGTCGTATGGCGGAGTGAGAATCCGCTTCTCGATATGGGGCGTGTTGCCCGCGCTACACGTTTTGGGCGTATAGCAGCCGTCGATGTGCATACACCCTACCATCTGCTGTTCTGCTCTTCGCGCCATGTTTAGGACAGACACAGCCCGAACTGCGGACATTAGGAGGTTCGCTGAGAATGCAGGTGCAGGGCTTGCCGTGAGCTGGTGCGCAAGTCGGAAATGGAGGAGGATGGATGGATGTGGACCTACACCCCTTAGGTGCCAAGTCACGGGTTTAGGCACCGGGGCGCGGAATGACTCGAATCTGCCCATCGCTGCTGGGCGGCGCAGGGGCAAGGATTGCATATTGCCCAGCTCCTGCAAGATCCTTATCCACCGCAACTGAGTCAGATCCTAGATCATGATATGGAGGAACGGACTGGATCTTTCCCCTCTCTCAATACATTGCAAAGGCAATGCATCCCCGCAGTAGTGCCCAAAGGACAAAGAAAGGCTCGTCACCCAAGCCAGGGCATTTACGGGAAAGCTCATGGCGAAATATCACATGTCAGAAGACAGGGAACGCTTTAGCAACGGAGGATATGGGAGATTTTGGCCGGCGTCTGTACAGGTCTGCACTCCATTGTAGCACGGAAGCAGAGTTGCCCCGATATGAGGCCACAGGTGTTGATTCCAGGATGGTCAGGTGATGGGGCGTGCAAAACACAGGTGGCATAGGTGTAGAGACACGGGGACCGGAATTGAGGAAAGGACTGCGAAATCGAGCTTGACGTCACAGCTTCGTGTGGGTGTCTGTATAGGCGTCAATGCAGGTTCAACATTGCAGGGTGCGATGGAGCTGTGTGCACTGTACCAAGCATGGGCGGTAGCAGAGCCTGTGACGGAGCTGAGTCTATAATTCAAGTGTTCGAGACGGAAAACATACGTCTCGAGCCAGTGAAGTACACACACATAACACACTTGCATGTATATGAAGAGATGAATACAGCACTGGTGACGCTGAGTTGAACAGCGAGCAGAGCCTGAGTATTTTGGGAAAACCACAGGGTCCAGTGACCTGAGCTGGCACGACTTCGGCTACTTATCCGGCATTCAACACACAAACCTCGGGGGAACAACCTTTTCCGTGGAAAACATGCGAATTGGGGACATGTCGAGGAAGAATCCGAATCCAGAGTTGAGCAGATGCCACTGCGTACGCGGAGGTGTTACGTGTCACCCCGGTGTCGCCTATTGCCCCCCCATCGAAAGCCAGCAAAGAACGGCAGGATCCACGAGTTCCAAATTTAGCCCCGGCTACTAAACCACCTGATCTCGATCTCCTGGGTCACCGGACGCCAAGGTGCACTCCGAATGTGAAAAAGAGGAAAAGGGGCAGATGGTACTTCGAAGAAGAAGGGGAAGGGAATGTGACGGGGCCAGAGTGCAAAGCAATTGGTCCAGCGAGATCGGACCTGCGATGGATAAAATAGGATAGCAGATAGGTAGCTTGCGCAACCCAGCTCGCTCGCGCCCGTCCCTCAGGCGTATGTTCGGAGATTAGGCCCGCCGTGGCCCGTATTATCTGCCCATCGATAAGCCGCGAGCGACCCGCGTACGCCGAGTGGGCACGGAATGCACCAAAAGAACATATCCCCAGCGTGGGTGCGCAGGATGGAACGGTGGGAAGGAAAAGAAAGCATACACAGAATGGGACGTCGACACGAGGCGTGCGCGCGCCGTTCCGCATGCTCACACAGCTTCTGGGTGCCCATTCCGCCTGGCCATGGCTTCAAAGGAAAAGAAAAAAAGAAAAACGGAGAAAGGAGAAAGGGGTAGCCAGGAAGGGGCGTGTATCGCGCGTTTGTCACCACCCTTCCTCGTTTTTGCACTCTCTGAAAAAGAAACAGCTTCACAGGAACTGGTTAGAGCACAAAGCGCGCGCCAAGGGTACAAGATTACATTACAAACCCGGACCACACCTTCCGTCCTAATCGTAATCGCAATCGCAATCTCTCCATCACAATCAGGAAGCAGGCAGGCCGCAATTGGGGCGCAAGCCACACCCGCAAAAGCCTCGCGAACCCCCCCCCCCCCTCTCAAACCGCGAGCCGGACCGGACCGCAAGCGCGCCTTCCCGCATTCATCGACGCATCGAGTCAACTCATACTTGTATAGACGCAGAAGCCGATTGCACTGGTATGATAACGGCATATTTAGACACCGTATGCACGCCCCGCGATGTGATCAGCACCAATGGAGGCTGCATCGTTTTATTCGCCGGTCCGTCCTGTCCTTGCGCCCTGGCCGTCACGGTCAAAAGGCACGAGCTCTGTATGTGCGTGTTACATGTCGAAGGCGAACGAATCCCCTTTCCGTGCTCCGTGCAAGGACACATCCCCCCTCGAATCGGTGTGCTGGTGGTTCTGTCTATGCTTCTAGTTGCCGTACAAGCGCCTGTGGCTACTCAAGACTAGGCATTAGGGCTTCGGTGGGAGTGGACTAACCTTTAGAAGCAGGCCGTGATTGCGTTTGCGTTTCTTGCTCCTCCCTCATTTCCTTTCCTTTTTGTCTTTTCCTTTCTTCCCTTCTTCTTCGGATCGGGAGTGGTTCGCTGGCTGGTGCCCGCGCCTACACATACATACCTTGTGACCCAAAGCCCAATAACACACTCTTTGTTCTCCATTGCTTCTCCTCGCCTCCGCGCCGACCACTCATATCAAAGGAAAACGAACACGGGCACGAACAAAGCCCAAGGATCCGGATCGATCACAGCCATTGACACCAGGACACAAAACCCGATCGTGAAGTTCATGAACTCGACCTCGAAAGCGAACAAGGCACAGTGCAAAGTATCCAATGACGAGCCATTGTCGTCAGCGCATCCCTGTATCCAACAATGGGTACCCAATTGCTAAAGCGGGCTTATGAGCCACGAGCCACTGCAGCCGGGAGGCACCCCGTTTCGAATCCACGGCGCCCCCTTTGAAAAATAACAAAGCGGCACGCGTCAGACGCGATGCGGGGGAATGACAGTAAATTACCATCATACGATATCACCCCCCCTTTGAGAAAAAAGGAACAACAAAGCCACGCACGGTGGGTGTGATACACGCGAGGGATATGATACGATATGATATGATACCTCTTTGTGATATCCCATACCCCAAGCTCCGGGTTTCGTGCCTCGGGCCTCAGGGCCCCCGACACGATCGACTCACATCGCATAATAATCGCATATCCCAACGATCGCGTCCGGCCCTCCCCCTCAAATCTGATCGCGTCGAGTAATCAATCGCGGAAATCACAGCAAAAGGACTTAACGGGGCCCCAATTCCCCAGTGGGGACCCTTGCCCACCCCCCACCCTCCCGCCAACCACTTCACGCCATCACACCCATCACATGTATCACGCCCCGTCCCCCTCCCCCCCCCCCCCCCCACACACAGCCAAGCTCACTCTGAGCGGACAAAGGGCCGGCGGGTCAGAGCGCGAAAAGCTCCGTCCAGGCGAATCGTGGGTCGTTGCACGTGTGTGGTTAGTTGCCGGGCGATACTTGGATAAGATGGGGGTTTGATCCCTAGATGGGTCTTGGATCATGATTAGATCGAAGCATTTCAGTCCTACATGCCCACCAGAGCGCAGGTTCTCAGGAGGCCAGGAAGCCGCCGTTAGTCGCGTCGTCGGGCTATCCCGGGTTATCGACCCATCAACCATTGATAATTTAAATAAAACATGGCTCGCAAGGGCGAATGGCGGGTGGGAATCCGCCGTGGAGGCGCCAGTCTCTATCATACCTGGAAGAAGCGCGAAGAAGGGGGGGGGGAGGGCGAGGAGCACGGCCCGGGGTGGCGATATCTGCGTTCTTCGTTTTCGTTCTTCGTTTTTCGTTCCGGGTTTTGTCTTCATTCTATATTCTTCGGACAAGCGGGGCGTTCTAGAAATCCGGAACACAACCAGCCATGGGAAAATACACTCTCATATTCTCGTACTCAGGGGGACGAGAAAGTTCCGCGAAGCAAGGACTAAAGAGCGATGCCTGGGGGAGGGGTGAAGGCTCACCCTGACGCGCAACGACCAGGCATGGGCGTGGGCGTGGGCGGGTGTACGTGTATCCGTACGATGCCGGCCAGTGAGTAAGAGTTCGAGCTCGAGCTAAGGGTGAGGTAGAGGCAGAGGTAGAGGTAGAGGTAAAGCCTGAGTCAGTGATAGAGATAGAATTAGAGTTTACGGTCGGAGCAAAGAACGAATGCGACGCAGGACGAGTCATACTTGGTAATAATAAAGTTTTGAGTAGGGTAAGGGGGGGGGGGAGGTGACTCATTCCCAGCCTCCGAGCCGTTAGTGCATTCGTGCAATACGAATGACATGTTTTAGTGAAACCCGGGAGTGTTTCCGGGGCTTAGTGGTTCGTTACGAGTTTGTCAAAGTTCGAACTCGGACTCGGATTCGTCGTCTACTAGTGTAGAATCGTATGTTAGTTGTCAGCATCAGCGTAACCCTCTTTTTTTCTTTTTTTGATGCGGCTGACTGATGCGATGGCGAATCGATGTCACGCCTGGGTTAGATGTGTGTGTAGTCAGCGAGCAGCCTTCTTCTCGACGACGATGTCGCATTTAGCAGACACTCGCTGACTGTGCAGCCATCACATCCACTCGCATCGGGTCGAAGAACGGAACACCACAGAACGCTTTCGAACAGTAAAGGAAGATAGCTGACTGATCCTCCTCCAACGACGTCCATAATTGAATTTTATATTCCCATCATGGGCCATACCCACTATATCCTTCTACAGTAGGGGTGGTGATCCTGACCCACACCCACGTCATTACAAATACCAACGCCAACACCAACTACTTCCAGAAATACGGAAAACGGAAAACAAAACAAACATCCTCATGGAGCCCCGGCCCGCACCTCCGCGGCCCATCGTACCCAAAACTGCTCCGATCTCTCAGTCCCAAGTCAGGCCCCATCGAGCTTCGCAAAACCACATCCTAAAAATAGCCAGGAGGTAAGTTGCGTAAATAACGAGTAATTTGCGGTGAGGGCTCCTACTGCAGGTTGGAGAGTTTAGCGATCTCTCGGTATGTAAAGACATGGCCGGCTGGAAGGTGAGTTGGGAGGCTCATGTTTGGAATGTTGTGTATGGGTATGGGACGCGGTTGTGCGGACGGTGAAACGAGATGGGAGCGGAGGTCCTCACCTGCCCTCCATGCCCGTCTGGGTTGCGAAGCTCGCACACCCAGCCAGCCACGCGTACCGCGAATACGCGACCGGCATCCTTTTCTTTCTATACGTGGTTAAATATAGTGTTGTTTTTTTTTTAATGCCGGGGACGGATGTGGAAGAATTGGCCGGTGCGGAGGGGTGATGGTTGAGGAGGTGTCCGTGTATTGTATTTTGGAGAGCGGCTCGGGGTGGGGGTTCGGGTTCAAGTTCGAGTTTGAGCTGGAGGGGAAATATCTCCGATATTTTGGACTTGGCATAGTCGTTTGTCGTCGGAGGGAAGGTGTCGTGGTGGTGTGTGGTGTATCGGTTGAGGAAGGTATCCAAGGAATGTACAGATGATGTGAGGTGTGTGTGTGTGGCCTTCTAAGTTTGGGTATATAGGAGCTCGTTATCGGGAGGGAACGGATACGGGGGGTCATAACTCATGTCATTAGTTACAGTTGAACGAACGGTGGTGTAACATGTGTGTAGTATGTGGTGTGGTTCTAGCGTGCGCAGACGCCATGGGAGGGAATTTTATTTTGTTACGACTGCGATGACGTATAGACCGGGCGTTTACTGGTGGAAGGAGGGATATGGCGAGGGTCAGGTGGTTGCAGTCTGGGCACATACGTGTACGAATCTATGAATTCATAGGTGTTGACATCTTGGCAGGCTGTGCGAGACTCGCCAGTTGGATTGTGTGTGGCCTGCTGCGATGGGGTGCGATATGATGTATCGATGGCTGAATGCAGATTGGAGGTGTGTGTGCTGCTATCGTATCGATGGGAAGCCCGATAAGTGGCAGGAGGGGGCGAGAGCCTCGAGGATCCGAAGCGTGGATAAGATGCGATGGGTGGACGATTAGATGTGCGTGGCCAGTGGAGGGTCGTGGCGTCGCTGGGTGCAGTGAGGTCACATGAGATGCTGGGGGGGGGGTGCACGGGATCGTGTCCTGCCGGGTGAATGACGCGGCGGGGGCATTAGTCAGCGGATGACGCAGGCGGGGGATGGGGACAACGGACCGGCACGGGAAGGATGCCGAGATGTGAGTCAGAGGAGAGCGAGATGTGTTGCAACGAGGACGGCATCGTTTGAGAGGAAGAGGGGCAATCTGATTTGCGAAGAGACTGCTGGCGAGGGCAGGAGGGGAACGCGGTATTCACGAGGTGGGGGGGTGGTTTGTTCTAATCGGGAAGTGAGCTGCGAGATGAGCTGGTTCGGACTGGATAAGGAAAGACCGGAAGGTGCGGAAAGAAGAGAGATTACGCAGTTGATTACGGTTAGACCGGGGAAATGAGCTGAACCCCAAAGGGTGGCGTTTATATAAACAGCATCAAACGAATTTCAACGATCGCACGATTACAGCTCCCCTCCTCGCCAAAGCTGTCTCCCCTCCTCGTCCCTCTTAAATCTCAACCCACCATGCATCGTCGCTCTATCGACTCTGACCACTTTGACCCAATGCACCGTCCCATCTCCCCCAGCCTCTTCTCAAAGCACGCCTCCCACTCACAGGCCTCCCGTGCTGCTGACATCTCCCGCCTCCTCGACCCCTCCTACTCTTCTGCTTCCTCGTCTTCGTCCTCGTCCCACCACGTCCACGCCTACGTCGACCGCTTCGGTGACATGCACGACCCAGACTACCGCTACTTCCCCGTCGCTGCCCCCGCAAAGCGCACCACCTCCCCCCATCGCTCCGCCTACAACATGGCAGCACGCCCGCGCTGGGAGCTCATAGACGAGGACGCCCTCGACCTCGAAGAAGAACAGGACTTTTCAGCCCGCCTCCACCAGCGCCACCAACAACCAAAGCGCCACGCGCGCGACTCCATCTCCTCCTTCAACCGCACCTACACCCCCACCCCCGCCCACCCCCACTCGTTCGACTCGGGGGACACCATCCTCGACGAGTTTGAACAGAACGACGCAGAGGACGCCGCGTTCGTCACGCGCGACCGCGACACGCGCCTCCCTGCTCTCCTCCGCACCACCTTCAGCCGCGACCGCAAGCGTCGTGCCTCCTCCCTCCTCTCTGATGTCCCCACCCCCGCGCTCTCTGACGCGTCCGCGTCCCCCGCCAGCGCCGGTGCCACCGCGCCCTCACCGGCCACGCAGCACCCCTCCCTCACCGCTTCCCCGCTCTCCCCTCACACCTCGCTCTTTGCGTACTACCCTGTGCGCACGGCGTCGCGCCAGCACCACGAGCGGCCCGACTGGGACAAGGAGGCACGCGAGCAGGAGGAGACGGAGCGTAGGGAGCATGAGCGCGAGCTCGAGGAGGAGACGGAGCGCCGCGAGGCGTGGACGCCGACGTGCAGTCAGGCGCTGCGCAGGGAGTGGCAGGCGGTGACGCTGAGGATTCGGTTGGGCGTGTTCAGGACGCAACGGCGGATCAAGAACAAGTTTTTGTGAATGAAGTCCCTTGTTGAAAGCACCCCGAGGCTTTGCTATCATCGCTATCACCACCACTACCTGCCTTGGTCCCCACGCGCACACGTCCGTCAGCATACCCAGCACACCAATACCCCAGCCCACGCCCACGCCCACTTTATCATTATGCGTTCCACGCCCACGTTTTTTTTTTCTTTGCACTTTCTCTCACGTCCATGCCCAAGTCCACGTCCCATGCATGTAGTCACCCACACACCAAACCCCCTCACATTTTCGCATTTCGCATCTGCACTGAGCACCGAGCGTTCTCCCCCCCACCCTTCCATGTACATGCTTTTCCACAGACCATCGCTATCGCTCTGCTGCGCCATGCTCATGCTCTGCCAAAAACATTCGGCCTTTATTTCAGTTCGAGCTCGCCCTTCCCCACTCGCCCCACTTCATACACGGTACATATATCAAACCATCTCATTCGGCATCTTCAACATATTTGCGCATTCAACCGACATTTTTCTTTTGGTTTTGTCTTTTTTTTTTTTTTACATACAACCCCCTTTTCGCAACAATGGATTGGCACGCACCAGCACTTTTCTCTGTATCATGCAGCATCGTTTTTTTCACGTTTTTTTTTTTCTTTGCATTGCATTACATTGAATCGTATGGACGGTTATCACTCGCACATTTGCGCTACCTCGTCCCAACTTCCACCCCCTTTTTTTTTTTTCTTTTTCTTTTCCTTTTTTTGTATAGTTGTAACCACCGGACAAAGCGACGCCGGTTATGTGGACGGCTTGATGTCGCTCCCCTCCCCCCTTTACTTACCATCGCACTCACACTCACATCACACCATATTCACATCACACATCACATACTCAGTAGCAGTTGTACACGTATTTACGTATAGCTCTCGTAGGAGTGCGACGACTCGGAATCGGATTCAATGAAATTAACTTTTTTTTCGATGAAATTTGAGAAAAATAAATAAATAAAATAGAAAAATTCTTGACTGGGACAGAAGATTTATCTCAGTGCTGCACTGTCCAAGCCTAAACCCAAGCCCAACCCCCCCAACCCCGCAAAAAGCCCAAACTACACGTCCCCAGCCGATACCCAACACAACCCAACACCCACCCGATGATTGGCCGCGCGGCCCAGCCAATAGGAGGCGCGGGTGCCAACGCCGTGACGCCAACGGCACGATATACATCCGTCCCCCGTCCCCCCCGTCCCCCCGCCCCCGAAACGATGGCGTGGCTCGAAGGCTTGGTGGCTTGGTGCTTGGGGTTTGGGGAGACCCAACCCGGCTTTGGCGCCCTGATCCAGATTATACAACAACAACAGCCAAAAAAAAAAAAAAGTCGTTCAACAGCTGACTGAACAAGATTGACTTTCTAGAAATTCCTCCAACCCGAGACCCCCCGAGTCAAGCCGGGTCGACGGAGTCGACAGTGTCTGAATACGAGCGAATTTGCGAATTTTGCGAAACACGAGAACGAACACGAACATGTCAGTACGGGAACAAGCGCGGGTACAAACGCTGATGCGAGCACGAGCACGAACACAGCCGTGGTATGGGCAACCGGGGGGGGGCATGAACGCCAATCAACGTAGACACGGCGGGCGAGGCACACCATACAGACGCGGGACGCGCCGTGCGGCGAAGGTTTTGGGTAGGTACCATAGCCATTCAAAACGAGTCAATGGGCCGCCGGGCCGCCGAGACATGAACCCCCCCCCCCCCTAGTTATCTATGTTCCGGTTCCACGTCTCGGGGTTGGGGGTCGGATGTATTGGGAGCGGGAGGTGTGGGTGTCGATGTGTTCGGAGAGGGGCAGGAGGTATTGACCTAGTAAACGCAGGGAACGAGAGGGGGACGTTAACGTTCGTGTTCCGTATTTGGGAACGGGATAGGGTCATGCATCCCAAACCAGAACGCCAGACATCCCGCACGCATGCTCCAGCACGTAATTGGTCCGCGGAAGCAAAAAAAAAAAATGCATCCCCGTCCCGCCTCCTCCTCCACCCCCTTTTTTTTAGTTATTCGGGGTACACTTTCCGCTCCGAGTGAGGCGAGGCGATGTGTGAGATTAGGGAGGTGAGATGTTACACGAACGCTCGTTGCCGGAGTGGCATTGTTCCAGGCCTGCTCCGTCTCAGTTCACATTCACATTCGTGCCCTGAAATTTTGTGGGTTTCGCGGTCTGCGGTTGCAGTTAAGGTTTGGGCTTGGACTCCTGGCTGTGCAGGGCTGTGGGACAGAGAGGCGAATTGGATTTTAGGATTGTATTGGTGTGTTCTGAATGTGGAGAGGGGCCGGGAGGGCAGTTTGTTGGCGTGGCGTGCCCGGATTGGAGGGGAACGGGATTCTTGTTCCGTTAGTTGCTAATTGGGCGGCGATGTCTGAGGCCGCTATGTGAGCCGGCTCGCTGCCAGTCGAATTTGGCAAGCAGCAGTGTTGAATGTCTCAAGTGATGTTGACCGGTGACCGGCTGCTATAAAAATAGACTTGGCATGGACAGGAACGAGTTGGACGTATCAACAGCGTCGGGTGGCGTAGATGGTAATTATATCGTGGTCCAGTCTTCTTTAGATATGATTGTTGACGCAATATTGCAGCTGGAAGCACCGCCCAAAGGTGCTCAAGTAACATTCTTCATGCCCATCCTTGACGCGACACAGAATGTAATCTAATATAATTCGCTTTGCGTGGATGGTCTCTCACCCCAGCGGACACGCGTACGTCCAGGCGAGAGGTAACTCGGAGAAATTTGTCGTTCTTGACACGTAGCTCGAAGTAGCAAACATATATTAGGGAATTCTCGCTGTCATTCATGTCATGTGGCCAGTTCACGTCGCTGTCATGATAACTGTGTCAGAATGATTCCAAAAAAGTCACATTAAATAATACTGGGACAACAAGGCAAGAAATGAGGCTTGGGATGAAGGCCTGAGGAAGATGGATGGAGACACGATAACTCATCGATCTCATCGATAGCCCGCCAGCCATTAAAGAAGACAAGTGGATATGAAGAGGAACTAATAATTGGCTGAGTTAGATGGATGGATAGATGGATGGATTAGGGAGCAGCATGCAGTCTGCACTCTCAGATGAACGGGTTTCCAACCATTCACACTTCCAGTCTTCGATCCGAAGATACCTCACAGAATTCGAAGTGGCAAATCAGATAGAAAAGACTTCGCTGATGTTTCTCGATAGAAAGCTCAACATGCGTAGCGGAGTAGTAACATGTGCTCCCACATTCCACCAATCAAGCTATCAGACACATCCCGAAGAAGGCAACATGCAACAAAAAAAAACCGGGAGTCGCAGAAACCCGGAAAGAACAAGGAATGACAGGAAGTCGACCCGACTCACCAACTAGGCTCACATTCAATCCGCATCGGCCGCATATAGTCCACGGAGACAACCCTTCTCCAAAGTCCTTCCTTCCTCAGCGCCACCCGAAAAAGGACTTGATATATCTAATCGCTGGGCAAGGGCTTGACATAAAGGCATGTCTCCCGCATGTTGAGGGGAGTTGCCTAGGGTCGCATCCACCGCAGAAGTCCAGTGTTCGTTGGCTGGAAACGCAGGTCATCTGATGCAGGCTTGCACCAACATCTCCACGAGGCGGGGTGTGTGCCGTTCCAGAAGCGCACTAGATGGGCTGAAGGCAGAGAAAGAAGAGAAGAAAGCGGTTAAAGGCCAGACATGTGTCGCGATCGTATATTTCGAGCCATTCCTGGCATGGGAGAGGTGAACGTGTGGTGGGCACGAGGTGAGAGGCAGGCTGGCAGGATCTGAATTAGGAAACGCCGCAATTAGAGGCGCACATGGGCCCGTGCGCGTGACTTGGCGCGCGGCGGGCTCGTAAAGACGTAAGATATACGTAAAAAAAAAACCAGGAAAAAAATTGTGGTTTTCGACATAGTAGATTCGTTGAACGAAAAAAATTCGGAAGTTCTACCAGATACTCGAAATGGGCGTCAATTGCCTTGTGCGAAGATGCTATGCTGCACTGCTGTTGAGGCATAGACTTGCAGGGCCGATATCGCGTGGGGCTTGCCTAAAGTTCGCAGCTTCGAGACAGATTATAGATAAAGTTCAGGCCAGATAAAAGGGCTTATGGGCAAAGCATAGCGTTTCATAACACATGGATTATGCACCAAGTTAACTACCGTAGACAAGTCGTACTGAGTTGGCCGTAGACCGTGGTGCAGCTGCCAGGTTTTGTAGGGTCGGCAGGAGTTGAGCTGGCACTTGGGATCTCCCATCGGAAACTATGGGAGCACAGCAGGCTGGAGGGTGTGGGCTTGAGCCGTGGATATTAGAAGCTGAAGGTATGGGAGAGGTTCCAGGGCAACACGTCGCGTGCGAACGAAACCTTGGGTTGCTTGTCGGTGTCATTTCGCAGTAAACGAACGAACGTTTGCTTGAAAAAGGGTTGATACCGCATCGAATTTGCTAAAACCTATAGAGGGGAACGGGTTTAAGAGTACCAAGCCGTTTTCTTAATAGTAGCTGATACCGCTGTCTGCCGTGTGCGTGGAAACAATCACCCACCCTGGGTCGATTCGGGCAACTACCGTGTCAGAGGACCTTCCTGTGTGTGCAATTGCTACTCGATATCTTAGAGACGTAGCCCCGTGGCTGGATAGATCCAAGTGCTATCCATGTGTTATCGTGACGACAGTGCGCGATTCCAACGGTATTCGAGTATTAAATGAAGTCAAGCGACTGATCACGAGCTGCAGTCAAGGTGATAATCAATCACGCGCACACGGAGAAAAATCTATGAAACAAGTGGGGAACTCACGTTGGGTGGGATAGAATCCTGCGTTGCACACTGAGAATGGTGGGAATGCATGTAATGCACGAGCTAGCTCAGGTCGATAGCTTAGGCCAAAACGTCGCATAATCGTGAACAGACAAAATCACGATCAAATCAGTGGTTGTGATCGAGACAATTTCAATTTAATGAATGAAATGAACATGCCCTTTGTCCTGATAGATGTCCTACTAGACTCCGAGAAGGCACTGCTTTTCAATTGAATGACGCAATCGATGAACTATACAAGAGAACATGCCTGTCAGTTGGCATTAAGTCCACTCGATGGTCAACGGAATAGGTTTAATGTTCAGAGTAATTTTAGATTTTTGAAAATGGATGTGGAGCCTTGATCACAGCACGAGTCAACAAACCGTATGAAATAAAAATATCGACATACCACAAATATAATAGACTGGCCATTTATAAACCAAGCGAAGGGTCTTGAAATCAATGATGGGAAGCTTGGATC